>CM060964.1:168680218-169322718 GCA_030765045.1 Tenodera sinensis
GAAAAGCTATCCGTAATAAAAGCTACCACTCAGAGTTGTTAATGGAGGGAAATAAATATTTACAGTGAGCAACAGAGGATGCATACTCACAGAAAGTGTTTTATTTTACCTTAGAGTGTTGTAAACTATTTTCAAGCTCAGATCTCGCATTCATTTTACCATAAGAAATGAATTTTAGTATAATAATTTTCACGCGCACGCGCGCGCGCGCGCGTGTGTGTGTGTGTGTGTGTGTGTGTGTGTGTGTGTGTGTGTGTGTGTGTGTGTGTGTATGCCCAAGACACTGCACAAGCCCTTACGAAGCTTGTTCTAGTATGATTATAGTTTTTCTTATATCACTGCTTAATAAGAACGCACAATATAACATCAAATATATAGTAATTCCATGCAGCTCTTCCTTAAATTATAGCATTTATATTAATTTTCTTAGAATATTTCCAATTTCCGCAGGTATTTGTTCCCAAGCTTATCCCAGGCATTGTTATTACTGTATAATTTGTGGCATTTATCGAACAAAAAGGTATTTCTATTGTTGAACCAAAGTGATAAGTTTTCCTCATCTATTGCTGCAGATATATCAAGTGCAATGAATGATTTACTGTCACTGAATACTAATGTCACAGCCACACAGCATTAGAGATGACCTTGATTAGCACGAAGAGATTTGGATGTTTGGTACGCTGGAATAAAACAATGGGTAACAATTACAGCATTGTTACTTTTTTGTTAGCATCCTTCAACGTAGGGTCATATCGGGCGGTGAATGAACGAAATGGGCATGAGCGTCGGCAGACTTTTTTTCAGGGAGGGGCCGCATGTTGGAAGTTTGCAATTAATTCATTATTCTGTAGCTAAAAACTGCAAAAATTGAGTTGTAGTATTTGTTACGCATAAGCATGTTAATTTATGCTAAATAAAAAGTGTACTTTACCTCAAAATTACAGCAGTAGTCTAACAGTAATTCATTGAACAATACATTTATTATTTTCCAAAGGGGGCCGCGGCTCCCCCTTGCTCCCCCTACGTGACACCCATGGAAATGGGTGAAAGATGGCGCTCAAATGAGCCCGACGTCGATAGAACTTTAAGTTACCCGACATTCCTCTTCTCAGGATAAGGAAAGACCTCGGAGAAAAAAAACTTATCCGGATAACTCACCTTAAGCAAGATTAGAACTCGCGACCTCTTGAACGTGAGGCAGACGCGCTACCACCACGCTACAGAGGCAGGTTATAGCATTATTACTATTACTATACCCTTCAATACATAGTTACTTTAGTTCTTAATTTATTATTGACATATTTCTGAAACTTCAAAACAGGAAAGGACAAATGCAGATTCTCTGAGTACGGGCAAAATTTTTTCGAGTACGGGTGCTGCCCGACGTGGTTCCCTCTGGCTACGACTCTGGTAGCAGCCTAAGTATTACTTTAGCCCAGTGGTCCTCAACGGGTGTACCGCGGCACAATAAGACACTTTACTCTACCCACAGAAATGTCGAGCGTGACTTTCCTTCTTCGGCTATGCTAGGAAAAATGCGAATTTAAATTAAAGACAACCAAGGGTGAACGCCTTAGGGTTTGCTAAAACAATTTTTCTGTAGCAATTGTTGAACAGGATAACAGAGAGGTCATCATACATTTGCATTATTTCTACGTGGATATATTTGTGTGTAATATTGGTATTGTTGGTTAATTTTAGTGAAGTTCGCAGAATTAGGCGTAAAATGCTTTTAATGGAGTATCGTTGATTTAACATATTGTATTGTAATCACTGTTCCACTGATGCCGGATTATCACCTCTTGGTATTGGTATTATAAGTTTGGTAATATCACGTCCTCCTTTTCTTACGTTTCTAACCACCTGAAGTATGCATGTGCAGTAAAAGCAACTAACGGGCCACTCAAAAATGGCAGGCAAAAGAATTGACGATTATGCTTGTGAGGATATTGATATTTTCATTGAAGAGGCAAAGTCAAACAGCTGTAATTTTAAATATACCAGACCTACTTTTAATCAATAGGCTTCTAACGCAAATTCGTTCATTTTCATCATATATCTAACTCCTCATTTCCCTGGATTAAGCGCTAACATTACTGTTGTTATAGTTCTCACAGCCTGCTGGATTAACTATGGTGTCAACCATGAAAATAAATCTTAATTAAAATGTAAAATGTTATTTTAAGTTGTTTACCTTCTAGTCACAATTAATATTTAACAGTATTAAATACATTAGCAATAATTTCGTGGAATACTCTAAACAAATTCCACTCGAGATTTTTATATTTTTGATAATTTTTCTCCCGCTTCGTGCTCGTGGAATTATGATTATAGGAAATCCTCTCGTGGTATCACTACAGATAATTGTATTTATTTGTATCTAATTTTCAGCCATCCATACAGTGGGATATGCCTAGGATTTATTCCTCGCAACTGTGCGCTTTAAGTTCCCAGTGGAGATTAAAATTAGAATATAAAGGTGCGTTATTCATTTTGAGAAACAAAATAACTGACAAAGAGCTTCTTACTGCAACAGTGATTTATATTGGGTTACGATTGCGTATTTGCTAAAACACCTAACATAGCTTTTCGTACACGTGTAGAAATTAATTGCATCCACTTATTGCACAGCTTGTGGTAATATACGTAATTCACAATGGTTCACATTCGCAAAATGTATTTATACATTCCTGTCCTTGAAATAAAGCCGTGACGTGCTCTAAATTGCATATCGAGTTCAACACTCAACATCGCTTATTGCACACATGTCATATTATATTGGTGCATTCCTTTACTAGACCAATATATCTAATTGACAGTAATTCACACCCAGGATCTAGTGGTTATATATGTACATGCTTGACAAAGTGAAGTGAAGTCGTTAAAGAGTGACGATGGATGGCTCCAAGGACTTCAATGAGGCAAAATTATGTTATTAAATCAGTAATTATTAATTCAGGATAACGTTGCACCTACCTAGGATTTGCTAACTCTCTCTGTATCTCTGTCGAAACCCTTTTTAGTAGATACACAATCCTAATCCACATATATACGTGTTCCACAAAACACCGATAACGTGTAGTATGTTGTGCGGGACCCCAATCTGGAAATGCATGGTTTGGACACTGTAGTGCATCGAAGTGTGAGGTGGGTGTGCGTTCACATTTCGTCAATAAACCCAACACGAGTAGCACATCGAACTGTCTAATTAACAAACGGACTTCGAAATGTGTACCTCTTATGTCATTGCAGAGCCTATATCGGCGGTGTTGAGCCTCATACACATGACCCAATACATGGGGTTGTCTTTGGAGATCTTCAATCACTCAGTGGACTCGAGCATTAAATTCCTCCACTGACGTTATAGGGGTGCCATACACCATACTCTTCATACCTACAACTCCCAGAAAATAGTCGAGAGATGTTAGATTTGGCAACCGTGCTGGCCATGGAGCTGGTGCACTTCCACCATTACATCGATCTGGACGCGATGTTCAGGCGATTCGCACATTTACATCCAGTTGTGCTGGAGCTCATGTCGGCCTTTTCTGCAGCTGTGTACTGGTACGTGTCGCACTGCCGTTAAAACGTTACTGTACAGGAAACTACACAAGCCACACGCCAGGATGCGCACCAAGGACTCTATGTCGGAGTTTAGCGCATCACAGAAATGTCATTAAACTCAGATCGTTCATTTGCAGTACACAGATGACTAGAGGGTTGCATACCTTCCGTATTAAGATGTCAAACATCGTTACTGCTTTTAACCCAATTTCTCTGTCCGACCCATCAATTATGAAGTACAAATAAAGTACGTGGCATGTTCCACTCTGGATAGCTCGCTATTTCTCTCGAAGTTTCCAGCAATCCTTTGCTTTGCGCCGAGCCCATTGTTTTTGGTCACGTATACACAATCACACGAGGCAGCCTGACATTGAGCTCCTTTGTTTGCTCGCCATCCTGGCATGTGGTGAGAAGTAGCCTAACCCTGACCTTTCTTTGTTGTGCGTCGTACCCGGCGCCATAATAGAGTAGTTCGGTTCCTAGGCATCGCAAAATAGTAATTTTCCAATGCAAAAGGAATTACCAAAATTTGATATAAATCACTTCTACATTTCCACAGTAAGTGCGTGATTTTGAACTATCTGCCACTATAATGCCCTTTGATGAATGGGCATCATGTACGAAAGCTGAAATTCTGGAAGTTTTTTTTAAAGAATTATGTTATATTGTGATCTGGAAGTATAATCATTTGCTTCAAGAAAACAGCCTAAACAATGCGTTCTGAAGCTTCAAAATTCCAAAGAGGTTGCAATTCTTCATGTTTGTTTTCACAATTTAAAATATTTTTATGATGCAAAAACCTTACCTTAGAAAATGTGCAACAGTAATAAAAATTGCAGATATTAGAATAAATGCATATTTTAAACAGTATATATTAGTTTTTGCACAAAACTCAATGATCTTCAAAGCAATGGGCACATGTTTTCGTGAAAACTTTTTACTTGGCTGGAGATAATCAACACTTGCTGTATCTCCCATCTCATTTGTTTACACTACTCCTTATCTCATTGACAGTGCCAAGCTGCCAACATGATTCTAACAAACACTGGCATCCTTACGTGATTGAGGTATGAATAATATGTAGAGTATTTATATAAATAAATTATAGTAAGTACAAAAATTCATGATCTGGCATGGTAAGCTGAAGATTCGTAGTTAAAATCCTGGGCATAGTTAATCTACATAACCTTCATATGTTCGTCCCAGTCTTAGAGATGACATTTTTTGAAATATGAAGAAAATGTGTATCCGCTTGTTTATTTTCTAAATGATGCTTTCATAACTCAAATTGATAATATATGTAATCCGAGCTACTTGTATCTTAATCCCGATGAATGTTGCGATAAATAATTTCAATGCACGCATAATGATAACGCTCAGGTTTGTGTATTACGATGTATGGCTTTCTAGAATTTTAACCAAACACGGGCATTGAATTCTAGCTTGCTTTTTTAAATCCTGTTATTCTTTATACTTCAAATATCATTACATTCTGTATTTTTTAAATCTTTCTTATTCATGTTTAAATTGTCTCTTTTTAATAGATCTATAGGCAGTGTGTGTCTTTATGACAATCCTAAAATATCCTGGATTTTCTCTCCTAGTGTATTTCAGTTAGCTGACTCCGCAGTTAAAGGTTGATTCACAACCACCTGTAACGATAACAAAAATGAGAAAGTTGAAATACATGTATGAAAATTTGAGTGTTCATAAGGAAATGGGAAAGAAGTCTTGGACAAGTTTTAACTTTCTAGTTCTCATTACTATGTATGGCATGCAAGACTCATATTGTACATATTAGACCCTTTGCTGTAGAAATTATTCAAGGCTGCGGTGTCATGAAGTAGGCGATAGAGCTCGATCTACTTTCAAGCTAGAAAATAAATAATTGGTTTGTTAGAAACAGATGAATTCCCAGTGCAAAATTACGACCTCCACTTTGTTGTCGATATGCTCATCGATAATATGCATTCCTGTTCTCGTTACCGGGCTGTTGTGAACTAAAATGTCGAGTGATGCCTTCATTCCTGTTGTCCTTTCCATTCTAGTTACCGTTACAGGGTGATTGTGGACGAGTCTCAATTCACTCATATCAGTATTTGTACATTAATCGCCAAAAAGGTATCTGCACCACCGGCTTATCGTTGTACGAAGGTGTGGTCATTTCTTTTCTTGTTTCAGGAAATGCACCCTTTCACCGTGGCCTAAAACAGCCACTGAGCTGGCCATAGCTTCGTACAACGATAATAATGTGACATGGACCAGAGGTGCACAGAGATTTTCTTTGCCAGTCATTGTGCATTAAACATTTTTCTGATAAATATAACACCCTTTTCGTTATATTCTTCAGTTATGTTAACTACCAGCACTTTACATATTTTACATTACATTAATAACCAAACACCGCAATAACAAAACCATATCTGAAAGCACAAATGGATGTAACAAACACAGAATTGCAATATGAAGCAATTGTTTAACAAGTAAATCATCGACATTGCCTTCAAGAGTTCAGTGCTCTGTATTTGCAGAACCAAACCAAATTTACAAATACATCAGTAGTATAGACCCCCGGCGGGCAGGCGTTCAAAGTACACGGTGGCGCCAAGAAGGTCATAGGTTAATGATGTCATGTCTCGGATTATGTTTGACGTCATTGACCTTTTGACTTGAAGGTATCACCTTGAAGTTAAGAGGTGAATGACGTTAAATTTAACCCGAAACGTTAGATGTCATTGACCTATGACCTTATTATGGCGCCAGAGTGGACCTCGGACCGTCTGCACCGGCCGGCGGGTCTTTTTCTATTATTTGCTTATGTTGCGGTTACAGAAGATGTTACACAGAAATGACAATTTTTAATAAAAGGTGCCAGCCCGTCCACGTGTGTGGACCACGAAGGTAGATTGAAATGATCCTTGCATCGACGATATGGAGGAAATGTGTTTTTGTCCTGCGGAGTTAGTGTGTTCTACACGATGTTCACGTCTTGAGGTGGAAATTGTTGCAAGGTGAGAGGTAGCGATGTTAAGGTGTTAAGTTCTTCTGGAGTTAGCTGCGTTAACTGTTGGTGGTTGACGAGGTATTTGTGAATGAGTTGATCGACTTGTTGCAGTTGTTGTTCGACCACTGTGTGTATGTGTGCGTTGATTTTTTGACGACAATAACCTAAACGAAAAAAATATGAAAAACCCTATGTTATACCTGCAAGGAGTGTTAAATGTGAAAAAAAAGCCCAGATGTAGTACATACCTTTTGTTTAAAAAAATTTCTAAGCGCTGTGAGACGACTCTAAAAATGCGCTTCTGAGAAGAGACTAAAGAGGGATACGTGTATGTGAAAGTGTGTGTGTTTTGAGGGGTGGGGGAAATATATATATATATATCAGCTGTGTTTGATTGGTTATTTACGTGAGGTGACAGAGATTTATTGGTTTATGAGGTAATGATTATTTGGAAGTATAAATTGAATTGCATAACATACTTGAGTGTATATATATATATTGGTTATTATTACACGTGTGTTAACATGTCTAAGGTAGCGGTTGTGTTATTGGTGTTTTTAGGTGCACTTAAAGGTGCAGAAGCGAGTTGTGTAACATTTAGTAGGTGTGGTTTTATACTGGACGATGATACGGGACATCTGAAAAATGCTACCATGTGTGAGGAAAACTACAAATTACTTTCTAATTGTTCGTGTGGGTATAAACGAAATAGTACATGTAGGTTTGAGACTGCTTTGATGAATATAGAGAGCTTAAATAATATGCATACGTGTTTAAAACCGGTGACGAAATGTTCACATGGACATCGATGTGCTCAGATGTTTTATGAAAATTTGCACGTAGGGAATATGGAGTACGGTGAAGGTTTTTTGTAAGTGATGTTTGTGAATGTGTGAAAAACCTAGAACGTGTTAACAGTACAGGATGCAGATTTTTTGGTAAACCTGTTAACATGTTAACGAGCGGTAATACTTCCATTTTTGTAGAAATGTTGAACTGTAAGGAATTACTAGATAAGCATGATTTACCGTCAGGTTTGGGTTTGAATTGGACATTAACCGAAGAACAAACGGAGTTGGTAATGTTGTACAGTGTAATTGATGATATGAATACGTACTTTGCAAATAATTACGTTTACGTTTTTGGATCATGTGGAAATGGCGAGTGGAATTTAAATATAGGAGGAAAACAGGTTGCAGGTAGAATTAAGCGCAGAGCTACTTGGCCTGCTGAAGGTACGTTAAATATTAGATCTGAAAGTGGCGCTGCTACCGCTACAGCGTCATCAGGTCGCGTGCCTGTAAATATTCTACGGAAAGTTGTGCCGGAAAAATGTAAATTGGGTATAAATAAAATTAAGCAAAAGTTTGAATCAGAGTGTAATGCTAAAGTTGCAAATTTGAATGACGAATTAGATACCACGTTGGAAGAAAACGATGATCTTAAAGAAAAGTTGTTAAAATCAGACGAAGTGTTACGAGATATGAAAGAGGCTTTAGATATTCGACAGCACAATTAAACACAACATCAAAGTATAGTTAACAAAATAAAGACTAATGTAAACAATATGTACGATGAGGTTATTGGTTTAAAGCAATTAATATTTAAGCTGACAAATTCTAATATCTGTGCTTCTAAGGAGAATAAACACAGATCGCAGGAAGAAATGTATGTGAATTACGACGACGATTTACAATTAACAAGTTTGGAAAAGAAAGAGGAAGGAATTGAAGATGAGGATGATGACGACGACAACTTTACATATATGACAAAATAGGTAAGCTTGCATAGTTTTTTTATTTTTTAGGAATAAAGAAAAGGTTTAGACATATATTTTTTGTCTTTTAGTTTTATATATGAACGGGAAAGAATGGTTGCCAAATTTAGCATTCTCGACACTCAGAGCTTTGCCTGTTAAAAGGGACATATTGAAGGTCTGGCACGTTACACACCGCAAAGGTTAGGAGCGCCACAGGGTCTCTGTGCCTGATAATAACAGGGACCCGAGAGTCATTCCTAAACTTTACGGTTAACATGTGAGTCTTGGTGTCGCAAAACACTCTATGGGCGACTGTAATGTTCTGTTGCAACAGTCTGTGGTAGTTGGTGAGAATTGCTGTGTAATGTTTTGGTACTTTAAACCTTACACCTCTGGAAATATCCACCACGAACCCTGATGCTATAACGAGTTCACCCATACCGAATATGAGATATCCGGTATGGTATTTTTCGGGGTACGGGGCGTTTATTTCCGTAAATTCGAACTGAAAACTGTCATCAGATTCCATTACGTACCCGCCTAAACTGTCATTGTCATCGGGTTCATCGTCGTCATCACCATCGTCATCATTATCATCGCTATGATCGTCATCGTTGTTGTCGTTCGCATCTAGCATGTTTGGCGCACCCGTAAGCTCACCTTCTGCTATGTCGTTTTGGAATATAGATGTTACATCAGTTAGGCACTGCTGCAGATTGCCTATAAGAATGTTAATTTTGGCTTTTCTGTCTTTTACGGCATTGACAAAAGGTGTTAAAGATACCTGTGTGTTAGGTTCTTGCTTTTGCTCACCTCCACCGAATCCCCCAGCTGCGTTAATTTACAAGATGACTCGCTTTGCAGCCGAGGAGATTCTTGAAGATGACTGCAGTGCGGCTCCTCATCCTGCTGCTGGTGAATCTTTTGCGACTCCTCCTCCTCCCCCTGCTGCTGGTGAATGGGTTGCGACTCCTGCTGCTGGTGAATGGGTTGCGACTCCTGCTGCTGGTGAATCGGTTGCGACTCCTCCTCCCCCTGCTGCTGGTGAACTGGTTGCGACTCCTGCTGTTGGTGAATCGGTTGAGACTCCTCCCCCTGCTGCTGCTGCAGAATGGGTTGCGACTGTTGCTGCTGGTGAATGGGTTGCGACTCCTCCTCCCCCTGCTGCTGGTGAATGGGTTGCGACTCCTGCTGTTGGTTAATCGGTTGAGACTCCTCCCCCTGCTGCTGCTGCTTCAGAATGGGTTGCGACTGTTGCTGCTGGTGAATCGGTTGCGACTTCTCCTCCCCCTGCTGCTGGTGAATGGGTTGCGACTCCTGCTGTTGGTGAATCGGATGAGACTCCTCCCCCTGCTGCTGCTGCAGAATGGGTTGCGACTCCCCCTGCTGGTGAATCGGTTGCAACTCTTCCTCCCCCTGCTGCTGGTGAATGGGTTGCGACTCCTGCTGTTGGTGAATCTGTTGCGACTCCTCCTCCTCCCCCTGCTGCTGGTGACTGGGTTGCGACTCCTGCTGCTGGTGAATGGGTTGAGACTCCTCCCCCTGCTGCTGCTGCTGCTGCTGCAGAATGGGTTGCGACTGTTGCTGCTGGTGAATGGGTTGAGACTCCTCCTCCTCCTCCTGCTGCTGCTGCAGAATGGGTTGCGATTCCTGCTCCTCCTGCTGCTGCAGAACCGGTAGCGGCTCCTCATCCTGCTGCTGCTACAGAACGGGTTGCGATTCCTCTCTTTAATTTACATGCTGCTGACAATGTTCACAGTACTGCAAATGCTCGTACTGTACCTCCTGTTCCTGCAGCGGCATTTTAAACTGGAGATCCACTTCAGTGCTCGGTATTCGCTTGTTGAGTGATTTTCTCAACGTTAACAAGATGTCTCTTGTTAACGGTATAAAATCAGGAGCAAGAGGTAGCTCCGTTCTGATACGTTTAATGCAAGATAAATCTAGAGTAACATCGTTACCTCGTTTTGCAGACAGGTCCATCGGCTTCATGTATACTCTGTTAGACGTAGGTGGAGTAGTAGTCGTTCTTGAAGAGTTTCCACCATTACGTAGATGAAAATTGAAGTACATGGCTATGGTATTTCTCTGTGTTGATTGGAAAAAAAACAGGAAACAGTATAATTGCAAAGTGGATAGCCGCGCTTATGTATGCTAAAGAAAGATGATAAGACTTGGATTAAAAAGTACAGATTTTACGTTGGTGTCGTAAACCGTAACAACCTTAGACCTCTTATTCTGAAAATCAAAATATCGTAGGGTACCATGCTTTACTGCATTGACGTCAATGCAATAGACCGTGATAACCTTAGACCTCTTATTCTTGAAATCAAACGGGCATAGGTTACCATGCTTCACTGCATTGACGTTAATGCAGTAAACCGTAACAACCATTCATAACTGCTGACTTTATGCAAACATCAACTCACACGTGTTGGCAAAGCTTAACCTTACGTAAACACTTGCGTGCTCATTAAAAAAAACTGGTTACATCTTGAAATGCTTTATATGTGAACGAAAACGCAATACAGTTAGCAGATTGCATCAGTGATTTTCGTGTTCCATTTAAAACCTAACTAACGTCATAAAATACGGTGTATAAAAGGTGGGAAAAGAAATATCTTTATCATCATCACTGACACGATCTACAAAGAAAGTATACGTCTTTTCTTCGGGTCTCCGTAAGTTATAGACATGACTTTTAATATTGTTCAAGTACGTAGTAGACTTTTTGACAGATTTTATTCAGGATATTCAGAAACTCGGATAATAGTTGATCCTATTCCTGACGATGAAGAAATAGACTTAATGGAATGGATTCATTGGGTGTTTTCTCAATATTTTGAATTTGTTAGTGAGCACTTATTAAATAATGAACCAAGTTATTTTGGTATGTCTATTTCTAATTCAAATTATCCAAATAGAAATTTTTACATCACTGTGAGACGTTTTGTTCGACTGAATGTGGATGTTATATTAAATTCCATAGAAACTACTTTGCAAAGTAATGAAAACTTTTTTTTAACCGGAATACTAAAATTTACATGTATATACACCAAAATTTTAGGAGGTGACTGTTTTAATAAATGTGAAACCTGTTTTAAAACTAAGGGTATTATTGTTATTACCAATACCGATTCACTTTGTTTACCTAGAGCAATAGCGGTTTGCATTGCAAAACTTACCAAAGATCCTAACTATAATTTAGTGAAAAGAACTGAACACATGCAAAAGCGTAAGGTGGTGATGTTGTGCGAGTTATTTCAAAAACCAATATCAGGTTACAGCATATAGCGTGTAAGTGAATTTGACAGAAGTTTAAAAGAATACAGTTTCACGATTTTTGACAGTCATAACAGTAATAAAATTCTATACAAGTCCACAGAAAATAGCAATAAACATGTAGATTTAATGTATCATGACAAGCATTTTAACGCTATTGTGGATTTACACACAGCGTTTAAATGTAAATACTATTGCAGGCAATGCAACTTCGTTTCGAAAAACAAGAAAGAGCTGCATCGCTGCGAATACAACTGTCCTAAATGCCATCTTTCCTGTGTTACTTCGTTTGATAATTATACTATATGCTCCAGTTGTAACCGGGATTTTAAGGGCCAGGTATGTTTTGACAATCATTTGTTAAGAGGTGTATTGTACGGTAAAGAAACATCAGTATGTGACGTAGAAAAAGTTTGTGTTAAATGTAACAAAATGTTTAACCTGAAACGCAGGAAGGTTCCTCATATGTGCGAAGAAAGATATTGTACCACGTGTGATAACTATTTTACAGTTGGTCATGAATGTTATATTAAAATGTATAAGAAAAAGCAACTGAGTAAGAATGTTTTAATTTCCTTCATCGATTTTGAGTGCATGCAAGAGAAACCTTTTGGAACTCGAAAAGATGCTTATGAGCATGAAGCAAATTTGTGTGTTCTCTACCAAGCGTGTAATTACTGTATCGATATTTATTAGAAAATGCATAATTGCGAGCATTGCGGCGTAAAGGAATGGGTGTTTAAAAATGATACAACCCGTGAACTATTTGACTACATTCTCTTACCAGGGCCCTAATGACCAAGTTGTCGACGGGCCCTTAAACCCAACACACTCACTCACTCACTTCTCTTACCACGCACCACGTTTAAAGACATGGTAGTTATTGCTCATAATTTAAAATCGTATGACGGTCACATATTACTTCGGTACATGGTGGGAGTTTTAAAGTGGGCTCCTGAACTAATAATGAACTGTAATCACATATACAAAATAAAATACAAAAATATTACTTTTTTGGATTCCTTAAATTTTATTCCATTTTCACTTGCAATTTTTTCAAAAACTTTCGATCTAAACGAAGTTAAGGGGTACTTTCCTTATTTATTTAATACCAGTGAAAACAAGAATTATATCGGTCCAATACCCGATCAGAAATACGTTTGTCCTGAAAAAATGTCTGTAGATGGTAAAAGTTTATTTGAAAAATGGTACGCCGAACAGGTGGCATCCAATTACGTGTTTGATATGCAAAAAGAAATTGTAACATATTGCCAAATGGATGTGCAAGTCTTGTGCTTTGGTGTATCCAAGTTTCGAAAAGAATTTATGCAAGAAAATATCATTGATCCGTTTAGAGAGTGCGTTACAATTGCAAACGCTTGTATGAACGTTTACAGACACCGTTTCATGCCTAACGATACTATTTCTATTCTTCCTACCGGGGGATACCGTTTAGCGGATAAACAATTACGAATAGCTTTAATATGGTTAACTTGGTTAGAACAAAACGAACATATTTCTATTCGTCATGCTCTTTACTCTCGGGAAGTGAAAATTTTAAACCATAAAGTTGACGGGTACAGAGAAAACGGTGAGATTAAGTACGTCTATATGTTTCATGGTTGTTATTTTCATGGTTGTAAACTTTGCTTTGCAAATCAATCAGCTGTTCTACATAACAGCGGGAGCGAGACTATGAATTCTAGATTGGAATCTACTGAAAAACTGTCTAAAAATATAAGAAAGGCTGGGTATACATTAATTGAAATGTGGGAATGCGAATTTCAAGCTATCTGCAAAACGAACACGGGTCTTGCAGAACATGTTGCGAATTTTGAAATTCCTGAACCTCTTGATTCTCGAGATGCCTTTTACGGTGGACGCACCAATTGCACTAAATTGTATTTTGAAACTGTAAATACCAATGAAAAAATATATTATTACGATGTGTGCAGTTTATATCCGTTTGTAAATAAAACCAAACCGTATCCTGTTGGTCATCCAAAAGTACATTGTAAAGAATTTCCAACTTTAGATGCTGTAAAAGGTGGGTTAATTAAGTGTAAGGCATTACCACCTGTAAATCTATATCATGGTGTGTTACCTGTAAGGGTTAACAGGAAGTTAATGTTTCCTTTATGCAATTTATGTGCACAGTTGCAAAATTTGCAAGAATGCGATCACAATGACGAGGAAAGAAGTCTCTTGGGAACATGGGTGGTTGACGAAGTAAAACCAGCTCTTAAAGAAGATTATGTCATGGTGCAGATATTTGAAATATGAGAATATCAAATTGTTCAATACAATTTAAAAACGAAAAAAAGCGGATTATTCGAAAATTACGTAAATCAATTTTTAAAAATTAAAACCAAGTCTTCGGGTTGGCCTTCCTATTGTGATTCCGAAGATAAACAGCGAAAATTTATTAATGATTTTGAGTTAAAAGAGGGTGTGAAGCTGAACTTTGATGCCATGTGTTCAAATCCGGGTAAACGTGAGATTTCAAAGCTAATGCTCAATTCATTCTTGGGAAAATACGGTCAAAAAGATAATTTATCCACCTGTGAATTGGTGAAAGATTATTCACGATTAATAGAATTTCTAAACAATGCAAGTGTTAAGGTACAAACATACCTTCCAGCTACAGACTATATAATGTATGTAGTATGGAAAAACGTGAACGCAGGTCCAAAAAGGAATCCGACAACAAATGTTATTGCAGTCTACACGACAGCACATGCTCGACTTGAACTTTATACGCATTTAAAAAAGTTAGGAGAACGCGTGTTGTACTTTGACCCAGATTCAGTTATCACGACATGGCAACCTGGACAGTGGTTACCTGCTACAGGTCCGTTTTTAAGTAGCATGACCAACGAATTGGAGAAATATGGAGAGAATGCTGCATTGATCAATTTGTATCTACGGGACCGAAAAGTTACGGTTACAGCATACGTTATGGTGATAATACAGAAGTAATGTGTAAAATTAAAGGAATCACTTTAATTTGTAACAACTTAAACAAAACGGATACAGTGATAACGACATCAAAATGGCACGCAAGAAGGTTGAAAACAATCGAAACAACCCCCAACGCCTCACTCAAAGGATGGATAGCTGGTCGAACAAAGCCTACATACCATTCTACGGTTCCGTCTTAAACAAGATCTCCCGCATACTCGCTAGGTATAACATCAAGACCTTCTTCACGCCTCCAAAGAAGATCCAAGAATACTTAGGCCGGTAAAAGAGCCACTTCGACTCAAGGTCCCAGGAGTGTACAGGATTCCTTGCGAATGTGGTAAAGTGTATGTAGGCCAAACAGGACTCACAATAGAAGAAAGGTGTAAAGAACATCAACGCAATATCAGGCTCCTACAACCAGATAAGTCAGCAGTGGCCGAGCATTGTATAGAGTATGTCCACAAAATAAACTTTGAAGACATCAAAGTTCTGGAGCATACGGATAAATACTGGGACAGAGTCATTAAGGAAGCCATTCAAATCAAACTACATCCAAACAATTACAACAGGGACCATGGACTTCAGCTAAGCCCTGCCTGGACAATAGCCATGAATTTTTTTTTTCAAGTGGAGGAAAAATCCATTTACGGAGCCCCATGCGCTGGGATGGCACAGAGGGGGACTGTGGGCCTCACCCGGAGGTACTACCCACTAAAAAATCTCCACCGGATAGAATTCAGGGAGGAAAGGTAAGGCAGTACCGCTATTGCACCTGCGGATTCAAGGAGCGGGTTTGTTGGCTGGCCGCAAGGGCCGAAGCCAGGTGAGATGGTGCCAGGACGTACACATGGCCGAGGCCCTGAGTACGCCCTCGGGAAGTCTGGTGTGATAGTAAAGGAGAATTAGGTGAAGGATTAGAAGGAATTGTGTGGTGATGTTCAATGCCGCCGACGTCCACGAGTGGGTTGCGTCGGAGGTGCTGTAGTGGCCCCGTAGGGGGCGGCGACTGTTGGGTATCCCTCCTCCAGCATCGTCGGTAAAGCTGCCACCTTTTCCTTGACGAGCCTTCGGAGCGATAGGAGTAGCTCGTTCAGTTTTGACTCCAGGGTCCTCTGGTATCCCGACGCCTCCAGCTTGGTAGGCATAAGAGCCTCCGTGCGCGAGTTGTAGTAATCCATGGTGTCCCTGAAGTCTTTGAAGATTTCTTCTGCGCTGTCGAATCTTGCGTGAAGGTTGGCGATCTCTGCCTGGAGGTCCTCCAGCTTCTGGAGGATTACCGTAGCAGAGGTGGAGATCTCAATCTGCGTGGCGTCGGCTTTCTTGCTCTGGTCACCACTGTCTTGCGGCAGGGAGGCCCTGCGCTGACTGGTGGTGACCGCGGCTTTCGGCTAAGACGGTGTTGGCGTTTTTCTCGTCGGGCAGCAAGCTTGCCCGGTGAAGTGATCATGCCCCCAGCAGGAAGCGCAGAAGCGGCGACGTCTGGAGAGGTCGTGCTGGGTGCAGGAGGCAGTGGTGTTAGGTGCCCCACAGTAGTGGCACCGTGGAGCTGCGGCACATCCCGCTTCGTTGTGCCCGTACAGGCAGCAGCGACGGCAGGGTGGAGTGAATTCGGCCCGGCTCGGTTCGATCCGTAAGGACTCCCCGAGAAGTTCCAGGCCGGTGTCGAGTGGCCATGAAACACATTCACAACAGCAACTATAGTGATTCTGGACCAAGCACTGACCCTCTAGAAAACACTGTGGCCGGTGACAAACATAGCCCGAAACAGCAGGCCCAATCACAAATCGTCACCCGCTCATTGGCCAGGGCAACGCAACCCCTCCAACCTAACATTGTATATATATGAGGAGCGGAAAACAAGTAACGGTCCCCCATCATCTAGCGGTTCTAAGGCGTTTACGCCACGAGGTTCGTCTCCGTCTACGCGAGCACCGAGTGCGCGCGTGGGAGGACACGATGACTCGTTTGAACCTGGAAGATGGCGACGTGTGGAAGATCGCCAAGCGACTCAGAAACCGAGGAGGGTCAAACACCTCACCTATCCAAGGCACCCGAGGCCTGGCCTATGAACCCCAAGCCAAAGCAAATGTGTTTGCTGACTACCTGGAGAGGACTATGCGTCCTAGAGATGATCAGCAGGACCTAGACTTCTCCGACCGTGTCCGCCAGGAGGTACGTCGATACCTTCGACGTCCTCACGGGGAGGCGGATCGGCTTCATCAAACCAAGTGAACTCCAGGGCGTACTCCGGCGCCTCGACCGCAAAAAGGCTCCGGGGCCTGACGGGTTAACCCCAGCCATGCTCCGCCACCTTCCTTTCAAGGCTGTGCTCTTCCTCACTAAGGTCTTCAATATGTGCCTCGCCCTTAGTCACTTTCCACGCGAGTGGAAGGAGGCCCGGGTGATCTGCATCTTGAAGCCAGGGAAAGACCCGGTTCATCCTGCCAACTACCGATCCATAAGTCTCCTGTCTGTACTCTCGAAACTACTCGAGAGGCTTATCCTAGTCCGCTTGTCTCCCATCTTAGGGGACATTCAAGCCATCCCTCCCCATCAGTTTGGGTTCCGGCCTGGCCACTCAACATCTCAGCAGTTGCTGCGAGTGGTGGAGGCAGCCGCCCTGGGTTTCCAGGACAAAGCCTATACCGCCGCGGTTTCCCTAGATGTTGAGAAGGCCTTCTCTACGACCTGGCATGCCGGTCTCCTCCGTAAACTCATCCAACTGGAGCTACCCACACGCCTAATACACCTGCTACACTCATTTCTAAAACATAGATCCTTTGTGGTCGCAGTTGCCGGAACAAAATCCACACGAAGGCCTATCAGAGGCGGAGTCCCTGAAGGTTCTGTATTGTCCCCTACGCTGTTCAGCGTATATGTGGCCGACATTCCATCCGAGCAGCACGTTAACATAGCCCAGTATGCTGACGACGTGCTGCTATACTGTACAAATAAACACACTCGAAGACCCTTTCTCCCCATACAGCGACACCTCCGCCTCATCCAAGAGTGGTGTAGGCGTTGGCGATTGTCCATTAACCCGGAGAAAAGCCGCGCCATACTTTTCACCAAACGCCGCTTTCCCGCCAACTTCCCCACATTCACTTACCTTCGCCGAACGATAGAGTGGGTAGATTCCCTTACCTACCTGGGAGTAAAGCTCGACAAGGGCCTAACTTTTCGGGGACAGATCAACGACCTATCAGCGCGGACCAGCGGGGCAATTGCCTCACTGTACCCCATGCTGCGGTCGGGGATGCCAATTCCCTTAAAGTTACGCATTTTTCGGGCTCTCATTATCCCTATCCTCCTGTATGCCTGCGAAATTTGGGGCATGGCTGCAGACACCCACCTCCTGCGTCTGCAACGTATACAGAATAGAGGTCTCCGTGTAATCTATTCTGTATACCGTAGATTCCCTACGAGACTACTGCACGAAGCCTCGTCCCTCCCGTACGTGGAGGACGAAATTAGGTGCCGGGCAACTAAATTCTACGACCAGTTTCCACAACATCGGAGCGCCCTGGTTAGGTCTCTTGGGGACTATATCCCTAGAGAACGCACGCTTGAGCGACACCGGGTTCCCCGCGTGGCTTGCGGGCATCCCCGGTAACACAGGAGCTACCCCATCAACAGCGTAAACTGAGCTCCTTACAGTCCTTCCAAGAGTAGTTTGGAAGTCCAAAATGTTTCGCCAAATATCCATATTTGGAACACCCATCAGCAGTGCCCAACGGTAGTTGCATGCTGAAACTAACAACCGATGAGGAGCATAAATATATGCTACCTCCTAACAACCCTCAATCCTTATTCTTCACAAGCCATCCTATAACATCCTAAGCCCGTCATACAGTGGTTAAGCCCTAAAAGGGCAGGTACACGAATGACACACCTTGGGCTGTTCTCAGCCTGCCATCTGGTAAAAAAAATAACGGTCATGGGTATTCATCATTCGCTAATGACCTAGAAGTTGAGCGCCCTTAAAGCAAATCAAAATGGGCATTCATCATTCGACAGCCAATCGTCGTAGTGGAAGCATCTACTCTTCAGCCAGCAGCCAGCCAGCCAATCGCCAACCAGCCAGCGAGCCTGTTGATGCCGGTAGCTCTGCCAGCCGGACCCAGTTATCCAGCGGGTACGGACTTTCTCCAGCAACCAGCCACCGTGCCGCCGAGAGCGCAATCTTGCCTGTGCAGTCGGGCTGTAAATACAGCACCGTAGGGCGCCTCTCCTGGGAGAGGACAACCCCTACTGACGAGCCTGCACGTTTGAGCAAATATTTCACTACCACAGGTAGCGGGGTAGAGCAAGGTTCTAGCCATCTACCTTAGGGTAGGTAAGGCGCATCTTGGAAACAAGGTGTCCGGCCCTCTGCTCTACACGCTTGCAGAGCAACTGCTACCTGCAGGTGAGAACACTCGAGGGTAGTTTTAGCGTACTGCACCTTAGGGTGCAGTATTGTACCTGCCTTTCTTAACCTGAAAATGCAATCCCATCCTACCTCTCCCGACAAGACCCGAAAGGGGCCTGCCAGTCAGTCTGCAACAGCCGTTGCCAGCACTTCCACTGGTGCCATACCAAAGACCTCGTCCACCGAGGCAACAAAGTGCTCTGCCAACCAACGCGTAAGCGGAAAAGGCAAGTGCAGAAAACTAGACGCTACCAAGCGTACCTCATCCAACCAGGGCCTCCCACGCGGTGACTTTCCCCGAATAGGCCAAACTTCGGAGTCCGACTGCGACTCCGACGACAGTGCCAGTGTCCGCACAGAAACTTCATTCCATAGCGGGAGAACCTCAGTGTACTCCTGCAGATCCGCCCTCGCCATAGACGAGGCAACCAGCTGCTCTGCTCTCTCCTCTGCCGAGGAAGAAAAACCCGGCCCAGAGGATGGATTCCGTGGGGTAGTCTCACGCCGCACCAAGCGTCTAGCCGCCTTGACCGCAATGGCTCAAGAACGGCTACGCAACCCACCCCAACCATCCCAACCAACCAAATCCACGAAGTGCCATGTTCCACCGATCATCGTGGGCGACTTCAAAGGGTCGGTAGGCTTTTTAAAGCTGATAATGCCGACCCTTGCGAAGGAGTGCACGGTGCGGCGAAACAAAAGCCGCTTCATTTTCCAGGCCAAATCGGCCAATGACCACTCCCTCATCCTCCGTTACCTTAAGGAGAGAGACATCCCCCATTTCACCTTCGGGCTGGATAGGGCACGCGACATTCACAGGGTCATCCGCGGACTTCCCGTGGACACACCTGTGGAAGATATCGTGGCAGACCTCAACCGCCAGGGTATCACCCCCAGATTGGTCAAGCAGCTGACCAAGACCGCTCCAGATGGGTAAGCACCCAGAATCCCCCCTCCCCCTATTTTTAGTAGTGGCGGAGCGAGCCAACGACCCGGAGGCCAAGATCGATGGTGTAATAGCCATCTGTTACCTCCGGGTACACATCGAGCCATCCAAAGGCTCTGGCGGAACCCCCCCCCCCCCCCAGTGCCATAGGTGCCTAGGGTTTAACCACTCTAGTCACTTTTGTCACCGCAGACTGCGCTGTCTCAGATGCGGTGAGGAACACCTTAAAGAGGTCTTCCCGAAAACCAGGGAGGACGACCCCAAGTGCGCCAACTGCACCGGCGCACATATAGCATGCTATGGTGGCTGCTCAACACGGAAGGCCATCATAGCTGCTAGGAGATCACCCCAGGTGGTCCAACCTCCAGTGGCGAACAGCCATCCCCAGTCTGGCCCTGCTCCGGCAAGACCAGCAGAGGGTTCAGCGTACGCTGCAGTGACCAGCACAGGCCGGGGTAATACTCCCAAGTCGCGTGCACAAACACAACACACCCGAGCACAAACACAAGCTCCAGTACCCCCTATGGCCCACCGTCCAAAAAGGGAGGGTAGGCGCCGTCACTCTCGGAGGCCAGTTGCCGCCTCTGAAGCTCAGAGCGAGCGTGGGAATCCTACGCCCGCCCGTGAGCCGGGGGAGGTTGCGGCCGAAGAGATACCGGCACCGACCAACCCATCCATCATTCCAACTCCACAACAAACCCCCACCCCTCCTACACCACAGTTTTCAGATGTGATGGCGTGGTTGCAGCAGTTGCTGCAAAATCACGGCCAGAAGCTCTGCGAGCTGATGGTACGATTCCTTTCCGCCACCGACCAAGCCAGCAAAATGGCTGTAGCCATGGAGGGGCTTGCACTCCTTACCACCATAATCGGCGTGACCCGGAATGTCGAATCGAACTAGGGTAAATACTTCGTTCAGGTTCGCGTTCTGGAACGCGTGTGGTTTGGCTGGTCAGGAGAACGAGCTCCACCACTTTGCTGGCGAGCATGCACTTGATCTTATCTTGGTATCAGAAACGCATCTCCACCAGAGCCTCACATCCTGACTCCAGGGCTATCACTGTCTCCGATCGGACCGCGTTGGCCGCCGTGGGGGCGGCAGAGCGATCTTCCTGAAGAGAAGTGTGGTCCACAAACCGGTCCAGCTCCCTCCACTTCAAACCCTTGAGGCCACGGCTACTTGTATCCACCTCGGCGGTATTGAGGTCCTGACGGTGTCTGCATATCACCCACCCCATAGGCAGTTCTCTGTTAACGACTACCTCTCCATCCTCGCCCTACTCCTCATGTCATTCTGGCCGGGGACCTAAATGCCAAGCATCCGCGTTAGCATTGCGGCCCCCGCGCGGACAGAAGAGGCAATGAAATGGTCCGCATGGTCGACGCGGACCCTCAACTTAGAGTCGAGGGCCCCTGGCAACCCACCCATTATCCGCGAGGTCCAGGACGGCCATCCGTCATAGACTTCGCGGTCATCAAACATTTCCCATATCACGTGTCACTCACATCCATAAACGCACTTCATTCCGATCATAACCCAGTGTTGGCTACCACCAACACCCGGGTTGTCAGCCAAGAGGTCCCAGTTCAACACCGGAACGTCGACTGGAACTGTGTCAAGAGTTGCCTAAACGGCTCCATCCCACCCAACCCCAACTTCACCGACATCCCAACCCTTGAGGCGGCGGTCTCTTCCTTCACTTCTGTGGTGAAGCGAACGGTCCACAACCTCACCGTCCACACCCCAGCTCCTCTTCACCCAGACGTCCTACCCGTAGAGCTACTTCTACTCATCCGCCGCTCTTGGGCGGCTCGCAGACTCTGTCAGTCACCGCACAAGGCATAACCTAGAGCTTCTAAGGCGACTACGCCACGAGGTGCGTTTCCGACTGCGCGAGCACAGAGTGCGCGCGTGGGAGGACACGATGTCTCGTTTGAATCTAGGTGACGGCAACGTGTGGCGGATTGCCAAACGACTGAGAAACCAAGGTGGATCACACACCTCCCCAATCCATGGCACCCAAGGCCTGGCCTATGAACCCCAAGCCAAAGCAAATGCGTTTGCTGAACACCTGGAGAGGACCATGCGGCCGAGAGATAACCCGCAGGACCTAGACTTCTCCGACCGTGTCCATGGGGAGGTACGTCGATATTTGCGACGTCCTCTTGACGACGCGGATCGGCTTCCTATCGTCAAACCCAGCGAAGTCCAGGGCGTACTCCAACGTCTCGACCACAAAAAGGCCGCGGGGCCTGACGGGATAACACCTGTCATGCTCCGCCACCTTCCCTTCAAGGCCGTGCTCTACCTGACAAAGGTTTTCAATATGTTCCTCGCCCTCAGCCACTTCCCACGCGAGTGGAGAGAGGCCCGGGTGATTTGCATATTGAAGCCAGGGAAGGACCCGGTCCATCCTGCCAACTACCGATCCATTAGCCTCCTACTCGTACTCTCGAAGGTATTCGAGAGGCTAATACTCGCCCGCTTGTCCCCTATCTTAGGGGACATTCAAGCCATCCCACCCCATCAGTTTGGGTTCCGGCCTGGCCACTCAACACCCCAGCAGCTACTGCGTGTGGTGGAGGCTGCCGCCCTGGTATACCAGGACAAGCCCTACACCGCCGTGGTGTCTCTGGACGTTGAGAAGGCCTTCTCTACGACCTGGCATGCCGGTCTCCTCCGGAAACTCATCCAACTGGAGCTACCCACACGCCTCATACACCTACTACATTCCTACCTTAGACACAGATCCTTTGTGGTCTCAGTGGCGGGGAATAAATCCACACGCAGGCCAATCCGAGGCGGAGTCCCCGAAGGTTCTGTTCTATCCCCCACGCTCTTCAGCGTCTACATGGCCGACCTACCTACAGAGCAGCACGTCAACATAGCCCAGTATGCTGATGACGTGTTGCTCTACACAACAAACAGACACCCTAACAGAACCTTCCTCCCAATACAGCGACACCTCCGCCTTATCCAAGAATGGTGCAGGCGTTGGCAATTGTCCATTAACCCGGAGAAAAGCCGCGCCATACTCTTTACTAAGCGCCGATTCCCCGCCAATCTCCCCACATTCACCTATCTGCGAAGAAGGATTGAATGGGTAAACTCCATCTCCTACCTGGGAGTGAAGCTCGATAAGGGCCTTACTTTTCGGGAACACATCAACGACTTGTCAGCGCGGGCCGGCGGGGCAACTACCTCACTGTATCCCATGCTGCGGTCGGGGATGCCAATTCCCCTAAAGCTACGCCTCTTTCGGGCACTCATAATCCCACTCCTCCTATACGCCTGCGAAATCTGGGGCATGGCCGCAGATTCCCATCTCCTGCGTCTGCAGCGTATACAGAATAGAGGACTTCGGATAATCTATTCTGTATGCCGCGGATTCCCTTCGAGACTACTGCGCGAAGCCTCGTCTCTTCCGTATGTGGAGGACGAAATTAGGCGCCGGGCAACTAAATTATACTACCAAATTCCTCAACATAGGAGTGCCCTGGTTAGGTCTCTTGGGGACTATAACCCCACTGAACGCACGCGTGTGGGACACCGGGTTCCCCGCATGGTTTGCGGGCATCCCCGGTAACGAAGGAGACATCCCTTCAACAGCGAAAGCTGAACACCATGACAGTCCTCCAAGATAAGCTTGGATTCTAAATTCAAAATTAAATGAACCTCCATATTTGGACCTTTACACCAGCAGTGCCCAACGGAAGTTGCACACTGAATAAGCAGCCGATGAGGAGCATAATCTTCCTGCCTCCTTACTACCCACTACCTCAATTCTCACCCGCCACCCTGCAAAACCCTACATCCCGTCATAAAGTGGTTAAGCCCTAAAAGAGCAGGTACACGCATGACACACCTCGGGCTGTTCTCAGCCTGCCAGATAGCGTCGTCGTTGTATAACGGTCATTTTCATTCTGACGAAGGCCATGGAGTTTAGAATGGCCGAAAGCTCAATATTTTTAAACCTCACACGGCTGATCGCTCGTGAAACTATAATAAATAACGTGCGCCGTGAAAGCTTTAAATCTTACAACTTAAACAAAGTAAATACAGGAATTATGCATGATATTGTGTTAAAAACAATTATTTAACCATTAATCTTTGTAAAACTCAAATTACCAGAAAACCTTTATGGACATTGGTTACAGAACCTGTCACTAAAATCTTTCCTATGGTGGTTACGAAGCGGAAACGCACTGACGAATTTGACACCATTCCATTTGGGTATAAACAAGCCCATGTAGAATATAAAACATCATCACATTCATTATCATGTCGTCGCGATCATTACCGCACCAAGAGGTTTTAGACTACGACGTGAGTCAATTAAGTAATACTGAATCGTTGCAAATTCGAAAACGGTCGGCTAACGAAGATCAGTATTATTATCGCAATGTTAAATTTCCAAGATTAGACATAGATACTGAAAATGCTACAAAACGAACAGCAAGAGATAATGATCAATTTGCACATGTTAAATATCTAAAAATAGATCGTACCGCCCAAACATATAAAAAACGAACAATTAATCAAGATTTATTTGGTCATAAGGTCAAATATTTAAGATTAGCTCGTAGCGATAAGGCAATTAAAAGAGCAGCTGAGGAAGACCTTAACAATGAAATTAAATTCTCAAGAAAGCAACCTTTAAGCATTGAAGCATTTTTTAACCCTATAAACTGTGTTAAAACACCTAACCGAACGGCTAATCAACAGTTATTTGAGCATAACGTCAAACATCCTACATTATATCGGAGCAACAGAGCGAGTAAAAGACCGGCCGACGAAGACATTAACAAGAAAATAAAATCGGCTAAGCATCAGCTTTTAAACTTTGAAGCATTTCTTAACCCCATAAATCGTCACAACAAAATATCTAAACGCTCCATTTTTGAAACACCTTTTAAGAATAATAGGAAACATAATAGTAATAAGAGAAGTCCAACATGTCAACTTCCGTTGCAAAAACCTAATACTACCGAGGTTTCAACCGACGGTTTAATTCACAATGATGCGGAACAAAACGTGATAAACAATAACAACGCATCACTTGAAAACATAAGCTCTCCCTTTTTAATTTCAAGGTATAATAAAAAACTAGCTGGCAACGATAGTAACAATTGGAAACATGCGCGGTACGCACCATACAGTAAAGAAAAACAATTAGCTAAACAAAATAATGCTAAGCTCAAAACATATCCAAACGAAAACGTTATTAAAAAAGTATTAAATTCTACTGCCGAAAAAGAAGCGATAAAAGAAAACAACGATAATTGGACAGATGCACGGTACAAACCATATGAAAAGAAACCGCGAAATGTTGAAATTTATAGACCCTTTGAATCTGCCGACCCAGGTGAAGATGGGGTAGAAATGAAAGATGTTTCAATAGAAAATTATAATATTAATAGTTCCTACGATAATGATGATGATGATGATTACGCTGTCTAGGATGCTATTGACTTTAATAGTAAAAACATTGCAAACTCAGTACCTACAGAAATTGTAGATCCCGACACTGTAAAGTTTAAGTTTCCAAGTACAATACAGGTAGCTGGTCCTTCGCGTTGCGGTAAAGCTACGTTTGTCAAAAATTTATCACGACACGCTAATACTTTGTAAGATTTAAAGCTTTCACGGCGCACGTTAGTTATTACAGTTTCACGGGTGATCAGCCCTGTGAGGTTTAAAAACATTGAGCTTTCGGCCACTGTAAACTCCATGTCTTTCGTCGGAATGAAAATGACCGTACCAGAGGCAGTTCGAGTCGAGCGGAGCTGATGTTTCCCCCGCTCGAGTGTCTTTACCGCAGTACCTAGCCCTCATACGGCTTAGACTGCGCGATGGTTTTGATGGTGTTACTACAGGGATATTTGGCACACTAGGAAAAAATTTGTGGGAAACAGGGGTTTTTATAGGGGCGGGAGGGATGGTAGGCAGGGATTGGTCCGCGAGCGAGCTGTGCGCGACTTCTGACTGGCCGTTTCTAGCCAGCCAGGTGACGCGCTAATCCCCACCAGGGTTCTGGCCGTCAGTCACCCACTGAGAGGTGAACTGAAACAGGTGATTCTCTCTGTTTTGAATACAGATTGTATTTTCACCTTTCCCATCTTAAGATTAGACAGCCGGGCTTAAGATGTCCTTTGGTAATCCTTTGGATGGTAGTCGGCGCGGCTGACTCTGGTCATATTGGCCCAGAGTATTCACAAGAGGGTTAGGGTGGTTCTGGAGTTTATTGTACATTGTTCGAGCGCGAGTTTTAATCACGTCGGCAATGTACCGGATACCGGAATGTTCATGTAGGATATGGGCAGGAAATCTCCAGCCAGTATCATAGATCATCCTTAATGCCCGGTTCTGCAACGTCTGGAGTCTGATGAAGGTGGACTTTGCCACCACTCCCCAGATCTCACATCCGTACAGGACCAGAGGCAGGATGATCGCTCGATACAGCTGAAGCTTCAGGCGTAAGGGCATGGTTTGGGAGCTGAGGATGGGATACAACTGCCGGAGGGCAGCGTGGCCTTGCAGTACTTTGCCCCTGACGTGATGCCTATACGTCAGCCGCCGGTCCAGCGTGACCCCGAGATACTTCGCCGTAGTGACCCAGGGGATCCGACGGCGCCGAAGCACGAGGTCTCGCGGGAGCCGGTAGGCTATCGCATTAGCCAAGAGAATTGCAGAGCTTTTCTTCGGGTTAATAGACATACGCCAGTTCTCACACCATCTACTGATGGCACAGAGGTGGGCTTATACTTGACGGTAGCTATAGCGCGGGTTCTTGTTAGTAGCGAAGATCATGAGATCGTCCTTATACTGACAGATGTGTGTGTTGGGGTGCGTCGGGAGATCGGCCATGTAAGCTGCAAAATGTGCCGGTGACAGTACACTGCCCTCAGGGTCTCCTGCGCCAATGGGCCTTTCTCTGGAGAATGATCCCTCCACTTTCACTCGGAAGCTACGTTCCTGTAGGAAACTAGCCACCAAGTAAATGTATGGAGGGGGGATTTCGTGCTGTATGAGCTTGTAGACAAGCCCCTCATGCCAAGTGGTAGAAAATACCTTTTCCACGTCAAGCAACACTGCCACTGTTTTAGCCCTCTCCTGATAAGCCAGGGAAGCTTCCTCGGCTACACGCAGTAGTTGCTCAGTCGTGGAGTGACCAGAACGAATACCAAACTGGTGTTCCGGTAGGAGACCTTTTTCCTACAACAGAGGTCCGAGGCGGTGGTTGTTGTCGAGCTGGTGGTTCCTTCGTACGGCGAGTTTGAGGGGCAAACCCCCTGGTGGTGGTCGGGTTGGCAGTTGGGATCTCGAGCCGGCCAAGCGCCTGCTTAATTGGCTCGAGAGCCTCGGTGACGTTCCTCGAGATTGTACCACTTGCTGCGGCGGAGATTGTGGCGAGCGTTTCTTCAATAGCAGCCAGGCGGGTGCTGACATTCAGTAACTCCGCGTGGAGGTCCTGAATCGCATCCCGTAACTCCTGGCTGACAGCGGGGACTGGTGCTGCTGCCGGCGGTGTTATAATTACTGGAGCTGGTTGAGTTGTGCTGGTGATTTGTGGTGCTGGTGCTGGTCGTTGCTGCTCGCGTTGTTGTGTAGGTGTGCTGTGTGAAGTTCGGCGTGGATGGAGAGGGCACTGTGCCTGGCCTGTATAATGGCCGAAGCCATTACAGGTGGCACAGTACCGGCGGCGGTGTCTCAGGTCGTGAGCCTTACACTTCTCTGTCAGTGCCCGGGCACCACAATAGTGGCACCGCGGGCTAGCAGAGCAGGTCTCGGCCTGGTGGCCGAACTGGCAGCAGCGGTGACATGGGACCAGGCGATCCGTTCTACTGGTCTCAATGCGCAGGCGTTGCCCTAACAAGGGCAGCCCCGCCGTCAAGGCAGCTTCCCGGTCGGCCTGGTCCGCAAACTCTAGCCGTACCATCATGGTAGGGCCGCGATCGGTATGAATTCTCGTGGCCCTGACGCTGGACTGCTACAGTTGCCTGGCGGCTGACAGCAGGTAGCGGCACGGAAAGTCCCGTGGAACTCCGCACACTACTGCACTATGCCGCCAGGAGGAAGCTGTGAGTGGCGGTGGAGGCGGCGTCGGCTGGCGGTGCTGGGTTGGCGGCGGCGTGTGCGCTGGCTCTGCGGCGACTGCTCGTGGCGGAGACTCAGCCACGACTGGTGAGACTGGGTGGCTGGCTGAGAGCGGCTGTCACTCTGACTTTGCGCGCTCTGGCGGTGAATCCGGCAAAGTTCTCTGCGGCGTGTCTGCTCGCGTCAACACCGAAGTCTTTTGCGCGGGTTTTGTGCTGGTCTTCGCCGTTTTCTTTTTCCCCATGTTGACGTTCTGTTTGAGCTGAAGATCAGGTCCGTCGTGCATCATAGCTTTCCGCTCCCCATATATATGCAATGCTAACTGGGAGGGGGTTGCGTTGCCCTGGCCAATGAGCGGGTGACGATTTGTGATTAGGCTTTTTTTGTGGTGGGGAAAAAGGCTACTTACGCCCTAACCACATGCATGCATGCGAGTGTAAGACTCCTACCCTGGCTTCGAACCCGGGCAGCCTACTCACTAAAAAACCCCACAGGAAGTCTTGAGGTCAACGCCTCTATGCTGCAGTACCGCATAAAGCACCTGCGTATTCTGTGGTGAGAGATGGAAGCTGCATGCCAGTGGCAGTAACAGCGAGTATTACTGATGTGCCGGAGGGCAAACATGACATAAGCCCTGAGTGCCCCCTGGTAGTAAATAATGGTGATGTGTATGATAGTTGATGGCGTTCTTTTTGTGTTTCAGCCATTTGGCATCGTTAGGTGTAGATGGATGTGAGGGATGAGTGAATGAGCATGTTTTGTTTTTAAACTCCACCCGAAGGTTTCGTTTCTTGTCCTTAGCGTAATTTCTTTTTTATTATTATTTTTTAAATTTATATTGCGTCCTATAATCTATGCTAGTAGTATTTTAAGAAATGCTTATATAACTAGGTGCAGTTATGGTGATATTTACAAGATTTACAACTTGTAGAGCTAGCTTCTACTGTGTCATTTAATCTTAGTTACTAGGGTGTGATTAAGCCGGAGGCTTCGTCATTAATCGTGTACCTGATCTTGCATGGTCGTATAAGTGCACACATGGCGGGCTGTCTGCCTGAAGTGCAGGAGCGAGCCTGTGCCACTACCGGGGAGGCCCTCGTCTCCCGGGGTCCGCCTTGGCTAGGTAGCACAAGGACTTATGAGGGCTTGAGTGTAAGTGTATGTTGATTAGGCTTTTTTGTGGTGGGGAAAAAGGCTACTTACGCCCTAACCGCATGCATGCATGCGAGTGTAAGACTCCTACCCTGGCTTCCAACCCGGGCAGCCTACTCACTAAAAAACCCCACCGGAAGTCTTGAGGTCAAGGCCTCTATGCTGCAGTACCGCATAAAGCACCTGCGCATTCTGTGGTGAGAGATGGAAGCTGCCTGCCAGTGGCAGTAACAGCGAGTATTACTGATGTGCCGGAGGGAAAACATGACATAAGCCCTGAGTGCCCCCTGGTAGTAAATAATGGTGATGTGTATGATAGTTGATGGTGTTCTTTTTGTGTTTCAGCCATTTGGCATCGTTAGGTGTAGATGGATGTGAGGGATGAGTGAATGAGCATGTTTTGTTTTAAAACTCCACCCGAAGGTTTCGTTTCTTGTCCTTAGCGTATTTCTTTTTATTATTATTATTATTATTATTATTATTATTATTATTATTATTATTATTATTATTATTATTATTATTATTATTATTATTATTATTATTATTATTATTATTATTATTATTATTATTATTATTATTATTATTATTATTATTATTATTATTATTATTATTATTATTATTATTATTATTATTATTATTATTATTATTATTATTATTATTATTATTATTATTATTATTATTATTATTATTATTATTATTATTATTATTATTATTATTATTATTATTATTTTTTTTTTTTTTTTTTTTTTTATTTTTTTTTTAATTTATATTGCGTCCTATAATCTATGCTAGTAGTATTTTAAGAAATGCTTATATAACTAGGTGCAGTTATGGTGATATTTATAAGATTTACAACTTGTAGAGATAACTTCTACTGTGTCATTTAATCTTAGTTACTAGGGTGTGATTAAGCCGGAGGCTTCGTCATTAACCCTTAACTGGCGTTGTGGAGTCCCTGGGACTCTGGCAAAAATAAATGATTTAATAACGTCAGTGTTTTTCCACCAGATGGAGCGTGCTATTCAGTACCTTCCCATGGTAGGGAGAACTGTTATGCGCTCAGTCGCCAACTGTCTGTCAACAATGCCAGTATGCAAAGAGTGAACCTGAGAGTCTGTTGGACTCCGCGACGCGCTTAGTGTAACACTTCCGACACCGCGACTATGTCCGCGAATCCTAAAAGAATTAGACTTACGGATCCTACCTTTGATGAAACTGTTGAAAGATGTATTGAGGAATGTGACTCAGAGTTTTCAAGCCAAGATAGATTCCAAATCAAGACCAGTGAGTTCCACACTGTACGGCTTTACAAGTAATAAAAGATTGATTTCCAGAGTGCCAAAGAAAAACAAAGCTGTTATACTGATTTCATCGATGCATCACTCCAAAGACGATGTTGATGGTCTGCCTGGGATTAATGCATTTTATAATAACACAAAATTTGGAGTAGATGCTGTAGATGAAAAAACCAGTAAATATTCATCCACTAGAAGAACACAACGCTGGCCTATGGCTCTGTTTTACAGACTCGTGGATATGTCTTCAATAAATGCATACATCATCCATCAGTCATGTGTCAACTCAGAAAAGGTACAAAGAATAATTTTTTTCAAATTATTGGCCAAACAACTCTATGAACCGCTTCTTCAGGAAAGAGCTCAGAAAACAAACTTATCAAGAGAGCTAAAAAGTGGCATCTTCAGAATTTTGAAGATAGCACCTGCGGGACCAGCTGATGCACAAGACGAACTTCCTAGAAATCAGAGGAAATATTGTTCTACATGTAACCCAAAATTGAAGAGAAAGACTGCTTATTTATGTGTTCAATGCAGAAGACCAATTTGTATGCAGTGTTCTAAAAAAATCTGTGTTGAATGTACTGAAAATGTAGAGTCCTAAACATTCTGTTGTTTTTTCTTGAAGCATTGTCAGTTTTTTATTATTGTATTTTAGAAGTTCATGTGTTTTTATTTTTTGTATTTTAAACGGTACCAAACATATTTTCGGTAAGAAAAGAGCTCATTTATCAGTTTTTGTTTCTCAATATAAAAATCAAAGAAAGACAGTTAATTTTTGTTCCAAAAAATTGATTTCATATTCTTTGTGTGTTTGGTTTGTATTTCATTCTGTTATAAATAAAAGTTTATTTATTTACATGCTTTTAGTTAATTATACATCCAAAAATAAATAAATGTATATGTAACATTGGAATAACAACAACTTTTATTTCGGAGTCCCAGGGACTCCGCAACGCATTGAATGTAAAAATTTCTGGCCACGCCGGTTAAGGGTTAATCGTGTACCTGATCTTGCCTGGTCGTATAAGTGCACACATGGCGGGCTGTCTGCCTGAAGTGCAGGAGCGAGCCTGTGCCACTACCGGGGAGGCCCTCGTCTCCCGGGGTTCGCCTTGGCTAGGTAGCACAGGGACTTGTGAGGGCTTGAGTGTAAGTGTATGTTTTCATAGTGTTGTGTGTTTGTTGTATGCTTCCCTTCATCCCCTAACCAGTAATTTCATGGTACTAAATTATTCAGGTATTCCTGTATATTGAGTTCAGGTTCGCTTATGCTTATAGTGCGATCGAACAATGATAGAGGGCGGAGGTGTTTGTCGCGAGTCATATCATACTCCCCGAGCATTCGTATTTGCTCGTTGTGGTTCTTATTCTTTTTGGCGTATAGGTTGCATGCCAGGTGTTTAATAAACTGCTCGATTGTGAGCATTTTTAGCTCTTCATGTAACTGGTACGTCGGAGCCTCTGGCGGTAGTTTAGCAATAATTCGCAGTATTCTATTTTGCATCGTTTGGAGGCGTTTTATGTGCATTTTTGCCGCATATCCCCATACCGGGGCGCCGTAAGTTAAGATGGGTCGGATCAGCGTCTTATAGAGCGTAAGTCCCATGCGTAGCTTAAGGCTGCTGTTAAGATTTATGAGCGGGTACAGTCTGTTGAGTTGGCCATTGGCCTTTGCTCTGGCTGAGTTAATATGCTCTCTCCATGTGAGATACTCGTCCATCTTAACCCCTAGGTACGTGACGGATGTCTCGCACCCGATAGGTTCCTGATTTAGGGTGAGGGGTGGGAGGGCTCGCCTCCTTGGCCTGTGTAATTTTCGCCTGGTAAAAATGATTGCTTGGCTTTTTCTTGCATTTAGTTTTAACCGCCATTTCGTGAACCAGGGCTCCAATGTGTTTAGAGCATTCTGGAGCCGCAGGTGTATGATGCGTGGCTGAGTAGATTGCGTGGCCAGTGCCGTGTCGTTCGCGTATATGTATTTATCTACTCGTACTAGTGGTGGTAGATCATTGATATATATATATATTAAATAACGTAGGCCAGAGTAAACTTCCTTGTGGGACTCCCGCGTTTATGGGGTGCAATGAGGATTCGGTATTCTCAATTGAGATTCTGAAATTCCTTCCGCTGAGGTAATCTTTTATTAGGGCGACCATTGAATCTTGTACCCCTATGTGAATGAGTTTGTGCAGTAATCCTGCATGCCACACTTTATCGAAAGCGCGTTCTATGTCCAATAGGACCACGCCTGTCGATCGTTTAGTGTCAAATCCCCTGGTGATTAGGCCTGCTGTTTCAGGCTGTTTGTTACCGGCCACAGTGTTTTCTTGAGGGTCAGTACTTGGTGCAGGATCACTATTTTTTTGTGGTGGGGAAAAGGTCTACTTACGCCCTAACCGCATGCGTGCATGTGAGTGTAAGGCTCCTACCCTGGCTTCGAACCCGGGCAGCCTACTCACTAAAAAACCCCATCGGAAGACATCTCATTGCAGAGCTGTATTAGGGCTTCTGCGCGTTCAATGGTGATGGAGGAGAGCTGCCTGCCGGGGGCAGTAACAGCTGGTAATTACAGAAGAAATGCCCTGTCTTGTAGGGGTAGAATCTTTTTTTTTTTTTTTGTTTTTTTTTTTGTTTTTTGTTTTTTGTTTTATGAAAGGGGAGACAGATTGAGAGTTGGAGATAAAGAGTGGCTTATTTCGCCGGAAGTGCGGGATGAATGAGGACTTCAAGGGGTGATTTAGGAGGGGTGTGGCGTTGTGACCGGGTCCCGCTTAGCACCCCGGATAGTACGGTCTTGCTGGCCACATGCTATTAGCATGTGGGTACGTTGGATGGTCCGGGTGGTACCCATACCAGAGTCTGGGTAACACCGCGGGGAGTGCGGTGTGTAGTAGACTGCGTGCTTCTTGTGGTTGTGGTGTTATTTTTTGTGCTTGTGTAGATCGGCGTTGTCTGCGATGGTTGCTGTGTGGCGTAGGCGGCAGTGTTGGTTGTCAGCAATAGCTGATGTGTATGCGTGGTGATGTTAGTTCCGGCCAGTGGGCTCTGTGTTGTTGTTCGGCAGTTAGTTACGTGTCTTCTTGCTTCCAGTTTGGGAACATGTATGCCATGAGGTCGTCCATAGTGATTCCTGAGTTGCTGCAGAGTTTGTTCCGGCACTGATGGTTGCATGTTTGGCTGGCGTGGTGGATGTAGCCGCCACGGCGGAACAGTGAAAGTTGTTCCGGAGTCAGTTGGCGTGGTGGTGTTGATGTTGCTGCCTGGCGTGGTTGTTCCTGGGTTGGTGTTGACAGTGTGGCTGGCTGGTGAGTTTGTTGCTCGCGGCGCTGCTCGCTTGTGGATGGAAGTGGAGGTGGTGAGGTTTGCGTACTTGCTGCATGTGTAGTGATCGGCTGTTTGTTCTCGATTCTGTGGAGTTTGCGTTGGATTGATTCCAATAGTTCGGTGTTGTCCAGTTCTAAGGTTGCGGTGCGTAGTTCCTCTAGAAGATTAGCTGCTGCATTGAAGCCGGTGGTGTGGTGTATCAGTTGGCGTGTGATTAGTGAAAGCTCTTTGTGGTGAGTCCGGCGGAGTGTGTTGGTTTTCTTGCTGATTTTCTGTAAGTCTTTCTGTAGCGCTGTGAGTCTGGTTGTGGTCGTAGTGTGAAATTGGCGGCCAGTGGTTAAGGTGGTTTGGGCTTGTGTCTCCATGGAGGCCGTGGAGTTGGCGATTGTTGTCACAGCGGCTGTTAGTTTAAGTACGGCGTCCTCAAATTTGTCCAGTCGTTTCTGGAGGCTTTGGACCTCCTGGCGGATGTCCTCGGCCTCCTTCCTGGGTAGTGGCGTTGTGGTGGTGAAGGTGGCGTGCGTTTGGCTGGTCTGTTGCGAAGTTGATGCTGCTGTACTGGCAGGAACTGGTCGGCGGTGAGGTTGTGTAACTGCGGTGGCTGGTGCAGGTGCTTTGGCCTGGGCCCGTGGGTAGTAGGGGCACTGCGCTTGACCCGTGAAATGGCCTGTGCCATTGCAGGTAGCGCAGTACCGGCGACGACGGCGGAGATCGTGGCTGGTGCACTCGCTAGTGAGGTCGTGGGCCCCACAGTAGTGGCACCGAGGTGCGGCGCTGCAGGTGGTGGCGTCGTGCCCATATCTGCATTATCTGCGGCAGGGCACTTGGCGAGTGGTTCTGGCGGGCTCAGCAGGCAGGCGCCGGCCAAGTAAGGGCAAGCCCGTATTGATGGCGACTTCTTGGTCTGCTGAGTCGGCGAAGATGATCCTGATTAGCTGTGTTGATCCACGGGAGGTGACGATGCGAGTAGGCCTCATTGCTGATGGCCACTCACGTTGTGCTGCGCTAAGTATAAGCCTCGCTGGGAAGTCGCGAGGAACTCCTCGGATGATAACACTGGCCTCCGAGAGGGGACCAGTGTGTGCTGGCGACGGTGGTGTGTTGGCCGGGAGATGTTCCGTGGGCGGCGGTGGTGGAGCCGGGAACTCCTGGATAGGCACTGCCACTGCCTCTGTCTCGGCGGTGGTGATGCTTATGGGTTCCGTGGCCAATATGGTTCCAGAACCCGGCGAAGGCGGAGATCCCTCAGTATTTACGGTTGCGGCGATGTTTTTAGGTTCCCGGGCCGATGGGGCTCAATTGCCCAGTGAACGCGGCGATTTCCGGCGCTGCTTCTTTCTTTCCATGCTCCCAGCTGCCGGTAGAATCACTATATCACAACTATAGTGATTCTGCACCAAGTACTGACCCTCAAGAAAACACTGCGGCCGGTTCCCCAGAGAACGCACGCTTGTACGACACCGGGTTCCCCGCATGGCTTGCGGGCACCTCCGGTAACACAGGAGCTACCCCATCAATAGCGCAAGCTGAGCTCCTTACAGTCCTTCCAAGAGAAGATTGGAAGTTTGGAAGTCAAACATTTTCACCAAATGACCATATTTGGACCACGCACCAACAGTGCCCAACGGTAGTTGCACACTGAATCTATCACCCGAAGAGGAGCATAAACCTATGCTACCTCCTAGTAACCTACAATCCCCATTTTTCGCCGGCCATCCTACAACATCCTAATCCCGTCATACAGTGGTTAAGCCCTAAAAGTGCAGGTACACGAATGACACACCTCGGGCTGTTCTCAGCCTGCCATCTGGTAGTCTAGTCTAACGGTCGTTTTCATTCTGACGAAGGCCCAGGAGTTTACAATGGCCGCAAGCTCAATATTTTTATGCCTCACACGGCTGATCACCCGTGAAACTGTAATAAAAAACGCTAATACTTTGTTTGATAAACCAATTAAAAGAGCGTTATTGTGCCACCCGCGTGAATATCCACCTAATTTTAGGCGCGAATTTCACAATTGTACCTTTAACGTGCGCACACATGAAGGAATGCCCAAACTAGAAAATGTTAAAAATTCAGACCTTTTAGTGCTAGATGACCTTTGTTTGAGGGGGACAACAATGAGGTATCTAATTGTTTCACCAAAGATTCTCATCACAAAAATTTTGGAGTGATATACGTTTTGCAAAATATTGTTCGTAAAGAAAAAAAGTTTAGAACAATGTCGTTAAATTCTAATTATATTGTGGTACTTAAAAATAATAGAGATAAATCACAAATCGATAAACTGTTCCAACAACTGGAACCAAGAAAATCAAAATTTCTTTCAGAAGCCTTTAACAAAGCCACTGAAAATTCGCACGGTTATGTGGTATTAGATTGCACTCAACATACACCAGATATATACCGCTATAGAACGGGAGTTGTACCGGGTGAATCTCTTGCTTGCTTTAGGCCAAAATAATGTATATAGAAATATAAAATATGAAAAAAAAGGTATTCCTAACAACAATGTCTATGCAGAACGTTCCTAAGCTGTCTTCAACAGCGTATAAAAAAGTGTGTAAGCTATCTTCACCTTCAATAGCTAAAAGATGTGGAGCGTTGTTTGTTTTAAGTAAAGCAAACCCCAAATCGCGCAAAACATTACTAAACAATGCGTATTCTACATATCTTAAAGCATTCACCGAATGCATATTAAACATTAGTAAAGGAACTATACCTCTTTCTAAAAACTGCGTAAAGCGTTTAAAAAGATATAGAGCCACGTGGAGAAAGGTGGGTGATAAGAAAACATCGTTAAAGAAGAAGAAAAAGCTTTTAATACAAAAAGGTGGATCATTATCTGATTTTATCATTCCCGTTTTAAGTGCTTTGGTAGCGCTCTTGTGTCAAAGTTAATGCCGTCATGAAATACGCAAAACAAATTATGTTATTACATTCGCAAACAGAAAGTGAAAAGAAGTTACACCTTGTGGACAAAACTTTATCTAGTTTAGTAGAGGACATAGATAAAATATAACATTTAAATGTCTCTTCCGACGAAAAATGGGGTTTGCTTAGACACAAATTAACTAACTACTATGATATCCTATCGCAATTGCGTAGACCTTATCTTCACGCTATGAAAGAAGCAAAATTATTGGAGTCTGAAGATAAAAATCAAAACGAAACGACTGCTCCAATTAAAACTGCAACAAAATCGATAAAGGCAGCTGCTGCAAAATCCGTAAAAACGAAAAGAAGTATACCAACTTCCGACAGTGACGATTCCGATACAGGATTAAGATTTACTCCATATGCTACTCGTTCACGTAAACAATCGTCTACACATTTCTTACGCTCTGCAAAATGGCAAAATGCTCATTGACCCGGAAGGAAATATCGATACTTACCAAATACTATTCACAACTTGATCATTATGCAGGACTTGGAACTACGCAATAGCTTCATTAAGCTACAGGAATTTCGAACAATAAAATTAAACTTTATTTGCAAGGTCGAGAAAGCTACACTCTACAAACCCGTGAGAAAGCGTTTTCCGACAAAAATGTATCATGATACCAATATTGACGACCTTTGGGAAAGTGATGTATAGGTTGCGCGTTCGTTCTTGACGAATGACCTTGAGCAGAAATCCAATGAGTGAGCCTACCCTTAATAAACAGGTCAGCAAATGTTTATGCTACGATAACAGACACCTCTGTTTTCCTCTGTCACGTGTGTGTATACAGTCGACTGCAGAAGTTTTGTGCGGTACGGATGTATGTATGCATGCAACGAAAATAGCAATTCAGACGAGGGAGAGATGTCGGGAATAGAATAAATGCAAGAAAGTTAAGTGGAAACAGTTATAGAGGTATAGTGTATAATACGTGTGGCTGATATTACTGCAAGTGTCATAAATTGATTTGTAGTGTTGTACTACTTCAGCTCAGAAGCATGCGCGTCATCTCACTGCAGACTGTACCTCCTCTCTCTCGTTCCCGCAAAAGCTGAGTAGAGACTCGCATTCAACCTTTCATATAAAATTTTCATTCGTCAAGAAGTAACGCGCGACCTATAAATGTGTTAGACCAAATATCTAAGTACAATAAACCGTACACGTATATTTTAACTCCAATCGATGTGTTTTCTAAGTTCGCATGGGCTCTACCTTTAAAACCTAAATCCGGTAAAGACGTCACTGTGGCATTTACAATCGTATTTAACCGATATAAGCGTATTCCTAAAATACTCCAGACAGATAAAGGTACTGAATTTATAAACAGATATTTTGAAAGCTTTCTAAAATCTAAAGGTGTAACACATTATACCACCAATAACAATGTAAAAGCTAGCGCAGTAGAAAGATTTAATAGAAGTTTAAAGACTAAAATGTGGAGATATTTTACCCACAAAGACACATACCACTATGTAAACGTATTACCTAAATTGTTGCGGTCGTATAACAGTTCATATCACAGATGAATCAAAATGGCTCCAATACAGGTCACCCCTTCAAATATATTAGAAGTGTACAATAATTTATACAAAATAAATCACAACAATTTGCATTCTCCAAACCTTTAACCTATGAAGTTGGCGATCATGTTCGAATTTCAAAATTAAAACTTTTATTCGACAAAGGTTATGAACACAATTGGACAAACGAAATATTTCAAATACATCAGGTAATCAAAAGCATACCTGCGGTGTATAAACTAAATGATCTTTTAGGAGAAGAATTAAAGGGAACCTTTTATACGGAAGAATTACAGAAGATTACTCTTCCTAAGTTTTACAAAATCGATAAGACTTTAAGCACTCGGATTAAAAGCTGCAGTAAGGAAGTGCTCGTTAAATGGGAAGGTTATCCTGATAAATTTAATTCCTGGATTAAGCAATCCAAATTAACGGTTCCGTATGATTCGTACAGAACCATTTTCTATCACGTTAACCAGTAATGGGTCTGCAAACATATTTGAAAACAACACAACGTCTCGATTTTGGAACATGCTACCGCAACGCACGGTACTTCAAGGTAAATGGGAAGTGGCACTTACAAAACTTAGATATCCAGGTTCTTTTTAAAATATTGCCAAAGGTGGTAACTTTATGAAAGGAACACTGATTCGTTGAGAAATCCCTCGAGAAGTTGAATTTCGATATGAATTAGACGAAACAACTGTAACAGACAATATAATGCTTTTAACAATGCTTAACGATAAAATTAAAACGGAAGCTCATGTTGATAAATTTTTTTATTTAACAGAGATGCCGGTTCTTTTAGTGTTAATCCTCAAGCCATAGAAAGGAAAGAAATTAAAATGCGTAAAGATGTAAGTGCTACAGATGAATCCAAACCAAAAAGTAATTATACAACACGCGTAGAGCATGAACCTAGTGATAAGGCACATGCGGAACACGAAATCCCTGCTAACGATTCCTCCCACAGCGATTCAAAGAAAAAAAATAAAAGCTAAAAGATCTTCAGGTGAATATAATAAGAATGTGATGCGCAAACTTTATCTTTCTTCAGATTTATGCAGACAATTAGGATTCGAGCCGTTAACCGATATTACTAAAGTTAAGCGCGCTCAATTTCCGATGAACCCGTACGTAACGTTTCCATACGAGATGTTTATTTACTGTAATATTATAGAACCTCAAATGGTGAGTAACACGTTTGCTCCAATAATTGAAAGCACAATAATTGAAGTCGATATCGATCAGAGAAAAGTCGTTTGTTCCTTTAAATTGGATACCCGTTCTTCAACACGATTTTCAAATTGTGCAAATAAATTTAAGAACTGGAACAGGTGAATTATTACCATTTATCAACGGATTTTCTTCAGCCGTAGTTCTTTGGTTTAGACCTTATGGATCATTGAGATCTTATTAAATACTTTCTTGATCAGACTGGTCGAGGCGATAATTTTTTACTGTACAGAGGTAAACGTTTTCAAAGGGGACGCGGTCTCTTTGGCGCTTTAGGTAGTTTATTTCGATGTATGTCACCATATGTTAAAACCGCTGCAAAGTCCATTGGTAAGTAAATATTAAACGTAGGCGGTAACGTTTTATCTGATGTAATTTCTCAAAAACCGTTTAAAGCTTCGCTTAATCAAAGACTAAAAGAGTTCGGAACAAATCTTAAAAAGAAAACCGACCATGCACTGGACTCGATGCTTGGATCGGGAATAAAAACTCGTAAAATTCGTAAACTTGCACAGTCGAAAAGAAAGTGCACTCGACGTAAAAAAGGGTCCGTAAGAAAACTTAAAAAACAAAATCCCGTAAAAGCAAAACCTCTAAGCAAACACGTAAACGCAAGGTAGCAAAAAGAAAGAAAACAAAAACATGCGATATCTTTGCATAATGTCAAAGGTTTACGTAAATTCTGCATTTAACATATGTGAAGAACGTCCAGTGCAAACAAGTGTAAATCGATACTCGGTAATTGAACTAGAGCCTCAAAATGCAATTTCCTATAATTCACCAATTGTCTTTCACTACAAAGGCAATGCTGATGCTGACATCGATCTTTCTCAAATAGATCTATATTTGCATTGTAAAATAATCTCCTCCGACGATAAAGTTTTAAAAGACACAGACAAGATTACTCTTGTTAATAACCCTCTAAATTCGCTCTTTCAACAAGTAGAAGTAGTTTTAAATAATGTTACCGTTACACCTCCACAACCCGGTTATCCTTACAGAACTTATATAGAGCAACTGTTTAATTAGTCACCCGATTCTCAAAATTCATGGCTTGAAGCATCGCTTTGGAAAAAAGATACGGCAGGTAAATTGTTACGTTTTTGACGGTAATGACGGCGTAACATGGCGGTTTGATCACAACAAGGGTAGTACAGAATTTGAATTAATGGGACGATTATCATGTTCATTATTTTCTCAAGATAAATATCTTCCTAATAATATCGACATGACCGTCAAATTAACGCCATCTACACCCCAATTTCATCTTATAGCTGTTGGAGAACTCAAAGGAACAACGTAATAACAACCGCAAAGCTTAATATAACATGTATTTTTCCTTCTCCTTCTCTGCTTCTAGATCATCAAAATTTACTGTCTACGCAAAACGGTAAGATGTCTTTAGACGAAGTAGACATTCAACCTTCTAACATTCTTAGAGGAACTATAAGTAAAAAAATTTCACATGTTAGTAGGTAAAGCACCTCGCACAGTAACCATAGCGTTTGTATCACATAGCGCGTACAGTGGTCATTTTAGTAAAAACCCGTTTAACTTTTTACATTTAGATTTAAATTTTCTTCAACTGTTTGTAAATGAACAGCCGTTTCCAGCACAACCGTTAGCACAGGATTTTACAAATAATCAGTTTATAAAGGCTTTTAATTCTATCGCTAAAGCGTTAGATCTAAATCCCGAAGATAAGGGACATACCATAGCCAGAAAGGCTTATTCCCGCGGATATACATTGTACATGTTTGATTCAACTTCGGATAAAACCGCTAGCGAAACGCATGTTTCAGGATTACATCACGGTAACGTTTCCTTAAACGCAAGTTTTAAAACAGCTTTAACTGAAGCAGTTTGTATGATAGTTTTCTTTTAGTATCAACGCCTGCTAGAATTTGATACTAACAGGTCCATTTATGTGACATGAATACCTAACAAAATACGCAAATATTTAACTAAGAATGTATACACGAAACCTCACTTTTTAGGCGTTTTTGCATGTGATCAGCTACCCAAATCTGTTCAAAGCCGTCTTCCAGTTGCCCCGGTGGCAAATACGGACCCCATTAACAAACCCGGAACTCACTGGATAGGTATTTCAAAATGCGGTAAGGGCGAATATTTTGATAGTTTTGGAATGCCCCCACTTTTACCTTATTTTATACGCTTTTTAAACCGTAATTTCGGTAAACATTGGACTTATTCTAAACGAAGACTACAAAGCTCCACAAGTTCCACGTGTGGACATTACGTTATTGCGTATACAGTGCATCGACGCTGTAATTTACCAATAAAAGGATTTTATTTTAACTTTCGAATAACCGATTACGCGCACAACGATCGTTTGATAGCAAAAACCTACAAAGACGTATGCTTTCGTAATGACTGTAGAAACTCCGCTGCTATTCAACAAACCTGTAAACCACTGGTATCGATATAAGGTAAGCAGTATTTTTTTACACCTCACTTTCAGTTTGAAACTGGTAAAGAAAACATGTCTTCAGGAACAGGATTTATTTACTTTAGCTTTTTTGTGAATAACGAACTTGAATACGTAATTAAGGAATTTTCCATATGTGGTTCAGATGGTGAAGTGCACACTTGGGTCTTTAAATCACCTCACAATTCCCATTTATTATCCGTCAAAGTTAATTCAACTAATAATAGAATCAGTTCTAAAATTCAGGGTCTAAAATGGAATGATGGAGACGCTACCTACGACGAGTTTTTCCCTATATTAAACGTCATATTTTCGAAAGGGGAACAAAGAACAGAATTTCTTCGCAAAGTTACAGATAGAACTGTAATTAACATAGAAGAACTAGGGTTTAATGACGAATCCTACGTAAAATTTCATACATCCTCATGTATTTATCCTTGTCATAGACTACCGTGTCTTAATTGCGCACAACGATCCGTAACAGCTATTGCGCAATGGTACGCCCACTCTGAAAATAAACGAAATGCAGAGCCTTGCGATGCAAAACCAAACGACTCTCGTCTACCTCACGACCTGAACCACAAAGTAATATTAAAACACGTAGCGTATGACGTACACATTAATCACATGTTTATCCGGCAGTTCCAAAGGTTTCACCTCAGTGCTAGCTGAAGCATCGTCATGGCTACATCTCCTTCAAGGTAAGTTTGCATGCATTTGTAGTCAGATTGGCCGAGCGGTCCAAGGCGGTAGATTTAAGTTCTCGTTCCTGAAAACTGGAGCGTGGGTTCGAATCCCGCATCTACAAATTCTTTTTTTCTTTTTGTTTTAGTACGGCCGAACCAGAACCCAAAAAATTAAAATTTGACGAACACTTGAATCCACCAACATCACCGTTATCAGCATCATCATCGTTCTTAATTGGTATTCGAAGCAGCGTATACTTCCTGGACCGCGCACAGAAAATGTTCATCAGTGTCGGATTTTCGGGACTTCCTCCTCACGAATTGTATATTACCATAGCAAAGTGTGGTGAAGATCACGCAATTATTCTTACCAACTTAACAGATTGGAAACATATCGTTACGTGCATCAACAATATTAACACCAATCCTAAAAAGGAATCCGTGAAGTGGGATTTAAATCTAAACGAGGAGCTTAAATTGGATGTAAAACATGTGTTTGGTACTCCTAATATTATTTTAAAACAGTTTCAATGTACTGAGACGATCAGCGTATCTTTAGTTGAAGACGAGTGGAAAACATTATTAAAATTAAAACCTATCGTTAACGATATATCGACTGAAAGAATGTAACGAGGTGAGAAACCTAATTCTCGCCTATTTAAAATACTTTAGAAACGTTGAAGGTGATATAAACATGATGACATATTCTAAGTACACGGAATACATATTATGTGTCACGCCTAGAGACTTTTACGAAATACAGCTGCAGTTACACCATCAATTTCTCACTGATCGCATGATGAACTCGTGAACATGACGTGTTATAACTTGTGACCTTGTTGTTGTTTTTGCACATTGAGCTCACGTGCTTCCGATACGAACATCATCTGCTGCTAGGCAGTGTGTTACGTAATAATACTAATTCGGAACCGTGTATATATTCTTCGTAGATCGGTTTTTTCTTCGTTATTCAGTGTTCGCAACAAAGTCAACTACTATTTTAAAAAATCCTTGGCTATGGCTGCTCGCCGAGATGTTCTGAACCGACTAAATAATTTGCGAAGCGATTCGTATGGAAAAAACTTCACGCAGACCACCACAGCAAGAGAGTTAGAAGAAGGTAAGCGTTACGCCATAGAAGAAATTCAAGCAATAAAAACAAAATATGGACGAAGAACTGTTGTGAGGATTAAAGGTGGTGGTTGCTTATTTTTACCACAAAGATTTGACGATCTAAAACCTCACGACCTAACATTTATAAATTCTAATACATTTTTTTTATATACAACGGTGAATAACCACTAACCAACGATAGAGTTCGACACACCTACAGCTTCGAACAAGAAGAAGAAAAAGCTGCAACAAAGTAAAGAAACAAAAAAAAAAAAACAAACAAAAGGGTTATCATCGCTTCGTCCGATGCCGCTGCTATTTTGTGTGTGTTTACGTCATTGAGCCTTGACTCGGTAAACCCATATAAATACAGTACCTCTCGCTATCTCGAAACCACTTCAACAAAATGTTCTGCCCGCATTCGATGTGTAAGCACAAGCGTGTGTACTGCCAGTGTGCCACGTGTTACGACGAGCCAGCCCAGTGCATTGGTCCTGAATTTGATCTACCTGCGAAAGCAAAAAAGGTTAAAAAGAACAAGAAAGAAAAAACATTATAAAGTGCGGAACGTTGATCTACCAAATGAAACCCACTTCGAATCAGGTAACATATGTCATTCTCCAAAAGACAAGGAGCTCGACAGCATGGACCTCGCGTCAGAACCGATCAACTTGGGCCATAACGTCTGGACGCAGCTGGTGTTCAATGCTACCGAGTTGGTAAATGCAGACGGCAAGTATGTTGATCAATCCTTTAAAATATTAGCAATGGAAACAAAACCTAATTGGTACAAAGGTGAAAAATCCGTTGTTATAAGAATAGGAACAAAACTTTCACACTCAGTAAATGCAGATATACTGCACATCGCGTTTATGAATTGTTTCATCAACGCCTCTGCATCATATGCTACCAGAGTGACCATTACTCTCAACATCAGAAATACGCCCAGTTTAGACCAGTGTGTCACGCAACAAGGGTCATTCAATATTCTTCAGTGCGAACAACATGATGAACTGTTTTCCTGGTTGGCGCTTTGCACCTGCCAAAAGTACAACAAATACCCGAAGTGAGTAACAATTTTTTCCACTTCAATTTCACATGCGTTACACACGTAGCAAACAAACACATACGGTACATTGTTTTTAATGACGCCCATAGTGAATCTTCCGATAGTTCGGAAAACGAAGACGATGTCGAATTCACCACTGGCAACAAAAGCAGCAACACGTCAAACACCAACAACAACCATCGTGGCAGCAAAGACGTTAGCAGAAGCAACAGCAACAGTGGCAACGACGACGCCGAACACCCCATCGCCATCAGCAGCAAAAATAACTACAAAACCAGTGATAATAACGCAAAACTTCCCTTCAACATCGCCAGCAACAGCAACGAAAGCAGTGTGGTAACTAATATAGAAGTTATTTTATTATCCACTGACGAACAATTAAACCACTAAATGTTATTTCTTTGTTTAATTTAGTAAACAAAATCAAAAACATTATTTTTGTTATACTCAAAACGTAGCATCAATATTAACCATATTGTAAATCAATACGATGTATATTGTACTCAAAAAAAGTTAATTGTATTATCCACTAACGAGCAATTAAACCACTAGATGTTATTTTTTTGTTTAATTTAGCAAAATAAAAATTTTAAAAAACCCCATCCTTTTCTTATATTCAAAATGTAGCATCAATATTAACTATATTGTAACATCAATAGCTCTATATTGCACTCAAAAAAGGTTAGTGTATTATCCACTAACATGAATTAAACCACCAGATGTTATTTCTTTGTTCAATTTTAGCAAAAACATAACAAAATCCTTTTCTTATATTCAAAATGAAAAATACATATTAACTATATTGCAACATCAATACCATATATATTGTACTTAGAAAAAAAGAAAAAACATTGTACGTGTAACAAAAAAATAAAGAAAAAGACATCGCCGGCCGGTGCAGACGGTCCGAGGTCCACTCTGGCGCCAAAATAAGGTCATAGGTCAATGAAGTCTTTCGTTTCGGGTTAACTTTCACGTCATTCATACCTTCAAGTCAAAAGGTCAATGTCGTCAAACGTCAAACATAATCCGAGACATGACATCATTAACCTATGACCTTGGCGCCACCATGGACTTTGACCGTCTGCCCGCCGGGGGCTCTATACTACTTACTTCTTTATATAACATATATAAATGTGTTGACATCTATGATGCATATTTTAATGAATGCCTGTAAAACAGGATAACGTAACTTTAGGGACAGTTTACGATTTTAACTAAAAAACGTTTCGGGTTAAAAAGAGAGTAAGTGAAAATTTAGCATTGAAGTCACAGAATAAAAATTCAGTTTTCTGTTGTTCCCTGATGTTTAAATTCTAAAAAGCTAAGTATCTCATAAAGCTTATATTGGTTTCAAAATGTTTCATCATTTTTTAAATTAATTCAACATTTAAAAGCGCTCTCATTTTCCTCTTAGATTGCCAGTATTAAACAAATATATACCTTCTACTACTAGTAAACACTAAGTTGTAGATATAATACCAGTTACTGGTACTGACGCACATGCTCGTAGACTCGAAAGGGCGAAAAATATGTGAATCACTTGCTCCCGACTCAAACATTTTATTTGTTACTCCCAAACATTAGAAGCTAAATGAGGATACTGCTGGTCAAAACTAAAAAGAAGAGAAAGCTTCATCAGTCTTATCAGAAGATTCAACATACTACGCCGGTTCCGCTCTCCCAAAGCGGCTTTCAGCATAAATTGTTCATGAAGCGTTGAACCAGAGTACCAACAGGTAAATTAATGAGTTTTCCCAACTTCATATGGTAGGAAATTAACTCGAAGGCAAGGTTAACTCCCTTTACTAAATAGAAGAACAATAGAAACAAAATTACTTTTGTACAGTAAATATAGTGATGTCTTTTGTTTACATTGCGTCATCATTGCTCTAACAGCTGAAAGTAACATATAGGGCACAATTATTAATTCACCACCACCGAGAAGACATTTCTGCGACTATATATTGCTGCAGATATTTTTCACAAGCAATGGTAGTCTTCGGAAGAACAGATTCTCTAGCTGCACAATTTCAGAACACTCTCGAATTATTATTAGCACGATAGAGGCTTTATACCAGTGTTTGCCTAGAATATCATCACAATGTAAAAGAGAACACTTAAATCTGATCTAAACTACTAAGCTACAGGGACGTGTTTGTTTAATCACTGTCGTGAGTGATATGCCTGTTTAAAAAGTTTACAAAATGTAAAAGAAACTAACCTATATGTTATTACTCTCGAATTAAATTATTTTGTTGTTTGACGACGCTGTCAATTGCCAGGATCACATTAGCGTCCCCGGTGTGCCGGAATTTCGTCCCGCAGGAGTTCTTTTACATGCCAGTAAACCTACTGACATGGAGCTGGCGTTTTTAACCACACTTAAAAACCATCGATCTGGGCTGAATTTGAACCCGCAACCTTGGGATCAGTAGGCCAGCGTCTAACCAACTGAGCCACCCAGACCGACTTATTGCTCTCGACTCCACCCAAGACGTGATTAAGTGGTAAAACATGAGTTGAACATTTGCCATTCCAGTTGTTAAACACCCTATGAACAGCCGGCTTTGATACAATTGGTGTGAGGGTTCAGGGTATGGATGCAGCAGGAAACACATGAGGTCTATTTAATGAAATACATTTTTTATACCCAGAGGTCTATTTAATGAAATACATTTTTATACCCAGAGAAAGTAGTGGTGGCGGTGATGGTGGTGGTGGTGCTGGTGCTGCTATCCTCATGTAGGGAATATGTTGTCTATCCTGAAAAGTTGAACAAAGGCCCAACTAAAATTTATAGGAAGCGCTTGAAAACAGTATAGAAAACTATACTAAGGACAGTTCCAAGTCGTTGCGATGTCCTGAGAGAAACCATATATGAAATACCGAAAGAAGAAGTATCAGAATATGACACGAAAGCTGTGGCAAAGGGACTCGTAAAAGCTGTATGTGATTATGGCACCAATACAACAATTGAATATACGCGAGGAATTAAAGCGCATCTCAAACTTAGAAGACAGTACACGTTTAATGGGGCGCAATGTTGCAAAATGTACTATATGTATGCCTCAAAGTTGCGAATCTTGCTCCGCAACCCTGAGGTGGCCTGAGTCCTGTACTTGGTCCATTAATTGCTGCTTGACGGACACTTTTAACTTTGGTATCCCTCCACGCCTTTGTCACTGTATGGCCTAAATTTAAAATTGACTTGTCTGTATAAAAAATTGATATCCCATGGTCCCTAAACCTTTTTATGCTTTTACATATTTATGACGGCATATGATAGTATCATCTCTTTCTGTTAATATGCACTTGTTACTCATTTCATATTCGAACCCCAAATCATGTAGAATCGCCTCGGAATGGCTCTAGAAAAATATGGTAGGGCAGGGGAAGACAGGTATCGCTGCTGTGACGTCAGCTCACTGAGTTTACATGCTCCCATCGAAAGCCAGTTGAACATGTGACGTCACAGCAAATGGCATGCGGGACATCGTAATTTTAATGCTGACTGTTCCAATTACGGAATAGTCACAGATTATTATAAGTAATTAAATTTCGGCTTGATGTCATATATATACTCCAGTTTACGTGAACAGTCATGTTATAACGCAAATAGAACAGAAATTATAACTATTTTTCCGAGCTAGAGGAGAGCTATACAGAACAATTAGGTGGACATTTTCGGACATTTGCCGTTTCGCTTTTCTTTAACTAGTTTGTCAATGTTAGGGTGTAATGTACGGCACATTTGTAACCGGAGACTGCATGTTAGATTGTGATCTGACCATATGCTTCGGGATTTTGACTTAGAAAGGTTCATAACAGAAAAGAATTGTTCACACACGTACGTAGAACCAAACATACATAATATCCGTGCAACAAGGACATACAGTCTCAGAAATCTGATTTCAGGAACATTCTTATAAATATCAGCCAAGTCTTCCTTGTGTTTATATTTGTCCTTCAGCAAGTCCTCGCACTGTAAATTTATCAATTCAACTTGCTATCTGCTAGAAACAGTGTTAACGTCCAATGAATACGGGATCGCAAAGATCTGAAACGTAGTTGGCAATGTTTCTAGATCTTGAAGCCTGGTCTCAAACTGGTGTGAAACACAGGGAATTGAACACAAACAAGAAACCACTACACACAACGTCAATGAAAACACAAAATAAAAACAAAATTCGCGCTAACGCCGTTAAGAACGCTCACACAACAAATAAAAACCCTCAGACTAGGCTGAAGGGGGTTCTCCCTAAACAGCTCTGGCATGTTGTAAATATGCCCAAATAACATTTTTCATATTCATTCAGTTTCGTGCAAATAGTGCCGCTGATCTAGGCAGCATAGCAATACACTGCTCTCGCCTGACGTCACACGAAAGCACAAGCTGACTCTTCGTTTAAATACCTCACACGGCCCGAAGTTGTCTTCCCTTGTGGTAGGGTATCATCACTGTTGATCTGTGACATTATATTCAGCGTGGGAGGAATGTTTTCAAACAGCAAAGAATGAACAACTCACCATTTGCTTTATTTTCTGATAGCGTTCTTAGAGATCCCCTCATTAGTTCCAGAGTAATCCTGTACACTACTGCTTATGAACACCCTATAGTCTAAGCTGTTTCTTTGACTGCCTTACTAATACTCATTTTACTTGAAAAACACATTCACAATTATTTAGGTTACTTACTGCTTAATGTACCAATATACCAGGTGAGTCAGCCGCGCCTTATTTTTTGGAAGGTAGGCCACCCATCTAACGGCATGTGCGCCTTAGTCCAGTTTTGCGCTTACTAAGATGTATTGCTTAACGTTCTTAAAGAGAGGAATGCGCAAAGTTGAGAGCAACAGCGGTTTAAGGGACAGAACGTACTCCTCGCTAAAGTACACCTCAAAAACATAGGACTCGTTTACTGAGAGGGAATTCCGGTTTCCAAACGATTTTAAAAACTTTTTATTAGAGTATACATAGCAACGTAATTCAGTAAACGCCTCGGAAAAATAGGACCTATCATATGGGTACACTAACAACGTCAGCTAAAAAGAAAATGGTGGATTCTTGTACTTAGAGCAGGAGTTGGCTGCCAAATATTACGAAAAATTTAGAGACGCGCCTCATACGTCATGGACCCGTACAGTCAAAACGGACATATTATTAAATAACAGTTTATTTACATTTTGCGTGAACTACGCCTCGTGCATCTCAATTAATATGCATAACATATTTTGCCATTTAAGTAATAATATTAAAATGCCCAATAAATGTTTAAAACTGTCTTAAAAGGCTAAATTGAGCCCGTAAACTCGCGAGGTGGCAATGCTAGGCACGCAAGTCCTACTATTGAACGCGGTGGGTGCTTTCAGTTAGGTCTCGAAATAGCTGAATAGGATTATGACGGGTCCTCTGCGCTAAGCCTATCGTAACCTCGAGCCTCAGTAGTGTAAATATTTTTTTAGCTTCATCAAAACTTGGAAACCGAATTCACAATAATCTAATTATAAAGTCCCTGAGCGTTTAGGACACTATAATTTAAATCGTTTTTGGTTGTCTGCATTTTGTAATTGAACAGGTGTAATCACTTCTGCGTTATTGGACTGACATGATGTATTGTGTTGTGGATGCCGACCACTGCGTTCTCCACACGTATGCTGTCGCACAATATTTTGTGCCAGTCTTTCATTATGTATTTGACAGACGAGTACATAGGTATGCTTTTGATCTCGGGAGAGATATCCGAATAGGCGACAATCAACAGCAAACAGCTTCCGGAATGTTGAAAGGCGTCTTGCATCACTTGCAAGAATGCCTCCTCATAGACACGTACCAGCAACATCGGGTGTTAATGCAGAAGCAGTTTTGAATGCCACCCAGAACAATCCGCATACTAGTACACGGGTAGCTGCTCAGGAGGTGAACATCAGTCAGTCTTCTATAGTGCGAATATTGAACACTAATAAGTTCCATTCTTATGGTTTGCACCTACACCCAGCACTTCACGGGAGAGATTTCGAAGCTCGAGTGATCTTTTGTGAATGGTTGCTGGAGCGAGTAGCAAGTGATGTGGGATTCGCATCCAGGATATTGTTTTCTAACGAATCAAGATTCCACAACAATGGAACTGGAAATCATCACAATATGCGCTATTGGAGCGTTCATAATCCTCATTGGGTAAGGGAGGCAGCATTCTAAGAGCAGTGGGGTGTAAGTTTCTGGTGTGGAATTTTGGGAGGCCAACTTCTTGAACTATTATTCTTCGAGGGGAATGTAACAGGAGCACGCTACCTGGAATTCCTCTGAAGGTCACCCCTTATTATTAGGGAATGTGCCACTGAAGCAGCGAATGACGATGTGGTTTCAACACGATGGCCCTCCTCCGTATCGGTCGAGTATCGTCTGCAATCATTTGAATGCTGCACATCCTGGTCATTGGATAGGAAGACAAGGACCAGTCCCCTGGCCTGCCAGATCACCTCATCTGACACCCCTTGACTTCTTTCTCCGGGGTTATTTAAAAGAACGCGTTTATGCAGAGGAGCTGGACAGTCCAGAAACCGTTCCTCAGCGTATTACAGTGGCTTGTAGATCTGTTCAACCCTGTGTATAAATGATCCTTATTTTAATTGCACCTACCCATAGGTATGCTTAAACAGCTACCTAGTTGTAGTTCAAGAATAAAGAAACATCAAACAATGACATTAAACATAAATGAAGCAATAAAAATAAATATAATACCCCTTTTCAGGGTAATAATTTGTAAATTGTGAGGACTGCACGGAAAAAAATTAGTACATGCAGGTGATTCGAACCACGTTCACAGCAGACGGATTACTTCGGAGTGTTGCGCTCGTTCCAATTGAGCTACCTAGTAACGTGTAAGATAAACATTCTGTTTAAGATGTAATACTCGCTGGTTCCAGTGAACATTTGCAGAAGTGCAAACGTCAGCTGTCTAATTACGAATATATTAAAAGCCGATGTGATAACATCTATATTAGCACTAATTTCATCGTGTGTTAAACATCCATGTTAAATAGGCGGGTAGAACCTAGTAATGGGGTCGATGTTTTCATGTTGGACTATAAAATGCGGATTGCATAAAACTCGAGAATAAGGGGCAGCTGACTCACCTGATATTATCTCTTTCAAGTTTTCCCTTCCAGAAATAAAACTATTTACGGAAAATGTTAAATAAATAACGTAATAACACTTCACATGTTGCAAACAGTGTAAACACAAACACACTTCTTTACGAGCTGATTTAACTTTCACTGCTATCTTCTGTGTCACGCCTGAAGGTTTTTAGCTGAATAGGTGAATACCTTTGGTGTGCCTTACACGATGAAAGCAAGAGTTTATAGACTTCTGGTTTATTTTAAAAACTGTATCTAACCCTCCTCAACATTTACTCTCGCTTGGTGCCTGATGTAAACTCAATAATAAAAAAGTTTCCCACTGCATAACTTTTGCAGTACACAGCTATAAAAGTTTTTGAGAACATTTAAGTTAAAACATGGTAACACTTAACTGACCAAATACGGAGAGTTCAAAGTAGACAGATAACAGCACCATATTTTACTCTAGCTAAGAAAAATATAGACGTATTTTAGCACTTACTTTATTAGTTACTGCGGGATGAGTATAGAAACAGCAAATATAGGACTTTTACTACAGAATACACTTTTTGTGGATATTTGGGCCTACAGAAATGTATAATGAATCTAAAAAGATATAATCTGATAGAGGAAAAACTCTGAATAGTGTGTTCAAAGCCGAAAATTATAACTCAACATTTAGAACATGCTATTAGGAACCTGGCAACGGCGTGAGAGTAGAAAAGGACGAAGTTAACGACAACTTGTATGCGCTAGATAGAGACAGATATATCCCATTTAACTCCATACTGTCATCTAAGCGTGAAACAGGCTATAATTTGAATTTGAATTTGATTTGGTTTAAGGGCGCTCAACTTCTAGGTCATCAGCACCCTTAAAAGATTCAGGGCAATAGCCAGATATAAATTTCACTCAAAAAATAAAAATACTAGCAACAAGAATAGTTTGCAAAGGTAAAAAGCAGTGGCAAGAGCCAGATATGAAACAAGGTGATAAATATGTCCAAAAGCAGAAACAGATAATTAAAAAAATTTAAATCCTCAAATTGATATTGCACTCCGCTAAAAAATTAAAAACTATCAACCGCTGTTTTGTCGTCCGCAAGGAGCTCTGCAAGTCTGGCAGGCAGCTGCGGAGAATCCCGAAGGTGCGCTAGAGAGCAACACTCTAGCAACACGTGGTGAACTGACAAAGGGTTGTCACACAGCGGACATAGAGGCGCAGGGTCCATTTTAAATAGGTAACCATGCGAAAAATTGCAGTGCCCTATTCTTAATCGAGCCAAACTAACCTCCTCGCGACGAGATGTGCGACAGGAATTTACCCAGTTTATCGGAAGTTCTTTCACTTCTCTAAGCTTATTACCGTGGAGAGCTGACCACTCGTCGTGCCAGGACGACAGCACCGCTCTCCACACTTCAAGCCTAAAGCCTTCCGAAGTAACACGTGAGATGGTAATACTGGGTTCTGTAGTTGCCGTCTTTGCTGCTAAATCTGCCATTTCATTCCCCGGCAAACCAACATGACCAGGAATCCATGTACACGCCACGTCAACGCCAGAAGCGTATAAAACATGGAGGGCATCCTGGATACGTTGTACAATAGGGTGGGGGTTGTACAACTGACAAAGGCTCTGCAGTGCACTAAGGGAATCGCTCAAAATCAGGCAGTTACCTAATTTACGACGGCGAACATACAAAAGGGCTCAATAAATTGCATAAAGCTCTGCAGTAAAAATTGAGGTGCTATTTGGAAAACCGAATGTATATGGTTCGGTTCCATAAACATAAGCACATCCAACACCGTTGGAGCCCTTTGACCCATCGGTGTAAATATATCGACGGTCAGAGTAGCCTGACAAAAATTCTAAGAAACACGTGCGAATACTTGAAATAGGCATCGTGGACTTCTGGTGTACGGTCATCCCAAGATGTACATGGGGCGTACCAGATAGCCAAGGGGGGTAAAGTCTCTCGCCCTTGGCGAACATCACAGGCAGTTCCACTCCAAGCTTCACTAGGAGCTCTTGGAAACGGAACCCCGCAGGCTTAGGACTAAGGGTGCTATTCCTATATTGTTCTCTTAGCGTGGTGGTGAAAAAAGAAGCGAACGTTGGGTGCTTAGGCATACATCTAAGCGCACAACCATAATTTGCCAAGAGAATCTCACGCCGATATTCCAGAGGAGGTTCTACGAACTCGGCGTAAAGGCTCACCACTGGGCTTGTTGGAAAAGCTCCTGTTGCAATGCGGATGCCCCTATTATGGACCACGTCTAATATTCTCAGCACAGATGGTCGTGCTGACGAATAAACAATACACCCATAGTCTAGCTTGGATCGGACCAATGCGCGATATATTCGCAACAAAATTGTCCGATCCGCTCCCCACGATTTGCCATTCAGTACTCGCATAATATTTATGGAACGGTCACATCTCGTTCTTAGCTGTGCAATATGCGACGACCAACTAAGCTTCCTGTCCAAGATCAAACCCAGGAAGTGCGTCTCTTCTGCGAAGGGAAGTACATCTGGACCAAATCGTAGCGAAGGTGGTAATCGTCTCCTACGGCGCCAGAAATTAACGCAGATTGACTTCTCAGTTGAGAAACGGAAGCCGTTTTTCACGCTCCATTCTCTAAGGTTGTCCAAACATTGCTGCAGGCACCGTTGTAAGAACGCCGTGCGCTTAGAAGTGCAATAGACAGCGAAGTCGTCTACGAATAGGCAAGACGAAACTCCAGGTGGAACACATTTCCAGATGGAGTTAATTGCTATAGCAAAGAGCGTGACACTTAGCACCGAACCCTGAGGTACTCCCTCCTCCTGAACAAAAGAATTAGAAAAAACCGAGCCGACCCTTACTCGGAAAAAGCGGTCCTTCAGAAACTCCTGAATGAAAAGTGGTAGGCGTCCACGTATGTTCCAGGCATACAGGGAACGTAGAATCCCTGCTCGCCAGCACGTATCATAAGCCTTCTCAAGATCGAAAAATATGCCAACGGTTTGACAGTTCTTCATAAAGCCGTCCATTATCTGTGTCGATATTGACACAAGATGGTCAACAGTTGAACGGCGTCGTCGAAAACCACACTGGATGTTAGTCAGTATGTTACGACTTTCTAACCACCATACCAATCGTCCATTGATCATGCGTTGCATCACCGTGCAAACGCAAATGGTGAGGGAAATAGGACGATAGCTGGAGGGAAGATGACGGTCCTTCCCAGCCTTCAAGATGGGGATAAAGGCGACCTCCCGCCAATTTTCTGGGAGTATACCGTCAACCCAAACACGATTATAGACCTCGAGCAGGAATGCCTTACCTTCAGGAGAGAGCTGTTGTAACATTTGTACATGAATACCGTCCGGTCCTGGTGCTGAACATCGCGAAGATTTCAGGGAATGCTCCAGCTCCGCCATGCTGAAAAGGCGATTGTAATCTTCTACGTTTCTAGAACGAAACGTGAAACGTTGAGATTCCACCTGAGTTTTAAATGGAAGGAACTCAGGGGAGTAGTTTTCCGAGCTAGACACTTGTGCGAAAGCACTGCCAAAGGTATTGGCCACTTCAAATGAATCAACAAGAGCTCCTGTGGCTGTTTTTAGTCCCGCTATTGGTATTTGGGTCGTTTTAGCTGCAACACGCCTTAATCTATCCCACACAACCGAGGAAGGTGTGTGTCGGTTAAATGAAGCTACAAATTTGCTCCATGATGACTTTTTGCTATCCTTAATGACTTGTCTGGACCTGGCGCGCATAATTTTGTATTTATTAGGTTTTCCAAAGTAGGGTGACGTTGGAAAACCCTAAGTGCACGCCATCGAGGACGAATGGCATTCCGACATTCTTCCGTCCACCAGGGGACGGGAAATCGACGGGGGTGTGTAGTCGACCGCGGAATCGATTGTTCAGCAGCAGAGAGAATCGCCTCCGTGAGATGCTGCGCCAAATTATTCACTGAGTCGTGCTCGTTGTACGTAAAGGCAGCCAACTGGGTGTAAAGATTCCAGTTGGCATGGTCCAAACGCCATCTGGGCATACGTGTGGAATATGTATGTTGCGTCAAGAGACTAATAAGACATGGGAAGTGGTCACTAGAGTGTAAATCAGAGATGACATTCCATTGTAAGGAGACTGCCAACTGAGCTGAACAAACTGCAAGGTCAAGGTGTGAGAAGCTGTTATGAGAGTCAGAAATGAATGTAGGCTCTCCAGTGTTGAGGAGAGCTAGGTTGTGACTGTCCAAATAATCGGCAATGAGCGTACCTCTCGCACAAGCGCGACGTCAACCCCAAAGTGGGTGGTGCGCATTGAAGTCTCCCACCAACAGAAACGGTGTTGGCAACTGGGAAACTAGATCGTCTAAATCAATGTGCGAGAAGTCATGGGACGGAGGCAAATATATATTACAGATGGTGAAATGGATGTCTGGCAGTAGAATCCTTATTGCAACTGATTGGATATCAGACTGTATTGGTACAGATTGCATATATATGTCATCTCTCACAAGTATCATAGCGCCGCCATGTGCCGGAACACCCTCTTCTGGTGTAACATCACACCGTACTGGGGTCTATCGCCTTAGATGGAAAGCGTCTTGAGGACACAGCCTAGTCTCTTGCAAACATGCAACCAGAGGTTCGTTTTCTTTGAGCAAAAGCTCAAGTTCTGGTCTTTGAGTTCGAATTCCACGTATGTTCCATTGTAGGATAGTCATATTGCATTGTGTATGGGATAGGTAATTCCAAGGTAACTCTTCATTACTTTGAAGTAGGCGGTTGTCGAACTAATTTCGCCCTTTTCTTCTCTCTTGGGCTTATAGTTTTGTCAGATGCTTTTTCGCGCCTCTTTTCCACTGGGGGTCTTCCAGTGTGGGCAGAATGGTCTAAATCCATGTCCTCTGCCGAGGACGTGCGTTTTCCCATAGCAAACTTGGGTTCGAGTGTCTCGAACCGGTTGCTAATGGGGACCGGCGAAGATGAAAGACGCCGGTCTGAGTCCACCCCTGAAGATTCCCCAGAAGAGGATCTTCGAGGAGATCTCCTTGGACCCTTATATCCCTTTGATGTACTGGGATGACCCTTATCTTCCTTGAGGAAATCGTTCTTTGTGTAGTTCTTCTTAAACTTTATCGGCGAGGCATTGTAAATAACAGGTTTGCTAGTCTTCTGTGTCGAGTTTGGCATTTTCGTTGGTGATCGAACAGTTGAATTTTTTTCACCAACAGATTTTGTACACGTTGATACAGATGTGCGCGCTGATGTTGAGGGCTTTGGTATAGAGCTACGGGCAACAAATGTTTTTTCAGAAATTGTTGCCCCATTGAAATCACTGGTCTGCGTTGCGATCTCTCTGCTTGGTACCGCTTTAGCTGCAACAGAGCTATAGGTTCCAGATCTGGGAACAGAGGGTTGGCGTAGACGCAAGATTTTCCGGGCTTCTGAGAAGGGCACCTTCTCTTTAACCCGTATCTCTTGGAATGCTCTTTCCTCTACAAAGCGGGGGCAGTCTCGGGAACTAGATGGATGTTCACCTCTGCAGTTCACACATGAAGGAGCTGTAGTACATGCACCATCGTGGAGTTCATCTCCACATTGAGGGCATGTAGCTAGTCCCTTACAAAGCTCGCTTGTATGTCCAAAGCGCTGGCACTTGAAACACCTGAGTGGGTTCGGGATGAACGGCCTAACTTCGATGGATTCATAACCTGCCTTAATCCTTTGCGGGAGATCTACCCGATCAAAGGTCAGGAACACGGTAATAGTTGGCTTTAACTCACCACCTTCTTTACGTTGAACCCGGTAAACGTGTATGACGTCTTGTTCTATCAGATTCTCTTGAATCTCCTCATTTGATAACACTTCCAATGGACGGGTGTTGATCACACCGCGCGAGGAGTTCAAGGTTCTGTGCATCTCGACATGTACAGGATAACTTGCTAGCATGTTCGCTTTCAATATCTTAGCTGCCTGGGTAGCTGAATGTGCTTCAACCAGGAGCGTGCCATTTCGAGATCTAGTGCATGACTTGACTGGACCAGCAATGTTATCCAAACCCTTTTGTATAGTAAATGGGCTCACCGATAAAAATTTCTTATCTCCCTCAGTTCGAGATATAACTAAGTAGCGAGGACCACTCGACTCTGCTACTTCCTTTACACTTACTTTAATTGGTTTTGTTTTATTATGAGTTTTCGTACTCATGGCGCATTAATCCTCCACCATTGCAAATGTTTCCGATGGCATGCTCACATCCTGGGCGCCACCTCGGCTTAGGTGAGAGTCCTGGCCTGGACCTTGCTCACCCTACGGTCTCACCTCCCAATGTATAGACAGAGGGACCCAATCGCCTTCAGGAGTGAATCAGCTCATGCAATGGCCCCTCCCCGGGACTGACCTTTATCAGCGGATACGCACACAGATCCTACATGATAACCAGGGGCTGGGACTTACGCGATTACCCAGTCACCCCTTGCGTCACCCCATCCTCCTACAACCCGCGCGTAGGTTATCCGTCAGACTGTGTACAGGGAGGTATCAGGTGGGAGGTCAAACACAAAAGTGGACCAAACTTGATTGGGCGTTTGGCAGGTGCCCTCTCACCTCTTGGAGGAACCCAATCGAGAGTATGGCTCGGGGCCCCGGGTACGCCAAACCCGTACCTACCGTAGTAGGAGCCCCTGGGGGAGTTTAATTTCGGAGTCCTCTTCTCCTAGATGAGTCGTCGACCAAGACTAACGAGCCTCTTCTACCCGTTTGGAATGTTCTTAGCTTCCCCTCGCCTCTTGCCTACCAGTAGTCAAAATGACACTTAGTAGGCCGTCTGGATCGGATACTGAGCCCCTCCGCCACGTCAAGGCGACACTCATTCGGAGGGGAGACAGGCTATAGGTCGCAAGCATCACGTTCCCCTTGTTTCTTCTAGTTCAGTTTTACACGAGAGGCGGTTGCTAATAGTGCTGTGGAGAAGACAGATGTTGGATGTGTTCTACCAATGCCCTAACATATTTCCAAATCTCTTCTTGCACCTCCCACCATTAATAACCTGCTTTCATATAATTTAGTCTTGGAAGAAATGAGTTACAATCTTATTCTGCAGGGCTATTCAATTCAAGTCACTTCACAACTTTGTACAACCGTCTCACCAGTAAAGTTTTGCGATAAAAAAGACATCGACTACGAAATAGTAATGGGATGATATTTTCCTAAATTAGTTGCGCTATTTGCGTTGCTCCTTTTTGCAAGACATGCTAAAATATGTTCGTACTATAGTTTCATTAAAGCAACGGTCCATCCTGACAGCTACTGCCTACGTGCAACGTACGTGAGCTAGGTTGCCAGCTCTTCTCTTAGCTGAGCTGAGTGCCGCACAAATAGAGGACAGTTATATATACTTTACAAAAGGTATGTGCTAAATGCTGCAGAGCTTTAAATCCTCTTGTTAACTAATACATGAGAAATAAACTACTACATCACACTCAAAATCTCGGGAAACGCAAATTCACCTGACATCAGTACGACAACCAAGGAAGACTTCGAAACAGCTTTAGGGGTATCTTTGGGAGCACAGATGGCTCAAGCTAGGAAGTCGTCTGGTTCGCGCAGCTCTAGGAGTCAGAGTCCTCCACTCCAACCCACCGCTACGTGACCACAGGGGAATACGTCCTTTCCAAAAAGAATTGGTACGTTAGGTCAGATGTTGGTGCCAGTGCAATTTTACATACGTAGCTACTAGTGTTTGTGTTAAGATGTGTAAATTATCGCGTAAAGGTCTTCACAGCCAAACTCGAGAGGTTATAAGTAACGCGATGGAATTTATGGAAGAGGAAAGTGAAGCCGGAACATTTATTATAGATATTAAAAAGTGAGGGAACGAGTGTCTGCAGCAGTAGGAGTTTCTAAAATGACATTAGCGCGGGTACGTCGTGAGGCGAAGAGAGAAGAAGGTATTGGTAAACGATTTTTTTGAAACTCCCAATAAAATAAGAAAAAAAATAACAAACAAAAACGGGTCTCGATGGTTTTCAAAAAGGGGTAATCAGAGGGGTGATTTCTTTCTAACGGAAAAATGTCTTCCACCAGTACCGAAACTGGGTGGTGCAAGTGGACGACAATTGTTACGTCAGACAAACTTATTGTTGATGCGCATGTTTCTTTATTGTCCATTGTACCAGGCGACATCGTAACATGCGACAAAAGAAATATCTTTCTGCAATATTATCGTCTCACCATTATTAGGTACATCGTATGAGTTTATGTTCACTAAATTATGTGGCGGATTCAGGAAATTTATAAAAATTGTAAACATTTATACGATTAGTATTTTAAAAGCCGGTCCTTACCGCCATAGTCTTGCAGGGTATAAAACTTCCAGTACTATATTCTGGCAGTTCTATAACCACCGGTATTCAGTGCCGGTGGGTACTGGCCCAAATAAAGCCCTGATTGTACGCCAATTGTGTATTGCTACCCCATTAGTGAAGTGTCGAGGACCGTGGGATGGGGAAGCAATGTTAAGAATCTGGACAAACATTAAATTGATGTGACTATACGCATAGTGAAGCGTAGCGGGGTGCGACCCTCCAAAGCTACACTACCACCACACTCGCGGCAACTTGCTAGCTTGAGGCATCTGTTCGTGAAACATCCTGCGTTAGCTGTGAGCAACAGGTTCTCGTCTTTTGCGGCGGCATAGGTGGAATATTCTATAGCTTTGCCAGAAGTGCCTACTTCGAGGCGGGAGACGAAACCTGTGTCAAGCCCCCAAGTTCAATTCCAGAAAGGGACTTGTGTGTGTATATATACTCCTTCGGAGAAGTTTTCAAGACAAAATTTACACGAAGATGAAATTTGTATATATGTTGGAAATGGTTTTACATAGAAAGTTTTAGATTTATCAAAGTTTAGTAGTGAACAAAATCTTGAACTCTGTGCAATTCAGTTAAATCAATGCAATCGTAGTAGCCCTTTATCGATCTCCCTTAGGCAATTTTGAAATTTCCATCAAGCAATTTGAACATGTCTTAAACCATTGGTTAAAAAACAGAAGTTTGAGAAACGAAAAGGGTATAAAAGAACAAAATGATAGACGATAGATGATTATATGAAAACGATCACTGTTGCGATAGTGGTGTTGTGGGTGGCAATAGCCTGCGCGGAGAAAAGTTGCGTGAGCTTCGGGAGATGCGGCTTTGTGGTAAAGGAATCCACGGGACATTTAGAAAATGCAAAAAAAAAAAAAAAAATGTGAAAAAGATTTTGAATTATTGTCTAACTGTATGTGTTCGTATATGCAGGGTAGCAGTTGTGGGTTTAAATCAGACTTTTTAAACATGGGAACGCTAAGAAATGTGTACAATTGTTTGAAACCTGTTAGCAGATGTCAGAGAGGTAATCGATGTGGATATTTATTTTATGGTAACTTAAAAATGGGGCAGTAGAATGTCCAGAAGGATACGTACTAAATGGTAGACGTGGCTGCATTTTAGGCAAGAAAGGGGAAGGAATATAAAAGTGTAATTTTTATAAGACACCGGTGAATATGTATGCAAACGACAATAAGTCAATATTAGTAGAAATGCTAGACTGTAGTTCGATTATGGACACAGTAAACTTACCAGAAGTGCTTGAACTAGACTGGAAACTAACACCAGAAGAGAGCGAGCTAGTTGTTGCTTACAGTGTAGTTGATGAAATGAATTCATATTTTTCGGATAACTTTGCTTTTGTTTTTGGAGAATGTGGAAATAGGGAGTGGGAGCTAAGTTTTGGTGGTGGGAGAAAGATTGTAGGAAGGGTAAAGAGAAGTTCTAGATGGTCAGCTGCTGGAAATTTAAAAATTCAATCTGAATGCAACGAAGGAGAGAAAGGAGGGGGTAATTTAGGAAGGGTATCAATAAATAGCATAAGAAAAGCAGCTTTAGAGAAATGTAAAAAGAGTATAAATGTAGAGAAACAGAAAATTAGAAAGGAATGCGAAAATAAGATTGAACAGAAATCAAAAGAGTTGGAAAACGTTAGAAAAGAGAAAGAGAGGAGATGGAAAGCAAAATGCGAAAAGCAGAAGAGGAGTTGGCAGAACTGAAAAGGAAGAAGGATGTACGACATGTAGATGTGGGGAAGCATGTAGAGTTGGTAAATAAAATAAAGGAGAATGTGAATCAAATTAATAATGAATTTATAGGTTTGAGGGATCTTGCGATTAGGTTACGAAAATGGTGTTCAAGTGGTAGTGGAGATGAAGAAGCAGTGAACTATGAAGACGAACTAGACGAAATAGGAGGAGGGAATGCAAATGAAAAACAAGAAGAAGAAGAGGAGGAGGAGATGAGTTATGACAGTTAAGGAAATACGTACCTGCAAAGATGTTGAAGAGAAGCACTGCCTTGGGCTGCAACGAATGTAGAACGTAGAAGACGCCCATTTACACACACACACACACACACACACACACACACACACACACACACACACACACACACACACACACATTTACACACACATACTTGATTGAGAAAACATACCAGGATGGGAGGGTTACGGTAATTTACCTAGCTATACACCTACATAAATAAAAGCTAACTAGCTAATTTTGGAAAGATAGAACAAAATGGAAACTGGATAAATGGTAATAAAATAATTTATTATATGAAAGAAAAAACAATAAGAATAAGAACATTAAGAATTAAAAATATTAATAATACTAACAATAAAATGAATAATAATAATAATAATAATAATAATAATAATAATAATAATAATAATAATAATAATAATAATAATAATAATAATAATAATAATAATAATAATAATAATAATAATAATAATAATAATAATAATAATAATAATAATAATAATAATAATAATAATAATAATAATAATAATAATAATAATAATAATAATAATAATAATAATAATAATAATAATAATAATAATAATAATAATAATAATAATAATAATAATAATAATAATAATAATAATAATAATAATAATAATAATAATAATAATAATAATAATAATAATAATAATAATAATAATAATAATAATAATAATAATAATAATAATAATAATAATAATAATAATAATAATAATAACACTAGAATTGATATAAACAAAATAAAAAAACAGGAACAATAAAATTGAGTTTGACATAATAACAATAGAATTGATATACAGTTCATAAATTTAAAACGTTATAATAAAAATATAGATGTTTAACTACAGCAGCAGCAAGAAAAAGAAACGAAAAGATTAAGACATAAAAGTATATTCATTAAAAAAAGCATGGGTGGTTGAAAGTCTGGAAGCATCCACATTTAGGACAATGAAAACATTTGCATAAAGGATTGTTATAACAACTGCACTTTGTACAACCACCATAACTGGACACTGAGCAGTGTTCGCATTTACAATGTCTATTTTTATAAAAATTATCTAAATGACCATATGGGTTCGGAATTCTACTTAAAATGCAAGCCCTGCGAGCTTGGCATTCCAAGCAGGCAGGGTTACGTTTACACTGGAAGCAACCATTGCCCTTATGGAAGGAACAAGTAATGCTGCAATGCTTCCAATTGCAGACTGCATCATGTAAAATGCTGTTTGGAGTACTGTTACATTTTGAGCAAGTTACAGAACGACAGTCGTGCGTCAGGCAACCATATGTATAGTCCAATGGTTGCTTGCAACATACACATAGAGAATTGCAAGACATGCTGTAAATGAATATACTTAATAAGAAAGAAAAAGAAAAAAAGACTCACAAAATATTTAAAGACGAAGGAAGTTTTAAGTCTAGGCTTAGAGAAGGAAGTAGAATTTGCTGTTGCTGCTGTTGCTGATCTGAAAGAAGCTGCTGTTGTTGAAGACGCAGAGTTGGTTGTAGACGCTCGTTGTGGTGAAGCTGTAGAGGAGCAAGAGGTGGTCTAGTAGCGAAAGAAGAGACGTTGAAATTTTGAAGCAGGTCAGTTGATGGAGAATAAGCAGAATCCTCGTCTAAATGTTGTATATCGAGCAGCTCAGAGGGCAGAGACGGCGAACTTGGTACAATTTGTGGCCCCTGGAACGGGTGACTTGCAAGGAGTTGATGGAGTTGCGATCGCAAATCCTCTACCCGCTGGTCCAGATCTTGTTGCTCCGGAGCTTGCTCGAAGAACGTAGACGAGGATGCTGAAGAAGATGTAGGGCAAATGATAGTTGTACCGGTAGAAAGATTAAGAAACAAACTATCGTCGTCGTTGTCGTTGTTTGTTGGTCGATGCTCAACTAGACTTTGGTACACCGGGTCGTTAAATATAAGTTGCAGCCTTTGCACTGTTTCCCTAAGGAGCTCCTGAGCGGAAGATACGACGTCTGAGTTGGATGCCATAGTGAATACCAATGAAGCAGCGTATAAATGTAATGAGTTGAAAATGCATATGACGGCGATAGCAGAACATGTGAACGGATGCGATAATTGAACAACCGGAAAACCAATATATGAAATATTAGCAAACTTAACCGGATGTGGCAGTGATAAAAATTCCACCGGATATGCACCACGGGTAAAAATTAGATGCAGTGGATGCGATAAGAAATAGCAGTGCTAATGAGATCCGGTGGCACAGACAAGAACCGGATAGTGTGGTTGCGATAAGACGAGTATAAAACATATTCTTTGATAAGGACGCTAGCTAAGTGAAGTTGACCGAGAGATAGATTGCATTATAAGAACGTTTGATACAAATACATAAATATTGGCATATAATAGGCAAAAGCGAATATTTGGTTGAGAAAAACAGGAGTATTTGAAATGTGGAGTGTTATAAGAATAGTTGAGTAGTAATATTTGTTAATTATATTGAATAAAGGAAGGTTAACTAGAGCTGCCGCATAGCGCAAAATAACAAGAAACTGGTTAATGAATATTTGCAGATATAGCGAATGAAACAAGGGCAAGGGGAAGCTAATACAAGGTAAGTGCAGCTTAAATACATAATTTACATAACCTAAATTAATAGTTGCTGGTGTAGTTGAGTGAATAAATAAACAGTTGAGTACAGAGTTTTGAAACGCTAGGAAAAATTCATTTGTGTTAAAAAAGCAATCTAATTGGAGGGTGTACCAAGTAGACTGAATTCGCATAGCGCAGAGCAGAGAAGTTTTAATATTATAGGTGGTAGGCAAAGAACACTTACAAAGTTTTATTCAGGGTTTACAGAGACTGATATTACTGTTAGGCCAATGCCAGAAGATGCAGACACCGAACAGTGGTTGCACACCATGTTTGACGATGTATTAGATTATGTTAATTCAGAACTTTTGCAAAATGAACCTGGGTACATAGGTCTTACTATACACGCTGCACAAGAGGGTTTTGCGCCTATGAATATGAGCGTGCGCAGGTTTGATCAAGTAAACACAAATGTGATTTTGCAAAGCATAGAAAAGGTTATGCAAAGCAATAAAGAGCTTGTGCTAAGCGGACCTCTAAAACTAACATGTGTATGGACCAAGAAGGTATCTGGGAAATGCTATAAACCTTGCGAGGCGTGTTTTATAAACAAAGGCATAGTAGAAATTAAAAATAAAGATTCTATGTGTTTGCCTAGGGCCATTATTGCGGGGGAAGGCAAAGGTGGACAACGATGTGAATTACACTACCTTAACGCGATCAGAATACCTTCAAAAGGATAGGGCATTGGCACTATTTAGAAATGTAGGCGGCGGTGCAAACGAAGTGAAACACTATGATGAAAGGTTACAGGGGTACAAAGTTACAGTGTTTGGAGACCATAGTGGAAAGACAGTGCTGTATAAGGTGTGGTTTTAGGATGTTAAAATGTTGTGTTTTAAATTATTTTATTTTTATTTTATTTTGTTAATCTGTAAATTTTGTAAAGTGTATATTTGTTTTATATTTGTAATAAAATAATAAAGATCTGAATATTGACCCCGGTTTAAGAAATTAGGTGCCGGGGTCCAGTATGCAGATTTTTATTTTTTTTATTTTTTTTTTTATTTTTATTTATTTTTCTTTTTCTTTTTTTTTATTTTTTTATTTTTTTTTATTTTTTTTATTTTTTTATTTTTTTTTATTTTTTTATTTTTTTTTATTTATTTTTTTTTTTTTTTTGTATAAGTCGGCAAAGCATGAAGGCAAACCTATAGATTTAATGATGGGCACGATGGGCACTATAACACCATTGTAACTCTTCACATGGCATTCAAGTGCAAGTTTTATTGCAGAGAGTGTAACAAGTCCTTTTCAATTACAAGGGAACAACACAGATGTGACAAGAAATGTTGTAAATGCCACATGCAATGCAGACAGGCGTTTACAGCATATGTGCGATGTGACCAGTGCCACCGAGACTTTAACGGGCATGAGTGCTACAAAAATCACTTAATAAAGGTTATACGGGTTTATGCAAAAGGTTATACGGTATGTGAAATAGAACAAGTGTGCCTGGTATGCAATAAGCTGTACAACATGCGGGATAGAAAGGTAGCCCATACGTGTGGCGAGACTTTTTGTGGTAATTGCAAGAGGTATGTGAAACCTAATCACATGTGCTATGTACAACCCTACTAAGCAAAGAGGTTAAGAAACGACTTTGTGATGATGTTTATCGACTTTGAATGCACACAAAACACAGAGGTTAAGGGAAAGGCAGACGTGTTTGAACATGTTCCAGAATTATGCGTCTTGTATCAGGTGTGCTCCCTGTGCATAGACGATAAACATCCAACAGCTTATTGTACCCAATGTGACATAAAGGAATGGATATTTGCCCAAGACCCGGTGAAGGAGTTGTTTGACCACGTAACGAATACAAGGCATGACCGTTGGGATATTATTTTGAACGCACATAACCTAAAAGCCTATGATGGACAATTTGTCTTAAAGCATATCGTGGGGTCTTGCAATGGAAGCCAGAGCTGGTTATGTAAGGGACAAAGATATACGAAATAAAGCATAACAATGTAACGTTCTTAGACTCGTTAAATTTTTTGCCTATGGCTTTGGCAAGGTTTCCTAAATCCTTTGGATTGCGCGAGAGCAAGGGTTACTTTCCCTACTTGTTTAATACCAAAGAGCACCAACACTAGGTAGGTGCTATTCCTAAACAAAAATACTATTGCCCTGACAGCATGTCGGAAGATGTACGAGCGAACTTTGAAAAGTGGTACGCTGAAAAAAAGGCCAGCAACTACATCTTTGACATGCAAGTCAAATGTTGGCATACTGCAAGATGGATGTTTTGCTGCTGTGTCAGGGCGTCCTAAAGTTTAGAAGAGTTTCTCGATGAGAACGGCATTGACGCTTTTTCGAGAATGTGTGACTATTGCACAAGCATGCATGAATGTGTACCCAAAACGGTTTATGCCAAAAAATCAAATAGCTGTGATGCCTGCAGGAGGGTACCACCTTGCAGACAAGCATTCGCGCATAGCGTGTATATGGCTGACATGGCTGGAGCAGCAAAACAATGATAAGATTATGCACGCAGCAAAGGGTCGCGATGTAAAAATTGCAGGACACAAGGCAGATGGTTTTGGATCTAACCAAACTGTTTACCTCTTTCACGGTTGTTGGTATCACGGGTGTCCAAAGTGTTTTGCAAATAGACACAAGGTTTTGCTCTGCACGGGAAACGAAACCATGGCCTCGCGTCTTGAGAGCACTGAAAAAATAACCACGTCATTGAAATGTGGGAGTGTCGCTTTAACGAGATGGTGAAGGCAAACGCTGAACTTGCACTGTATGTTGAACTGTTTGCAACACCCGACCCCTTGGACCCTAGGGATGCATTTTACGGGGGTCGAACCAACGGCACAAAAACATACTGCGAAGCAGCGGGAAACTCAAACCTGTTTTATTATGATGTGTGCAGTTTGTATCCCTTTGTGAACAAAACGAAACCGTACCCAGTGGGGCATCCAAAAATTATCACAAAGCACCTTCCTAGTTTGGATACTGTTAAGGGAGGCTTGGTAAAATGCAAGGTGTTACCTCCTCAAAATCTATACCATCCCGTCCTACCGGTGCGGGTCAATGGAAAGCTTATGTTTCCGCTGTGTCGCGAATGTGCCCAGCTATAGAACCAAACGCATTGCGATCACGACGATGATACCAGGGCATTATCGGGAACATGGGTGGTGGACGAGGTGAAGGTAGCCATATCGGAGGGTTACCGCGTGCTGGAGGTGTTTGAGCTGGGGAAATATGACATGGTACAGTACGATGCCACAACAGGGTCTAAGGTCTGGATGGCCGAAAAATTGCGAGACTGCGGAGGCGAAAGACGCTTTTGTGCGGCAGTTTCACGAACGCGAAGGCGTTTCCCTGGACCCCAGTGCCATCGCCCATAACCCGGGAAGGCGAGAATTTGCAAAGTTAATGCTAAACAGCTTTTGGGGTAAGTTTGGCCAGAGGGATAACCTACCCACATGTGAGCTAGTGGACAAGTACACTAGACTGATAGAACTCCTTAATGACCCTGCTGTGGAGGTTCAAACCTACGTTCCAGCTACCAATGATACAATGTACGTGGTATGGCGGTATTGCCAACAGAACTCTAAAATAAGTTGAACGACAAACTTGTTATTGCAGCCTATACAACAGCTCATGCTCGCCTGGTATTGTACGATTACCTTAAACGGCTTAAAGAGCGAGTGTGTTATTTTGATACGGAATCTGTGGTTGCTATAGGCGCTCCGGGGCAGTGGATGCCTACCGTGGGTATCTTTCTTGGAGACATGACTGACGAACTGGAAAAGTACGGGCATGGGGCATATATTTCTCGTTATGCCTCTACAGGGCCAAAAAGCTACTGCCTAGAAATCACATGCCCTGAGACCAAAAAGACCTATTCGATGTGCAAGATAAAGGGAATCACGCTTAACTCTGGCAACCTAAGGACATTAAATGCCGGCGTGATTCGAACTCTTGTGCTAGAGGATCGCAACAGGGTCGTAAGGCTAAGAGGTACTCAGATCTCCAGGAAACCTTTGTGGAACGTAGTAACGGAACCGTCAACCAAGACCTTTAGAATGGTCGTTACCAAGCGTGTTATGACGGATGGATTTGACACGTACCCTTATGGATTCACAAAGCCTAGCTAGCAGGGTATATGGGTCATTGTTGCGGTAACTATGCCAAAGTCTAACTCTGCTTCATCATGCCCTATGCAATTTACCTTTCCATGCACCATGCTGGTAGCTGGTCCTTCGCGCTGCGGAAAATCCACGTTTGTGAAGAATATTATTAGTAATGCTGTGCAACTGTTTGATCAACCTTTGCGCAAGGTGGTTTGGTGCCACCCAGAGGAGTACGCGCCTAAACTGGAAGACTTGCCCTTAGCTTGCGAGGCGCATGCGGGAATTCCCAACCTAGACGATGTTGGGGAGAACCACCTAGTTATTCTTGACGATTTAATGTATTCAGGGGATTGCTTAAACGTACCCAACTTTTTTACCCGGGATTCCCATCACAAACACTTTGGGGTGATATACATCTTGCAAAATGTTCTTCCGCAGGGAAAGAAATTTCGGACTATATCGTTAAATGCAAACTACATCGTTGTGTTTAAAAACAATAGGGACAAAATGCAAATAGAAAGACTTTGCCAGAAACTGGAGCCAAGAAAGTTTAATTTTTTATTGGAAGCCTTTGAAAAAGCCACAGAAAAGCCCCACGGATACCTTGTGATTGACTGCACTCAGTACACTGCAGACGCTTACAGGTATCGAATCGGCGTCCTTCCAGGAGAACGCCTATCGTACTTTATAGCCAATGCCTAAAGTTCGTTAAATACAGGGTGCTGCTCTAAAAATATGTCATTGGGAGGTTATCATGGCGAGAAAGCGGTTAAGGATAGCTAAAGTTTCGAGTCCACTTATAGCGAGACAACATGAAAACTTAACAGCTCTTGCAAAGGCTAAACCAGCGCTGCGCAAGCAGCTGCTTAAAAACGGTAGCCACGAATTAGTGAAGGCCGTTTCTGAGTGCATGCTTAATGTAAGCAAGGGAAATGTAACACTGCCTCCAAGGTGTGTGAATCGTTTAAAATGGCACAGAGCAAGTTGTGGGAGATTAGTCGACAAGAAGCTGGCCCTTAAGAAAAAGAAACGCATTTTGGTGCAGCGCGGCGGATTTCTGCCTGCATTTTTGCAGCCCGTGCTTGCCTGCCTAGGGAGCGCTTTGATAACAAAGTTTGTGAAATGAAGTTTGGGGGCCAAGTGGTTGTTGCACCACAGCCTAAAGCTGTTGAGCGGTTGCACGTCATCGACTCTAGTGTTTACAACCTAGCTAAAGAAATGCATGCACTGCAACGGTCTAAGCTAACGCTGCCAGTAAAATGGAAGCTGATGAAATATAAATTGGGAAACTACCTGGGACTTATGGCACAAGTTAGAAAGCCGTTTATGTTAAAGGACGACGTCAACGACAATGATGATGCGTTTGAGGATATTTCACAAACAGGCGACACAGAAAAAAAGGCCCAAACACCTTTGGCTAAAAGAGCAAAGCGCGAACCAAGGCAGGAAAGGGTTGCTCGCAAGCTCAAACTAAAGCGTTTAGAGGCGGGTAAAAAACTTAAAGACGAGACGTTCATTCATTTTGCATCGCCCAAGAAGACAAAGAACATCGACTATTCCTACCAGTTTAGAAGTCGGCGTTGGGAACCCACGTATCACAAACCAGCTAAAAAACGTTACCCCACCCGATTTTACCACGTTACCAATATAGACGATGTATGGGAGGCAGATCTTAACGTTCTGCCTAACCTTAAGCAGTATAACTCGCCCTATGTCTACATTCTCACCGTTATAGACGTCTTTTCCAAGTATGCATGGGACGTTCCGCTAAAGACCAAGCTTGGTTCGGAGCTCGTGTCGGCATTTTCGACCATTTTCTCTAAACGCGTGCCTAGTGTTCTTCAAACAGACAAGGGATCCGAGTTTGTTAACAAAACCTTTAGAGATTTTCTAAAGCGACACGGCGTGAGGCACCTTACCACCACTAGCAACGTAAAGGTTAGTGTTGTAGAGCTCTTTAACCGCACGCTAAAGACAAAGATGTCGAAGTACTTTACGCACATCAACAGCTATCGCTACGTGGACGTTCTCCCGGCTTTAGTGAAATCCTACAACAAGTCGTACCACAGGTCCATTAAAATGGCACCCATTGACGTTAACGAAACTAACGTGTTGCAAGTCTACAACAACCTTTACAACCATAAACTTAAAATGCAGCGCTCAAACCAAACCCCAACGCTGAAGGAGGGCGATTACGTGCGCATATCTAAACAAAAGATGAGGTTCGAACAGAATTGGACCGAGGAAATATTTAAAATCTGAAAGGTGGTTAGAGATTCGCCCGCCGTATATAAGATCGAGGATCTCACAGGAGACGCTGTAGAAGGGCTGTTTTATGCCGCAGAGTTGCAAAAAGTAGCGCTCCCGCAAACATTTAAAGTGGAGTCTATATTGCAAACTAAAGGTCGGGGAACGAACAAGCAAGTACTCGTAAAGTGGAGGGGTTACCCTAAAAAGTTCAACTCGTGGGTAAAGGCTTCCTCGGTTCAACCAGCATGATTAGGACTACACCATTTTCCCTCACCTTCCTTAGCAACGCTTCTATGAACCACTTTACCGGGAACACAACGGCTAGGTTTTCAAACATTCTCTCCGAGAGAGTTGTGCTGCAAGGGGAGTGGAAGGTTGCCTTGCAAAAGGTACGCTATCCGGTAAAATTTTTCAATGTTTCAAAAGTGGATGCGCAAATGGTGAGTACCAAGTACACCATGACGTTACTCCCTACGCGATCTAAATTTAGCCTTCAGCTACCGCAGGGCATCGTGTATGACACCAAGGAGCTGGTAAACACAATTAATGCCGTTATGTCCCAACATCTACATGTGCTGGACATATTTGGCATCGATTCAGTTATGCGTGTTTGTGTCAACGATGAGGCCGTGCACTCGGAAACCATACCCTCAGCTGAATTTGGGGATTTTGTGGAAAATGCTTTGCCGGTTACCGTCCTACATCCCGACGAAGGTTTCGTTTCCGATGCGCCAAGGGGCAAACCAAAACAAAAACCAAAACCAAAACCCGATTCTAAACCATCCAGCAGCTCTCCCAGTGCACCTGCTGTTTCATCTCAGCGATCACCAAAAGCGCCGCCCGCCGCCACCGCCACCGCCACCACCGCCGCGGCGCTAAACGCCGCAGAGCCTATTGCATCAGCGGCTCCAGAGGCGGTTAGTGACGCCATACTAAAAAGAAAGTCGTTTAAGGGGCACCTTGTGCACAGTTTGATGCTCTCCCCATCGCTAGCCAAGATGCTTGGCTTTCATCCTTTTAGTAACGTTATTCATGCAAAACAGGGCATGCACCCCGTGGATCCCTATATGGGGTTCCCTTACGAAATGTTTATTTATTGCAATCTTGTCGTGCCTCAAGTGGTGGGCGACACTTTTGCTCAGGTCATTGAAAGCGTAGCCGTGGAGTACGAAAGAAGCAAGAATACCTACATGACCGATGAAAAAACCTTCTCTCCGATAAATTGGGTACCCCTAGTGCAGCACGATTTTAAAACTGTGGACATAGATTTAAGAAACGGTTTCGGAGATCTTTTACCATTTTCTGACGGATTTTCCTCCACTGTAGTGTTATCGTTTAGACCAAAGCCTCCATCATGGAACTAAATTCCGTTACCCGGTACTATCTCAATCAGGTGGGAGGGGCGCTAGACCATCGCGATTTTGTTGTATTTAGGGGCAAGCGCTATCAAAGGGGTAGTGGGCTATTCTCCGCTCTTGGCGGTCTGTTTAGAACAATCTACCCGTTTATTAAGAGCGGCGCCAAAGCCATTGGAAAAGAGGCTCTTAAGATGGGCACAAACGTCCTTGCTGACGTAGTCACCTCCGGAACGGCTCCTAAAGAAGCGCTAAAAACCAGACTGAAAGAAGCGGGGTCCAATCTTAAGCGAAAAGCTGACGCGAAAATTGATTCCATGCTGGGCTCGGGCTTGCGCCGCATTAAAAGAATAAAACCCTCTGGAGCAGCGGTCAGCAAACAGTCTAGACTTGTTCGCAGAAGACGCAAGGTTCAAGACATCTTTTCGTAATGGCCGAAACCGATGCCGTGCACATGAGCTCCGAACTAGACCTTTTTAAGGACCTTCCTGTTCAAATGAACGTGGAGGAGTCCTGCTTTATTTCCCTCAATCCTCAAAATACGCTAATGAAAAATGCCCCTATAACCTTTCACTATTCCGGCAATGCCGACGACTACCTCGATCTCACCTACGTTGTTTTAGAGCTCGCGGTGCGCGTCCTAGACGCCGAAGGCAACGCCCTTAAAGACGAGGTGCAACCTACTCAGGTGAACAACTCTCTAAATGCTCTGTTTCAACAGGTAGAGGTTTCCCTCAACAATGTCATCGTTTCTATTTTGCAGCCAGGGTACCCTTACAAAACGTACCTCGAAACGCTTCTCAATTAGTCTGAGGATGCCATGAACACTAGACTGCAATCTAGCCTTTGGAAAAAGGATACCGCCGGTCTCATGGATATGTGGGAAGGTAATGCAGGAATGCTCTATCGCCATGAACATACCAAAGGAGGCCAGGTGGTACAACTCATGGGATGCCTCTCCAATGCGCTCTTTAGACAAGAAAACCTACTCTTAAACAACGTCAGTGTTACCATAAAGCTTACTCCCTCTTCGCCCTAGTTTCACGTCTTCTCCACAGTAAAGGACCTAAATGCATTCACCGAAATTGTATCCGCAAAGTTACATCTGAAAACCGTCAGGCCTTCGCCCACCATAAAAATAGCCCATCAGACCGTTCTCTCCAAAAATCACGCCAAGTACCATCTCAAGGATGTTAGCTTTCACTCCCTTAGTCTTCCTAAGGGGTCCAGCGGAATGACGTTTAATGACGTGTTTATTGGTCAAATTCCAAGAAGGGTAGTTGTGGCCATGGTTTCCGATAAGGGATACAGCGGACAGTACACGTCCAACCCATTTAACCTTAACCACTTTAACATGAATTCCTTTCAAATGTACGTCAGTGGGCAACCCATTCCTTCGCAACCCCTTCAACCCAATTTTGACAATGGGGAATTTTTGCAATGCTTTCAAACGCTTCAGGACGGTCTAGGCATTCACTTTAAAGACGAAGGCCACTCCATTTCCAGATATCAATATCCTCGCGGTTACACTGTTATAGTGTTTGATCTCACTGCCGACATGAGCGCCAATGCCCACTACAGCGAAACGGCACAGTATCCATAAGCATTGGATTTTCTAAACCTCTCATAAACGCCGTCGTGCTTCTCGTTTCAGCAGAAATTCATCGCACCGTAGAAATAGACGCCAATCGGTCCATTTTAGTGTCATGAACGCGCACCAGCTCGAACGCTTTCTATCCGCATGCTCCTTCACGCGCCCTTTTTTCTACGGCGTTTTTGCATGCGATCAGTTACCTCCAGCTTGCTCTCTTTCATCCTTCCCTCTAGCCCTAGTCGTTAACACCGACCCCAGCACGCAACCAGGAAAACACTGGGTCTGCATCTTTGTTGATAAATACCGTAGAGGGGAATATTTTGATAGTTTTGGTCTAAGTCCCATAGTGACTCATATTTTAAAATGGCTCCATTCAGTTTGCGGTACCCGTTGAGTGCACAGCTCCATTAGGTTACAGGGAAATAACAGCGCTACATGCGGCCATTACGTCATTGGTTACCTTTCTCACCGCTGAGCTGATTTGTCCCAAGAAATGTTCTTTTCCAAATTTCGAAGCAAAGATTTCCCTTATAACGATCTCCTCATTCTTAAAACCTTCAACTACGTATACCTCGCCAAAAGCTCTCATCATCATCATCATCATCATCATCATCAGCATCATCATCATTATCATCATCATCATCATCTGCAATCCTGTAGGCCTTTGCAGGTAAGTCCAATTTCTTTTCCTTAATTTTTTTCTCTCTCTCGCTCTCTCCCTCTTTCTAATCGTTCCTCTGCCCCGTTTTCAGCTCTCCTATAACTCCTGCGTAGGGCTGTCCGTCTCCAGTGAGCCATGAGCAACAAGGAGAACCAGGAGGACGCCGGTCCTCATTCGTCAGGGTAAGTATGTTAGCTCGTGTGTGTGTTATTTTTTTCCTATTTTTCTTTTGCTTTTGGTTTCTAATTTTTTCCATCCTTTTGCCCTTTTTTGTTGCAGTGCACATGAGCAGCGTGACCTGGGACCTCTCACCGACATCTACTTCCTCAACCCATCGCAAACCAAGTTTGTCGGTGTGGGATTTGCTCCTAGGGAACCGTTTCAACTGGTCGTCTTCTTGGCCAAGTGTGGCTCTTGCTCAGGCGTAGCCCTTACGCCGGAGCATTGGCAGATGCTGGTGGAAGCAAGGCACGTCATCCAACGTGACACGGAGGTCAACCTTCAGGAATATCAAATTTCTGCTCGATGTTCAATCATCTTTAAACGCATTTTCGGCAAACTGCTCATTGTCTTAAAAGACCTACAGGGTGGGTGCATCGCTCTTAACCCCCAGGAATGGGACGTTCTGGACAGTCTAAACAAACTCATCTCAGACATCCTATTTCATAAAAGCAAAGAACAAACTGACGTACAAAACCAAATCTCGGCATTTCGCAAGGATATGATTCACTCCCACGCTTCCAATGTTCCTTTTCAATCCATGAATTTCACCCTATTCACCAAGTACATCAGATCCGCCAACATTAGAACATTCCTAGAGGTGGAATATTATCTCAAACCTCACTTCCTGCGCAATATTGTGCAACCCAAGTCTTAACCTTTTTTTCTCTCAGTCTTCTCTCTACTGCCATAAAGCATGGGCTACAAACATTACCTATCGGTCTACTGTAACGGCGATAAAGTGTTCAAGGATTACGACATGCAGGGACATCCCAAGAAAAATTTTCCCTACGCCCTAAGGTTCGTCGATGACGTCTACGTCGGAAAAGCCATCTCTGTCAAGTTGAACAGCTACCAGGACATCGCAGCCTATGTCTTTACGAACATAAACATGCAATACATTCTTTTTTCGGCAGAAACCTATCACCGCAACAGCAACAGCGATGAGGAAAGCAAGGATCAATTATTCAGCTTTGTTGCAAAAAAAGGTTTATTTATCGTCTTCTATGAAGCTCCATTCCTACCTACCTCCAAAATGCAACACATGATCGACGAGGGGCGTTTGTGCTACGGCCGTTGTCTTTCAGTGCATTTAGGCAACACCTCACCCTACATCGTTGAAGATCTTATTCACGGACATTACATCTACAGAGTTCAACAAACGAGGGTTATACAGCAACAGCAGCATTCCGCCTATAATAGCCTCATCTCCTACGTCAGAAGCGACGCGTAGCTGGAAATACTCAACCATCAAGTCCGTTCCTGCTTCATTTGCACCATGCCAGCAGCAGCGTGCACACCGCTTCACTGTTCCATGTGCTTTCATCGTCAGTGTAGCTGCAGCATTCGTTCCTTCTGGTGCGATAAATGCAGCGTAGGCGTCTTTACAGACTTAAAAAAATTACAACATAACATTGACGCCTTCTTACAAAAGTATGCCAAGCGCAATGGTGGAACTACCAGCTCTAATAAAGTACCTGCAACATCACAAACCCTATCTCAACTCAGCAGCCAGGAGCTTAGCTGCGTGTTGTTGCACACCAACAGTATCTTCCCAAAATACCCTCCACATGATTTGGATTCTGTTTGGCATCGTCTATCGCCGCAACAGCAACATTCTCTTCATTCTTACCAAAGGTGCAAGCAGCATTGGAACCAACCGTCGCACCGTATTCATATAGATGGTGCAGCTCCCATCATCGCCAAGTGCCCATTTTGCGCCAAGGTTAACGTGTCTCCTCCAACTTGTTGCTCTTATCGCCAGCAAGCGGATGTTTAACTTCCGTTTCCTCCACTTATAAAGCAACGTCGTTTCCAGCCTACAACCATTCAACCTCTGCATCATGGCATCAAGCAACATCGTTCGAGAGCTCAACTCCATCGCCGAAACGATGCTTTTCATGTCCTTGGGAGAGCTTCAAAAAGGTCGGCCGTACAGAATTCAGAGTGCCAGGGCACTCTCCACCAGGTACGGCAGAAAAGTTTCCGTCTACATTAATAACCACGAAATATTTCTACCTCCAATTTCGACATGACTCAGGATGCCATCGACCATCTCAACGCCGTTCCTGTCTGTCTAACGTACGAAGGGTCGAAGTGCTCCGAAATGGCTCCGAACGACGCATCGTCAGATTCTCCGAACCTTCCACTCCTCATGATACATCCCGCCAAAACACATACGCCAACTTCCAATAGCCTTCCTATAGTCAGTCTCTCTTCCACCATCAACATGTCAACGTGCAAGTCAGACCCAGTGGACATTCACCCCAGTCTTTCCTGCAGAATCGTTTTTGACGTACATGAAACCGTCGATGCTACAGGAATCTACGTCAACAATTGCCGCATCGGGTCGCAGGAAATCATAACCCTTGGTTTAACCAAAATTGTCACCATCAAAGTTCACTCCGGCAATGCTCAAATCGTCAACGTCCAGTTCGTCCCTTCCATTGCTCACTCTTTCAACGGCAATGTCAGATGCACCGTATATCTTGGGACCAACATAACGCCATCTATAGACAACATCATCACCTCCAACGGATCTTTTCCTGCGGGTGAAAACATTCGCCAAAATATTATCGTTCCTATGTACATTCCCAAAACCAGTACCAATATAGACCCTAATTTTCGCCACATTAACCTCTCCTGTGTTACCTGTGACCACCCACCTCCGCGACCTGATAATCAACAAAACCTTGAAACCTTCAAAATATCAACCCATCGTACTACCACATATTTTAACATCATGTTTCTGGAAACCAACATGAGTGATCGTGAGTGTGATTTAACATAAACAAAGAATAAAGAACAGTTAAAAAACAATTGTCATAGTGTGACTATGTGCTCGTATATAAAAAACAAACCATTCATTAAGAGGTAGAACTGGAACTTAAAAATTCAATGCCACAACTGGGATTTGAACCACAGACATTCCGCTTGCCGGGCGGACGCTCTAACCACTGAGCTATTGTGACAAACTGCCAGAATGGCATTAAATTCTCAAGCCAGTAAGTTTGTTGGCATAAATAAATAATAAAAACCATTCATTATTGCTCTCAACCTTGTTATATTCATATATTTGTTCATTTTGTGCCAATGTTTGTCTACTTGTGTAGTTACTTAACAACATTAAACCATTCTATGTTTCAATCAACTACATGTTTAAGCTTTTATTCTTATATGTCATATTTCGTTGCTTATGCATTTATTTCCATATGTAACATGTAATTGTACCATGAATTTATTTCAATAAAGATTAAATACATCTATACGGATCAAACACTTGGGTTTTCATTTAGTCCTGCCACCTTAGCATATCTTTTTTCATTCCACTACTCAAAATTATTTTAAATTTTCCGGCATTTTTGGTGATTAGCATATTTCTTAAAAAATTTGCCACCTTTTAAAAAAAATTCCCGGCTTTTTTTAGATTAACATATTTTTAAAAATGTTCCGCTTTTTTCAAAATTTTTCCCGCCTTTTTTAAGGGATTAACGCGACACTAGACATATTTATCAAAATTTCCCACCTTTTTATAAAATATTTTCCCGGCTTTTTGAAATTAACATATTTTTAAAAAATTTCTGCCTTTTTTCAAATTTTTTCCCGCCTTTTTTAAGGGATTAACGCGACACTAGCGCTTATCCCCCTTGGTGGCAGGATTATCGTTAATCCACTTGTTTAATCCGTATAGATAACTACTACCGTTTACAGTTACGGATACATAATATAACCACAGAACCACAGGAATTAAGTAAATTATTAGAAGTATTTAAAAGAAGAAACGATTATTTAGATATAGGTAAAACTTATAACCATTTTGTTAAAAGCTATGGTCGTATTGCGGTTGATTATAATAAAAAATGGCTACACTGTTATGTGCATATTCGGCATGATGGAGCATGTTATCCAAAAATACCCAGTTCAAAATCAATAAAACCTATTATACCAAAAATCCCCAGACACACTTCCCCATCTCTCTTCAGAAACAAACAATATTCCTTGCATACAAATTCTTATAAATCCGCTTCTGTTAATAGAGACCAAAATGTTTTAAATACCACACTTAAAAGTGCAACCTATACAACAAAAAAGAAATCTATAGGGAAGATAAGTAAGAATGTGATAAGTAAAAAGCAAACCGCTAAAGCAAATCCACAACACAGAACAGTATATACCCACAATTTTGGAATAAATTCACAGCACCCATCAACTTCAGGACATAATTTAACAAACTCTTCTAGTAGACTTGTGGGTCAAAATATGTATAATATAATTAAAGAGTATTATCAATCTGTTGAAGGGTTTCTCGAATGATTGTAATAATGATACATTTTAAGGCAATTCTTTTGAAATCTTTAACTGTTACAATGGAAATGTTTCTTAAAAACTTAAGAATTGTACAAATAAACGCCCAAAGAAGCCGGCTGGTTATGGCTGAACTTAAAACCCTTATTGATGAATTCAATATTGACATCCTTTGTATCCAAGAGCCTTATTCCATAAACGGAAATTTAACACACATTCCAGCTTTGGCTAGGGTGGTATGTGGAGGTAAAAATGCCATGGCAGCGGTGGTTATTGCAAACCAAAATCTTCAAGTTGTTCATATAAGGCAATTCTCTGATCTGCATACAAATTGCCTAGAAATTTCACATGAAAATGGTTGTTTCATTTTAGTTAATATTATTTTCAGTACTGTGAAGACATCAAACCTTATCTAAACAAAATTAGAAATATACAAAACCATTTTCGGCATCAACAAAATTCTTCACACTGTGGATGCAAATACCAAGTCTACTTGGTGGTTCAACAATTTTAGGGACGACAAATAAAAAATAAATAAATAAATAAATAAATAAATAAAATCTGAAAACTTTCATCCCGGTACCTAATTCCTTACACCGGGACGTAGCTTCCAAATTCCATACATTTATTAATAAACTATAAAAAATATACAAATCTACAAACAATTTTTCAGATAAGAAAATTAAAATAAAATATTAAAGAAAAGTAAAAAGAAAATAATAAAATAAAATAAGCTACCAATTCAAATACAAAATAAATATAAAAATAATACTGGTATCCAGCATTAAAATTAACTGGTATCCAGTTAATCCTCTACTAAAATAAAAAGAACAAAAAATTTTAATTCATAAACCTACAAATCTATAATGCAAAATACCGGTAACCGATATTACAAATATTGGTATCCAGTATTTAAAAAGAATATCCTTTACAACTAATTAGATCAATTAAAATATACAAATACACAAATTTCTCCATAAAAATTTCATATTATTCCAAAACATTTCTCTAAATTCATAAAATTAAGCAACCACTAATTTCAACTCACTAACAATTTTCAAAACAAAATTTACTATGCTTTCAAATTCTTAAAAACCATAAGCTAAAATTTAAATTATACAACATTTAAATTTAAAGTTTGAAATTTTAAAAACCAAAATTTGAATACTATAAATATATAACAAAAACATTTAAATATTAACTAACATATAAAGACTATTAGTATGCAACTAATAACAATTAATAATATCAACCATATCAACATTATTAATTTTTAAACTTAATAATTTAAAATATTTAATAATATAAATTTTCATATTTTAAATTAAAAATAAAATTATAAATTTTAATATTTCAATTTTTTTTATTACCACAAAAACTCAGCATAATTTAAATTCAATACGTAAATAACAACAAAGTTTCAAATTATTTCTAAACATTTCTCTAAATTCATAAAATTAACCAACCACTAATTTCAACTCACTAACAATTTTCACAACAAAATTTACTATTCCTTCAAATTCTTAAAAACCATAAACTAAAAATTTAAATTATACAAAATTAAATGTTAAATTTAAGTTTTAAACTTTTAACATTTAAAAACCAAAATTTTAAAACCATAAATATATAACAAAAATATTTAAATATTAACTAAAATATAAAGATTATTAATATACAATTAATGAACAGGTAAATAATATAAAAAAATATCAACATTGTTAATTTTTAAACTTAATACTTTAAAAAGATTCAATAATATAACACATATAAATTTTAAATTAAAAAAAATAAACTTTAAAATTTTAATACTTCATTATTTTAAAATTACCACAAAACCTCAAATAACATAATTTGTATTCAATACCTAAATTACAACGCAAAATTAATTTTTTTTAACAAAACTATATAATTTAAACCTATTACCAAATTTTCAAAACCAAATTCACCATTCCTTCTCTTAATTTTTTTTAAACCATAAAATTAAAACAAAACAATTTCAAAAATTTAAAAAACAAATACTAGTTTCAAATCTTAAATTTTAATAAATTCACTCAATTTATAATTTATAAAAACACAAACTTATATAATTTAAACTCACATCCAAAACTTCAAATATATTTCACAATTTCCTCTTAAAAAATAACATTTACAACAAATAATCAAAAATTGCAACAAAATAAAACACACACACACATATATAATATTCTTCACTCAATATAAATCATATACCTTTTACATCCTTTCACATCACATAAAATGCCGCCACTTCTCCAATCCACTTTTTATCTAAAAAATAAAAAACCCATTCTCTCAAACACCTAAACAAAATCACTAATACACACCACATCAAAACATTTACATAAGCTAAAAATTTACAAGAACCCCTCCTCTAAATCACCAATCACAATATCCTCTCATCAAATCCAAACTCCTAATCACACATAATTAAGGACGACAGGGAAGAAAAAATGGAAGAATTAATTTCTGAACTAAATTTATAGTTATATAATAAACCAACCATTAAATCCACCGACTTTTGAAAATCGCTGTGGAGCAACGTCTAATATAGACTTAACTTAAGGCAATCATAAAATAATTAATAAGATCTATGGATGGAAGGTAGGGCAGGATTTCACTTCTAGCAACCACAGACTTATTTATTACAATTACAGAATAGGTGAAGCGTCACCAGATACTAACAATAAAATGGAGCAGAAGAAAAATTGTTCACAAGCAAACTGGATTCGGATGAAGGAAATTTTCAATAAATTGGTAACATACCTTGGCTCCTCCGTGGAAGCAGACGCACAAAATTTAACTAAAGCTATAACAAATGCTATTAATAAGTCTGTACCAAATTCTAAAAATAAGAAATTTTCGGACAATATTTGGAACGATGCTCTAGAAACTGCAGGAAGGAAAATGAGGAAATTACGAAAGATATATCAAAAATCTATTACTGAAGCTGAGAAACAAAACAATTTAAATCGATACAGGCAGGCCAAAGACAAGTTTAAGAAATTGTTACATGAAACTAGAAATAAGTCCTGGAAAAATTTCGTGGAAAGTCATCTCGAGAATAACACTTGGGGTATACCATATAAAAACATAATGGACATAATTAAAATACCTGAAATTTTAAACACCTTGGAAAAAGAAGATGGCAGCATGACGTCAAACTGGGAGGATACATCCAAACTTTTATTGAAAACATTATTACCAGATGACAATATATCCTCGGATATTATGGAAAATACAGTTAAAAGAATAGAAATTAATATGATTTATAATAATAATATCGTTATATTGCCTTTTGATATTTCTGAAATTAAACAGCTATTTAGAAAATTAAAGAAAAAGAAATCCTGTGGACCAGATAATATTCCAAATGAAGTTTCAATAGACCTCCAAAATACCTTAATTCCTTACTTGTGTCCACTTTTTAACGATTGTCTGTGTAAGGACTGTTTTCCAGCATGCTGGCAAGTAGCACATGTTCTTATTCTGAAAAAAGGAGTAGATAAGGACCCAGTAAAACCTAAGTCCTATCGATCTGTCTTCTTAATTCAATTGGAAAAATTTTTGAACATTTAATCAATAAAAGAATAAATGAATATAGACTTATGATAAGCACAAATAACAGACAATATGGGTTCAGGAAGACTAAGAAAACAAAATTATCCCAAAACCTTATACAATATTCTGAAGAGCTACTGTGACAACAGGAGAGTATTCATTCAAAATTAAAAATTATTTTGTTCTTTAACGACGCTGTCAATTGCCAGGATCACATCAGCGTCACCGGTGTGCCGGAATTTTGTCCCCCAGGAGTTCTTTAACATGCCAGTAAATCTACTGACATAGAGCTGTCGTTTTTAAGCACACTTAAAAACCATCGGTCTAGGCCAGATTTGAACCCGCGACCTTGGGATCAGTAGGCCAGCGTCTAACCAACTGAGCCACCCAGACCGACATATATATATATATATATGTGTGTGTGTGTGTGTGTGTGTGTGTGTGTGTGTGTGTGTGTGTGTGTGTGTGTGTGTGTGTGTGTGTGTGTGTGTGTGTGTGTTTTGGTCTGGGTGGCTCAGGACAGAAAATATGGAAAGGAATTACCAAAGGATGCCCACAAGGTTCGGTACTCAGGCCGACGTTCTGGGACATAGTTATGGAATCTTTATTAGAAGAATTTGATAAAGATCCTGAAATTAATAGCGTCACAGCATATACTGATGACGTAATTTTTCTAATAGACGGAGATTCGAGAGTTCAGTTAGAAACTAAAGCACGATATCTTACTGATAAATTGGAAACTTGGTGTAAAAATGTGAAACTCGAGATTGCTCCACACAAATCGAACTTTATGTTGCTGAAAGGAAACTTTAAAAGGAATCCAATTATAAAATATAACAATCAAACCATTAAACGGTGTAGTGCAACAAAATATTTGGGAGTTATGCTAGATCAAAAATTAAATTATATTAAACACACATAATATGTGAGAAATAAGGCCGACATAATTATGCAGAAGCTGTGAACATGAAATTTAAAATATCCCTAAATAATATCATTACCTACCATTATTGCATTTTTGGATTGATAATCACTTATGTTGCAGGGGTGTGGGCAGACAAAATGACAAGAATTACATTGAAAAGAAAACTTAGAAGTTCTCAAAGAAAAATCCTTTTAAGGCACACAGGGGCGGTCTGCACCACCCCAACTATGGCTTTATTGATTATTACGGGCATATGGCCAATTGATCTTTTACTTAGACTAAGAGGTGCCACGTTTTGGATGAAGAAGCAAAATTGGAACAAAGTAGGTACATGAAATAGTTGGTAGAAGATGTCTGAACAAGCAGGAAATCAAAAGATCTCTACTTACGGAATGGCAAGAGGAGTGGGATTCTATTAATGAAGGAAGAAGAACTTTTGAATTTTTTCCGTCTGTTTACGAAAGATTAAAGCTCAAACACGCCAAACCACCGAAAGGCATGGTACATTTTTTATCCGGACATGGACCATATGAAACTTATTGGCAGAGAATAAATAAAACTAATAACTCTATTTGTGGCGTATGTAAAGTAGTTGACAATCCAGAACATGTCCTTTTTGAATGCACTAAGTACGATAGAAAAATTATTGAAGGAAGAAATCCACTATGGGGATATACTTTAATGCCCATTTTAGGGGAAAAAGATTTATATAATATACTTGCCAAGTTAGCAAATGAGATCAGTGACATAGCCTGGGAAGTCAAAATAAGTAACACTATTATAAGACCACATACATTACATACTCCAGCTGTTAGAAGATCGGAAAGAATAAGTAATCTTATTAACATTGAAGAATCCAATGTGGCCAGACAGAACCAATATAATAGTAATAACAATAATAACAATGGGGGAGAGGAGACAGATGCACAACAATCTAGTTCCGAGGAAGAAGAGGACTTATTGGAGTTCTTACGACAGCAATGATGGAGCAGACGGCGAAGAGTTGTAGTCTTACAGAAACAGTTACGGCCAGGCAATGGTGGACCCGGGTGACTATTTTGCAAATTCATGGGTCCAGGAGCTGGTGTAATCGCCCTAAATGAGTGAGTGAGTGAGTGAGTGAGTGAGTGAGTGAGTGAGTGAGTGAGTAAGTGAGTGAGTGAGTGAGTGAGTGAGTGAGTGAGTGAGTGAGTGAGTGAGTGAGTGAGTGAGTGAGTGAGTGAGTGAGTGAGTGAGTGAGTGAGTGAGTGAGTGAGTGAGTGAGTGAGTGAGTGAGTGAGTGAAGTGTAGTGTAGTGTAGTGTAGTGTAGTGTAGTGTAGTGAAGTGAGGGGAGGGACTTACCCTCCCCATTTATAATTTATAAATAAAATTGGAGAATGGTACAGTGGTTTAATGTATAATGTATAATGAGATGTTATATGTGTGATTAGGAGTTTGGATTTCATGAGAGGATATTGTGATTTGTGATTTAGAGGAGCGGTTTTTGTAAATTTTTAGTTTATGTGAATGTTTTGATGTGGTGTGTATTAGTGATTTTGTGTAGGTGCTTGAGAGAATGGATTTTTTATTTTTTAGATAAAAAGTGGATTGGAGAAGTGGGGGTATTTTATGTGATGTGAAAGGATGTAAAAGGTATATGATTTATATTGAGTGAAAAATATTATATATGTGTATGTGTGTTTTATTTTGTTGCAATTTTTGGTTATCTGTTGTAAATGTCATTTTTTAAGAGGAAATTGTGAAATATATTTGAAGTTTTGGATGTGAGTTTAAATTATATAAGTTTGTGTTTTTATAAATTATATAAGTTTGTGTTTTTATAAATTATAAATTGAGTGAATTTATTAAAATTTAAGATTTGAAATTAGTATTTGTTTCTTAAGTTTTTGAAATTGTTTTGTTTTAATTTTATGGTTTAAAAAAAATTAAGAGAAGGAATAGTGAATTTGGTTTTGGATATTTGGTAATAGGTTTAAATTATATAATTTTATATATTTTATTTAAAAAAATTAATTTTGTGTTCTAATTTAGGTATTGAATATAAATTATGTTATTTGAGTTTTTGTGGTAATTTTAAAGTTCTTTTTTTAATTTAAAATTTAAATATTTTATATTATTGAATCTTTTTAAATTATTAAGTTTAAAAATTAATAAGGTTGATATTTTTTGATATTATTTATCTGTTTATTAATTGTATATTAATAATCTTTATATTTTAGTTAATATTTAAATATTTTTGTTATATGTTTATAGTTTTAAAATTTTGGTTTTTAAATGTTAAAAGTTTAAAATTAAAATTTAAATGTTGTATAACTTAAATTTTAGCTTATGGTTTTTAAGAATTTAGAGAAATGTTTAGAAATAATTTGAAATTTTTGTTCTTATTTAGGTATTGAATTTAAATTATGCTGAGTTTTTGTGGTAATAAAAAAAAATTGAAATATTAAAATTTATAATGATATTTTTAATTTAAAATTTGAAAATTTATATTGTTAAATATTTTAAATTATTAAGTTTAAAAATTAATAATGTTGCTATTTTTGATATTATTTAAAGTTGTTAATTGCGTACTAATAGTTTTATATGTTATTTAATATTTAAATGTTTTTGTTATATATTTATAGTATTAAAATTTTGGTTTTTAAAATTTCAAAATTGAAATTTAAATGTTGTATAATTTAAATTTTAGCTCATGGTTTTTAAGAATTTGAAAGAATAGTAAATTTTGTTTTGAAAATTGTGAGTTGAAATTAGTGGTTGGTTAATTTTATGAATTTAGAGAAATGTTTTGGAATAATTTGAAATTCTTATGGAGAATTGTGTGTAACTTTTGTATTTGTATATTTTAATTGATTTAATTAGTTGTAAAAATTATTCTTTTTTAAATACTGGATACCAGTATTTGTAATATCGGTTACCGGTATTTTGTATTATAGATTTGTAGGTTTATGAATTAAAATTTTTTGTTATTTTTATTTTAGTAGAGGATTAACTGGATACCAGTTAATTTTAATGCTGGATACCAATATCATTTTTATATTTATTTTGTATTTGAATTGGTAGCTTATTTTATTTTTTTTTACTTTTCCTTAATATTTTATTTTAATTTTCTTATCTGAGAAATTGTTTGTAGATTTGTAGATTTTTTATAGTTTATTAATAAATGTATGGAATTTGAAAGCTATGTCCAGGTGTAAGGAATTAGGTACCGGGATGGAAGTTTTCAGATTTTATTTATTTAATTACTGGCTGACTCACTGACTCACTGACCCAATGACTCACTGACCCACTGACCCACTAACCCACTGATCCACTGACCGACCTACGGACCTACCGACCTACTGACCTACCGACCTACCTACCCACCTACCCACTTACCCACCTACCCACTTACCCACTTACCCACTTACCTACCTACCTACCTACCTACTTACTTACTTGCCTTCTTACCTACTTACCTACTTACCTACCTACCTACTTACCTACCTATCTACGTACCTACCTACGTACCTACCTACCTACCTACCTACCCACCTACCCACCTACCCACCAAACCACCTACCCACCTACCCACCTATGCACCTATGCACCTACTCACCTACTCACCTACTCACTCACTCACTCACTCACTCATTCACTCACTCACTCACTTACTTACTTCCTTACTTACTTCCATCCTTATTTCCCTCCTTACTTACTCCTTCCATCCTTACTTACTTCCTTACTAACTTCCTTGCCTCCTTACTTACTTCCTTACTTACTTACTTCCCTACTTACTTACTTCCTACTTACTTACTTACTTACTTCCCTACTTACTTAGTTACTTCCCTACTTACTTACTTCCCTACTTACCTAATTACTTCCCTACTTACTTACTTACTTCCTTACTTACTTCCTTACTTACTTCCTTACTTCCTTACTTAATTACTTAATTACTTCCTTACTTACTTCTTTACTTACTTCTTTACTTACTTCCTTACTTACTTACCTCCTTCCTTACTTCCTGACTTGCTTACTTACTTCCTGACTTCCTTACTTCCTTCCTGATTTCCTGACTCCCTCACTCCCAGATTTCCTGACTCCCTAACTCCCTCACTCCCTCACTCACTCCTTCACTGACTCCCTCACTTCCACACTTCCTCACTTCCTCACTCACTCCCTCACTTCCTCACTCACTTCCTGAATCACTTCCTCACTCACCTCTTCACTCACTTTCTCATTCAGTTCCTCTCTTCCTCACTCACTTCCTTACTTGCTCACTCACTTCCTCACTTGCTTCGTCACTCACTTCCTCACTCACTTCCTCACTTCCTTCCTCACTCTCTCCCTTCCTCCCATCCTTCATCCCTCCCTTCCTTCCTCACTTCCTACCGACCAACCGACCGACCCACCGACCTACCGACCCACCGACCTCCCAACCCACCCACCCACCGAACCACCGACCTACCGAGCTACGGACCTACCGACCCACCGACTCACCTATTTATTTATTTGTTTGCTTGTTTGCTTGTTCGTTCATTTATTTATTTATTTATTTATTTATTTATTTATTTATTTATTTATTTATTTATTTATTTATTTATTTATTTATTTATTTATGTATTTATGTATTTATTTGTTTATTTATTTGTTTGTTTGTTTGTTTGTTTGTTTGTTTGTTTGTTTGTTCGTTCGTTCGTTCGTTCGTTCGTTCGTTCGTTCGTTCGTTCGTTCGTTCGTTCGTTCGTTCGTTCGTTCGTTCGTTCGTTCGTTCGTTCGTTCGTTCGTTCGTTTGTTTGTTTATTTATTTATTTATTTATTTATTTATTTATTTATTTACTTAGTTACTTAATTACTTAGTTACTTAGTTACTTACTGACTTACATACTTACTGACTTACGTACTTACTGATTTGCGTACTTACTGAGTTACGTACTTACAGAGTTAGGTACACCGCGGTACACCTTGTGACACTGGAGGGGGCCCTCTCACTTATCTTCGCCTTGGCTAGCTAGCGCAAGGTCTTGGGGGGGCATTGTAGGACATGGACGTCGTGTGGGATGTCTGTGTCTTAGAAGCAGAGTCAGGAGATTAGGTTACTGTATGAGATTGTCAAGGTTATGGTTTATGGCGTCGTCTATGTCTAGATTGGTCAAGTTTCTGTCAAATAAGGATAGTGGTCTCTTGTGTTTGTCAGTAGTCGTTTCATATTGTCCAAGTGCAGTGATAAGTGTATTGTGGTGTGATGGGATTTTATTGTATAGATCGAAGGCTGGTTTCTTAATAAATTGTTCTATCGTATGCATGTGTAAATCTTCGTGCAGTTGTTTGGATGGTGCTATGTATGGGACTTTGGCTATTATACGTAGTATTTTATTTTGTAGTTGCTGCGTTCTTTTAATATGCTGTTTTGCCGAGTAGCCCCAGACCGGTGCCGCGTACGTCAGTATGGGCCGTATAAGGGTTTTATAAAGCGTTAGGCCCAAGTGGAGCTGTAGGGCGTTACTGTAGTTCATTAATGGATATAGCATGCTTAATTGAGCATAGGCTTTTCTGCGCACTTCCTCTATGTGAGGGCGCCAGGTGAGACCCGGATCCATCACTAGACCTAAGTACGTTACTTTATTGATCCAGGTGATGCCGTTGTTAAAAAGTTTTAGTGGTTGCAGTCCATGCCTCGGGTGGAAGTGTTTTTGCGTTTTGTAAAAATTATGGCTTTACCCTTAGCGACATTGACTTTGATTCGCCATTGGGCGAGCCAGGGTTCCAGTTAGTCCAGTGATGTCTGCAGATTTCTGCGTACAAATGCAGGTTTATCGGATTGAGTCATAATCTTCGTATCATCGGCCTACAGGAGATGCGTTGTGTTCGCGCTTTTTGGTATGTCGTTTATATAGATATTGAATAAAAGCGGCCCGAGTATACTACCCTGAGGGACACCCGCCTGTATCGGGCGGGGAGTGGACTTTGCATCATTCGCTAGCGAGGAGAAACAGCGCTCACGCAAATAGTTCGCTGTTAGCTTAATCATTGTGTACGGGAATTTGATGTTTATTATTTTTCGTAACAGTTCTTCGTGCCACACGTTGTCGAAAGCACGTTCTATGTCCAGTAGAACAGCTCCCGTTGACTTTTTGAATTTGAAGCCTTTCGTAATGTACTCGGTGGTGAGCAGGAGTTGTAGCGTGGTTGAATGATTGGCCCGGAAACCAAACTGTTCTGGAATTAAAATATCATGTTTTTTAATAAATGCATTAACGCGCTTAAGTATTACTTTTTCAAGAAGTTTGCTCATCGTGTTAAGCAGGCTAATAGGCCTGTAATTTTGTGGGTCTGCGTCTGTCTTTCTTCGGAAAGTGTAGCACATTTGCTGTTTTCCACCTGTTAGGGAAGCAGCTGTGCAAAAGGCAGAGGTTGAATAGTTTCGTTAGAATTCCTAGTGCACTAGCCGGTGAGTGTTGCAGCACAATGTTCGGTATTTGGTCTGACCCTGGTGTTTTTCTTTTCGGTAGATGTCTGATTATCCATTTGATTTCGCAGGCATGTGTTTTCCTGATTCTGTGGTGTGTTTGCCTTTCATGTATGTTTTGAACTATGGTCTCAGTTTCGTTTGCAAATACTGGCCATGATGGCGTTAAGTTAGGTTTAAGCGTATGTTCTAGTGCTTCTGCTTTCTCTTCATCCGTGGTAGCGATATGTTGACCCACGTGAAGAGGGGGATGGAGATCTTGTCCCGGGTGAGACATTTGGCTATTCTCCACACTGTGTTGGCGCCCGGGTTTAGTGACTGTAATGTGTCGTTCCACCGGTTGGATATAACAGAGGATGTCTGCTCAGAATTTGTTGGTTCAGAGTTTTGAGTTGATTCTGTAGTGTCGGATGTTGGTGCTGCTGTCATTGTCGCCTGGTTCTATTTCTTTGTTTGGTAAGACGTTGTATGTCTATTGGCAGGCGTGCGCTTGATTTCTTTTGCCGCTGTAGTGGAACTTCCACCATACTGTATTGTCTTTTCCACCTTTCCGGTAGCAGTATCTATGTCCTCAATTGAGTCAACTTTAATGTCTGACATTTGGGCATCTACGGTTTCTACAAAGGTGTCCCAGTTAGCTTTGTTATAATTTCGCCTCGGTCTGGGTGGCGCACTCCAGAGAGGGCCCACAAGTTTTATAAGGACCGGTAGAAGGTCTGACGATAGCTCGTTATAAACTTTGAGCGAGACGTGGGCGCCGGCTTGCCTTTCTAGTGCTATGTCTAGAACATCGGGCGTTTGGTTTGCCTGAAACGGGACGTACGTCGGTTCTGTGGGCGTGTGTATCATGTAATCGGATCTGTTTTCATGGCGTAATAGGGTTTCGCCTGCCGTGTTCATGTTGGATGAATTCCATAGTGGGTGTTTGGCATTGAAGTCGCCTGCTATTATAACACTTGGGTTTAACTGTAAGACCGAGTCAATGTCTGCTGTGACTATATCGCATGGTGGTTGTAGGCCGAGACGACGATTATGTGGTTGTTGTTAATTGTGGTAGCTATTGCTGTTGCCTCAAGTCTGTGGAGGGGTGGAACTGGTACTTGATGATGGGCGGTGTCTGCAGACAGCTATGGCTATGCCGCCGCCACGCCTATCTCTGTCGTTTCTATAAAGATAATATCCGGGTAAGTTAAGTCTATCACGAAGGTTCAGGTGAGTTTCCGTGAGAAGGACTATTGGTATGTCGTGTTTGTCTAGAAAGCCAAGAAGTTCATGTTTTCTTTGTCTCAGTCCATGTGTGTTCCAGGTCATTAGGTTAGTCGTGGGATTAACGTCTATTGTGTGTCAGATCAAGAAGTCGTTGGAAGAAGTTATACTAAACCTGGAGCGTATCCAAAGTCTCGTCAGGCTTAAGTTGTAGTCTGTCCAGGGCCATGTAGCACATCTCTAAATTATGGAACCACTCAGGGCTATTAACGTAGAGACGTGTGGGGTAGTGATTGTCGCGGGAGTGAACCTGGGCCTGTTTAGTTTTCGGAGCTTGTCTGACGACGTCGCGGTTCGAGCCGCTGGGAGCTCTTGCCGCCGTCTTTGGAGGAAGCACACTGGTTCCTGTGCTGGTGCCAGGGTTAGCAGTGGGAGCGCCCCAGTTGACGGGTGGTCCCGGCTTCCTCCCATTAGTTTGGACCTGTGTCTGTGTCTGTGTCTGTGCCAGTGTCTGTGTCTGTACCTGCACTCCCGGGTTAGTCGTCCGTAGCGCGACCAAGTGTCTCTGGTACACCAGTCAGCCACGAAAGTGTGGCCCGTGCCCCTGCGAGCCACAGAGTAAACACTTGCGCCGCTCCAACGGGACGTTGCATGATTGTGATTCATGCCTCCCCGCACACCTCGAGCAGGCCGCTTCGGCCCTGCAATTGGGTGCCAAATGGTCCAATTACTGGCACCTGCCCCACTGCTTGGGGAAGCGAGGAGCACAGTAATCTTCAATCGCCACTCTGGAGTACAGGATGGTCGTCTTTCGGGACAATCTTGCTAGATCGTCCGGGAATGTCAGCTCAGCAAGATAGTGGGGCAAAGGGGTCCTCTCCCTGTTGAAGCGGCGCATCTGTGTTACCTTAACACCGAGATGTTGGAGGCCAGCAGTTCCTCCATGATCTTGAGCTCTGCGCCATTCATGTAGACGCGTTTAATAACCGCCCTACAGGTCTGGTTTTGCCTGGGCACCACAACGTGGAATGAAACGTTAGCCTGGTGGAGGTGTTCACACAGCCGGCGGTAGTCGTCTGGGGTTTTTGCCCTTACTTGGTAGTCATGGTTCAGTGAGGCCCGGCGCACATCATCGTACATTCTATACCAGTCCGTTTAAGTCAGTGAGCACCTTGCTTATGTCCGTCGAGTGTCTTTTGTCAATGTAACTGGGGGCTGGTGTTTTGTTACGTGAGCGTAGGTCGGTTTCGGTAAGGTTGAAGGGACAGGTTAGGGGTTGAGACAGGTTGGAAGGAGGGGCTGAGGATCGGGTTGGGTTGAGGGGCCAGGTTGGGGGTTGGGCTGGGAACTAAGGAGAGGTTGGGAATCGGGCCGGGATGAGCGGCCGGGGTGGGTGGTGTGATGGGAAGGGGTGGAAGGAGGGGGAGCGGCCGGGATGAGGAGCCGAGCAGCGAAACGCCGGATGCAGCAGTTGGATCTGGGAAGGTTTTGGGGTTGACAGTGGTATGAGACTTGGGCGTAGGAAGCCTAGGAGGGGTATTGGGAGGAGAAATGGCTGCTGGGGGATTTTGGATGTTAGAGAGGGAGCAGCGCGATGAAGTAGAGGTTCCGGAAGAGGAGCGGGATGGCGGCAGAGAAGTATTCTGAAGCTCGGCGGTGGGAGTAGTAGAGGAGGGAGGGGTCGGAGTACTAGGTTGGGAGCCGGAAAAGTTTAGGTTAGTACGCGTCACGTTACGTCGCGTCGTCCGTAGGAAGGTTGGGGACCGTCGAGTCTTGGTCTTACCCATATCAGGGAGATAAGTCAGTCAAGGTGAGCTGTAAGTTTAAGTAAAGTGAGTTAAAGGGGTTGGGGGGAGATTTAGCTTAATAGAAAAGAGGAAAGAAGAATATAGTGTAGTCCCACCACCCTTAGATCCGCACTTGATATAAACACAAGTCGTCAACAACTAACCACGACACGCCGAAACCAAAGCACACCACAAAATATAGTACCTTAAATATTGACGATTATCTCTAACTTTTCAAGATGTATAATAACCCTGGTAAAGACTACTTGAATATAACGTGATATCAGCGCTATTCCTAAAACTCCCGAGTAATTATCGTTCTGTTGCACCATAAACACAAGGCATGAGTCCACGTGGCGTTTGTGTTAGTCGCAGCTGATATGAACATCAGGCGGAGGGATATAAGGTGCGGATCTAAGGCTGGATGGAGTGTAGTAGAGAAAGCGTCTCTGGCAGGTACCAAAAGACGCGAGCAGCAGGGGGCCGGACACTGAAGTGCGCCCTTACCGATCCGGATGGGTGGTGGCTAAGGCCTTGCTGCTCTACCTGTTCAAAAAGACTAAGTGTAGTTGCAGTGAGCAACTAAGTTTGCTCTAACTGGAGCAGCAAACGCGTAGAGCGTGTGCCGGCTGTTGGAGTGGTGCTGGCCGGGACCAGTGAAGCCTCTCGCGGCGCGGCGAAGACGGGTCTCGTTGAGCTGGCCCTGATCCCTTCTTCTCGCTGCTTCAAACAGCTAGTCGGGCTCTTCTTTTACTTGTAGATTCTCGAAGTTCTCGAAGTCCTCTCCATAAAAGTGACAACAATAAAAGTGGGTTTTTCTTTCTTTATTTTTTTTTTTTTTTTTTTTATTAAAAGGGAGACAGATAGAGAGTTGGAGATAAAAGAGTGGCTTATTTCACCGGAAGTGCGGGATGTAAGGATTTCACGGGAAGAATTGGGAGGAGTGTGGCGTTGTGACGAGGTTCTGCTGAGCACCCTCGATAGTTAGGTAATAGCCCGGTAATTAGAATACCGGTAACGTGAAGGGTAGCCGGGTGACAGTCATGACCGAGGCCCTGGCCGGCACACACGGGGAGTTCGGCGGAAGATTATGTGGGTGAATCTGGATTATCTGGGTGAGCGTCTGTTGTGGAAATTTGGAGTTTTGCCGCTACAGTGCATGTAGTCACACAACTCGTCACAAGGTGCGCGACCATGATTGTAGAAGCCGATTGATTCATGTTCTCTTCGCTGTGGTGGTGCCTGTTGTGGAGGACTGGACGTATATACGGAAGTGTTCGGCTATTGAAGTTGGCGTTGATACTGTTGATGGTGTTTTGTCTGCTGGGATTGTGGTTCTAAGAGGTGTTCCTCTGTTTGTGATCCTGCTTCGTGTGTTATTGGAGTGGCGCTGTCTGCAAGGTCCTCAATCCGAGCAAGCTTACGCTGGACGGATTCAAGAATCTCGGTGTTGTCCAATTCGATCACTGCAGCTCGAAGTTCATTAAGAAGTCTCGCTGCAGCATTGAATCCAGTGGTGTGGTGAATAAGGATACGTTTTAGTCCAGCAAGCCTCTTGTTGTTGGTCTTTCTTGAAGAGTTGAGGTGGTGTTTCAGTGTACGGATTTCTGTGTGTAGGGCGTCCACAGGTTCTTTTGGGTGAAGTTCGGAGATGATGTTGGCGGCGGTGTTGATGAAAGTGGAGACGGCGGTGTTGAGTTGTTGAGGTGAGGCTTCTACGCTACCCAGTCGTTGGTTGAGGCTATAAACCTCGGTGCAAAGATGCTGAACCTCCTTGCTGGGCAGTTGTGTTTCAGCGGTGGCGGTGGCGTAAGTGAAGTTCGGTCTTGGTTGCTGCGTTGACTGCGTTGTTAGTTTTGGAGGCTGAGGAGGTTGAGACTGCTCAGGTGGTGATGCGGCGTGGTTTCCGTGCCTCGGGTAGAGCGGACAGCCAACCTGCCCGGTGTAGTGGTCTCTCCTGTCGCAGGTGGCACAATACCTACGACGTCGGGTGAGGTCGTGGTGCTGACAGGAGAATGTCAGTACTGCTGCTCCACAGTAGTGACGCTTGGCTCTGGCGTCACAGGACTGGGCTTCATGTCCGTAAGAGCAGCATCTGCGGCAAGGCCGAATCCATTCGTTCCGACTACACTCTATACGAATGTGTCGGCCGAAGAGGGTGAGTCCTGTGGTGATGGCGGTGGTGTAATGCGCCCTGTCTTGGAAGACAAGTCGCACTAGGGGCGTTGCTCCGTAGTTTCCCCTAATCGTGGAAGCACCGACTAGTGAGCTCCATTTTCGCTGTCCCTCCTGTAGTAGAATCTGCGGATGCAGGTTTCGATTAACTCCAACGGCAACTGCGCCGAAACGGCCGTACCGTGGGTTGGTTACAGGAGGTTCGGTGGCGCCGGTGTTGTCTTGAGGTGGCGCGTTGCTAGTAGCGGCATTCTGCGTCGGGTCGGAATTGGCGGCCAATGTGACTCCATCTTCCGGCGTAGTCTACGTATTCCGGCGATACTCCTTCTTGACCATGCTTTTTTTTTTTTTTTTTTTTTTTATTATTTTTTTTTTATTGAAAGGGGAGCCAGATAGAGAGTTGGAGATAAAGGAGTGGCTTATTTCGCCGGACGTGCGGGATGTATGAGGATTTCAAGGAGAGGATTTGGAGGGGTGTGGCGTTGTGACCGGGTCCCGCTTAGCACCCCGGATATTAAGGTCTTGCTGGCCACATGCATTAGCATGTGGGTGCGTAGGGTGGTTCGGGTGGTACCCATCCCGGAGTCTGGGTAACACCGCGGGGAGTGCGGTGTATTGTAGACTGCGTGCTTCTTGTGCGGCGGCTTGTTGTGCGGCTGGTGTTGGCATTGAATTGCGATGAACTGCATGAACGGCGATGATTCTTGTGCGGCTGGTGTAGTGGCTTGTTGTGCGGCTGGTGTAATGGCTTGTGCGGCTGGTGTTGGCGTTGAATTGGGATGAACTGCGTGAACGGCGATGAAGCTTCAGGTGAGGTACTAGGGTGGCCCATGAAGTATGTGTCGGCAGGCCACCTTTTCCCGGACATCCTCGGCGTAGACGGTGATGAACTGTGATGAACTGCATGTACGGTGATGATGCTTCAGATGAGGTACTAGTGTGGCCCAAGAAGTATGTGTCGGCAGGCCACCTTGGCGTTGACGGTGATGAACAGCGATGACCATGTTTTTTTTTTATAAAGGGGAGACAGAAAGAGAGTTGGAAGGGAGATAGAGTTGGCTTATTACGCCGGGATGTAGATTTATTGGGGAGGAGTGTAACGTTGTCACGAGGTCCCGCTTAGCACCCTCGGTAGTGCGGGTATGCTGGCCGAACGGAGTCGACTTTAATTTGTGGTTACCGGGTGGCAGCCATGACCAGGCCCTGACTGACACACACGGGTAGTTCTTCGTGTGGAGGGGAGTTGGTGGTGAATCGGCGGAGACTGCGATGTGGGTTCCGGTGAACGGCGATGACTGTGGTGGCACTTGTTATTCAGGTGGTGGAAAGAATGCGCTCTCGTCAAGTCCGGAGGCAGTGCAGAGCCTTCCTCTGCACCGGTAACTGCACGGGGAGTTGTAGTGGTGGATGAGTCCATATCTCTTGAAGAGTGCAATTTGTTCTGGTGTCGGAATCTTGCGTCCTTCTGGTAGTGCGTTTGGCGTTGTGGGTTGTGACCAAGGTTGGTTGTGTTGCGTTGCAGGAGCTGGTGATGTAGTCCAGGGTTGGCGATGTTGCACTGCAGGTTGAGACGTGGTAGTTCGGGGTTGACTGTAATGATCTCGGTCATGTGCTGTTGGTACTAGAGAGACTTGTGTGCTGGCTTCATGGGTCAGGGTTGGAGTTCGGTCCTCGATTCGGTGAAGTTTGCGCAGAATGGAGTCTAGGGTGGTTGTGTTGTTCAGTGCAGCGGTTGAGTCGCGAAGTTCTGTTAGTAGTTCTGCTGCGGAGTTGAAGCCGGTGGTGTTGTGGAGAAGTTGTTGGTGGATTGTTGTGAGTCCGTTGCGGTAGGTCCGGTGGAGACAGTTCGTCTTCTTGTTGATTTTCTGGACGTCGGTGCTGAGGGATGTGAGGCGGCCTGTTGTGGAGTTGCGTAGTTGACGTCCTTCGTCTATGATGGTTTGGAGTTGAGTCGTGATGGTGGCTGTGGAGTTGGCTATGGTGGAAACTGCGGCGGTGAGTTGAAGTGTGGCTTCTTCCAGTCTTTTCAGCCTTCGTTGGAGGTTTTGTAGGTCTTGCTGGATGTCTTCGGTGTAATTCCGGGGCAGTGGTGCAGTGATAGTGGCGGTGGCGGATGACGGAGCGGACTGTTGTGACGATGAGCGTCGTTACGTAATAGGAGCTGGTCTGCGGCGAGGTTGTGAGTCTGCGATGGCTGGTGTAGATTGCAGAGTGTTGGCCTTTGGATAGAGAGGGCACTGCGCCTGACCCGTAAAGTGGCCGAAGCCATTACAGGTGGCGCAGTACCGACGTCTGCGGCGTAGGTCGTGCCTGGTGCAGTCCTGTGTGAGGCAGTAAGCCCCACAATAATGGCACCTAGGAGCAGCGTTGCAAATGGTGTTGTCGTGGCTAAAGCGGCAGCAGCGGCGGCAGGGCACATGTCTGGAAGTTCGTGCTGGTTCGACGAGCAAGTGCCGTCCGAGTAGAGTCAAACCCGTTCTCTGGGCGGCTTCACTGTCCGTGGTGTCGGCGAAGACGATTCTGATTAGTGGTGTGGGTCCCCGAGAGGTGATGATGCGAATGGCTCTCATTACTGAGGGCCACTTCTGACGTGCTGCATGTAGAATGTGTCTCTCGGGGATATCCCGTGGTACACCACGCATAATAACACTGACCCCTTGAATGGGGCCACTGTGTGCAGGCGGTGATGGTGTGTTGTCTGGGAGACGGGCTGAACTCCGCGGTGATGAGGCCGGCAACTCCGGTGTTGGCACTGCCACTGCCATTACCGGGGAGCGGAGGCGCTCGACTGGCCGGTTCTCTAGCTGCGGAGTGGTAGTAGCGGCGCCAGGTGTGGTTCCCGACGAAGATGAGGTGGCTGTGCTCGCTGCATCAGTGTTCTCAGTTGTGGCGATGTTTATTGGTTCCCGGGCCGATGGAGCTCCATTGCCCGGTGAACGCGGCGATTTCCGGCGCTGTTGAGGTGGCGCGTTGTTAGAAGAGGCGTTCTGCGAAGGTTGCGGTGGTGTTGAGGTCTCCGGGGCCGGCACTCTCACTGCCTCCCCAAGAGGTGCCTCGGTGACGGGGGATTGTGCTGTTGCAGGTTGCCGTAGCGTTGAGGTCTCCGAGGCCGGCACTCTCACTGCCTCCCCCAGAGGTGCCTCGGTTGCGGCGGAGATTGGCGCTGAAGTTCGGCGTTGTGACTTCTTCTTTCCCATGGCGTCCACTCCCCGATGACCATGCTTTAAAGGACCAGTATATGTACTGTTCGCTAGTACGTACCGAGTAGAAAACACTCAGTCTAACTGGCAGTGGTTCAAAGCTACGCTGGGATCTGTGTTTTCTAAGCCGGTCGATCTCCAACTTTAAGGCTGGTTTCCAGGAGGGACTAAACAGTAATTCGACGTCCCGGTTCAGTGTGCTCTTCTCGGAGGAGATGGATAGAGCCTCCTTAACCCCCTGTTCCCAGAAACTGCTACATTTTGCCACTTCTTTGAAGTTAGTTATGTGGTTTTTTTCAAAGCAGTGTTCCGCCAGCCCTAACTTGTCAGGCTGCATTAAGCGTATAGACCGTTTGGGCTCCTTGGCTCTAATGGAACTGGTCCTGCCGGTTTGCCCTATGCACGGCGTCCCGCATTCACAGGAAATACAGTATACCCCTGGTACATTAAGGTCCAGTTTGTCCTTTACCGGTCTCACTAGGTATTTGGTCATCAAAGCCAGCTTGTGGATGATTCTGATATTGTGCTTTGCGAGAATTCTACTGATTCTACCAGATTGCCAGTATATGGGATGCAGGCAGTGACGGTCGGCTTGTCTGAAATTTGCTGCGATTGTGGTTTTCCTCTGTTGGCCTTGGAGATTGAGGATTCAATATCGTCTACAGGGTAGCCGTTTTGGCGGAAAGTGTGCCTCAGGTACTGTACTTCTTGCTTTAGGTGGCTGCGATTGGAAATGGACACCTGGCTCGAAGCCCAAGAGCATATTGAATATGGATAATAATAATAATAATAATAATAATAATAATAATAATAATAATAATAATAATAATAATAATAATAATAATAATAATAATAATAATAATAATAATAATAATAATAATAATAATAATAATAATAATAATAATAATAATAATAATAATAATAATAATAATAATAATAATAATAATAATAATAATAATAATAATAATAATAATAATAATAATAATAATAATAATAATAATAATAATCATAATCATAATCATAATCATAATCATAATCATAATCATAATCATAATCATAATCATAATCATAATCATAATAATAATAATAATAGTAATAATAGTAATAATAGTAATAATAGTAATAATAGTAATAATAGTAATAATAGTAATAATAGTAATAATAATAATAATAATAATAATAATAATAATAATAATAATAATAATAATAATAATAATAATGATAATAGTAATAATAATAGTAATAATAATAATTAATGATGAGGATGATGATCATGATGATCATGATGAGAATGATGAGAATGATGATAACGATGATAATTATGATGATGATGATGATGATAATGATAATAATAATAATAATAATAATAATAATAATAATAATAATAATAATAATAATAATAATAATAATAATAATAATAATAATAATAATAATAATAACAATAACAATAACAATAACAATAACAATAACAATAACAATAACAATAACAATAACAATAACAATAACAATAACAATAACAATAACAATAACAATAACAATAACAATAACAATAACAATAACAATAACAATAACAATAACAATAACAATAACAATAACAATAACAATAATAATAATAATAATAATAATAATAATAATAATAATAATAATAATAATAATAATAATAATAATAATAATAATAATAATAATAATAATAATAATAATAATAATAATAATAATAATAATAATAATAATAATAATAATAATAATAATAATAATAATAATAATAATAATAATAATAATAATAATAATAATAATAATAATAATAATAATAATAATAATAATAATAATAATAATAATAATAATAGTAATAGTAATAAAGGTATGAGTCAGTTTATTAATTTAAATGGCACGGGGGAGGGAAATTAATAACAAGAAATCGCTTAACTCATCTTAAGACTACCTAACGTTCGGCCCTTTGACCGGCAGAAATTACAGTAATACCAATTTGTTTTCACATTTTAGCTTCTATGTTAATTAAATTTCAAAATAAATGTTAGCCAATAAGATTAATATGACTGCATAAAGTAGGCTTCTAGGTACCAAAAAGAAAAATAAATAAGCAATAAAATGGTTAACTAATTTAGATATTTAGACTACAACAACACCTGGTGAATTTTGGAGGTTAATTTACACAGAGTGGGAATTGCGCAAGCAACAATGTGTGAATGTGTGTGTTTAGGAATGGAAGGGGGACACTTCGACCTACCGCGTCCTCGACATAGATCATTTGCGGGCTACCACCCCAAAGGGGAAGGGATGAGGCGAGGTGAGACCGTAGACTGATTAGAAAACAGAGCCACCGAAGCCCGATTACAGATATTTACAGCTGGCGCGCAACCGAAGTGTTTCCCCCAACCAGCGAGAGGGTAACAAGACGACCCTCACGGCAACTTCCAGGGGGCCAGAGAAAGGCTTCCAGAGCGCAAGCGTCCGTGCTATCTGTACGCATCCGCCGGAACATACCGCGCTACTAACCAAATCTGAAACATGACAAAACTAAGAAAATGAGAAATAAAGGGTAAGGAATCAGTGGAGAAGAGAATCCACTACAGCATTTGCCCAGTGACAAAGAGAAACCACGAAAAATCCCAAGTCAGAGTGGTTGGTCGAGGGAGTTTCGAACCCCGGACCTCCCGAATGCGATTCGTACACGTTGCCGTGGTGGCACCTCGCTCGGTGCGTGCAACAATATTTATAATTGAAATATTTTGTTTGAAGTCAAAGTGTTTAGAGTGTATGACACAAGTAATGTGGTGTGTACTGCAATACTGTAGAAAAATACAGAAATACTGTTTTGACAATTCTATGTCAATTGAGGCTGTTCTTACTGTTCAAGCTCTAATACTCTACAAAATAGTGGAACATATGCATGAGCTTTCTTTGTATTGTCATTCACCTGAATGCTCGTAAGATCCATTAAAAGAAAGAAAATAAAACATATCATCTAGCATTTCAGCGTCTAGTATAACACTTTTCTTATCTGAACTCCACTGTGAATACTCCAAATAATTAATTATGTATCTTGTAAACCATTCATTATAATGCTGGCCAAATAGCAACAGAAAATTATTAGACATATCGGAGTAGAAAAGGGTTTAAAAAATTGAGTAACAAGTTTGTCGTTTATATGCATTTATTCATTCATAAAATTAACTAAAAGAAATGAAAGTTAAATCGCAACCATGCTTCAGCATGCCAGTGCAGTTACTTCGAAAAGTATAGCTACATGTCAACAAACACAACCCAACACGTCACAATGATATACATTATGAATAAACCGAGCAATTATTAACTGTGTAATGAGCATGTTTAACTTCATTGGTTACTTAAAAATTGCACATTTATGGCTAAGACTCCGTCTCTGGGTCGTAAGAAAACTCCGTCTTTACCTACATCTTTTATGCAAATATAAATTTAATGCGACTCAGAAGCATATAAAACCGTATAAGCCACAGTATGGCAATTGACTGCAACACACCGACTATAATGTTAATCGTTATACGAATGAAAAACACCAGTCAAAACACTTGGATGTTACATGATACTATCGTTTAGCAATCAATTGTGTAAAACATTTGGTTGGCAGATTGCCATGGTCTGATTTTTAACAAAAGATACGCGACAGTTTTCAGCTTCTCCGCGTGTAATTTGTTCTTAATATGAATTCACTATGTTGCTGCGTCTTCACAGGTGTGATTCTGAGTCTCGTGTCTCTCGGCTATATATTTAAACTAAATATTATACAGAGTGTCCATAAAGTATTTCCAACATTACCAGTTCCTATTAATTAAAAAATATTTAAGTTAGATCTGTGTGATCCGTGACAGATGAAAGACAAACTCTCAAATTTTGTTAAAAGAAATAAATATTTTGTTGTTTAACGACGCTGTCAATTGTCAGGATCACATCAGCGTCATCAGTGTGTCGGAATTTCGTCCCGCAGGACTGCTTTTACATGCCAGTAAATTTACTGACATGGAGCTGTCGTTTTTAAGCACACTTGAAAACCATCGATCTGGACAAGGCTTCAACCCGCGGCCTTGGGATCAGTAAGCCAGCGTCTAACCAACTGAGCCACCCAGACCGTCTCTCAAACTTTGTAACACATTGTCAGTACACTTGCACACGTGCGCCGTTTGTCGCCCTCAGAACATCTAAGCGATATTCAATTTCTCGCCATACATTCTGCAGCACTTCGTGGGTGATACTAGCAACAGCATCAGTTGTCCTTCTTCTCAAAGTGTTCTTATCTGGTACACGTGTTGCGTATACATAACCCCAAATAAAAAATCTAGGAGGTTATTCTGGGGATCGTGGTGGCCAGATTGTTGGACCATCGCGCCCAGTCCATCTGTTATGAAATGTGTTCTTCAGCAACTCTCTGACGTTTAATCCCCAATGTGGCGGTACTACATCCTGCTGGAGTATCACCGTGGGTTGCAGGTCATTAGGTTGTGGTACAACGTAAAGCTGTAACATGTCCAGGTAAATGTTAGCTGTTATTGAGTTCTTATAAAAAATAAGGGACCAATGACCGTCATGTGCTAAGCCACACCAGCATTTCCATGACGACATGAGGACATCGTGAGCCCCATATTCTCACATTGTGCCGGTTGACCTTCCCAGTAGGTAGACACGTCTGACAAATAGACAGGCCGCAGGTACTCATTATCAGCATCAATCCTGTGCAAAATATCCAGTGCAAAAGCAGCACGGTGAGGACAGTCTTGTGGCGTCACAGTTTGTGTTATCTGAGTTTTATAAGGATACAGGTGAAGTCGCTTATGTAATACTTTATGCACTATGGACCGTGGGATTCCGAGTTCACGATATGTACGGCGAGTAGGCTTGGAAGGGCTTCTTTGAAATGCTTGCTGCACAATCGCAACGCTTGCTTCTGTTACAGATGGGCGTCCTGACCGTGGACAGGAGGTTACACTTGCAGTCTGTTTAAACTTTCTGCACCAACCAACGATGGATTTGAAATTGGGTGGCGCTCGTCCATATTCCCTCCTAAACCTCCTCTGAACAGTAATAGGTGTCCAGGTTTCATGGTACCATAAAACACATTGTGCGTTCTCCTGGTTTGACGGCATGTTAGATTATACCTGAAACAAACCAAAGTGAAAACTTTAAGCGGTTGCCTGTCATCTGCCACAAACCACACAACTCTAGCTGCAATACTTTTCATTCTATAGGAAGTTGTAATGTTAGAAAGACCTTATGGACACCTGTATAATAAGTACATTTCTAAACAGGCATATCTATTATACCAAACCGTGCACTTTGAGTTCTTGTTCCGCACTTCCCCTTTAAAAAAAAAAAAAAAAAAAAAAAAAAAAAAAAAAAAAAAAAAAAAAAAACCTTAGCGCTAAAGTGTGTGATCTTTCTAATATGAGACTTCTGCTATTTACCTTTTTGAATACAAATCCCACATCGTAGAGTGCTTTGTTCAAAGAGCTTAAGCTTTCCTGAAATAGCTCTCCTTACTCAACGGAAAAAGAAGCTTACATGTGGAAGGCTGCTCATTTTGGGTGCAATAGCTATGGACGTGCCTTATTATGGCATCAAATTGAAAAGAGTTCAGTTGCGTGACTGGAGATGCTCTTGCACTTTCTGTCCCAGGAGTTAAAATTCGCGACGGACGTGGCTATAGCTGCTTCTCTTTAGAGGTTCTAAACCCGGCCACCTCACTTGTATTAAGAGCACGAACAGTGTTTTTCCTCCCTTGGTTGTAAATAAAAACAGGTTGATTGTGACGGAGTGCATTCGTCTCATGTTAGAAGAATTCTCTAAGAGAACAGAAAAACTGTTTAAGCTTGCTGTACAGTTTAACACTTCGGAGGTTGATTTTTGTTTTGGGTCATGCATCCTAGGTCTACCCCCACCTCCATGTCCATAACTACGCTTTTTATATAAGTATTTTAACAAAGTAAGCTAACAGCACACAACACACATGAACGCCCAGGCATGCTCGGTTTTCCGCACACAACTAGTGATAACTGAATTGCGGAGTACATAATTTACCATTGTAACCAATGCGGCAACCTTTGTTTTCATTTCAAGAGCAATGGCCTTCCCCTCTGACCCTTCACCACCCATTGCTTGACTACTATCATGTATATGCTTTTAAAAATTAAACTAGCTTAGTTTACAGAACACTAACCTTTAGCGATAGAACCAAGTGCCAGCAACACATTTCCAAATTCCCAATGACACTTTTTTCTCTATTTCGCGCTGTTGCCGACACATTTACGTAGAAAGAAGCTAAGCGGAGGATAAAAAAGAAACCAAAAACAACTAAATACATCGCAGGCACCTTATGGCGATGCCACACTGTGATAGTTCCCAAGTGGCCATATAAACAGCTCAAAATTAATACATCCAATAATACCTATACACCTAATACGTTGTGTGTGTATCTAGAAGCTCTAAAAAAATTGAAGAAAAAGAAGAATTCCTCATGCTCTTCCTCCTGGTCTTGCTTCAAACTATACACTTGAGCGGACTATAAGCAGTAAAAAGCGGCTGCATATGCGGGTAAGGGGATGAGTGCGGCTAAAAGGGGAAGTGTTCTCGGTCACCCTCACCACTTCCCTTGACTCAATGACCCAATGATAATTTGTGGAGGGGGACATACACCTCGACCGAAAGACTATCTTTTGTGCCAATGCTTCTGATGGGGCAACACCCGGGGGGATGGATGAGGAAATCGGATCCGAAAGGCGGCCGGAACTCTTTTGCCACGACAGAGCAGTAGAAAGGGTCCCTACATTTTTCCACCTAGAAGCATCCCGGCAGAGGCTGGCTCAGTCCGGTTCCTCTCCCACCCCCTCGGGTTTGTACACTCAAGATGGGTGCGGGACTTGAGAACCGCGTCACCTCCCCCCTCGGGCTTGTACGGACGCTTCTATCCTGCTTCTATTTAATGGGAAGGGTGAAATGAAATTACTGTAACCAAATGGAGGGACAGGAAATTCGGAAGATATGGAAATTCTTCCCAGCATTCGCCTGGCGATCCGGGGAAACCTCCGAGAAAAACTCATGGGTCAGGAAGGTCGGCCACGGGGATTGAACTCAGGACCTCCCAAATGCGGGCCACAGATGTTACCGCCTGAGCCATCCCGCTCGGTACCACTCCCTTTACACATAATTTTTACTTACTAGTAATTCCCATACGTACCGCTCGTAAACCTGCACCCGTATGTAGCTCACACCGAGGAAGCAAATGTTGCAGTTATTGAATAACTAACCTTAGTTCCAATCATTTGAACCATACTTTTAAGGGGCTTATATAATCGAAAGTACCTAGTGTTTCTTTTAAGACCGAAGCATACATAGAGGATAGCATTTAATGTATCTGTCATCATTAGATTTCTCAGTTAACGTTTAACAATGTTCACCTCGCTAACCATTCGCTCCAAGTCAGCATTGAGAATGGCAGTTAAGAATTGAAACTGCCAACGTGACTAATTCACCATCTGGATTTTCATCGTTTTCATTACAAAATGTATCTACTTCCATCCAAAACACCTTTGTACTTGTTGTTTTCCTATTCCGTGAGTGTTATCTTTCTCTATTGAGTTATTATTCAGTCCATGTTAATAAAATCCACCTCAAGAGCGATGCCACCAACTGGAGGTTTCACAGCTTTCAAGTATTCCATTACTGGGAAATATTTTTCAGATTGTGCGGGACGCTGGTGGCGAGAACAGAGTACAGTAGATTCAACTTTAAAACCCAGTGTGGTGGCGGCCTCAACTCAAAGGAAGCCCGAGGTCAGATATCCCACACCACTGCCTTGCTAGGCAACGCTCGGCAATGTGGGCTGACAACAAATCCCGTTTCCCGACAGCTCGAGGGACCTCGAGGACTGGATCAACATGTCCTCACATTAATATGATTACAAATAAAGGGTGTTTTTTTGTTTTGTTTGTTTGTTAAATAACCACATTTGTTTTTCCTGCACTCATCCAGCCCTCAAGTCTCAGAACGTACAAGCAAATGCCCTTTCAAACAGCAATTTAAATTTATTAGGACCTTACTGCATGTGTACTGAGCAAAGGAAAACGCATCATTACTTCAAATTAAGAAGGTTTTGAATTTTTTAAATTAACGTCCTCCAACGTAATGTCATATCGGACGGCGAATAAATGAAACGGGTGAAATGGTGCTCAAATGACTCCGAGGTCCATGGAGCTTTAAGTTACGCGACATTCATCTCCTCTGGATAAGGGAAAACCTCGGAAAAAACCTTACCCGGATAACTTGCCCAAATGAGATTCAAACTCGCAACTTCTTGAACGTGAGGCAGATACGCTAACCATCACGCTACCGATCCGCGCAGATTTGAATTACACAACACAGTAGGCTACTTCAATATGTGGCTTTGGGTTGAACAAATACAGAAAAAAGCTAAGCTAATAAGGACAATACTTACTTCTCTGCAAAATCTTCCTGAAAGTAATTATTCATGGCACAACTTACTGAAAGACAACGAATTGAAATACGAATGGTGATAGACGCAGAACCCAAGAACAGGTTTGTGTCTTATTTAATGAAATGCATCCAGAACGAAGGAATACTCATTCTAGGGTAAGCAAAATTTTGAAAAAATTCAATGAAAGTGGAAGTGTTAAAATAAGGTAAAGTCTGGAAGGCCAAAACGAGTTACAGATGGTGATAAAGCTCTTGATGTTTTATTACCAGTGGAAGAAAACCCACATTTATCTACTCGCCAGCTTGCAATGAACTACAATGTCAGTCAAAAGTCCATATACAACCCAATGAAGGCAGTCAAATGGCATCCATACAAGGTACAGCTGCTGCAAGAACTCAGTGAAGATGACTTTGATAGACGTACTCAGTTTGCTGAAACCTTGAATGACATGCTCGATCAGAACCCTAACATCGTGAATAGAATGTGTTCGCTGATGAAGCTACTTTCTGCCTAAATGGGAATGTAAATCGTCACAACTGTCACTATTGGGCTAAAGAGAATCCCCATTGGATGATTTAACAATATACATAACGTCCACAAAAAGTAAATCTGTGGGCTGGTATACCTAATGGTGGATTGATAGGCCCATTTTACATTGATGGCAACTTAAATTCTGAAGTGTATTTACGCCTTATACAAAATGTAACAATTCCTGCTTGTGATAATTTATTCCCTGGAGGGGGAATTCAAAATGATATGTTATTCCAACAAGAGGGTGCCCCTGCACATTATGGAAGATAGGTGGTGAATTACCTAAATCATGAATTTCCAGGAAGATGGATTGGCAGAAGAGGAAGCATTGAATGGCCACCAAGATCTCTTGACCTCAACCCCTTAGACTTTTTCTTGTGGGGATATTTGAAGTAGAGGGTTTACAAGGACCGATCAAGAGATCTTGAAGAGTGAAAGCGAAGAATTGGCCAAGACATGCAGCTGATCAGGCGAACAGTGTTGCTGGAAACCAAAGACAGACTTTGGCGTTGCTTGGCAGTAAATTGAGGCCATTTTGAGCACCTTTTGAAGTAAATTCATCATGTGTTACAACACAGCACCACTAATTTTGTTATGAATGTATTTTCTTGGTTTAAATTTCATGTGCTGTAATACGTCCTAATAAATTTAAATTACAGTTCAATAAAGCGTCTACCTGTACATTCTGAGACCCGTGGAGGGGGGGGGGGGGAGACCACGGCCTATTCACACTCATAGTAATATGAAAACATGTTGATATCTTACAGCTTTTCTAAAAAATATCACTTCACAAAACTATAACAACAAAGTTACAAGCATTGTTCCATACTTTCTACGCAACCCGTATAAGTAGGTCGGCACGCACTGGAAAGTAAGTGTTGCAGCAGTTTTAGTGAGTTTATCATCAGCCAGGCTTTAGTGAGTTAGTCACTGGGTGAGTAGAATTGTCAGACCAAGCTGTGGACAGCTGAGCAGTGCTTTGTGCCAAGGTTACGATAGAACAGAACAGAACAGCTGTAAGGTGCAAGGTCACGAATTGTGAATTATGAGTCAATTTTTAAGGGAAATAAAGTGACATAAAAAGTAACCGGACTTGTCATTTGTCACACTAAGTAAAATCTAGGATCCACGTGATCTTTGATTTAATTTATTAAGTGGTTCATTATTGCGACAGAAATTAACGCCCTTCTGCTAATTGATTCTACCAATTGGATCAAATTATTTTAAAGTTTAGTAAGGTCTGTGATGTCTGATTAAAATGCTGCATTAGTTCTCTTCTACAATAGGTTTAATAAAGGTATATAAGAGATTTTGGGGATGCGCACATATGGAAAAAGGTAAATCGATTGTGTGGCATTTTTAATTCCTCTACTACGTACACATAGTAAGCAGGGAACGAGTGAGGTGTGAGATTTGCACTCGCGGGGTCCCAGATTCGATTCCCGGCGACTGAGCCCTCTGACTTGGATTTACCCTTGTCACTTAGACGAATACTGGGGTGTTTAATTTCATTCCAAGGCCCCCTTTCCTCATTTTATTTCCCTTCTCATCTTCCAGATCTGGTTTTCCGCGCGATAGTTCACGCAGCTCCAGGAAGATGATGTGGCTGTTTTCGCTTGGTAAACCCTTCTCCCCTGGCGCCGCTTGTGGTAGTTGCGTGCCGCTACCCTGGTCATCAGTGTCGCACACGCTCTATGGGTAGCGGTGAGGAGTTTCAGATATTGTGTTCGGAGGCTTCCTGTCAACGTTAGGGACCTTCGCACATCTACAGGCGCTGCCTTCACTGTCCTGTGACGGGGTTGTGGTTTCCGTGTACCTCATCTCTTCCTCCCAGTGGGTGTTAGCTTGCATAAAATCCGTGCCGGGTCGTAGTAGGCGATGTGTCCCACTCCCATACCATACTTCTCATAGTAAGCAGGGGAAGTATTCCCCCAAAATTACGATACCGATATTTCACCGGAAATACAGATTTTGGATCCCCTGAATCTTTAAAAAAAAACAGCACTTTAAGAAAAAGCTTGAATGTATGTCTTGAATTTTTCTAGGAATATTCTCAGAAGTCCTCTGCAGTTTGTGTGAGCTTTGCATTTCTGGTAAAGTTTAAGAGATAAACCAAGTCTCAGTGCACAAAAAAAGTAGACCTTGTTAGAATACACAATTTATGTCTGATGCATTCTTTGTGCAGTGAACCATTTGGGAAGTAATCATTGTTACTTGCCTGAATTTTACAAAGCTTCTACGTCTCTCAAATGGGATGCATTTCTTCTATCTTGCCATGCAAAGAAAACCGAATTTGAAAGCTTCACATAGCGTATAGCTTCAAAGGATTCAGCTACGGTTTAAACCCTACTATATTCCCGTATTCCCCTTGCACCTACAAGAAAGTAGCAATACGATTTCTAAAAATATTTATCTCGTTTATTATGAAGAGAAGAGGAATAAATGTTTGTACGAATAATTTGTACAAGAGTAGACGAAATCGTGTGAATGTAACACATTAGATTTCTTGCTTCTGTCTAGACAATTCAAAAAGTAATCTCAATTTATGTCATTGTTCGAGAGCGCGACTCACAGTTTATTCCATCGAAATCCAGTGTGGCTCGTTTTGGAATTTCAGTAGTTCGATGCGGCAATTTATGGTTTGATATATGTCTTTTTATGTAATTTGCCAAACAGTGCAATGGAGAAACCAATTGTGAGTTTCTTCAGCTAAGAGATCTGGTGCTTTCGGTACCTAAAGTTTCCTCACACGATGGTCATTACTCATTAGATAGGTATGTACTGAGACAACTAAAACTTAAGTCATAGAAATGTTTTGTTTATCCCAGTTTCTCAAGTTATCCTCCTGGCATTGCATACAACGCTCCACCCTCTGGAACCACTTCTGGAATTTTCCACACCACTCGCGTTCCAGCACTACAGTTAACTGCTCTTCGCATGCTGAAGCTGCTTCTTCGTGATTAGAAAATCAGCGACATCAAACTTCATCCTTCACAGTGGGGAATAGAAAGAAATCAAAGGTGCTAGGTCGGAAATTTAGGCAGTCGGCTTTTCTTACCTGGGACAAGCGTGGATGCACGTTGCGAAGTCCCTTTCAGTGGCTTCTGCTTCTGTCTCCGTCAATGATGGAGGTAGGAATCTTGCTTGTATAGGTGTTTTCTGGCCATTCATTTGGCTAAACGCAGCGGTGAGGAATAACTATTAAACTGTGGCTATCACCTCAGAGGTCGGTGATCTCGGGCGTATAGATTTAAGAACTTCCTGTTTGTAAGTAATATTCATATGAATGTTTGTGTGAATGGCTTTTATTCACTTCAATGGCAAAACAAACGCACACAAGTTGTTCCTTACCACCCGCGGAGCGAAAAGTATTCAAGATATTGAATGGTGTCAGGTGTCAGGATGCAATATTCACTGTCCAAGTTCCAATGCTGCGAATCTTATTCGTAATCTTCTATCGGCTCTCGCCAATGTTCAGCATTGTTACTCGCTCTCACTTCACCCGGAATATTAGTTCGAGTATTCCGAGATACAATTTCTTCCATGTAATTGCCGAATCCACACGACTAACTTAGTAGCTAGAATGGGCTAGTGCCTGTTTACTTTTAGTACAAAACATATTAATAGTTAATTTATTCGTGACACAGTTTGCGCGGAAAATTATAACTTTAGGCAGCGCAGATATTTTCTGGGTCATACCGTTAGCAGACTGTGATTTTACACCAGGTTATGTGGCCTTTATACCGTTTACCCCTACGTCAACGTTCTCATAGAGAATTCTTCCCACTGGTGGGAGATTCGCGATTTTAATAGGGTTATCTGCTTCAAATAGATCCATTTTCTCATCACGAGGTATGAAGTGTCATTATTTAGGGTGATTACCCGAAATATCCGGATTTGAATTCTTAACTCGCTAGTCACGTATAGCCTTGACTAACAAAACAAGAAAATAAGTTTTTTTTCCCCTTTTACGACGTAGCAAAAGCCTAACGAGGTCCCTAAGCAATAAGCACAGCAAAATTACTTACAAACTTTAGAATTCCAGCTCGTTAAAATCGGTTTGCAAGAAACAGCTCATGTAAAGCATAATTTATAATAAACAAAAAATAGGGGCCCTAATGACCAAGTTGTCGATGCGCCCTTAAACCTGACACTCATTCACTAAACAAAAAATATTAATAACTTTACAGCAATACCATGATAATGGATTTATACAAATCAAAATCAATAGAAAATTTAAGGGATTATTTACATACACAATGGAGGTGGGCAATACCCCGTCACAGACTATAGGGTGGATAAATTTATTTTGTCTCAATTCCAAGCTAACACACTGTGACATTAGTGGTGTGAACTGTTGTACTGTAATGGTGCAACATAATGTCCCTTAGTCCTGTCTTTGAACGCTGCAAATTTATAATTATGGTTCATCACTTATATACTTATTTAGTAATCCAAAAATATAGCCTACAGCTAATTAGAAGTCTGTAGCCATTAACTTTTTGAAAGGCCTAACTTTAGCTATAAAAACATAATTTAGCAACACTGCTAATTCACTGTTCGATCTCCGCCGTCCAGTGTTGTCCATGCCATTTAGCGAATTTGTTACGAAGTCCCAAAACAGTACGCTATTTAAGCAAAGATCGCCTCACGTTCACCACATTGCCAGTTATACCTTAGTCGTCCTTTGTGCACGCGTGCATGAGATAACTTAATGCATAAAATTATTATTCGTATATTTTTTATTTTAGGCATTATTTTACTACGGACTGATGCGTACAAAAATCTTGTAAACATAAAGCAGTAACACACACACGCACGCTCTTAGCGACACTACCGCCGCCGCCTCCTCCTTGTCTACTGCTGCTTACAGTTTAGAGATGGGTCGTCGGATTCAAAGTTGCTAAATCCAAAGGAGAATTTTTCTTAGATATTTGAAGTGATCCTAAATAAAGTCAAAATTACTTAACTTTTCAAAATACCCCTTCAAATTAAAGGCTTCCATTTTAAAATGTGTAAGTGCTTGTATATGTGTGTGTTTGGAGGGAGGCCCGGAACCATTTGAATACTTAGTCTGAATTTTTTTTTTTTTTTTTTTTTTCGGAAAGCGTCACGATTTGCCTCAATGTTGAAAAAAATCCAGAAAATCGGTGAAAAGGTGACGAAACACCGAAGCTAACGTAGTCTGATTTTTAAGAGAAGATACCTGACAGATGTCAAGCAAGGGGTGTAAAGGGTACGAGGGGAAGACTGTCGCCATGGAAACGTAAACAAAGGTTGCCACATTGCTTACACTGATGAGTAACGTGCTTCTCAGGTCACCTATCGTTAGTTATTTGCGAGAAATTGAGCTTACTTGAACGTTCAGTTGCGTTGTGAAATATTAGCCCAATTTAACTCATTAAAACACATATTTATGGAAGTAAGAGTTGGCGTAGGTAGAGATAGACGAGGAGTAATGGCCCAAAAGAAAGATCAGCTTCCGGTCGGGGCGTTACATTGCACAGTCAAGCTAGAGAACTTGTTTTTTCTCTTAGGGAATTCTTCAAACAGGAACACGCTCCTTTACAACGAACCTCTTATCCCTTTCAATCAAATGAGGAAAAGAACTGCACGTGCTCTTAAGGTAAGTCAGCCGACTGTTTCTAGAGTATCTAAAGAGAAGCAGCTATAGCCAGGTGCATTACGAATTGCAACCCTAGTCGGACAACTAGACAGTTTTCAGTCAGATGCCATAAGAAGGCACATCAGCTATTACACACGAAAGGAGCTTTTTTCTTCTCTTAGAGAGGCAGACCTATTTGAGGGAAGTCTTAGCTCTTGGAACAAAATCCTCCATGATCTGGGAGTTCAGTTCCAAAATATGAATAACCGAAGATAGGTAGATAGAGTGCAGGAGTCAGATTCAACTGTAAAACAAGTGGGTACTCAGAAGCACAACTGTGAAGACGCAGAGAAACAGTGAATTAGTATTGAGAACGAAGTACGTTTGTTTTGAAGGTAAGCTAATATAGATTATATCTGCATGTTTTCACTGCCGTGAAATAAATCCGAAAGCTTGTTTATATGATCCGAGTATTGGGAGTTAAAGAGGAGAGTATACATAACTTGCTGTCTGCGTACTGACAACACTGCAGCTCTCCACGTGGAAAACGTGACAGCTGTCATGTATCTTCTTTTAAAAATCAGACTGTAGCACAGCCTGAAAGTTCCAGGTCGAGCCGTACATGCTGGAATTGCCAAGGAGGTTAGCAACTATGAGAACACCGCTTTACGGCAGATATTCGGAGGGCATGTGCGGTGAGGAGTTCGCGAAACCTTATCCGCTTGGGTGTGATATACTGCTATTCTATATAACGGTGAGCAAGATCCGGGCGCAAATCAGATTAATTAAAATAAGTGTGACCTGGGTGAGCTGCCAACTATGTCACGTAAGAACAAAGTAATATCGAGCGTAGAACAGACAGTGGAGGCTGAGAGTCAGTATACAAACACTCGACACGACTAGTGTGGAAAGCATCAGTAGCAAGACGGATACTGGTATGATGTATAGTTCCTAAAAAGCGAAGTTTAGAGGTGGACGCTGTGCCCTAGATGAAACTGCCATAGTGAAGTTTGGGCCGGACGAGTAGCCATACCTCAACATTACGGTGTGATCGCTACCCCAAGATGCTCCAGATAAAACCCTGAGCACGCTAAGTGAGCGATCGCAAGAAGCGCGGAGTTGACGAATTTGGTGCCCCCATCTAAGTTTGCTGTCGAGGTGAAAGCCTAAGAATTTAAGGTGTAGAACAAATGGAAGGGATGTGTCCCGCAAATAAAGATCAGCAGGAGGACCATGGAGTCGAAAATGGATACACCGTGTTTTTGTAGGGAAGAACTGAAAGTCGGTGCGAAACGCAAAATGGACAAAGTATCATAGACAGTAAAATAAATTAAGGATTAAAATTTCCTCCCAGATTCTGTGTTAGCATCACGTTACCAACAAAAAAGTATCCTGAGCATGTTCTTCTAAAATAAGTTGATTTCCAGTGATAGTGTCGTAACATACTGCCATTCCATGACCGTGCTATTTAGTGTAGCTCTCAGTTGATATACCTTGACATCATGGCTAAGGCCTCAGCAGAAAGACAACATGAATATAGGTGCTGTCTAAGACAACAAGGTTGCTGTGAAGAACGTAAGAATAAAGAAAATGCTGCTAAAAGTGATGAAAGGGCTAAGCTAAGCAAGATTAAAAGAGGGATGTACAAACAGATGCGACAAACCTGGGACAAGAATGCACGCAAAGCAGGAGGCAAGAGATGTTGCCATTATTACGACACCTGCAAAAACATTTAAATCCAGGCAGTGGAAGCACTTTTCAAGTCTCTGCAGAAAAGATTACAGCTGACTGGTAACCTAGTAACAACAGAAGGATTAACTGTCGGCAAGCCAGACAAAACAACATCAAAGTATATATTTTCAGAGGACATTGCAGCTGCAATCCTGAAGTTCTATGAGATGACTAAATACCATTATAAGCCTTCACGGAGAGATGCATTCAAAAGAATCTGCATTAATGGCAAGGTCAAAGAGGTCCAGATCAAATACCTGATGGCTACACTAAAAGAGGCACGTGTACTATTTACACACAATGAATAAATGTGTGTTAGCTTTTCAAAGTCTTCAGAATTACAGCCTGTTAACATGTATATCCAACATAACATTCCACACATTCATTTGAACTATGTGTAACAAAACCAAACATATTAGTGTCCAGGAGATATCCCACAGTGATGTTGTAAAACAGTATCCTAAGAAAAGATTTCAACATCTTTCCCTTATTCCAGCCACTTAAAGGGTTCATTGTGTGAAAGTTATAGATGAATATATTATTGAGTATGCTCAGCTTTCATGTAAACAGTCAAATTGATCCAAAAATTTCACGGTTCAGTATTAAAGCAGCTTTAACGGAACATTATGTACAGTGCCTGCTGCATTAAGTGATCCTGCATAAACATGTGTACCACATGATGCAATAAGCTAGATGAATCCGCTCTTGTAATATGTTTATCTGAAGGTATCTGATGCTCTTGATTCAGAGAAATGTGCATGTGGATGATGAAGACTTGGCTGTACTGCAGTGGCGGTTCCTGGGGGATCGCATACTCGCAACTGCACACCCACTAATTTTTTCCGCATGCGAATGTGTATAGACATGCATATGAGAAATTCGAGAGTCTAACTTTCTTGTACGTTTATGAACTTGCTCGTTTAATTTTCCCGCGCCCTCTTTACCAAATGTCAGCTCCTTCCAATTCAGTCAACAAGCTGAAACTCAAAAACCCGATTTTGCAACTGGCGAAGAAAGCTTTTAGGCGAGGGGTACGCAAGGAGAGGTGCAAAGCTTGCATTTAAGAGTACGGCGAATTAAGTCACCATAATCGACAAGGCCAACACATGCGATTCTTACCGCGCAAGCGCACTATGTTCTCGTGCAAGTCCCTCCATTTTCCTTGCTACGAGCATTTCTCTCCCGCTTAGCAGAACCTACTAGGCAGCCAACGTGACGGTTCTAAATGTAATGTAGCCATCTTCTATATTATATTAATGTTATAAACACAATTACATCTAGTCTTATTAAGCGATTATAAATGCATATAATTACTCATGTCGTAATTTACTAAGGCCAATACTTCAGTTTGGAATAGTTATTTTGTTACAGTGTTTATTACTGTTTGTTATGTTTGTGTTCTGGCAGCAAGTTGCATGCAGTTGTGTCTGCAAATAGCGGGAAATTTGAATATATGAAAGTGTGTAAATGAATAACACGGCGAAACTAAAAGAGATAAATCTTTCGGGTTTATTTTTATAAGAGAAGCTGCTTTCCGTACTTATTATTTGCAAGTGAGAGAAATGGTGTCTGGACACATAATAGTTCTTGTGATATTGGTCATTTAAAACAAAAAATAGCAAAACATAAGAGCTCAATTGCCCATACGAATTTAGAATTAGAATTGTGTGGTGTGTCAAGAAAGAAAGGGAGTAAGGGCAGAGAGGATGTAATGTACTGCACACCCAGTGCGATAAGTCACGAGCCGCCACTGCTGTACTGTGAGAGTGATTTAATGAATACTCCTTATTGCAAACTACTGTTTGAAATCCTAAAGCATTAAAGTTAATATTCATTGTACAGAAACTTAAACAGTGAATCAAATAAATATCTGATAATATTGAAGAGTAGAATGAGACTCAAAAATTCAATGCGATAGCTACACCCATCTGGGCACTTCAACCAGTAAGGCAATGTGCTCATATGACATTAAATTCTCCATTTCACTCGTATTTTCCCTGGTAAACCACACCACAGGGAGATCTCAAATTCATATGAGATAACATATCTTAATGGCAACTTACTTAAGCCTGGGCTTCTAGTTGAACCAACTATAAGGTCAACCAATGCAATGAATTGTTCTTCCATACAATAGCCATGTGTAAGATGCTGGCTATGGGATTGAATTTTTCAGTCTCATTCTACCCTTTCCAACCTTTTCCTACTTTTTCTATTTATTAATGAATATTTCATATAACTTTGGTCTTGTACCTTATTTTCTTTCATTTTAATCCTCTGTTTTCTCTATCGAATGATGTGGTCAAAACTTATATTGCAAACCCCTAATCTGTGTGAGACTTTGGTTTATTCAGAAAAGTGTATTGTGAATGTCAGTCTGTTACATATGAAATTGTTCTATATAACAATTATACTCCCTTCTATCCAGATGGTTCCCTCTCTAACAACAATGAAGGAGCTAGAGCTGGTGGGACTTGCAAATTTTTCTCATTTTACAAAACTGTGGGAAAAATACTACAAATTTTGACTGAGATTGAAGCTATTTATACCGCCCTTCAAAACTTATTTACCTGGTTAGAGCACTACAATATATGTTATCTGATTCAAGAGCTGCATTTCAAGCAATTATGTCAATCTCTTGTGCCAAGATGCAAAACATGAAACAAATACATAACATGGTTCAACAGATACGATTTGATAAGCAAATTGTTTTTCAGTGGATTCCAGCACGTTGTGACATAAAGGGAGTGAGAAGACCAATAAGTTAGCAATAAAAGTGTCCAAAGTTTAGCAAAAAACAATAAAAATATAAGTTAATAAAACCAAATGAAAATTGTCAACTGAAGAAATTTATCGAAGACAGTGCCATAGTTCTTGATTTACCCTGCAAAGGTGCTCTTGCTATGTTCAGCTAATTACTGCACATCTTCTCAAGACTGGAATACTGCCATCACCAAATTATTTATTGTGCTCTGAACAAGTTGAAATGGACATGGAGCATCTTGCAAAATGTACAACTCTGCGAAATCACCAAGATATCACTTTTAAATAAAGGGAGGCCAGAAGGAAAATTACACACATGCACACACACTTTTCATAAATTACATATATGAACCTAACAGACTTCTTAAAATAGTAAAACATTAGCAGAGCGTAACCATATGCTCATGCCAGCAAACTCAGTGATGACATGTCAAGCCCACCTCGGTAGCATGATGGTTAGCGTTTCTACCTCACATTCAAGAGGTTGCAAGTTCGAATCTCGCTTAGGGTAAGTTATCCGGGTAAGGTTTCTTCCGAGGTTTTCCCTACCCTGAGAAGACGAATGTCGGGTAACTTAAAGCTCCATGGATCTCGGGCTCATTTGAGCATCATTTCACCCATTTCATTTCATTCATTCGTCCGATATGACACAATGTTGGAGGACGTTAAAAAAAAAAAAAAAAAAAAAGCGCCATGTCAATTCTCATCTCTAGAGGAATCTTTGTTACGTGACAGATGCAATGACTTATTGTTGACCTGTGCATATTTGGAAGACTCTCTTATAGCTTTAATGAGAGATAGCAATACGATTCATTGGAGTAGTTGATGTTTGTGCAATGGAGTTCAAACATACCATGAAGCCATCAGAATGGAGACATAAAACAATGTTTACAGTAAAGCCAAAATCTGGATTTGGCACAAATATCCTTCATGATTTGCTAATGAGAATTCAAACAGGCATTGAAGAAGAGACTTTGGCAGAACTTTTATGTCGGGTAATTCCCCAAATGCAAATGGAAGTGTCTGTCCCTTTGTGAATATAAAATTGATACCAACCATGTAGTTGCAGAGCATAATGGAATTGATGACCTAATAGGGGAATAAATTGTTAAACCAAGAGCAAGGAGTTCAAATGAACCTCTAAACAGAGTGTTGCAAAATCAGAAAGAGAGGAAGACTTTTCTGATTCATGGTAACCTGGATTTAAAAATATAGCGGATCCTTCAAATGAACAAGAAGATACTACCATTCACCCTGCAATAAAATTTTGAAAAACAGCCTCTCAGAGCATGAATCATCAAGCTGAAAAATGGTGCAAAGAACCAATTGAAAACTTGAAATTAGAGTTGAATAGAGCATGAATGTGTGACTGTGCAAGAATTTGATCATGAATGAGGTGATCCCGCTAACCTAACTAGGATGATCTTATACAGTGCCTTATTTCTGACTCCTGGCTGGCTGTTATGCATCCCACTGCTGCCGCAGGACTGTATGCCTGCCAGCAATTCAAGCCCATAGCTATACAAGCATACGATACCTTTATCACAGAAGATGTTGGAAATTATGTCCCTGTGCTGCCATGCATCTCTCACATCTTTTAAGAAAATGTCCATTAATTCTTCTTTTGAAAATTGCAGTAACTTCTCCTCTATTGTCTTTTAGTTCTTCCAATGTATGCGGTTGTTCCAATACTTTTTTTAAAAAAAAAATTAACGTCCTCCAACATAATGTCATATAGGACAGTTTATTTTTTAAGTTCCCTCATAGATACAGGTCACATACCTTAAGGTCTGGGTATCTTCCAGCAATTGGGTTTGGTAGAGTTAATGATAGCTCTATGGACTCAAAGTTAACTTTTTTCACAGACAAAGCATGGTTTTCTTTAAATGTCATGTATCGGCACAAAACAACAAATACTGGAGTGCAGAAAAATATGATATTATACATGAAATGCCAGAAAATTGGTGTTTGGTGCGCTGTGAATGCATACCGAATTATTGGGTCTCTATTCTTTGAGGATACAGTTAATGGACAGAGGTATAGGGATAAAATAATCAAATCATTCCTGGAACATTTGTGTGACATTGAATGTACACAGGCATATTTTCAACGTGTCTGTTACGGCACATATAGCTGATCTCTCATTGAAATTAATTGAGGAAATTTTTAAGATAGGATCATTAGAAAAGCCCTACAGCATGGTGGCACAAGGACATCATTTCCAACACCTTCTGTGATAAAGGTATGTGGTTATTGTATGCATGTAAATCTATGTGCTTGAATTGGGCACACTATGCGCTTGAGTTCAGAATCTGTGAATATGCAACTCGGATGGCAGGTCTGCAGTCCTGCAGCGGCAGCAGGCTGCAAAGCAGCCAGTCAGGAGTCAGAAATAAGGTACTGTATATTAACGTCGAAAAATGTTGAACTGGGACTAAGACATGTAATTTAAAAATGGCTTTTTAGAAGCTCTTTTGAAAGTACTTCTTTCAAAATCTGTAAATGGGGTATCAGAAAGCGGACATAGTGTATGAGCACTAGATAGAAAAATGTCAGTAGGAAATGAGAAGGATTCAAGAAACCTGTCTGCAGGAAACAATGCTTAAGCAAGAAGTGTGAGTGCTAACTATATTATGTCACCCATGTAGCACATAAAACTAGGACTGCAAGAGTTCACATTAAATACTGACAGTTAATTCTTTACATACAATGGCATTACAATGTCCCCTAAGGACTCAGGATTTGATCTGCACATCAAAGTTTAATTTGGCAATATTTGTTAATACTATACCTTATAGGACAACTTATGGATCACTTTATGATCTTACAAGGTATTATTTATCTGTTATATATTCTGAAATTATATTTCAGTTTTGCAATATCTTAACAGTATATTATGTATTTGCAACTCCTAAACTAGTTATAATTGCTATATTTTATAGGTCAGTAAACTGCATTATTCTAAATGAGTATCATTCCATTTATACTCCAGTTGCTCGCTTCATGAAATCATTACAAAATTCTATAACTTTGGCTCATTTCATCATTTGAACATTGCTTATACATAAAAATGAAGTCAGATTCATGCCTGCACTGCAAAAGCACATGGGAGGAAGCCTGCAAAATATGAGTTAAACAGCGGCATTCAATTTGCTTTAATTTTTCTTCAATGATGTGCAGGTCCATATTTTCTCAGTCAATGCTTAGTACAGGTTAAGTGTTAGTAGTAGAGCATGTGTTTGCATGGGCTTTATGTTACTGATTGTTGCTTTGTATATTTTGACATATTAGAAGGAATGTTTTCTTGTGCATTTCTTTTGAGTTTCTTTTAAATTTCTTGTGCTGTGTGTGCATAAACAACTTCAGTCCATACAGCTACTAAGCTTCTAAAATTGAATTCCAAGAATAATATGGCCATGGGACAGCAAAAGTTGAATAAATTTATGCAACTGGGTTTCACAGAACATCCATAATGGTATTGTTGATCCACATTTAATCACTTTTTCTGATGAAGTCAGGTTTCATTTATGTGGTTAAGCAGGTTCACAAAACAACAGATTCTGGAGCACAGAAATCCATAAATAATTCACGAAATTCTTCTGCATAATGGAAAGGTTGGTGTGTGTTATGCCATAGCAGCACACCGAACAATAAAACCTATATTTTTTAAGGATACAGTAGAGTCTCGGTTATCCCAGATTTCGTATTATCTGACATACCTATACATATTAACAAAAAAGCATCTCTCTCAAATATAACAATCACTAAAATTATTATTACGTCAACCTCTGGCGGAGAGGTGCAATGTTGTCAACAACTAGTTAGCGATAACACTCGATACTCAAGACATAAACAAATCCTCGGATTTATTTCATGGTAGCGAAAACATGCAGATGTAATCTATATTAGCCTATTATCAAAACAAAGGTAGTTTGTTCTCAGTGTTAACATACTAGGCTAACAACACTGAAGAGAGAATTGTTTATCAGTGCTATTAATGTACATCATCGAAACGTCATTCATAAAGCAAGCAGACTTCATTGAAAAGTTTCTTTTCTTAAGACATTTGGAACTTCTTTTTGTTCTTTTGTTCAATATTACATGTACAATTGGTTTGATTATTCAGTAAATACCGAAAAACCAACAATTGTTTTAGTAATACAGTATACCTACCATGTTTTACTCCATTTTCCAACTTATTTTGTATTATCCGACATTTTTGGTTATCCGACGTTGCCCACGTCCAGTTTAGGTTGGATAATTGAGACTCTACTGTACTAAAATCTGTGGAATTATTTTATGCAAATATGTAACACATTTATTTTGAACAATTAAGTGATCATGAGAAACAATATGGATATTTTTAACATTCTACCACAGCCCATACTGCCCTTGATTCTTTGGAGACTTCATGGGAGGTTTTTGAACACAGAATTATTTCTAAATGATTATAGTCCACGCACACCCCAGATCATATTGTATGTGATTATTATTATTTGTGGGAAATCCCAGCATATAGGGTCTATAGAAAAATACCTCACAGTGTAGATGACTGACAAATTATAAATATAAATGTGTGACAATGTCAAAAACTGTATTGCAGTCTATTGACAATAAAGAATTTAAATTTCAATTTAAATGAACTGAAAGACAATATAAGAGCAGAAATTAGAAGGGTTAGAGAGGAAGGACCTTTGCATGTGAAATAAATTTCATCAAAAGATGTCGGGAATGTGTGAATGCTGAGAGAGGCCAGTTTGAGCAATTACTGTAACGGGTTAGTGAAATAAAATGATGACATTGTGCTTGCCATAGACTAATGAACACTTATGAGTAGGGTACCCATGAAATTATGCATCCAGGATGCCATTGTTTACCTTGCTACCTACTAACCTCCTCTTGCCCACTTTCTCAGCTGAAGAATGATGTGTGCTCTGAGACGGGAACTTCTATGTATCTATAACTTTAATTATCGGACCAGAATGTAATATAAAACACATAAGTTTAAGTATAATTTTTGTATGATGAAACTTGTAAAGTTAAGTTGCCTCTTGAACATATGTGAACCTGGGCACATTTCTGAACGTCAACAGAGGACAAACATCTTCTTCATTTTTCGCTAAGGGATGGCTTGGCATTGAAAAGCCCAAGGACATAGCTGGGGAAAATATATTCTCCCATAACGAGACTGGGAGAAAGCAGCGTGGGTGAAACAGTATAAATACTGGAAATTCAATAGGACCTGGGGTCTGTTGTGTTGTTGCTACCAAGTGTGAATCTGTGACCAACGGAGGTCTAGTTTCGCGCCAAAAACTTTGCAATGTCGAAAGTGATCAAGGTTAGTGTAAGGATGCCGTAAATAACTGGGCTGATACGATAAAGTTAAAACACAACAACAAAAACTCGCCCAGGTCTGTTCTTCGAGGCATTTATGTGATGGAAAATAAATCAGGAAACGTCAGTGCAGTGTATTTTGTTATCTAACCTTGCGCCTGAGAAGATTGTACGTGCCACATTACAACTCTATGCAGAAAAGGAGATATCTAACACAGCTCACATTAACAAAAACAGATGTCAGAATACCTAGCATTCAAACTTAATAAAGCATTTTTTAAAAGTACTTTCTAAAATGTATGAGTAGCTATCTAGTTGCATTAGAGGTTGTAATATTATTAATATGTGTGTGAAATAAAGGCACATTTCTCCTATGACAAATTAGATTAAACCACCCAGAACACCAAAGCAACCCGTATTTTGGGAGCAACTAATACCTTTCTAATTAATTGGTACCTATAGAGTAATTGATATATAATATTTATGCCTAAAGAGTCAAAAATATCAACCTGCAATCTGCATAAAAATCTTGGCTTTAATAATTCTCGACTGGGTGTGCAACAGCAGTTACGTCAAAAAACCTCATAATGAGAAAAGCAAAATTAAAGATTAAAATTAATTTTCCATATCCCTTATGTGACAAAACTCTACACATTTTGCAAAAAAGTATTCATTGGTTAATACTACAAACATACACATCAGAATGCTTTAATTCCTGTAAAACTTCATCCCTTATATAGCGGTTATATAAAGGGTTGGAGGGTGGATATGTGACCTTCATGACATTTTACAATACATTTTGACATATCCAGTTTCACACAAATATTATATTAATATTATCAGCAGATTTATTATTTACCACTAGAATATACAATGTAATCGTATTTTTAAATATGTAACCAATTCTTGTAGTTCCCATGGGGATAAAATATCACCATAGTTATGCAGCATTCACATTAAGCAGAACTTGAGAAAATGACGTAGCATAAAAGTAGAAAAAGACGTATCACTGTGGCGGCAGCAGCAGCAGCAGCAGCAGGTAGTACTAGTAGTTGTAGTAGTAGTAGCAGTAGCAGTGGTAGTGGTAGTGGTAGTAGTAGTGGTAGTGGTGGTGGTAGTGGTGGTAGTAGTGGTGGTGGTGGTAGTGGTGGTGGTAGTGGTGGTGGTAGTAGTGGTGGTAGTAGTAGTGGTAGTGGCAATGGCAGAGGTAGTAGTAGTGGTAGAGGCAGTAGTAGTGGTAGTAGTAGTAGTAGTAGTGGTGGTAGTAGTGGTGGTGGTGGTAGTGGTGGTAGTAGTGATGATAGTGGTGGTGGTAGCAGTGGTGGTAGTAGTGGTGCTGGTGGTGGTAGTAGTGGTGGTAGTAGTGGTGGTAGTGGTGGTAGTATTAGTGGTAGTAGTAGTGGTAGTGGCAGTGGCAGAGGTAGTAGTAGTGGTAGTAATAGTGGTAGTAGTAGTGGTGGTAGTGGTGGTGGTAGTGGTGGTGGTAGTGGTGGTGGTAGTGGTGGTGATAGTGGTGGTGGTAGCAGTGGTGGTAGTAGTGGTGGTAGTAGTGGTGGTAGTAGTGGTGGTGGTGGTAGTAGTGGTGGTAGTAGTAGTGGTTGTAGTAGTGGTTGTAGTAGTGGTAGTAGTAGTGGTAGTAGTAGTGGTAGTAGTAGTGGTAGTAGTAGTGGTAGTAGTAGTAGTAGTGGTGTAGTAGTGGTGGTAGTAGTGGTGGTGGTGGTAGTGGTGGTAGTAGTGGTGGTAGTGGTGGTGCCCACCTCGGTAGCGTGATGGTTAGCGTGTCTGCCTCACGTTCAAGATGTTGCGAGTTCGAATCTTGCTTAGGGTAAGTTATCCGGGTAAGGTTTTTTTCCGAGGTTTTCCCTACCCTGAGAAGACAAATGTCGGGTAACTTAAAGCTCCATGGACCTCAGGCTCATTTGAGCATCATTTCACTCATTTCATTCATTCGTCCGATATGACACAATGTTGGAGGACGTTAATTAAACAAAAAAAAAGTGGTGGTATTCGTCGTCGTCGTAGTAGTAGTAGTAGACGCCTCAGACGAGTTGGATTTCCACCAACTAAAAAACCTCTGTGAGGGCCTTTCTGAGCTTCTTCTTGGGACTACTCAAACAGCAGGTGGTGGTGGTGGTGGTGGTGGTGGTGGTGGTGGCGGCAGTGGTGGTGGCGGTGGTGGTGGCAGTGGTGGCGGCAGTGTGGGCGGAGGGGGCGGTGGCAGTGGTGATAATCCAAGGTGCAACAGTCCTTTCCAGGCCAAGGGCTACTGTGCAACTGCTGCATCACCCACCTCTGCCTATCATAGGCATCATGAGTGGGGTGCAGTAGTGATCACCCTGATCACTCCCAGTTGATTATGCAGTCTTCACAACTAGGGCCACTATTTTTCAATCAAGTAGCTCCTCAATTGGCCCCTTTAGGAGCTAATGAGGCTGAGTGCACCCTATACCAGGTGCTCCAGTGGGAGAAAATACTGGGAATTGAACCTGGGTCTCCTTCACTAAGGAGATGACACCAATATCACTGTAGTTCTTGAAAATAATACCTTTTTACCCTTTTATACAAGGTTATTAAATTTAATGAACATGACAAAATATAACTTAACACTAAGTAAAGAAACAAGACATTTTATTATTGTGACTTTAATGTTACATACTTTCTTTTTCCTTTAAATTTCCATCAAAATGTAATGAACAATAAAGCACATTTTTCACTAACACCGTCATTGGTATCAGTACTTGGAAATGTACTTGATTTTTCAATTCTCTAGAATTCCCAGAATGTGGCCAAGATAAATAGAAGTAGGTCCAGGAAATCCTTTTTTTTTTTTTTTTGCTAGGTTTACTGCATTTGGACCAGAATACTTCTTAAAGATAAGATACCTGCATATTTATTTCCTCTTAAGGCTTGTCTTTTGTGTTACATGAAACAGTATGCTTGCCGGTCATCACAGTAGTGAACATTAAATTATAGCTCCATAGCTGTCTTTTACAGAAGACAATGGGGCTACTGACTACTGGAGTTGGTGAGCATTATTGTAAGTTGAGTGCTAAGGTTTTCCTTGTAGGATCATTTCTTAAAAGTGACTTGCCAAGTCAGCCTTTACTTGATGCATTTCTTACTCGCAAAAGTCAACTTTTTTTTGCACCTTCAGAAATCTCTAACTTCAGCTGAAGTCTATCACATATCTGGAATGTGTCCACTTTTGGTTCTTTCTTTTTGTAGTTACAGATCATGAAAATAGCTTTGTAGATCCTCCTACTAACATGCCATCCAGGAATAGCATTTAAATATTCTTCACATAAGTACAGCAGTTAAAGTGACACAAGACGGTAAATGGTTTCTCTGTGTGTTTACTGAAATAATATTCAAAATTGCAATAATTTATTTTTTTCATGTGTATTGTTGACAAGTCAGAGTTTTAGTTGTTTTGCATTACTCAATGTTCACATTAGTACAATGAAAATAAATATCCGGTCACCAGACAGGTGTAGTACCAAGTTGGATAAGTCATTTAAATTTGTAGTGAACAGCAAGTTAAGTCAGCTCTGTTACTGACCAAACCAATTTTGTACTGCTGATTCGATGGTGTAAAACAAGTTAAGCCAAAAGTGAGAGACTTAACTGTCTTTGCACACACACAACTGATAACTTCATACATACCTCTATTTGCATACTCATGTTGCTAGGCTATTCTAAGTGGTATGACTTAACTGATTAGGCACATATGCAAAACACACAAAATAATACCAAAGGCTGAGGAGGACTTATTTTCTGTACTTTTTTATTTAACTGCTTTTGCACACCAAGTCAGAATTATTAACAGCAAGCATATTAGTATTTCACTATGCAAAATACTGCAGCAATCCAAACTGTATTAAAATGAAATACTGGAGAATTATAAACCAGCCTACGCAAGTGCAGTCCTGCAATGGGAGCAGAGAGAAGGTGAACTTATGCGGTGACATGCACATGTTAAGGAATGCAGTACAATATGGTTTACTCTCAGTAGTGCATCACCCAGTAGTAATGAGAAGTTAGGAAATAAGGTTAAAGGTGGACTGGCTTGAAGAAAGTGACAAAGCAAAATTAAATCATCTCGCAAGATGGGTAAATGGCCCAACAAATAAAATTATTGTGGATGATATGGACATATGCATTATAAGAAGACAATTCCAAGAGAATTTCAAGATTAAAAGGAAATCCCCATATTGTGAAAATTACTGAACTTTTGCAAGGAGATTCATTTTACCAGGGATAGAGAACAGTTAGAAAAATTAGTGAAATCTATTGGATTTTTATTTAAAAAGTGTAAAAATAAAAGGAGTTTACAGAGTGAATCTTTTAACATAGTGGTTCAAAGAGCATAATTTCTTAGGATGCTTAGAAGAATTGAACACAAGGAAAATAAGCCAATGATATACATGGATGAAACTTGGATTCATATCCGCTACACAGTTTCAGAGTGTTAGTAGAGTGACAATGCCGCAGGATTGCATACAAATGACAGTGCTGGACAATGTCTTATTATTGTCCAAACTGTTTGGGAGATGGGATTTATCCCAGGTGCTTGCCTCATTTATGATTCAAACGCCAAGACATCTGATTACCAGAAAGAAATACACTACAAAACTATTCCAAATGGGTGCAAAACCACAAATACCTGGGATTACCACACAGGAGTGTTGTTGTACTTGCCGATGGCCAGTATCATAATAAACAAGTGCCCTCAAGCAACAATTTTATGTACAAATACAGGAATGGTTGCAAAATGAACAATATATCATTTGACCAGGAAATGATAAAAGCAGAACTCTTCCATAACAGTGCAGACCAAAGAAAATACACTCTACTGACAAATTGTTCAAACATACTGGCTTTACAACTCTTATATTACCACCCTATCACTTGGATTTGAATCCCATCAAGCTGTTCTGGACTTTGATGAAAGCAAAAGTACCTGACAATAATGTTGACCATGTTTCTATGTCAACATTAAAATCATTGAGACATGTGCCATCAGATCAATAACAGCAAATGGCTGGAAAACTTGGTTTAGAACGTGAAATTTATACAAGAAACATATTGAAAAAACATGCACTTCTGGAAGAAGAAATGGAAAGGATAATAAATAATCAATCCAGGATTGGGTAGCAGTGATAAGTCAGAGGAAGAAATGGCTACCGGATTGGAGACCAGCACAGCAAGTGAAGCAGACATTGCAGAATAATTGTAGATTGAAGTCATACCAATAAGAAAGTTTTTGAAGTATATTGCATTTTGAAGTATTTATAAATATATTTTATTGCTTAGGACCTAACATTCATGTAATTATAACACACACTGATATATGAAATAGAGAGGGAAGGAGAGAGAGGGGGAAGGTGGGGAAATGTGGTAAATGTATGCAGCACTCACTTTTTCCCAACTGGGCTGTACAGGAGAGTAGGCACGCAGTAATGCATACAAGTGGCGCTTCCCACTGTAGGATTGCATTTGCCTTTATTAAAATTATGTTGTTGTTTAACGATGTCAATTGCCAGGATCACATCAGTGTTGCCAGTGTGCCAGAATTTTTTCCTGCAGGAGTTCCTTTACATGACAGTAAATCTACTGATATGGAGCTGTCATTTTTAAGCACACTAAAAAACAATCAGTCTGGGCTGGATTTGAACCTGCAACCTTGGGATCAGTAGGTCAGCATCAAACCAACTGAGCCACCCAGACTGACTGCATTTGCCTTGACCAACTTATACCTATAGGACATTGTTTGAATTGTTAGTAATCACGGCTAACACACTGTGTTGAAACCTTTCAAGAATGCTACAAAATGAAATCTGGCAAATTGATGAAATTGTTTTTAAGGATATGTTAATAGTAAGAAAGAAAATGCAATCTGGAAGAACAAGAAAAAGAGAAGTTGGGAGGAAAAAATGCATCTTAAAATTCTTGCATAGAAAATCAAACACAGTTAAGCACTTAGAAATATATAATTTTATTTAAATAATGGAAGTTTGTTTTTCTTTTATTTTAGACTAATGAGAGTCATTATATTACATGGTGACCTATTCATGGGCTCTTTCCACTGCACAAAAGGAGTGAGAGTTATCAGGGAAATTGTGTTGGCAGAGGTGCACTAAAGGCCTTACCTAATAGTAGATGCTACTTCTGCTCTCAAACAGGTAAGCATATCTCACAATAACGTTGCTCACTCATACAGAAGCAGGAACCCTTTTGACTTTTTGCATGATGTTATCACTAAGTTCCTGTAATATATGACAATTAAAATGATTCACTCTGTCTTTCAAAGAACTCCATTAACAAAAATTGCAAATTTTTCGATTGGGGCCACAAATTAAAATTTCCAATTCCATCATTAAAAACCTATCTTATTTCATTTAATGATTTGGTGGCCATAAATGCAGTTAACAGAATCTTGTTGAATCCAAACATATTATTTTTCTTCTTCTGTCAAGGGATCGAAAAATGTTAATAGAATTAATCTCTGATATTACTCTGCTTTATTTCATTATATAAAATGGGTCCTATTATTCTTCTACCACTTGTTGCACACCACATTCCAATTATCAGTTCATAGTTAGACATTTCATTCAACAGCACAGGTTTTTCTGAAGCCCAAAATTGACTGCTACAAGTGTTAAAATGTCCACTTAGATGAAACCAAGATCCATTGGAGAAAAACAAAAGCTATAGGCCAATGAAACCACTCTGTACAGACTGGAAAAACCAAGCGAAGTGATTCACTTGCATTTATTCATAGCATTAGGGTTTCAGTTTTAACAGATGCGTAGCATTTCCTGAACCTGTATGTTGGGTTGATTTGTTTGGCAAATTTTGAGGCTATCATTCTAAAATGATATCGATTTCACTAAGTTCGTGTTTTATTAAAATTGATCTTCTTTTAGAATGTTTCTTGTCTACACGAAACCTAAAGCTGCAAAGTTATTGACAATTGCATGCACAGTTTTACTTGCAAGCGGTACAGTTTGGAAACTTTTCAATGAACTTCCTGCGCACACAGCAAAAGTGAACTTTGCAAATAAATATGTATTCTTTCCAGATAAGTGGTGCACCATGTTTACTTAGTGACAGAGGAACCTGACTGACTGGACCTGATGCAGTAGTAACAGTCAGTCGGTCTGGGTGACTCAGTTGGGTAGACGCTGGCTTACTGATCCCAAGGTTGCAGGTTCAAATCCGGCCCAGACTGATGGTTTTTATGTGTACTTAAACATGACAAATCCCTGTCAGTATATTTACTGGCATGTAAAAGTATGGGACAAAATCCCTGCACACCGGTGACACTGATGTGATTCCGGCAATTGACAGCATCGTTAAACAACAAAATATTTTTTTTTCAGTAACAGTCAGACATGGCGCCAATATACCTTTGAGTGAGAATTGGTGTTCCTAAGCCCCACTAAACGGCAAGAGAAGAGTAAAGGAGAGGAAAGTTGTGAAAGGGTTAGCATAGAACATAACGGCCTTATATATAGTAAAGTGAGTGAGTCTGAGCTAGCACATGCTCTACTCGCATATGTTTCAAGAATCTATGGCTGAACAAAATATGTAAGTAAAACATGTATTTCTTAGTCATTTACTTTATGTCATATTCCTCAGCTTTGTGCTATGTGTTTCAAAATGTTCTTAATTTATTCTTGTAGGAATAATCAGGGCAGATTTCATTATAAACTATGTTCAGAGTATGTCATATTCTGTTCTTGTATCACTGAAATTTTTAACATTCCATTAGCACATAAAACTTCAGTCATGATAAAACAATTGCATAAATTGAAAAATTTGCTCATATAAAGTTTATCACAGAGGTAGTATGTGATGGTGGTGAATGGGAATGGTCATTAGATGTTCTGGGAATATCTGGACCTGAGTAAGAGGCATTGGATTTTGGACCCTAGGTTCTGCAGTGATGGTTTGATGAGCTGCATTAGACTCTTGTGAATAAGTTGTCATAAGACTTACAGGAGACAAATTCACTGCCTGGCAAGTTAAAGCTTCAGAATGTGACAAATTGCATTCATTTTCCTGTGGAAGTTCCTCTGTTTTTTGAGAGTGCTGTAAAGTCACATCAACATGAGAGAGTTCCTCTTCATTTTGAATATTAACTTGAGCATTATTTGTTGCCCCACTTCGAGCATCTGCCTTGTGTCGTCTTCTTGTGTGCTTGAGCCAATTAGGGTAATTGGTGAATGTACGTTCACAATATTTGCAGGCATAAGGACGTTCTCCTGTATGGATATTATAATGCTGCTGTAAGATGAAACAAATGTAATGAACAAAATGAGTAAATCTATATTACAGCTTTAACATATATGTTTAAAGAAAAAGCTCTAAAAACTCTTATCATTCATGAATTTCCAACAGTTTACATTGATGCAAGTATTATAATAGCCACTAACATGTATGGGAAGAGAAGATATAAATACAATTACAATCACAGAAAGAAATGTGAGCTAAGGAATGCTTCATGCTATCCAATTATATCCTTTGTATTTCTTTATAATATATTTTTAGATTAAGAATCCCTTGCCAAATGGAAATGCTGAACAAATTCAAGAGTCACACTAAAATGTGTAGATTTGGACAAACATGCATGCAATATGAGCTAAAATTAATGGACTTCACATAAAATAAAAATGACCGGTAACACTCAAAAATAAAATTGTTACTAAATAAATACTTTCTCCTTGGTGTGACTCATGCTCCAATAGTATTCTGCTTCTTTCCCCATTTTATATGTACACAAATTATAACATATTTATCTATTCAGCAAATAATTTCATAAATTATTTCAACAATCCTCTAATTATAACAGGTGTACTGGTTCACCCTACTTTTTATCTATGCAAGCTGTCTTGCTTGAAAACAGTGATCCTTTTGTTGAGCAATAATTGATTTTGTAACAGTCACATTTTTCTAATCCATTTTGTGCCTAACCATTGGTTAGAAAATTAAGAAGGAAAGGGGTAAGCAGAAAATATATAAAAGAAATACAAACATTTATGAAGGGGTGAAGTTTTATATAAGATGGGATGAGAATGAAATTACAAAGATGACAGAACAAAACATAGGGTTGAGACAAGGATGCAAACTGAGCCTAATATTGTTTAATTTATTCATAGATTACATAATAGAAAAGGTCAAAAAAGGAAATCAATATTGTCCAGTAATAGCAAATAAAAACATTCCTGGTCTATTATATGCAGATGATTTAATGGTACGGTCTATAATGGTAGTAGGGTCACAAAAGGCAATAGATAAAATACAGATATTCTGTGAGGAGTGGGGAATAAGAATAAACACAAATAAATTGAAGGTTATGGTTTGCAAAAATGGGAGAAAATGGGTATTAAATGGCGAAAGAGTAGAAGTGGTTAAAGAATTTGAATACTTAGGGGTAAGGTTGAATAGTAATGGAAAATGGGAAGCACATAGTAAAAACATAAAAGCAGGAGGATGGGCGGCAATGAAAGGTTTAAGAATGTGCAAATATAAGCTAGAAATGGCAACTAAATGACTGAAAAGAATCTATGAGGCATTAGAGGAATCAAAAATGCTTTATGCTGCAGAGATTTGGGGGCCACAGAGATAAACAAACAGGTGGATATAATTTAGGGAATGTTTTGTAAAGAGATATTAGGGTTACCAAGACAGACCCAAAGGGAAGTAATGCTAGTAGAATTAGGAAAGACAAGAAGGAAAGGAATAATATTAGAAAGAATAATACAATTTGGTACAGGTGTTTGATCAAAGAAGAGGAAATTTTGAAATTATGTATGAGACAGCAAAAGAGTCTAGAGATGAGAATAAGTGGTGGGGAGTGGTAGCAAGAGTTATGGAGGAGATAGGAACTGGAGATATATGGAGACTAGAAGAAAGGGATGTAAAAAAAGGCAAGTAAATTGATAAGAACAAGAATATAGGGCATAGAAAGACAGGAAATTTGGGGAAGTTTAGTAAATAAGAAATCATTACAATTTTATAAACAAGTAAAAAGGAATTTGGGACAAGAATCACAAGTAGATTATTGCAGTACACAAGAAAGGGAAGGGTTAACTTGGATGAGAACTGGTACAACACTTCTAAAAGGATTAAGGGGTAGGGAAAAAGGAATATGTGAATTGTATGGTGAGAGGGAAAGTATAGCACATTATATGACAAGAGTGTAAAGAGGTAGCATTATGGAGAAAAGAGGTTTGGGAAGAGAAATGTGGAAAAACAAAGAGCTATAAAGATGTTAGCAGGAAAGGATTAGAGCTATAGCCATGTTCTTACAGACAGTAAAAGGAAAATGGAAAAGGAAAGGGAAACTAAATAAAGGGGGTAGGATTGCTGAGAGCTACCCAGAAGAGCAACGGCCAGGGTGCCATGATAGCTGAGGTGTCTCTATTAGTAAAGAAAGGATATATAATGTAATATAATAAGGTATATTTGTTCATTTTTTAGTTTTTTTAGTAGGTTAGGGGAATTGTTGCTGGTTTCCAGTAGCTGAGATAATTATAGGAAATATTATTAGATTTAAGTATACTTGTTTCATTTTACTTCTGTTTTTAAGTAGATTAAATAGTTTTGTTTTTGAGCACAAATTAATTATCCATTCATTATTATTCCTGTGTATTCTTCTTATACCACACCAATGATGAAAAGTTGCACAAACATTAAGCAGCTGCCAAAAGCTACAAAAGGTGCCAAAAGGTTACCTTTCCATTAACTTCGAAGTGGTTTTATACACAGATGTTTTGTTGAACAGGCGTTCAATAAGACCTTGCTGTGGCTGAGCATTTTAGCCATCAAGCTGTCATGAAATTGCTCTGAACTTCACAGTTTCAAGTCCTTTGTGCCAATTTTTTTTACCTTCTCTACTGCTTATATAGTAAGTAGAGGAGTATTGTATTCCACCAAAGTCAGTCTGAGTGGCTTAGTTGGTTAGGCTCTGGTCTAATGATCCCAAAATCATGGGCTCAAATCCAGCCCAGACCAATAGTTTTTAAGTGTGCTTAAAAGGAAAAACACCATGTCAGCAGATTTACTCCTGCGGGACAAAATTCCAGGTGGTGCTGATATGATCCTGGCAATTGATGGCATCGTTAACACACAAAATGTTATTTTATTCTATCCAAAAATTAGATACCCATATTTTATCAGGGATAAATGTTTCAAAACTATCTCAATCCTAAGATATATTTTTACAAAAAGGTGTGGGTGTGGGGGTGGGGGTGGGGGTGTGTGTGGGTGTGTGTGTGTGGGTGGGTGGGGGGTGTTGTGTCTGTGTGTGTATGTGCGTGTGTCTGTCTGTTGACAGCATAAATCAAGATCAACTGTTGGTTAAATACTAAACTTGGTATTTATGTTCAGTATCTTCAAAAGATGGAACATCAAGATTTTTGACAAAATCCACCCACCCCAAACTACGTTTATATGAGACATTTTTGGTAATTTTCAATTTCCTCAAAAATGGCTCTTAACCCAAGTGCGTCATATTTAAAGCCTACTCAGCTGGTAACCAATAAATCAGATTTAAATACCCAAGAGTGAGGGTGGTGACAGCTTAATGCTTAAAAAGTCTTTTACAATCAACCAATAAGTATCTTTAACTGAAAATTTGCATGCACAATATTAAAAGTATAAACTTGCCGGCACTGTTGTCCTACTACTGCTGTTGTGAGAGTTATACCTAAAAAAAGATCCTCTTAATGAAGGTCAAATCACAATTTTTACACAGTAATATACTTTCACTTCATTTGCCTCTGCTGTAGCACACAAGACACCTTTAGGTAACTTTGTTTCATTTTTGGTGGAGAGAATACACATAGGAAAGTTAGTTCATGATTTTGCCTGTTACAAAATGCATATTTAGAAACTTTACACACCACTATCTACAGTAAAATGGTAGAGAAAAGGGTTATTTTCAGTTTTAGTCCAATTTCAGTCACACTGTTTTTTCTGTTTTGTAATATGAATGCATTTTGAAGGGCCTGCTGTGACTTCATGGGCTTCATAATTATTTTCCCCTGCTTTCTGCACTAGATTGATTATAACATCAATAGAACTTTCTTCAGGCTCACTTTTACATTTAGAAAACTCACCACTTTCACTATCACTGTCTAATATACTTTATCAGTTTTCTGAAACTCTCCTTTTCATCTGCACAGATTCTTTTGCAACCGTTATGGCTATTTATGCAAATGAAATAATACCAAGAATAAAATTATTTTTGGTTGGCTGAAATGCAGATGGCAAGGTCGTGCTGAAGGAATTATAAACGTCACATGTCAGTACTTCATTCCAAACATATACAACTGACATCTCTGAGATGGAACCTAAACTATGTGTAGTTATATAGAGCATTACAACATTGCAAGCTGAGTTTGTCATATGATTCATATGCCAAAAAAAGCATTGCGAGTCCTTCTCATCAAATGATGCAAATGAGTTAATGATTTTGATTAAAATACCATACATTAAACATTCACATGACAAATAAAATGTATATCTTGAATTCTCTGGGAATAGCCTGTGAAGTCCTCTTTGTTTGGGAAAAATTTTGTATAACCTTGCTAACTGGTAAATGTTAATTAAAATGAAACTGTACAACACAAAAGAATGTTGATCAATTTAAAACACAATTTATTCCCAATAACTTCTTTTGTGCCATATGCCATTTCTGAGTCATCTGTTACTAATGTTTCAAATTATTCAAAATTTTGTAATTCTCTTAAAAGTATTTTCTATGTTTGGTCATTTCTCGCAGTTTCATGGAAAGAATATGGAATTTTAAGCCCAGGATAATTGTAGTGCCCAGACTGTCACTATTCCCGCTATATCTATAACAAAATGTGAATGTAGCTATTTTTGAAATAGTTTATGTCAATCAAAATTAAGTAGATGGAAAAATAAAGTTTTGTAAAAATTGTTTGTATACCCATTAATAAATGACAAAGTTGTATGAATATAAGCATTGGGTTCTTAAAATGTTTTGTTTCCATAATCATACAATATAGTGAATACTGAAAATGGTGCCCTTTTTCAATAATGCGGATTTGAGCATGCTGTTGCAGAGAATTTTTGTGTGCTGCAACATGACTGCATGCATCATTAATCAGCAGCCATAATTGATTTGGGTTCCCTAGATCCTCTGCACTGACCCTTTCCTATAGCCTTTTGCTGCCCACATGGTATTAGCTAACTATTTCCATAGAAGACTTGTGGGCATTTACATCTGGGCTCTTAAGCACAGATGTTAAACTTAAAGTGACTTATATACCTATGTGTAATCAATTTTAGTCTTAAATTGGCTTAGTTACATTTTTTAAGGGATTTAAGAGCTTATTTCACCCTATGGCTGTTTCAGGGGTGTTCACTCTTCAGCAGCGAGGTAGCTATTTAGTTAATTCGGGGTTAAAATGGTTTATTTCGTGTTTTTCTTTTTCTTTAAATTTGTTTTCATTTTCATTCAATAATTCATTTATTTGATGTTGAGGATGTGCATTATTAGTACATGTCATGAATGGTAAGGAGCAGAGGTTATTGCAGGGTTGTCCATGGTGGTTGTAAAAAATTTGACCTAATGTTACCAGGTGCTGTCATTGTCGTTTTTGTTGTCATTTTTGTTGTCGTGTCTCGATGTATTCTTCTTCTTGTAGCGCTGGTGTCTGTGTCTTGGCATCTTGTGTGGTTGTTGTTACTCTTCTGTCTGTGTCCTGGATGTTTTTGAGTGCATGTGCAAGAGCTGCTTCCCATGTTGTAACTAGGTTGGTGAGTGTTTGTATTGTTTCATGCAGTTTTTGAAGTGCTGCGGTGGTGTGAAGTAATGAAGTGTAGAGATCGTTGTTTGTGGTGTCTTGTTGCTCAGCGGTTTGTCAGCCGGTGTCTGTGTTGGTCCAGGGGTTGGAGATTGGCTGTTGTGCTAGCTGCACTTGGACAGCAGTCAGTTGATGGCGTGGATTCCTAGGGCAAGCCGTTTGGCCTGTGAAGTGCCCAGTGCAATTGCACGTGTTACAATACACAAGACAGTGTGTCAGGTCATGGCTGGTGCAAGATGTGGTGATGGTGCCAGTGCCACAGTAGTGGCAGCATGGGGCGTCGGTGGTGTGACCATATTGGCAGCAGCATCGACAAGGAATAGGGAGGACACTTCAGCTACCCTCAACTGGGAGCACCTGCCTGAGGGCAGGGAGCCCGTCAGTCAAGGTGGCAGCTTAATTACATTTGCTAGCAATAAATAACATTTGTACTCCATTTTAACAAATTATAACAAACTTTCATCTCCTATGAGGGTGAAGTAATTTACTACTTTTGTGTCACCTTATGCAAATAATGTACCAGGTTTAAAAACATAGGCACTCATAACTTTAATGTATTAATTACCAATTTAAAATATGTTCAATAGCTAGAATAACGAAAACATTTCCAGCAAAACTGTATGAACTCACACCATATATTTTACATCCCAGCTATTGTTGTAGTGAAGATAGATGTTGGTTACATAAAATCTGATACACTATTCCGATGCACAACAGAAGTACACTTAAGTTTATTAGTGCTTGTAAGTCCCAGGGGGTGTCAGTCCTTCATATGGGGAGGGTAATCAAATAATGATGATGATGATGATGATGATGATGATGAAGAACAAGAAGGATAAGGAGCAGAAGGAGGATGAGGAGAAGGAGGAGGAGAAGAAGGAGGAGGAGAAGAAGGAGGAGGAGAAGAAGGAGGAGGAGAAGAAGGAGGAGGAGAAGAAGGAGGAGGAGAAGGAAGAGGAGGAGAAGGAGAAGAAGGAGGAGAAGGATATGGATAAGGAGGAGCAGGTGGAGAAGGAGAAGGGGAGAAGGAGGAGGAGGAGGATGTGAAGAAGAAGAAGAAGAAGAAGAAGAAGAAGAAGAAGAAGAAGAAGAAGAAGAAGAAGAAGGAGGAGGAGGAGGAGGAGGAGGATAAGGAGAAGCAGAAGAAGGATAAGGATGATAAGGATAAGGAGAGGGAAAGGGAGAGGGAGAAGGAGAAGGAAAAGAAGAAGGAACAGAAGAAGGAAAAGATCACAGAGGAGGAGAAGACAAAGAACACAAAGGAGGAGTGAACACGAGTAAACAAATTTTAATAACAAACAAGGAGAACTTGCAGCAGTTCTCAAGGAATTAGATTGCGAAAGTAGTTCTGATGTATCTTAGTTTAGGTGAGTGAGTAAAAGACTGATAAGGAACAAAGTGACAGTAATGTGAATGTGTTCAGAAATAGAGGAACATGGAGCAGAAATAAATTCAAAGTGCACTAAAGCTAAAGAAGTTCTGTGCAATAGACTTCCAACAGTAGACCACTCACAGGTGCAAAAATCCCTCCTGGGAGTCCAGAAATACTTAATTTTGAATTGTTTATAAATTGAGACTAGTTCTTATTTTGAGGAAACCAACAGACAGTTCCGTCAGATACAGCTAAAAAGGCTGATCTAAAATTGGAGGACACAAATTAAAGGGAATTCAGGCTTATTTAGGTGTTCTGTATATATGGGATAGTAGATGTACCCAAACCAGAAATTACATATTTGGGATAATTATTATTTATTTATGCCAACAAACTTAGTAATGGTGTATTCAAGCACACAAGGCATGTGTGGGCAATGTTTGAGAGGTAGAATTGGAACTGAGAAACTCAATGCCACAGCTGGGATTTGAACCACAGAACTTCCATGTCACGTACGCTGCTCTACCCACTGAACTACTGTGATAACTTGCCACAAATCCCGGCTGTGGCATTGAGTTTTTCAGTTCCGATTCTACCACTCAAACATATTTGGGGATTTTTGTATGTGCTATGTGCCCAATTGCATGACAAGCAATGACATTGCCCCACTTAAAAAAAATGATATCTTCATCGGAACAATGAATCTGCAAAGTTAAAATCAGAGGAAGATTCTTACAATTACCTTAATAAGGTAAAACCTGCTTAGGACATAATCAGGATGTGTGCTGACATCTATAAACTTGGTTGTGATCTCTCTGTTAATGAAGTGATATGAGATTCAAAGGACACTTCTTTCTAAAATGATATATGTCTGCTAAATCAACAAAATTATATAAACACATGGGACATTGCAGCCAGTAACACTAGATATTTATTGGACTATAAAATGTATCTGACGAAAAAAGAGGCTAGGAACAGCAACCTTCTTGAAGAACAGGTAGCTCTGGACAAGTGTGAAAAATATGTGGAGGTTGTGGTATCATGTGTATTTGATAATCTTTTATGTCCACAAAGCTAATGAAATCACTTTTGGGCAGCAAAATATATGTGTGCAAGGGCGTCGCGAAAGGGGGGAAACCGCGGCCCCCCTTGGAAAAGAATAAATGCAATGTGCAATGAATTACTGATAGACTATTGCTTTAATTTTGAGGTAAAGTACACTTTTTACTTAGCATAAATTAACATGCTTATCCGTAACAAATACTATAACTCAATTTTTACAGTTTTTGACAACAGAATAATGAATTAATTGCAAACTTCCAACATGCAGCCTCTCCCTGAAAAAAAGTCTGCCGACGCTCATGTATGTGTGTGGTAAAGCTTGTGCAGGTAGGAAGGATTGGCCAAAAGAATTTTCAAAGCCAAAACACTGACATTGAATAGGGGTGAATCTACAGACTTGGAGGCATGACTGTCATTGTCTGGCATGATAATAGGGACATGTTTTTGTTATTCACAAATTCTGATCTAAGAACAAATTGGGAAGATGGAGGTAAGGGCAGCAGAGGAAATAAATAAATAAAAATACCATGCCGTAATGCAGTAATAAACTATACCAGTAATATAGCAATATGGGAGAAGCTGACAAGGTGAACTGAATGTTATGGTGTCAGCCAACCTGCCTCGAAACAGTGGTGGAAATACTTGTTTTATTTTATAGTTAATGCAACCATAGTTAATAGTTTTATAGTATAGGACATTTCAAACAGACGTGCTTCAGCAGCTCATGGCAGCTGGCTTCAGAACTACAGGCAAAATTTAATGCAACAGTTGACCACAGGCTTTACATCACATAAGTAAATGGAATTTCAGCATAACCTATCTTCTGCTACCCCTGGATCAAGTGCTCTTCACAAGCTTGTGAAAATGCAAGGTCATATGATAACATGTTCAATGTGTGTCTAAAAAGTAGAGAACACAACTAGGTCATGGCATATGGGGTGGGGTGTCAAAAAATGACTGGAATAATATTTTTGCATTTTAATGCACCCAAACTTGAGATTGGTGCTGGCAGTACTGGACAGGTGTGAACTTAAGTGACATAATAACATATGCGTCATTTGCTTGGCTGTATGCAGTTGGAGGGAAGCAGGGAAAGTGTACAGGCATGTTTACTGTACCCAACATGGATTTCAAGTTGCAGCAGCACACATCAATTAGATTTTGTGCTCTTCTTGACAAAACTCCATCACAATCATTGGAAATGTTGCATCAAGCCTACAAAGCACAACTCATGGGGAAATCACAAGTTTCTGAGTGGCATAAATTATTTCAGGAGGGTAAAAATGACCTTGTGGATGCTACACGCCATACAAGGCCCTCAACTTCGACGACTGAAATCAATGTCAACACAACTGATGTCTTGTGGCGGGAAGACCATTGTTTATCTTTAACAAAGATTGCAGAGATTATGAATATATCCTCTGCATCAGCTGAAGACATTGTACAAAATGTTGTAGTGTATAGGAAAGTTACAGCAAAGTGGGTGTCTCATGTGATCAGTGACAAACAGACGGCTCAGCTTGTGATGACATGTCATTGTGCCATCAAGACTCAAGAAACAATCACTGAATTAGGCATTGAGGTGATGCCACATCCACCTTATTCACCAGACCTAGTGACGTGACTTCCATCTATTTCCTGCAGTGAAAGGAGCTTCAAGGTTGTTATTTTCAGAGTGATCAAGAGCTAAATAAAAAAATTTTGGGTGTACTCAACAGACTATCAAAAAGGGGCTTCAAGGAGTGTTTTGAACATTGGACTGAATGCTAGAATCATTGTACTGTGTTTGGGGGAGATTACTCTGAAGGTCTGTAATACAATTTGAATAAAAGTGAGCAGTATTTTCCAGTAAAAAAGTAATTATCAAACTGCCACAGTTACATTATTTTATTATTCCATAATAAAAGAATGTATATGTTTTGCCCGAATGATAATGTTCAATTTTAGTTAATTCATAGTCTGATCAGTCGGCAACTCTCGCATCTCGTACAAATTTTCTTTGACAATTTTTTTTACAATACAAATTGACATGAAGCACTGTAATATTTTTTAACAAACATAGTCAAAACTATTCAACATACATAGTCATAATTGTATACCCATTTTTTTTAATTAACTCTTGCATACTAGTTGCAAAACTTTCTTTCTTCTTTTGATTTTATATAAAAGTTATTTCCAAAAGTCTCTCTCTCTTCTTTTAATTGTTCTTTGCTATTCTTGAATCACTGCACTTCCACTATCACTGTTAGTTCATATTCTAATGCTTTCACAATGTTTCGGCTAACTTATTTAACATTTTCTTTTGAAAGCATATTTCTAATCAAATATATGTTCCTAGCATTTTCAAAAAATTATGTCTAAATTCACTTGAAGAAATCAGCAGTACTTGACGGTTTCTTAGAAGGGCGAAGGAGTTGCTTGTGCCACCTTCCCATTGGTCTGCCATCTATTGCGGCTGTATTTCTTCAAGCTTAAAGTTTTTCTCTGCTGTCTGCTGCTCTCTATAGCATAAAATCTAAAGCTCTGCATAGTAACTTTGTGGCCAACATTTACGAGATTCAGGACTCGGGGATTCATGGCTGTACAAAATCATGGCTTCTTCCAGCAAGCAGTTGCGTGTTGTGCAAGATGTGGATTTACTGGCAGAATTTGAAGCGTTGTCATTCAGGCCAATAACTCACACACTTGATGATCAATTCAGTAATACAAGTAGATTGGAATGAAAGTTTTAGAATGGCTGATATTTTCAAATTATTCTTTCCATTGCATATTATGCATCATATTGCAAAAAAGAGCAATAAATATTTTACTTTCTTCTGTGAGAAATTACCACCAAGCCCCCATTCATGTCTACAGACTTGGACAGACACTTTTCCTGAAGAATTATACCTTTTCTTTCGCTTGACAATGTTTATGACCAGAGTAAACAAGCACACAATAGCAGAATATTGGACAAAAAATCCTGCTATTTCCACTCCGCAATTTTCAGACTACCTGTCCAGGGATCAATCAATATCTTTTACTTCTAAGACTTTTACACTTCAATGACAACAAAACACAGGGTGATGGAGACAGATGGCATAAATTGAAACCTATTATTGAACATTTTAGACGTACTTTCAGTAAGTTACTCAAACCATTTCAAAATCTCTGCATTGATGAAAGCCTTATGCCATTCAAAGGTCATCTTTCATTCAGAAAATATATCCCTTCCAAAAGACACAGGTTCAATGTAACAGTGTTTGCTACATAATTGTAAGACTGTTTATATTCTGAACTTCATACTGTACACAGACAACACCACAGAAATTGTTGATGATTGCAACCTTTGGGTGTCAGGGGCTGTGGTACAAACCCTCGCTATAAGCTACCTGCATAAAGGGCACAACTTGTGACTAGAAAATTGTTATTCCAGTCCTCTACCTTTTAAGGCTACATGCACACGGAACAAATGCCTGTGGGTTTCCCTGTGGAACTCCAATTGATTGAGTTACTGGTTTTCATAGGGTAAGGTTGTCTGAGGCAAGCATTTCATTCCATCATGGTATTGATGTGATAAGATTTGTCCATATGCTGTTTTCGGCTGGTCACTAGTTTCAGACTGAAAGCCTTTATGAAGTCTATATTTTTCTTTTTCCTCTAAGGCTTCCCATATGTGCTTTAGCAGGAGTTCAATTACATTTAGGGTTGATCTTTCCTTTCTAAACCCGAACTGGTTTTCTGGTAGATGCTGGTCTATTTCCTCACTTATCCTTCCTGTTACTAATTTAGTAAGAATTTTGAAGGGACAGTTTTCCAGTGCAATGCCTCTATATTTATTGGAGTCATGGTGTATCAATTTCCCTTATATAGTACCTTTATAATGGACTTCCTCCACTGTTTGGGTACAGAGGCTGGTTCTATGTACTTCTTATATAGTTTTGTCCATATTGGAGTTAGCAGGTGTGCCGTATATTTTATATATTTATTATATGCATGCGTGTGTGCATGTATGTATGTGTGTGTGTGTGTGTATTCATCTCCTTGGGCATTGTGCAAAAAATTTTTATTCAAAGTGTGTTGATTTTTCATGGAATGACACTTTCATTGAACATGAATAGCTATGAATGATATTATGAACAGGGTAGATTTCTAATTACTTCAGTACAAAGGGTTAAATGAAGAAGCTTTCAAAATTGAATTATTGGATGGAGAGGGGGACTTGCATATCAGGTTCTAATCACCAAATTTTCTTCTGATTTCATTGAATTTTATTATCAAGGAGTATTTTTGCATGATTTCACTAAAACTTGCAATTTGGTTTTAGAATATGCCAGAAATGATGAGCTATCCTACAACTTTGAACAACTTCCACTATGCTTTTCTTCTATCCCTAATTTCAACCCCTAACATCCAAATCAATACTCCTTGACTTATGTTGACAAAACGCTGTAGACCTACATTATGTGACACAAAGAAAATTGTAGCCACCTTAAAACCCTAAAAGCCACCACTACCCTATTTTCAACTTCTTATGTAGAAATCTGCACTGTTCAACCCATCTGGTCAAAATATTCTACAGGTACAACTTGGCAACATTAACAAGTAATCTTACAACTCATATTTACAAACTTATTACCTACATTTTTTTAGAAGTTACCTTTACCTTCTTTTTCTTTCAACCTGTTATAGACAAAATTACATTGCTTGGCCAATAAGGGTACACATTTGTACATTTGACTTAATGATAGTTACAGAATAGCTTACAACCTTAAAAAAATACCCTGACTCACATTTTAAATCCCTTGCGCACATATTTGCACCATTCCAAATCTTAATGAAATTTTGGGTACTTCCACTGAAAATTTGGGGACACTAATGACTTTCAAACACCACCTGTATCATTACTTCCAACCCCATAATCCATTCAAATACCAGATAAGACAGGTAGGGTGTAATACTTATAGCAAGTTTTAAAATTCACCCAAGTCCAGAACTAATTGTCAAAAAGTCTATAAAATATGGAGTCAAACAGGAATGTAAATTGAGATACATAAACAGAATCACATAAAAAATCACCAATAAAAAACTGATGCTTCAAATCCAGTTTTCGCTAATTTACCAGAAAACTTATAAACCCAATTTCATCACCAATATTCATGAATAATTCTTTATCTTTTAGCACCATTCTTCTTACATCACATTTTAAATTCTACAGTAGCACAGAATATCGATGGGATAGCTGACATTTTCTCGTAGGATTTGGCGTTTGGCAGCCAGAACTGCATTTTGATGTCATCGATGAAGTAGTTCTCTTTGGTTAATACATATGTTAGCCTTGAAGGTGCTGAAATCCCAATTCCTAGAATCCTTTGCTATTGTTATCAGGTCGCTGAGAGTGAGTTCCCAGGTGATGCTGATCCCATAGGTTGCTATTGGAGATATGGCGGTCCTGAACAGTAACATTGTTTTATCTTATGGTATTTGTTGATGTTGGTTGTGGTAGATGGCTTCTACTGCTGTGACCGCTCTTTCTTTGACATAATTATTGAAGGATGTTAGAGTAGTTTGCAGGGTCTCTCCAAGATACTTAAATTTCAGCACTAGCTCTGGAGGTTTGTTGTGCAGGGTCATTGTATTTCTGGGCGCATATTTCCCTCCTTTCCTGAAAGTCATTTGTTTGACTTTGCTGTGGTTTATTTGCAGTCCATTTCTTTCTGCCCATGATGTGAGCCTGTTGAGGACCCCTTGGGCCTCTTCTGCGCTTTCTATGCCTAATGCCATATCGTCTGTGTAGAGTATAAGTGATTCTAAGGTATCTCTGATTATCTCTATGATGTCTACTGTCATGATGTTGAATAATGTTGGGCTAATTGGGTCTCCTTTTAAGACTCCATTTGTTTAGATTATGCTCTTGGATATGGCTATGCTGTCTGATATTTGGATATGGTTATATCTGAGAATAAAATCTTACTGACCTTTTCTCTTGTGGATTTTTATCCGTTTATTGAGTTATTTTTAATAAAAAAAGTAATTGTGTCAATAAATCTAATATTGAGACTTATGCTTATAGCACCAAAGTAAACATAATTTTCAGAGCCAAGTCATTAACACCAAGGCCAATAATAGACACCCTTGTGTAATTGGGATACTACCGACATAAAAACCAAATAAGTAAACCTTTCAAGAAAAAATTAAAACAGTGCATGCACTCTAAATTAATTGCAAGTGATTTCTCTGTTAACAATCTCAGTAAACTTGATCTTGTAAACGTTGTTGTTTTTGTCATTGTTGTCATCATCATGATCACCACCACCACCGCCACTGCCACCACCATCACCACCACCACCACCATCACCATCACCATCACTATTAAGAATAATTCCATATATTTTTTCCCATTTTACCAAGTTGTCTGTGTCCCCTTTGGAAATCTATCATGCATCTCAGTTTGGGGACCATAAGTCTGGAATATCTTATATTATTATATTTTATGGACTCAAATATTTAATTAAGTATATAAAAGATAAATTACCTGGACTAGAATATCTTATTTTATTATATTTTAGGAAATTGGGTGGTCAGACATATATATGTGGTACAGGTAAATCACCTGCCCTATTTTTCATAAATTTATGCAACATGCCAAATGGCAGGTATGCCTTAAGTTCATCTTAATTTTTCAGTGGTGATCTATGCAAAGCAGAAAGAGGTGGGGATACAACCAATGTAAGACATGCTTACAGCCATAATGAATATTGTACAGTCACATCACCTAGATGTTAAATAAGTTAATTGAGTTCTGGTATAATCTTTGGCATATAAGTCTTTGTATGGCAGGTGTAAAAGCTTGGACCAAGTCAATATTGAGTTAAAATTCTGAAAGAAGCTTAAAACTGCATTAAAAGGTTATAATGTCCTAGTAAAACTTTGAGATGAGAGTAGAGTTCTAGCACTACCCAGGAAGTATTGTGGTTTAATAGGGGCTTGTTTCCATGCTTTGTGTGATTGATAAGTACAGCCATGGAAAAAGTGATTGAGCACATTAGAGTAGAACATGTCCAAGTCCCATATTGTGTGGCAGGGTGTGGTTTACACAAGTTGATATTTCCAACATGCAGCCTGAGTTTTATACAAATAGGAGGAGCAACCAAAAGCCATTTGATTAAACAACCAATGATCTGAATCTAAGTCGTCAAATACCCTAAATACGGTAGATGAATCCTGTTACCACAAAAAACATGGCTGCGTTATAGCACCTGGTGTTAATTGGATGTGGCAACAAACTTCTTGAAGCTCAAGCATCTGTAACTCAGAGGTAATGCATGTGCTTTGGGCACGTGCAAAGTTCAAATCTCAGTGATAGTATGCACTATATGTTCCCCTTTATTTGCTTTCTTTTATTTTTCATATATATATATATTTCATATTCTTAGTTTAAACTAGTCTAGATTTTCCATAATATTTGTTATAAATTTAGCATTAGATGTCATAGGCAACACTTTAATCTTAATTCCCAGGGTGCACAAATGGTTATCAACCTTTGTAAAGATACTGGAATAAGCAGTAGACATGTGGCAGTTAACCAGTGTTTTATTAGCTTTTGTTACATTTAAAAGCAATCAGAGATCAGGTCACTACCTATGTTTTTCTTTGTTTTCTAGTTTGCGAGAACAGCACATACTATTTCAGATGTCCTAGAGGGGATTTTGTATAATATAACGTAATTTACTTCCATATAAAGTATTGGAATTGTTGTGATGAAATTTGCCTAAAGATGTCCCCACCGGGAGATCCGATTGGGGGACAGTTTTAACTCCGGAATGTTTATCTTTAGGACTCATATTCATGTATGTGGCTTTCATGTAACTGTTTTCTTAACGGGCACCAGTTTTACAATGTGGCAGTTACATCACCCGACTTAAACCCCCATTTTGCAAGGGGGACCACACCTATCGTTGGTCAACGGGTCCATCGGACCTAGCCGGGAGGACTAAATAGATGATATTTAGATCCACCGACCTTCCCCTCATGTGCCTCTGAGGGACGCTGTTGTGCTGTGATAGGCCAGCACATATGTAAATGACATTTCCTCCATTTTAGATGAAACAGTTATACCGCTGTGATTCGGTCCCCAGAGCCTCATCTGTTAAAAGCAGGGTGCACCACGGGCAGGATGAGGATGGGAATTGGGTAGGAGAGGCTATAGGAGGCGCATCACTACCCCTTACAAAAGTATTGGAAAGCACGAATGCTAATGGCTTCATTGCCAGATGCAAGGCACTAGAAAACAACAACTTCCATATAAAAGATGCTAATATGAAAAAGAAAGGAAAGAAGGAAGGGCCTAAAAACTATGTGGTTGGCTGGATTTGAAGCCACTTTTTGAGTAGCACACCGAGGTTCAAACACAGTACTTTGGCACTGAGCCATTTCTAACACTGAGAAACGTTTACTCGGTTTTTGCAGAACTGTAATAGACAATTCAACTCTCAAGGTTTGATTTAGTTTATGAGTATTTGCTGTGCAAATTTGTGAAGAATAGTTCTTTTAATTGTTCTCTGGTTGTTACGAGGGGTGATCAACAAAGACTGAGACTGATTTTTCCCTGTAGCTTCCGTGATAGTTTCGTATCTGTAACGTAAATATTTGAAAAGAGTGGGTTTTTATGTATAATGTCGGTAGGTGGCAGCACTCTCGTATTGGTAGGTTGGTAGTAATGCTCTATTTTGTAGACCCTACGTGCATTTTGCATACCACACAGTGGAGGTGACACGAGAGGAGCAGTACAGTGCAATTAAATTCTGTTTTCGTTTAAACCATACATCCACCGAAACTTATAAAAAGCTGAAGCAAGCGTACAGTGAAGATGCACTACCTTGTGCAACAGTGTTTAGGTGGTTCAAGGACTTCAAAGAAGGCCGACTTGTCAGTGTTAAGCAAGGTGGGCCTGATGTTTCGGCTTCTGCTGTGAGTGAAGTCAACATTAACACAGCTGCTGTGATAGTCTGAGAGGATCGGCGTATAACATTGCGTAACCTCAGTGAAGTGTTGAGAATTTCATATGGCAGTGTATTTACAATTATGCACGACCACCTCCATATGACCCGAGTTTGTGCTCAATGGGTGCCACGTCTATTGACTCCCGAACAAAAGGCTGTGCAAATGGAGACAAGCCGTGAGGTACTGCATCTCTTTGCTGATGGAGGGGATGCATTTTTTAAATTGATTATCACCTGTGATGAGTCATGGCTGCATCATTATGATCCTGAAGGAAAACAAGCCAGCACAGTGTGGAAATCTCCAGGTTTTCCTTCACCAAAAAAGACAAAAGTTGTTACATCTTCAGCGAAAGTGATGGTGGTCACATTTTTTGACTGTAATGGAATGATTTACCAGCATGCAGTTCCCCCTCACACTACTGTTACAGCAGCACACTACACATCAGTATCGGCTACACTGAGGAAGCACATTGCAAAGAAACGACCAGAGCTTTCTCGGACTGGGTGGCGACTTCATCATGAAATGCACGGCCTCACATCGCAAATCAAGTCACGCAGTTTCTGGCCCGATTCAACATTACCTGTGTACCACATCCACCTTATAGTCCTGATCTTGCACCCTGTGACTTTTTTTATTTCCACCATTAAAGACAAAGCTTAGGGGTATTCGATTTGAGAACTCTGAAGCAGTGCTCAAGAAAAGTGAGGTGATTCTCAAGGACCTGACAAAGAATGGTCTGCAGCACGTGTTCAAGGACTGGTAGAGATGCTATAAAAAGTGCACTGAAGTAGGAGGGGACTACTTTGAAAAATATCATGTAAACATTGAATTGGAGTAATAAACATCTGTGAAAAAAAATCAGTCTCAGTCTGTGTTGATCAGCCTCGTATTATAGGTTTATGATGCAGTAAACTGTGTCTTGCCTCATGTGTAGAACTTTGATTTGTAGAACAGTGTGCATGACTCTGTTAACTTTGTGTACTTCCATGAGACCGAAGTGACATTTAGGAAGTTACAGCGCTCAGTCAGTTTTTTCCATGGCTGTACAGAAAGTATCTACATATGCATGTCACAGAATTGAAAAGGGACTCTGTGAAACAGGATCTGCCAAAATAAATACCTCTTATTTTGGATGTCTCAGTGGCTTCAAGAAATAATACAGAAATGGTGCATAATGCAATTGAAAACAAACCCTACACCAGATCTAGGGCCATAGGAGGGATATGAGCACCAGTTTTGAGAATATTGCACCACAATAAATTTCATCCCTACCATCTACAACTAATCAAGCTCTCCACGTACATGATTACCAAGCACAATTACTAGTTTTGCAATTGTTGTTGCAACAGTTAGGAACAGATGCAAGATTCTTAAGCAATGTGCTTTTAAGTGATGAAGCCAAGTTTCATACAGTGGAACTCTGAATTGAAATAATATGTACCACTGTAATATAAATAATCTTCATTGGGTGAGACAAGCTGCATTTCAGGTGTATTAGAGTGTCAATGTGTGGTGGGAATCCTAGTTGATCACCTATGGACCCTTATTTATTCAAAGGCAACCTCACAGGACTGTGATATCTTCAGTTACACCAGGTGGTGGTGGCGGCGGCGGCGGTGGTGGTGGTGGTGGTGGTGGTGGTGGTGGTGGTGATCATGATGACGACAACAATGACAAAAACAACAACGTTTACAAGACCAAGTTTACTGAGATTGTAAACAGAGAAATCACTTGCAATTAATTTAGAGTGCATGCACTGTTTTAATTTTTTCTTGAAAGGTTTACTTATTTGGTTTTTATGTCGGTAGTATCCCAATTACACAAGGGTGTCTATTATTGGCCTTGGTGTTAATGACTTGGCTCTGAAAATTATGCTTACTTTGGTGCTATAAGCATAAGTCTCAATATTAGATTTATTGACACAATTACTTTTTTTATTAAAAATAACTCAATAAACGGATAAAAATCCACAAGAGAAAAGGTCAGTAAGATTTTATTCTCAGATATAACCATATCCAAATATCAGACAGCATAGCCATATCCAAGAGCATAATCTAAACAAATGGAGTCTTAAAAGGAGACCCAATTAGCCCAACATTATTCAACATCATGACAGTAGACATCATAGAGATAATCAGAGATACCTTAGAATCACTTATACTCTACACAGACGATATGGCATTAGGCATAGAAAGCGCAGAAGAGGTCCAAGGGGTCCTCAACAGGCTCACATCATGGGCAGAAAGAAATGGACTGCAAATAAACCACAGCAAAGTCAAACAAATGACTTTCAGAAAAGGAGGGAAATATGTGCCCAGAAATACAATGACCCTGCACAACAAACCTCCAGAGCTAGTGCTGAAATTTAAGTATCTTGGAGAGACCCTGCAAACTACTCTAACATCCTTCAATAATTATGTCAAAGAAAGAGCGGTCACAGCAGTAGAAGCCATCTACCACAACCAACATCAACAAATACCATAAGATAAAACAATGTTACTGTTCAGGACCGCCATATCTCCAATAGCAACCTATGGGATCAGCATCACCTGGGAACTCACTCTCAGCGACCTGATAACAATAGCAAAGGATTCTAGGAATTGGGATTTCAGCACCTTCAAGGCTAACATATGTATTAACCAAAGAGAACTACTTCATCGATGACATCAAAATGCAGTTCTGGCTGCCAAACGCCAAATCCTACGAGAAAATGTCAGCTATCCCATAGATATTCTGTGCTACTGTGGAATTTAAAATGTGATGAAAGAAGAATGGTGCTAAAAGATAAAGAATTATTCATGAATATTGGTGATGAAATTGGGTTTATAAGTTTTCTGGTAAATTAGCGAAAACTGGATTTGAAGCATCAGTTTTTTATTGGTGATTTTTTATGTGATTCTGTTTATGTATCTCAATTTACATTCCTGTTTGACTCCATATTTTATAGACTTTTTGACAATTAGTTCTGGACTTGGGTGAATTTTAAAACTTGCTATAAGTATTACACCCTACCTGTCTTATCTGGTATTTGAATGGATTATGGGGTTGGAAGTAATGATACAGGTGGTGTTTGAAAGTCATTAGTGTCCCCAAATTTTCAGTGGAAGTACCCAAAATTTCATTAAGATTTGGAATGGTGCAAATATGTGCGTAAGGGATTTAAAATGTGAGTCAGGGTTTTTTTTTAAGGTTGTAAGCTATTCTGTAACTATCATTAAGTCAAATGTACAAATGTGTACCCTTATTGGCCAAGCAATGTAATTTTGTCTACAACAGGTTGAAAGAAAAAAGAAGGTAAAGGTAACTTTTAAAAAAATGCAGGTAATAAGTTTGTAAATATGAGTTGTAAGATTACTTGTTAATGTTGCCAAGTTGTACCTGTAGAATATTTTGACCAGATGGGTTGAACAGTGCAGATTTCTACATAAGAAGTTGAAAATAGGGTAGTGGTGGCTTTTAGGGTTTTAAGGTGGCTACAATTTTCTTTGTGTCACGTAATGTAGGTCTATAGCGTTTTGTCAACATAAGTCAAGGAGTATTGATTTGGATGTTAGGGGTTGAAATTAGGGATAGAAGAAAAGCATAGTGGAAGTTGTTCAAAGTTGTAGGATAGCTCATCATTTCTGGCATATTCTAAAACCAAATTGCAAGTTTTAGTGAAATCATGCAAAAATACTCCTTGATAATAAAATTCAATGAAATCAGAAGAAAATTTGGTGATTAGAACCTGATATGCAAGTCCCCCTCTCCATCCAATAATTCAATTTTGAAAGCTTCTTCATTTAACCCTTTGTACTGAAGTAATTAGAAATCTACCCTGTTCATAATATCATTCACAGCTATTCATGTTCAATGAAAGTGTCATTCCATGGAAAATCAACACACTTTGAATAAAAATTTTTTGCACTATGCCCAAGGAGATGAACACACACACACACGCACGCACGCATGCACGCACGCACGCACGCACGCACGCATGCACGCACACACACACACACACACACACACACACACACACACACACACACACACATGCATGCACGCACGCCCAATAAATTTAGAGGCATTGCACTGGAAAACTGTTCCTTCAAAATTCTTACTAAATTAGTAACAGGAAGTATAAGTGAGGAAATAGATCAGCATCTACCAGAAAACCAGTTCGGGCTTAGAAAGGAAAGATCAACCCTAAATGTAATTGAACTCCTGCTAAAGCACATATGGGTAGCCTTAGAGGAAAAAGCAAAATATAGACTTCATAAAGGCTTTCAACCTGATAAAGAGGAAACTAGTGACTAGCCGAAAACAGCATATGGACAAATCTTATCACATCAATACCGTGATGGAATGAAATGCTTGCCTCAGACAACCTTACCCTATTAGATTAGATTAGATTAGATTAGATTGCGTTCTGTAGGTTCAATGATGGCCAGTCAGACCTTGAACATAGAACATGTCAAAAGCATTTACAATTAAATGCATAAAAAACATGCAAAACATGTATAGGTTTCATGTTTTGCTGTTAAAAGTACGAGATGAAGATAATACTTCTAGTGCAGTGACACTTACATAGTTATTATACATGTACAAAATCATGTTACTTGGCTTTTACAGACTGTGTCATTGCTTTAATGTTTACATTTTTGCTTGTATGAAAAAGCAGTCCAAATTTATAGCTAAGTAATACATTCTAACATGTTACACATGTACATTTAGCTTATTAGTAAACAATATTCTTACTCATGTGTTAAGTGTGTCAAATTTAAGATAAGCGACCTCAAAATATTAACTGTGCACATTAATCATAGCATACCTATTTTAATTCTTACATAGTATGTAATGTACAGAGTAGGCAACATTTCAATTATGTTCATGTATACAGAATATCTATTTACATCCTTACTTTTACATAAAGCGTGTCCAACATGATTGTTCAAATATACATTTTCAAAATATCAACAAACATATTGACACTGTTACTTAATATTGGAACTTAAATTGTAATCAATTAGTTGGCTTTTTGTAGCCTGCACGTCATTATTGTATTTTCAGCTACCCTTGTTATACTTAATTCCCTAATTGGTACCTATCGAACAATACAACTGATCTGACATTAGGCTGATTATTGATTTAAATATTCCTCTACAGAATAAAATGACTTATCACAGAGATACTCTTTGAGGGAAGCTTTAAAAACTCTGAAATTGCTAACATTTTCCTTTAGATTACTGGGGAGAGCATTAAATATTTTAATTGTTTCACAATAAACACCTTTCTGGAAGCAAGAGAGTTTGGCATTGGGACGATGTATATTTCTTTTTTGCCTAGTGTTAAACGTATGAATTTCCATGTTAGTGGAAACCGATAAGTCAATCAATTGGAGTTCCACAGGGAAACCCACAGGCATTTGTTCCGTGTGCATGTAGCCTTAAAAAGTAGAGGACTGGAATAACAATTTTCACCCTGTGACATGAGATGCGAGAGTTGCCGACTGATCAGACTATGAACTAACTAAAATTGAACATTATCATTCGGGCAAAACGTATACATTCTTTTATTATGGAATAATAAAAAAAACTAATAATAACTGTGGCAGTTTGATATCGAAATTTACAGATACTTTAAAAAATGTTAATTATTTAGAAAAAAGAAATTTAGCAATAGTAACAATAGTAGTAGTGATAATAACGATGATGGTGATGGTGGTGGTGGTGGTGGTGGTGGTGGTGGTGGTGGTGGTGGTGGTGGTGGTGGTGGTGGTGGTGGTGGCGGCGACAATGACAATGACGATGATGGTGGTGGTGGTGGTGGTGGTGGTGGCGGCGGTGGTGGTGATGATGCCTTTTCCAGCTCTGTAGCTCTGTAGCTCATCTCCTAGAGCAATTTAAAGAAATCTGTTCACACTTTCATTTCTAATTTTTTTAAATTTTGGATAGGCATATTTCAGAAACAGTTTGAGGGAAAAAAAAATTGAAATTTGGTATTTTCTGAAGTCTCAGCAAGCACTATGGGTATACCAAATTTTAGCAAAATCTAATATGGTGAGGTTAATTGCATGTGTTGATTTCACATGGACTCTCCTGAAAGAGGATTGAAATCAGGCAACATGAACATGAAAAGCCCAAGTTTTAAAATTAATGTAAGAATAGTGCTCTTCAATGGTGAAAGAATCGTCAAAATTGGCTGAGGATACACTCCTTCCCTCCCTTCCTTGCTCTCGTTCTCTCTCTCACATATAGAAATTTTTACATTAGTATAGGTATTCTTAAATGTAAATGTTCATGAGACAGAAATCCTAATAATCAAAAGGAAGGCATGGTAGCTGCTAAAGGTGGTGGCAGCTTTAAAAGTATGGGAATCACTTTTCTAGGCTGATAACTATGAGAGCTAATACAAAATCTAAGCTTTAAGCTTACTTGTTTGTGGAAATAGTATTCTCAGCTTTAAAATACATTCATAATGAATGTAAGAGTTTATTTAAATTTAAATGAACAATTAAGAGAGGTAATAAACATCTGTGCAAAATGCCTTTAAGGTAAACAACAATGATGAGAGATAAAAAATACATTTACAAAAGCCACAATTCTTAAGAAAACACTTGTAAAGAAATGGAAATTAGTTACCTTCAGTTTTGTTGTACTAAGAAAGCCTTTGTTGCAGTAAGTGCAAACATATGGCCTTGCTTCTGCATGAACCATTGTGTGAACTTTCAGACACCTTTCTGTTTTGTACATTTTCAGACAAACTGTGCACTGGAATGGCCGCTTTTCACTGTGAAAGCTGTAGTGCCTATTCAAGTGAGACTTTTCTGCAAAACTAAAGAAGCAGCTGACTTATTATGGCTGTATTTTTAAATTGTTATATACTAAAATTAATAAAACATGCAAGATGCAATCTCAAACAGCTGAATACTCAAGTAAATACTATAAAGTACTAATAGATGTATCAAAATTGTAAAGTTTATTCTAGAGGAAGAGGAAGGGGAAGAGAGGGAGAGACAGACAGAGAGAGAGCAAGAGAGAGACAGAGTTGTGTTCATATAAAGCGTACAGTCATCATTACTGATGGCTGGGACTTCACTTTTGCTTATACTCAATGACACTGGATTTGAAGCACAAAAGGTGTCTCTTATGTAGTGTTTAAAAGTGAACTGATGGCCAGTAATTCATAAGTGTAGACTCTGGAAATAAGTTTATTATTAAAGGCATAACGCACATGATCAATTTAAAACAATGCAGAATAATTTGATAACACTACTGTGAGTTGAGTTATTAACACTACATCATTTATGAGACATATCTCAAGAGTCCAACTGCTCCTATCATCAACCTCTTGCCTACTGTTGCTGGAGGTTGCTGCACTGTTGTAATCCTTTGGTGACTTTTTGAGGATTTTTTTTTACTGAGGTTGTCACTTTGTGGTAATTCAAAATTGAAGACTAGGGTCTTTGGTTCTCAAAAGGTGCATGTTCTACCAGATTGTGTATTGTTTTTCATTCAAAATACATTTTAAAACTACTAGTTCTACATCAATTTCATGGTTTTCTTTCCAAAAGTGAGCTGCTACTGCATATTTTTCCTCCTGTTTATATTTTAAACCCTGAGATGTTCCTTTGCTCTTATTTTTAAATTCCTTTTTGTTTTCCCAATATACATATTTTTGCAGTCCTTGCAGTTAAATTAGTGTACTCCTGAGTTTCCTACTGTTGGTAAAGTATTGTCAAGTTCTGACTGTAGTATATTTTGGATAGAGTACGGATTTTTGAGTGCTAAAATGATATTATGGTCTTTGAATATTTTCTGGAACTGTCATGGTTTTGGGGTGGTATGTGAACTTCCTGTATGTGTAGTTTTGTGTTTCTATGACATTTTACCGGTTTTTTGTTTTGTTTTCAGTTTTCTTCCCTTTCACATTTTTTTGTATAACATGCTTCTGTTGAATCAATTGTTTTCTGTTAGTTTGTAGATTGCCTCATTTTCCTTGTTGAATTCTGCAATGTTGAGAGCAGGTAAAGTAGTCAGTGTATCAAACTATTCAAGATTGCATACCAGTGTGATTTTGGATTGTAACTATTTGATTTTGTAAAGTTGCCTGTGTGTGCAGGTTTTATGTATATGCCAAATGTGAGATTTCCATTGGATTTCTGGATCTTGAGGTCTAGGAATGGTAACTGTTTTTCAGTTGTTTTTTTTTTCAATGCTGAACTTGATATAAAGAGTGAAAGCCATAGAGATTCCCCTAAAAGCCAAATGTGACATATTTCCTATTATTGTGCTCTATGGTTGCATTTAGTGATGTTCCATCTGTTCAGTTGGCATCAACGATAGCAAATGTTTGTAAAATTCTCCCCATGATATGCAAATGACTATAATTGGTGCTAACTGCAACCATTACAGTGGTGATGCAGGTATTATTTTGCACGTATATAAATGTTGAATTAAAAGGAAGAAATCCTTGGTAGTGTAGATGCCCTTGTATTTCATGTGAACATTTGGAATTGTGTTAGTGTTTACATAAGTATTCCATACATTGTGATCGTTTATACAATACACAACTGTATTTACCCTTTGGAAATTATTTAAATCAGAAGTGTTGTCTCAAAACAATGCTATTTTCCAAAGTTGCTTATGAAATGTTTTGTCAATATGCACTTCCTGTGTATGAGCTCAGGAGCATATGAGCACCTAAAATGCTTCTGGATTAAATAACTTTCCAGAATTAAATATTGTAAAACAGGATTTACTGACTGACTAGAATTTGTCATTGTAAAGTTGACAGTATTTCAGCATAATCTAATGTCACCCTTTTTGAATTCTTGGGAACTGTCATTCCCTCGCAGCACAGTGCGTGACCGCCATTCTTGAAACTTGGCAAACATTTTTGGCAAGCAAACTGTGGTGTACCAATTAGCGGTAACCATGCTTTGCTCCTCCACAGAAATGATTGCCACAACCATCCTTCCATCCTTTAGGAAAAATGAGGGCACCATTTTCTTGTGGACACTTTGGAGACACTTCACTTTTGTTGATGAACTGTTGTCAGAAAAGATTCACATCACTGATTGCTGCTTGGTTTCCAGATGAAACTAATAAATCCAGGTTTCATCATCTGCAATGACGTCAGATACATGTTTGTAGTCCCCTACTTTGAATCTTGTCAGCATTTTCTCACCCCATTCAACATGAGCATGTTTTTGTTCTTCAAATGGTGAGGCACTCATCGAGATGTGACCTTCCTCACACGAAGGAATTCATGGAAGATTTTCAAAATTCATGGCAGGCTAATCTGCAATGCTGTATCAATTTCTCTAAATGTTACATGATTATTTTCATGATGCATTTTTCTGAACACTGCAATGTTTTCCTCAGTCACTGTTGTTGCTTGATGCGTGCTTCTCTCTTCATCTTTCAAAGACATTCGGCCCCTTTTGAATTCCTGAAACCACAGGCAAACTATGGAAATGGAAGGAGTAATGTACCCAAAAGCCTGTTGCAAATGTTCAATACTTTGGCACTGGTTTAACCCACTTTTAAGATTGTAGAAAATCATTGAGTGAAAATGCTCTCTTCCCAGGTCCATTGCAGGGACTGACAACCTGCGCGCTGCGGATTGTTCATACTTGCACTGCTGGAATTCCTGAAATGGGAGAGTCACTACCTGATACCAGTTTACTCACTAAGGATAAGGTTATCCCATCCTGCATTAAGTGGATCAACTTTCATTTTCTCACATCTCAAAACTTTCGTAGTGACCCTCATAGATGATAGTGGGTTTCCTACTGCTGCGCTATTTTACCATTGATATATTTGACAGCTGAAAATGAAAATGTTGCACAAATGAAAAGCATACTTTGGTTATGTTAGTGTAATCTATCTCTTCTTGGTGGAGCTCTATGGATTTTAGCCAATATCTAAGTGGAGCTTCTATCTCAGGGCCAGGAAGATGAGCACTAGAAGTGTGGAATGCTTCGTCCCTATGATCACCCCTCCCTGTTTCCTTCTATGCAGCAGGTAAACAGAGAGGGAGTGTGTGGTGCTGTGGTGGCCATTCGGGTTTGGGGTGAAACGTCTTTCGCTATGTGATCAAATGCATACTTTTGAACTCAAGAGTTGGCTAGGAAAGCAAAAGAGAGTTAATGACAATAGAGAATATGAGTGAAGGACATAGAGACAATGCTAGGCGGCTCATATTGGCATTATGTGACAAACAGCTCTCTCACCACATTACAGATGCGGTAGCTCTAGCCAAACCGTACGTTGACAAAAGGAGTTCTATAGAATTAGCATGCTTATTACCTTTGTTTTGTTTTGTTACACAATAGTTGTTATGCAGTTCCCTTATACTACTGAAGACATTTAAACGTTTCTATACTGTATTCTCAAAAATAAGCATAATTTATATGAAAAGTGTATTGAAATTGTTTACAATGTACATTTTATTAGATAGTGGCGTAGCCATAATGATACTCTCCTAGTTTACACAGATATCCTTGCTGGTTTCTTTTTAAATATTAGCATTTCAACATCTGGCTGCAAACTAGATGAACTTAAATGTAGAATACATTGAAAACGTTTGTCTGTAGCAGGCTCTTATTCAGGGTCAATATGCTATACAGTTGTTCACACTGATAAATAGAATGAAACATGGCCAGTATTTTGCTTGTAAAAAGGTATAGCTTGGGAAATCTTTTTGGCAGTGATGTGCACAAATCCAAACAAAGTTTTCCTGAACTGCGCAATAATGTGTTACTTTGAAGATTAATTAATTCCAATTGCAGTTCATTTTGGGCCACCAAAAGTTCATATGTAAATGGATCTTTAATATCAGTGGTTTCGTCTATGGCAAGGGAAAATGAACAAAAAGTACTTGTTCTCCCAGTCCCGATTAAACCTTCGTCATTCACTCATGCCGCATGTGCAGCCACCACTGTTCTGTTTACACTGCCATGCGACTATAGTAAGAAACAGCTGGTTTATACTGCTCGTAAAAGTTAAAGGCATGTGAACGCTGGCCAATGCTCAAGCGGAGCGCTGTTGCCAAGCATAGTGCGTGTACCGGCAGAGGTTCTGTACACAAGAGCATGTACCACATTCGGCAGCGCTGGTAGGAGGGGCAAGCTTAGGATTCGCTGGAGTCTGCAGTACGGCCCGCCTCCATATGCCTTTAACTTTTGCGAAGATTATAGCTGGCTCTACCTGGCTGTTGAAAGAGCGTAGTGAGACAAGAGGGATGGTAAATTCATACCTTGGGTGCCTTGCTTCCCACCCCTGTTCTGTCTCGTGGATTGTCTACTTGGAAACAGACTGAACATCAAAAGAGACTGTATGTTGTTGTCTGTTATTCTTAGATCTTTCAGTTTTTCTGCTAAGTTGTATGAAATGTTCAGTCTATGGCCTTGAAGTTTTGGAGTAACTATTTCATTAGGTAGTACATGGGAGCAGCAATACTGTCAACAATTGATCTCATTGCTGTACCGATTTGTGGACTTATTGGCAGACCATATATTCTAAACAAAGATGAGCTGTCTGGTTTTAATTTAGCTTTGTGTTGCTTACATTTTTAAGTGCCTGTTAAGCAAGCTTGCTCCTGTGAGTGTGAAGCTCTCTTTTGAAAATTTGACCATGTTCTCTGTTGCATTATTGCTCTGAGTTAATTTGGCTTTGTTTTGTTTGTCTATCACATTACTACTTTGTATTATTTGGTTTAGCTTGTTGCTGAATGCATTTAGTGGGTTGGAATTTATTTCATTTTCAAAAGTCAGATATATCAACAGAAAAATGATTAAAAAATGGTCCAAAAATGGGAAATCCTGTGGCCTATCTTAGCTTATCTGTTTATGAGTGACTTCAAAATAAGAGTTGTTATATGGATGGCATGTTTGCCATCATCCCAGAAACATACTGAAGATGCTCTAAAATTGCTGAACCTACAATAAGCCACTTTCAATTTCTCCATTAAAAAGAAAAGAAGTAAAGAAAAAAGAAACCCTGAGAAATATCTACCATTTCTAGATCTCAAAGCGCAGAAATGCTATGGAGCATGCACACACCCCCTACACACACCCACCCACGCACGCACACACACACACACCCACACTATATATATATATATAAAAGCCAACAGTTACAATCTAAAATGACACTATCTTGCAGTATTCAACAGTTTGATTCACAGACTTTTTTACCTACCTCTCAACACTGCAGAATTCAACAAAGAAAAACACTCTACAGAATAGCAGAAAACAGATTCAATAAATACATGCAATATTAAAAAAAATCCAAAAGAGAAGAAAACCAAAGACAACACAAGAAATCAGTAAACTGTGAGTAGAAAAATGCACCTAGAGGAAGTTTACATATCACCCCAAAGCTCATGCCCAATTCCAAAAAAATATTGAAAGAGCATAACATCAATTTAGCACTCAAAAGCCCATACTCCAACCACAATCTAGTAGTCAGAACTAAAGGATACCATACCAATAATAGAAGTATTAGGAATATACCAATTTAACTGCAAGGACTGCAAAAAATATATATTAGGCAAACAAAAAGGAAACTAGAAACAAGGGCAAAGGATGTGAGCAGTTGAGCTCCTTGAGATGTGTCCCATTTTTATGGCAAGTAGGTGATGTAGTGTCAATAATCCGACTCACAATAGCATTGAGGTCATTTTATACAAAATTAACAATTTTTGTCAATAAAATAACCAATTTATTTTGAACTTTTTTATGTCAACACCATTATAGAGAAAAGTTAAAATAAGTAATTTAACACTAGAACCACAGAGCACTCATTTTGATCGTTTTTAGTTTTCAATGTCCTATTTCTGCTACAAGGCTACAGCACATCATTGCAAGTTTGTGACTTTTTCTAAGTTAATGCATAGATCATACCTACAGAATTACATTTAATTTCATGAAGTAGTTGTTTTTAACATATATATGTCCGTATATTCAGATTTATGGTATTATGATTTTTAGCATTGTACTGTTGCGGCATCTGTTTTTGCAATCGGTGTTGTGTGTAGTTGAAATCCAAGCTCAATATGCAACAATACACTGTATAGCTATGGTTTGTGATTATCATCATCATAATTTATTTCAGTGGTGTCCTGTGAAAAGTGAATATGTCTCAGTCAAAGCATTTGTGTCAGCAGCATTTTCTTACAGATGAAGAAATGCTGACAATACATTTTTTGGGCAGCTGGGAAATAGGGCTGTTACAGCAAAAGAGTACCCAGGGCATATTCTTCTGAAACTTTTGTGTTTTTCATTTTGCCTATGAGATCAAATTAATTCTTGATAGGTTTTTAAATTTTGGGAGTTAGTTATATTTATCTGATGACTATTTTGCGAACTGATATTAGCAGTTATTAATTATTGTTCTCATGATGTTTCCAGGTGCTTGTATCTTGAGTAAAGCATAAAGTACAGGCAATACCAGGTTATTGGATTTGAGCCTTAGTTTGACTTATTTTGGGATGGTTTTGACTTCTTCCATTAAACTGCTGTATTCTTTGAGGCAAATTTTGAGTGGATTGTAATTGATTTCAAGGTACCTTTCAGTTTCCAGTGGTTTAAATACTCTATTTAAATAATCTTTTTCTAATATAACAATTTTACCTTTGTCCACTCTCTTGTATATTACATCTTTGTTTCATAACGATTTCGTAATGTATTTTGATGCAATGTTGTTGTGGGGCTTCCTGATATTTTCAATATTTCTGCATAATGGCTTTTAAGTTTTTCTCCAGTTCTTTAAGACTGATAATTAAGAGATTTGCTGCTCAGGTTAGTCTTTAGGGAATTTGGATAACAAACCCCAGATAGCTCTATTAATAGGCACAAAGTAAAGTCATAAGAATTTCTGTGGCATTTACAACCAAAGAGGAAAACAAGGAAGCCCAGCTATTAAATTCAGAAATATGTGGGACTGAAAACTGTGTCATGAACATGCAGCATCCACAGTGTGACTCTAGTTTCTGAAAAACAATCTGTTATAAAAGTTTAAGAGGTAGAACTGGAACTTAAAAATTCAATGCCACAACTCGGATTTGAACCACAGACCTTCCGCTTGCCGGGCGGACGCTCTAACCACTGAGCTATTGTGACAAACTGCCAGAATGGCATTAAATTCTCAAGCCAGTTCGTATTTCTCCTGGTAAACCACAAAGGCAGTCTCACATCAGAAACAATTACCCCAATGGTGACTTACTATTGTAATAACTTTGCAATAGACATACATGGTAACTCTGTTCAAGATTCAAATGCTTCTAAATTTTTAGGTATACAGATTGACAAGCACCTAAATTGGAAAACCCACATAGGTGAAATTGCCCCTAAACTGAGCTCTGCATGCTATGCATTACGACTTCTGTCCTCCTTCAGTGATGCTCATACATTAAAATTAGCTTACTTTGCGTACTTCCACTCTGTAATGAAATATGGTATACTCTTTTGGGGAGGTTCAACAAATTCAAAGAGAATTTTCATCTTACAAAAAAAGGCCATCAGAATTATATCACACTCTCATCCAAGAACATCGTGTAGAAGCATTTTCAAAAACCTAGAAATATTAACCCTTACCGGAGAATACATATATTCACTGATGAACTTCTACATAAAAAATAAAAACTACTTCACTACTAATTCTGACATCCACAATATCAATACAAGATCTAGATCTGAACTTCATATACCATCAACTAACCTCACATGTGTCCAAAAAGGAGTGCATTACCAATGTATAAAAATATTTAATATGCTACCTAATGAGTTAAGGACCTGTAATGATAAGGTATTCAAAATTAAGCTAAAGGAATATCTTCTTAAGCATTAATGCTATACCATAAATGAATTTAACAACATCTAATGTAACCATTAGATCATTTTATGTTTATAATATTAATCCTGTCTATTGTAAATATTGTATAACATATTGACATGTTCCACATCCTGTTGCCAAGGCAAATTGTAGGATCTATGGAATGCAAATAAATGTATGTATGTATGTATGTAGTACTTTATATCCCAGGATATTACGAACTGGCTTGAGAATTTAATGCCATTCTGGCAGTTTGTCACAATAGCTCAGTGGTTAGAGCATCCGCCCGGCAAGCGGAAGGTCTGTGGTTCAAATCCCAGTTGTGGCATTGAATTTTTAAGTTCCAGTTCTACCTCTTAAACTTTGCCCACACACGGCTTGTGTGTTTAAAAACACCAACAGTAAGTTTGTTGGCATAAATAAATAATAATTACCATGTGAAGGTTATTTAATCCTGGGATATAAAGTACTTACAATAGTAAGTCACCATTGGGGTAATTGTTTCTGATGTGAGACTGCCTTTGTGGTTTACCAGGAGAAATACGAACTGGCTTGAGAATTTAATGCCATTCTGGCAGTTTGTTACAATAGCTCAGTGGTTAGAGCGTCCGCCCGGCGGTTCAAATCCCAGTTGTGGCATTGAATTTTTAAGTTCCAGTGCTACCTCTTAAACTTTGCCCACACACGGCTTGTGTGTTTAAAAACACCAACAGTAAGTTTGTTGGCATAAATAAATAAATAATAATTACTGTTATAAAAGTTTCTTGTTCATATGAAATCCTTCTAGAAGTTGTCCTAAATTCACCAAGATCTCATTGTGAGGAGACAAAATAATTTGCGCCAAACAGATGAATGAGTTCAACAGTGTCGGGTGTAGTAGATAGCAGATTATGCGCCTTCATTCCAGTAAGTTATTTATATTTTATAACCTGAGTTCCTTCTGTGGTGCTATGATGAAACTTGAAGTTTAAAGAATGTGTTTATCTTCGGTCAATTTTAAAACTTCACCCAAATTAAAATGTTGTTTTCTTGAGTTATAACATTTTAAATAATAGACATCTATTCTTTTTGGCAGTATATAATGTAAACTAATATATACTACATAATGATATTTGATATCTGTCCTTTTCATATACATAATAATTTATACTGAAGCTCTTGTACAGAACTGACAAAATTATGAACAGGTAAATGTTTTCAGATAACCATAAATGTTGTTATGTCCATAATTTCTATACTATCGACAATAATATTTTCATACTCCATTTGGTGTATTTAGGCAGTATGAAAGGTAATATCCTAATATATTTTTGCATTCCAAGATGTTCCATTAAGCAATTATTAAATTTTTTTATACAACATTCTATATAAACTTCTATTCAAGAAAGTGGAATGCAGAAAAAATTACAAAACCTATGCTCTAATAAGTTTTGTAGGAAGTTACATGCTGTATAAACACAGCATTTCCAGAACCTCAACCATTCAGGCAAAGTTACATTGACAATGTAACATTCTTGTAAAACACATAGTTATGAGATGACCTCTTTAACACTTATGAAACCTCACTTAATAAAATATATAACTGAAATGGTTTCAAGAGGGGAAAAATTACTTTAAATGTTGCTTTTAGTGTGTATAATACATTAAAATTATATAATTACACATTATTTTAAATACAATAAATAAACTAAACCTTGCATTAGTGATGATACAAACAAGCACATAACATTACTTTATGCAAAAATTTACTAAATTTTTATGGTAATTAATGGACATAAATACATTTTGATTGTGAGTGTTTCAATTCCTGTCCAGCACTTCTTTTAGGTAAAGGTTGCTTCACAATCACTGACAACAGTAACAATAACCAGAATGATAAACTTCAAATACGAAAGCTGATTTTTTTTTCAACCTCCAATTGCTTAGTATAGAAGCTATGCAAGTGGCAGAAAGTGGACATACACTGTAGGCTACTGTGCAACTCTCGCACTACACACTCCGCCATTGTCAACCTCAAGGCATCAGTGTGTGTTGCACTACAGCCATGTAAACATGTTGTTAGCTAATGCTGGATTTCTGACAATAAAGTCATTAATCCTCTTGCTCTCCAGTATTTTTCGCTGATGGATGGGGTGCTAGAAGTGGCCGGGAATATTTGAAGGTGGTCTCGGTCCATTTCCTCTTGCATATCGCATAGAGGACGGAGTGGTGAAGAATATATCCCAATTCTGTTCAAATGCTTTACCAGACAATCATGTCCCGTATTCAACCTGAAGGTTGCAACTGTCATTTTTCAAGGATACTCAGGAATTACTGTTTGAATGTTTGGTAGTTCCCATGTTTTATTTTTTATATTTTTCATAGTAATATATTGCAATAATATTTTTTAATTCAGTGTTGACTAATCTTTTAGCTGCATAAAATGGTAGATTAACTATAGATTTCTGTACACTGCTGGTACCCTTTTCTTGCAAGAAAATCAGCTTTCTCATTACCACTCAGTCCACAGTGAGCTGGTATCCATTGAAAGACTAGGTGTTTTTGAAGTGCGGTTAGATGGGTAAGGATTTTCCAACATTCTATAATTGTTTGGTTTTTTGGTGACAACTTGGAAGTAATTGCTATAATTGCTGCCCTGGAATCTGAGAGAATAACTGCTTGATGAAAATGTGAAATTCTATACAAAAGATTTTGTAGGGCCATTCGAATTGCTTCAATTTCTCCATCAAAGTTAGTAGTTCCATAACTTAAAGATTTGTAATAGGAAAAGAGGGGACACGTGACTCCAGCCCCTGCTCCATCTCGGTTTGATATCAATGATCCATCAGTATAAATATGGAACCATTCGTGTTCTGGAAATCTAGTATGGATTGTCTCTAATGCCAATAATTTTAGAACACTAGTTGGAGTATAGCCATGTAAACATGGATGCCGTCATTGTTGCTCCCGTCAAGTGTGCATTACAAAGTGTACTTCAATTTCTGCAAGCAGAAGGGAATAGTGCAGCAGAAATTCATCAGAGAATGAGCCGAGTGTACGGTGAGAACTTCATGACTGATGGTGTTGTGTGTGAACCGTGCCATAAGTTGAAAGATTGCCAAAATGATGTGCATGATGAAGAGGGCCAAGAATGCAAGTCTGTTGTTACAGCCGACCTTGTTAAATGAGTTGACAATGGTTAGAGAAAATTGTAGGTTCACCATAACTGCTTTGTCTATGGAAATTCTGGAAGTTTCAAGATCTGTTGTACACTCTATTGTTACTGAGCATTTAGGCTACAAAAAACTTTGTGCTCATTGGGTTCCAAAAATGTTGACAAAAGTCACCGAATGGCATCAGCTTTGAATTTCCTAGACTGTTATCACGATGAAGGAGAGAAATTTTTGAAATCAATTGTTACTAGAGATAAAATTTGGATCCAATACGGCACACCAGAAACAAAACAACAATCACAACAATGGATGCATCCAAATTCACCAAACAAACCAAAGAAAATTCAAACAAACATTCAACAACAGGAAGGTTATGGGTACTGTGTTTTGGGACCAAAAAGGTGTGTTGCTTGTAGAGTTTATGCAGCCCGGAACCACTATCAAGGCAGCTGTTTACTGTGAAACTTTACGACGTTTGCGAAGAGTCATTCAAACTAAATGAAGAGAAATGCTGACTTCAGGAATTGTGTTGATCCATGACAATGCTCTCCACACACTGCTGGCACAACCCAAGGGCTCCTTTAACAATGTCAGCAGGACACTTTCGATCATCTGCCGTACAGACCTGACCTGGCACCTAGAGACTTCTACCTTTTCCCTGAGCTGAAGACGTGGCTAGGAGGCAGCACTTTCAAACCAACAAAGATCTTCAAAACAACGTCAATGCTCATTTGAAATCATTGGCGGCAACATTTTTTGAAGAGGGTATTTCAAAGCTTCTCCCTGGTATGACAAATGTCTCAATCTTTTCTGTGATTATGTTGAAAAGTAACCATAAGTGTACAAACCCTTTGGTAATAAAATAATTGTTTTCTATGAACTTTTATTTATAGCCTATCAGAGGTTTAAAACAAAAACAGCCCTCGTAATTCATGTATTCGAATGGGAGGGTTCACAACTGACAGAAAGCTTTCCCAGGCCCTGGTAATGCGAAAGAAGACTTGGCCAAGTTTTAACTTATTCACTGCCATTTCCGGGCATGGCATGCTAGATTCATATGGTGTGAATTAGACTTTTTGCTGTAGAAATTAATCAAGGCAGCTGCGCCATAAAACAGACACTACAGCTCTCTCTACTTGCAAGCTAGAAAGAATATCATTGATCAGTTAGAAACAAATTAATTCCCAAAGCACAATATCCCCTCCATTTTCAGGTACCTTGTCGTTATCATTTCTGGGCTGTTGAGAAACAAAATATTGAGTTAAGGCTAGAGATTTCTTCCAGGCTTAAAAGCTGTGGTCTGCTGGAGTTTTGAGGTCCAAACGTTTTGTCCACACCTGCAGTGGACATCATCGGTGGCATAGTCTGAGTCTTCTCAGTGAAGGTTCAGTTACAACAGAATCGTTTATGACTGGAGGTGCCGTATTTATATGTAGGCTGCTCACAGGGGATTGGCTGGGCTTGAGCAGGAGGTGTGTGTTAGATTGGCGGGCCGTTCTGATTGCTGATTGGTTTACGTGATTTTTCTGCATTAGTGCTTCTTTTTTATGTTTGAGTATCGGATGCCAGGTTTTGTTCAATTTTAGAGTTTCTTCCTTCCTGTTAAAATTATTGAGGTCTTTGTAAATTTCTACGGCTTCACGTTGTAGTCTGGTGTGGTAGTATGGAATAGATGAAAGAACAGTAGTCTCCTTATACTGAATTATGTGTTCGCCATCGGCCCATATAGCATGTTCTGCGACTGCTGACTTGTCTGTATGTCCCAGCCGGCAGCACCTCTTGTGTTCTGTAAGTCGGGTGTTGATGCTGCGTTGGGTGTACCTATGTACACTGCATCGCAGGAACACGGAATCTGGTAAACACTGGCTGAAGCGAATGGGTCCCTGGGATCTTTGGCCAACTGAAGCAAGGTATTAATCTATCTGGTAGGTTTGAAGATAGTTCTGATGTTGTAGCGCTTGAGTAGGCGTCCTATTCTATCTGTGACAGTTTTGAAGTAAGGCAGAAAAGCAGTGCCTTTGCTGTTGGGTGGATCCTGTTCGAGGTTGGCAGGGTGAGGCCTAGGTGGGCGTATTGCTCTACGAACTTCTTGTGCCATGTAACCATTTGAATATAAAGTCCGTTCCAGATGTCAGAGTTCCTGTTGTAACGAGTTAGGCTCACAGATGCGGGCAGCGCGGTCAGTGAGGGTCTTTATGATGGCGCATTTCTGCATAGGATGGTGATTGGAATTTTTGTTCAGATATCGGTCAGTGTGGGTTTGTTTGCGGTAGACTGTATGTCCAAGGATCCCATCTGCTCTCTTGCTGACCAGAACATCTAAGAAGGCCAGTTGTCCATCTTTTTCTTTCTCAAAAGTGAATTGAATACGTGGATTGATGCTGTTGAGATACTGTAGGAAACCATAAAGGGTTGATTCCCTATAACCCCAAACGACGAAAGTGTCATCCACATAGCGATACCATACAGACGGTTTGTGAGCTGCAGAACTTAGGGCCTGGGACTCGAAGGACTCCATAAAGAAATTAGCAAGCACTGGGCTGAGTGGCTGCCCATGACACCCCGTCAATCTGTTCGAAGAAAGCCTGGTTCCATTGGAAGTAAGTGGCGGTAAGCACGTGATGAAATAGTGCTAGTATGTCATCCAGAAAGAGATTTTTCAGTAGTGTGATGGCATCATTTACGGGAACCATAGTGAAGAGAGAGATAACATTGAAGCTAACAAGGACATCCTGAGGTTGCAGTGTGATGGTCTTTAGTTTTTTAATGAAATGGTGTGAGTCCTTGATGTAGGTGTCCATGGAGCCAATGTGAGGTTGTAGTAAATTGGATAAATACTTCGCAACAGCGTAGGTATGGGACCCAATGCTGCTGACAATAGGTTGTAGTGGTACTCCTGTCTTATGTATTTTGGGCAGACCGTAGAGTCTAGGAGGTTGAGTTTCAGATCTAGTGACGCGGCATTTACCCTCAGGTGGTATGGATGACGTTTTTATTAAACTGTTGATTTTCTGTAAAATACGGGCTGTAGGGTCACGTTGAAGTTTGCGGTAAGTATGAGGCTGTAGAAGCTCCATAATCTTGTTCTGGTAATTAAGCTGGTTCAGGACAGCAGTGGCATTGCCCTTATCAGCAGAGCAGACAATAATATCCATGTTGGCATTTAGATGTTTGAGAGGTGTTCTTTCTTGGTGTGTCAGGTTACTATTTGGAGGTCTCGCACGTTGAAGAATCCTGGCGGATTCTCGGCGGATTTGGGGCATTTGTTTACAGTAAAGAATATTCTATGAACTTAAAATAAAGAATGCAAATGTTATGGACTCATGTAACAAAATATTTATCAAATCTGTTTTTATAAAAACACACTGAGAAGAACTCTTTAAGCAAACACATTTTCTTGCATGTAATGAATAAAATTAAAATATTGAAATAGGAAGATAATTTCTTCTATTTCATAACATGTACAAATAGGAAAAATGATTATTAATACTAGTGAGTGAACAGACTGCAAGTTTTACAAATTAATTTTTGTAATTTTAACCAAGTGTTAAACAAGAGGAAAAGAAAGAAAAAGAAATAACTATGTTTGACGTTGGTGAGCATTGCTTTAATTCCAATAAAGCAGCATTAATTCTAGTTTTATGCCAAAGTTGCAAAACTAATGAATTTTAAGAACAGTTCTACACAGAGGAAGATATTAAAACCAATGCAATTCCTTTTAATGATTCATGTTGTTGTTGTAGTGTTTAACACCCGCTTTTACTACTACGGCACCGCAGGCGGTGACACTGATGATACATGGAATGAAGATGGAGCACCGGTGGAATGAGATGGCGGGGGAAACCAGAGCACCCGGAGAAAACCCGCCCTGATGCCGCTTCGTCCACCACGAATACCACATGCAGGTCCCTGGGATCGAACCCGGGCCGCCTAGGTGATAGGCGAGCGCGCTAACCGCTCGGCCATGGCGCCGCCATTTTAATGATTCATTTATTTCATTTGGATAAGTTTAGCACTGCTCAGTATTGACTCTAAGTGCTACTCCTATACAGAGTTGTGCAGCAAGCAAAACGCTTCTAAATTCATGTTTGTAACTCTCATAAAGTTGGCTGGTTGTGCGGCAGAAACAAGCAAGGGATCTTACTTCCAAGCAATCACATAAAATATGTCTGCAACTGAAACCACTAACTTTGCACTGATTCAGGTTCTCAAAATCATAGATATACCAAATGTTGGAAATGTCCTCTACATCCACACAAGTTTGGCATCGTTTTAGGACATTTTCTTTCAAGCACATCAGTATATTTTCTAAAACAGAAATTTCTTTCCTGATATATTCTTTTGTAGTGTCTCTAAGGTATGTGGGTTTGACATACTTTTAAGTTCTATCCATATATAAGATCTGCAGAATATACTGGCCATAACTCTGTACTAATTATCCATCTTCAAAACTTTAATAATTCTTCAGCGGTATGTGTGGTTGCAAAGTCTTGCAGAGATATTCAGTATCAGCCAGATGTTTAACCTTACGTTGGGCATGTGTCTTGGTAGAACACTGTTGATGGTGCGGGACCTAGGAGATCTGCACTATATTTTGGTGATTATATGCCCTTATTTACTTCTTAATTTTATTTTTCCTTTGATTTTATTTAGGTTAAATATATATGGTGTTTATTAGTATATCTTACTACATAGATCAGCTAAAGTGTAATATGAATACAGCATACATTATAATTTGTACTACAATACATTTAAAGATAAGTTGTGATGTGCAGGTATGCAACTTGTAACTTGAAACATATTGTAAATAATGATGAAGATGACGATTATTGATAAGCACATGAAGTTGCCTATCAAATACATGTCATCATAGCATTGGCTGCTATCATCATCTTCAGAATCGTCTGATTCATACAAGTTGTCATGCAGGCATATGGCATCATCAACGCAAAGTAGGTGATGCACTTCTTCCAAATTCTTGGGATTTTGAAGGTCATATATTTTACTCCTGTTCATGATGAAGCTGTAACAGCTCCTGGCAATGAGAAAACAACATTGCACAACGAGGACAAACATGTCAGCAATATGTAATGAAGAGTAGGTGTCTGGTTGACATGTAACTGCTTTTGATGCAGCAAACAATTGAGTAAGGTATAATGTTAGCTGTCCTACTCAGACAATTGCATAGGTGTGTTCGTTCAAAAACTATAACATATAAATAAACCTAGGGGTCCCTCAGGCCTCTAGCAACCAAAAGAAGGTTAAAGATAGTGTATGTTGTTCCCGTAATGTCTTACATTTTCATTATCTGCAAAATAATACAAGCCCTATTGTTCCTTTGGTATACAGCATACCGTGATTTTCTCATCAATGCAGTTTTCTGCACTAAGAATGGTTTCTCTGAGCTCCAATATTGGTTATTCTGTGTCAAAACTTGGCTAGGTGAATAGAGCATCCATTACCTGAGAAAATCATTAAATTTGGATTAATGATTAACATTCCTCAAAATACGCTTACACAACTTATCAGCCTTGATATCATGTGGTGGCAATTCATCCTACAACAGGGATCTTATGTGGTTGAATTCCAAGCATTTAGTAACCGAGTTCATTGAAATTGAAGTGGACTGTGCAAGCCAGTGATGAGATTTTTGGTGCAAAATGTTCTAATCACTCTCCAACTTCACCTAATTTCTCCTCAGTAAAAATTAACCACTTTACCCTTGATCCTTGTCAAGAGTCTAACCCACTTCCCTAAATTTACTAGGGAGTAAGTTTTCGTATGGCCTCTGCTTGGAATGTGCACATCACAGTTCCGTAGTAAGCTGAAGAGTTGCTGTGGCAAACCAACAAGCCAATTCATACTGAGAAGCACAGTAGCATATGCTGAATTTGCTGACATATAGGATGTGCAGATTGTAAGCAATTTTAAGGAGAAACATTTTATCACTATATATCATAATGAATTTACAATGCTTCAAATATAAGAAATATGTATTTCTGCTTTAAATATATAATATGTTGAAGCAGTTTCTTTTCTAAGCCTTCAAAAATTACATGCAAGACAGGGGTATGGAGAAGTTGTGCTTCACATGTTATATCAGCTACAACGACTTTGTGAGTTTAATGAAATTAATTTTCACTGAAAATACTGCAATCAGCAATCTGTTAAAAGTAGCAACGATTTGAAAGATTATCAAGAATAATTCCATTGAAAGTATAGCTATTAGCTGTTTAATTATATAAAACGATGGATAAAAGTATTATATAAAAAAATTGTGATATTATGTCTAAACATTTGAGTGTGTAGATTATAAAGAAGAAATAAAACTAATTACAAGCGATTCAGGAGATGAAATTTGTTTTATTAACTTCACATCCATCCATCACTGTGACCCTGTGGAGATATAATAGAAAGGAATCATACAGCTAGACGACTGTAGCTACGCCAAGGTTTTCAAACTGCTACAATGTACTTCTACTTTAAAAAATCTGATGTGTTGCATTCACATGACTTTCTCTACTCTTGTGCTAAACATTCTTACAAACTCTTATTCCTATTTCTTCTTTGTGTTAGTTAAGATAAACATTTGCAGAAATTACACTGGTTCACAAAATTCAACTTTGTAAATTTTTTGAGCACTAAAGTGGGTTCACTAAAAATTCCATACTGATGTAGGTTTTCTTCATTTTAGTGACGTAAGCTGTGGGACCAGGATATACATTGCTATTGTGAAAGAGTACTGCTTTGAGGCTAGTTTTGGAGCCATCAACAAATAGTTGCCATTCCACAGGTAAATGTTTCATCCCATGGTGTTAAATGGACCATTCATGTCACTGCAGTAACAGAGTAACTCTTCAATGACAAAGAATGGTGCAAAGGCAGCTTGATGGTGTCAAAAGCAAGAAACCCAATGACCTTTGTCTAGTAAATTTCACTGTTTCAGACGCAAACCCAAGAGTTCAGCTTATGGTCCCTAAGAAGAGGGGACCTGACATTATGTGTCAGGAGATGCAGGCAGCATCATTCCTTCATAATCAAAATCACAGCTTGCATTCTTTGGGTCTGTACTAGCTTAGACCTGGGTTTCATCTTCAAATGACCCTGTGTCTGGAGGAATGGGTACAGATAAGGAGGAACTGTACGGTACATGTCAAATAGCAGACTTGATGTAGGGATACTTGATCTTTCTATCCTTGTTTCTTCCCTGCTATTTTAACCATGCAGAAATAGCAATCCTCTATGTGATTGGTCGGATCCCTCCATATTATTGGAATAGCAAAAGGCATTGCAACTTTACCTTTTTTCTTCACCCAACCATTAAGACAGATCACACAGACAATAAGTGGAGCCTATTTTCAGTCCTGATTACCTAACTTGCACCAGAAATAAAGATCATACATTTTCTTCACAATGTCACTATGTTTCTTCACATGTCATCTGCATGATTTAATAGTATACTCACCATAGATGTAGCAAAAGTTTATTGGGTGATTCTTAAGAAATCTACCTGATTGCTTTTTATAGTCATTCTTGTTTAATGAGATACTTTTAAAACTGACTGTGCCACAAAAAAGCAAATAACATATTCATGCTTGCGGGGGGGGGGGGTCAAAATACATAAAAAACACCCATTTCCCTTCTTGAAAATTTTTCACAGTACACCAGTGTTATCTTATTATTTCCTTGTAGGTGCAAGGGGAATATGGGAATACAGTAGGCTTTGAGCAAGTCAAAACTTTTAAAGCTTTGAGATTCCGTTGGGGTGAGGAGAAGCACCCCTTGGCTGGATATGGCTTTCTTCTGAGCGCTTCCTTGTGTGAGGTGGCTGCAAGGGATCAAGCTGGGTTCGACACACCAGCCCACAATGGTGTCTAGAGGACTAGCTAGCGCCAGTGAAGCTCCTGCTTGATGGTGTGAGACACGCTAGATGAGAGATCTGCTGAGCTCGAGCACCACCTGGGATAGTCACACCAGCGAAGCAGACCTCGACAGATGGAGGGATGGAGGAGAGGAATAGCGAGGTCTGGATGGGTCGTTGCATTAGAAAAAGATGAATTTGAGGTTGGAGATTACTCGTGTCAATGGTAGCCCATGCAGTGGACCATATGAGGTAAGGAGCCAGTTGAGACTGCCTGCTAGCTGCTAGCCCTCTCTATTTCAACTTGCAATAGTTGCATAATGGTCCAGCTGTCTTGTGCAAGATACCGGTGACGCTATCTAGTTTATTAAGCTCAAATGTATACATTAGGACTGCTGTGGTGTGCGCTTGAACTATTTACACATTTACCTGTGTGTTTTATTATTACTGTATTAGCGTGTGTCACAAAATTGTCTTCGTGTGGTGAAGTTATTTATTTGTAGTGGGATTGCCACTAAGGCATCCCCCAAGTTCACCACAGCGGGAACTTGACCTTGGCATCTTCTGCTTTTTGCCTATGTCTCTTCTTGATGTTTGACAGGCTGGGAGCCCTGGGGCATTCTGGGTCGTATGGCGGGCCATTCTGCTTCCTGGGGAGGGTCTGGTATCACCGGGTCTGCGAGGTGGGAGGTCTATTAGAATTAACTGCCACGTCCCCCCAGTTGTCTTGCCCACTTCCAACCTTGGTGGTAACTCATAGAAGCGATGTATCTCCTTGAGCCATTTATCCTCCTCCATGTCAAGTGTTGTCTTAAGCGTCCCTTACATAAGCTCATTTCTGGCATTGTGGGTGGAGTTTTTCATAGGCATGGCTGTTGCTGCACCAGCTGTGGAGCACTTGTGAAAGGTGGTGAGCGTGTAGTTGATGTGTCATGCGTTGTAGCAGTGTGTGCCGTTGTTGGCATTTTGCTGTCCGAGTGTGTGTGATGCTCTGTGCCGATCTATGGATACTGTTGCCGTGCTGCCATCTTTGAGGAGGATCTCTGCTGTCTTTCTGTCATTGTGAGCTACAGGAACGGGTCCGCGGTATGGTGGGATGAATTTGTATCTGCTTGTCTCCTCTCGCATATATATGTGTGCAGCGGTCTGGAGGTCTGGCTCGAGGTAGCTCTGTCTACACTCTTGTAGTTGGGTGTGGATTTCCCTTGTGAAGGTTTCTCAGTTCAATTTCGTGAGGACAAAGATGTCTATGGGCAGGCAGATGCGTTGCTGGAATACCCGCTGTGTTGCACACTCTTTGTCAGAATTGCTGACTGCTGCTCTTAGTGCTGTTTCCAAGCATTGGTGCCATCATTCTATTTTCCCATTTGCTTGGGGGTGGTATGTGTTTGTCTGGTATTTATTGATGCCCAGCAGTTTGGTAAGTTTGTTAAATAGCTTGGCTTCAAATTTACATACCTGGTCTGTGGTTAGTCTGGCTGGCGTGCTGTATCGGCTTACCCAATGGTGGATGAATTTGTTGGCTAAGGTGGCAACGTCGATTTCCTTGAGGGGAATACATTCTGGCCAACTGGTTGCCTGGTCAATCATGGTTAAGCAGAAGGTGAGCCCGCTGGAAGGGGGTAAGGAACCGACGATATGCAGGTGCACATGTTCGAATTTTGCTGCCAGGGGAAAGGATTGTAACAATACTTTTGTGTGGCGGTATACTCTGGCTATTTGGCACTGGTGGCAGGCTCTAGCCCATTGTTATGTCAGCCCTCATAGATGGCCAAAAATATCTGGTGGTGATAAGCTTGTGTGTTTCATGGATCCCTGGATGGCTCATGACGTGAAGTTTCTGAAAGATCACCATTCTCTATTTGCTGCGGATGAAGGGTCAGTTGCTGCCTGTGCTAGTGTTGTAGGAGAACACAATGCCGGTGTCTGCTATATGTTCTCATGTGTGGACCTGTATGTTGGCAGTACCGTGTCTGCAGTCTGCGCTTGGGCTAGGAATCCAGCTGCAGTACAGTCGAGTGTCTGTATGTGTGACAGAGCATCCGCTACCTTGTTTTTGTCTCCCACGCAGTACTGGATGTCGGTGGTGAACTGTAATATGAACCCCAGCTGGTGGACTCTCCTGGGTGTGCTGTTTTTAAGGTTCTGTGTAATGGCATGTGTAAGTGGTTTGTGGTCAGTAAGGATGGTGAAGTGCCTTTCCTTCTACCTGGTCCCAGAAGTGCTTGAAGGCCTCATAGGTGGCTAGCAGTTCACACTCAAAGGTGGAATAAGTTCTCTGAGCCTCACTGAGTGTCTTGTAGAAGAATCCTAGAGGCTTCCCCGCTGCAGGACAGCACTGACGCCAGTGTCGCTAGCATCCGTAGATAGGTATAATGGCATGTTTCCTGATGGGTGAGCCAGCAGAGCTGCATTTGCCAGAGCTTGCTTGGTGTTATCGAAGACATTGCTGAGTACCTCTGTCCATTGTATATGTGTTTTGTCCCCCCCCCCTTTTTTTTTTCCTAGCTGTTATGGACTAAGACATTCAAAGGCTGTTGGACAGTGGCTGCCTGTAGGATGTGTCTATGGCAGAAGTTGACCATTCCGAGGAATCAGTGTAGTTCCATAATGTTCTCTGGCAGCGGGAACTCAGTGATGGCCATGACCTTAGTTGGGAGTAGTCAGGCACCCTGGCTGGATACCAGGTGTCCCAGGAACTGTACTTCTGGTTTTACGAGGATACATTTGGCAATTTTAAGGTGTAGGTCATACTCTGTAAATCTCTGGAGGAGTACCGTAGGTGTTTCTCATGTTGCTGTAGTGTCCGGGATGCCAGCAAAACGTGATCTAGGTAGCAGGTGAATGACAGGTCCCATAGGAGATGGTCCATGAACTGTTGGTATGTTTGCATAGCATTCCAAAGGCTGAAGCCCATACGGTGTACTTGAAGAGGCCCAATGGGGTAATTGATGACTGTTTTGGGCATGTCCTCTGGGACAATAGAAATGTGGTGGCAGGCCCCCTGGATGTCCAAGGTGGAGAAGATGGAGGTCCCATGGAGGAGAGTATTGAAGTCTCATATGTGTGGGACTGGGTACCAATTGGGCACAGTTTTTTTATTGAGTTGTCTGTAGTCCCCACAGGCTCGAATAGATCCATCTGGTTTCTTAATGAGATGGAGGGGTGATGCCCATGTTGATTTTGAAGGCTGAGTGATGTGTTCTTCTAGGGGTCTAGCGAATTGGAATGTTGCTTTGGAATCAGCTTTTGGAATGTTGGCGATTGGGAACTCCCAGGTGTATGTCTTCCTGTTCAGGTGCAATGTTGCCTTTTGGGTGCTGTCTGTGTGGATTGGGGATGTGTTTACTACGTAGACCTGGTATTCTGTGCACTGTGATCACTGGATGATCCTGTTAGGTAGGATTGAGACACATGCTCCCATGTCCACCAGGTACAGAATTCAGTTCTGCTGGCAGTGGATGAAGAGGTGGTTTGCCTAGGCGTTCACAGCTGGTCCCCTGTACTTGCTGTGGTGTACTGTTTCCCTGTTGCCTGCTGTTTGCAAGCTGGCAGGGTGGTGTACACTTCTGGGCTTTTGAGACCCAGTGCCTATGGTACCAGCAGATGTTGCTGGGTTGTTTGCAGATTTTTTGTGGAGTTGTAGGCGTTTGTGTGGGATTTCTTTCTTCAAGTGTCTTTAGCCTGTTGGTTAAAGCCTCAATCTTGCCACTTACAAGACGTTTCTTGTTGTACTTCTGTGATGCTTCTTGTGTAGTGTTCCATGAATCTGTCTGCAATCCGGGCCAACTTGTCAAGGGGTTCATCAACCCATGCTGCCAATATGGATTGAGTCCACTTTGGGAGTTCGCATAGCTATAGTGGGCTCAGTAGTTCCTCCTGTGTAATAGTGCAAGCTTGATGCCACATGATTCTTAGCAGCTGGGAAGGTTTATGGTCACCTAGCTGCATATTCTTGATTAGGTGTTGTAGTTGCTGTTGGTTTGTTGGGGTGCATATCTCGAGCAAGCAGTGCTTGAGAGCTTGATAGGGTTGTTCTCCTGGATTGGTCACCAGGTCTGCAACTTGTACTATTATCTCTTGAGGGAGTTGTCCTAAGATTCTATGGAAGTGGTTGCATTAGGTATTGATGTTGTGTGCCGTGAAGATTGCCTCCATTTGTAGAAACCAGGTTGCTGGATCTTCCTTGCAGAAAGCTGGCAGTGGAGTGGTGATGGCACATACTACTTATAGCTGTGTGGTGGTTGCCTTTGGTGTAACTTCGTCTGGGGTCACCACTGTTGTGCACCTGTTCCTGTCCATGGTTGCATGTTGTACTACGGAGGAGTAAGGTGACGAGTACCCATTGGCTGGTATGGCATCTTGTGCTTTCTCCTGAGCGCTTCCTTGTGTGAGATGGCTGCAAGGGATCAAGCTGGGTTTGACACACCAGCCCACAAGGGTGTCTAAGAGGACTAGCTAGCGCCAGTGAAGCTCCTGCTTGATGATGTGAGACACGCTAGATGAGAGATCTGCTGAGCTCGAGCACCACCTGGAATAGTCACACGTCACACCAGCGAAGCTGGACCTCAAAAGATGGAGGGATGGAGGAGAGGAATAGCGAGGTCTGGACGGGTCGTATGAGGTAAGGAGCCAGTTGAGACTGCCTGCTAGCTGCTAAGCCTCTCTATTTCAACTTGCAATAGTTGCATAATGGTCCAGCTGTCTCATGCAAGATACCAGTGATGCTATCTAATTTATTAAGCTCAAATGTATACACTAGCACTGCTGTGGCATGTGCTTGAACTATTTACACATTTACATGTGTGTTTTATTATTGCTGTACTAGAGCGTGTCACAAAATTGTCCTCGTGTGGTGAAGTTATTTATTTGCAGTGGTGTTGCCACTAGAGATATAAAAAAATGAATAACAATCTTCCATTTGATAAATGTTTAAGTATTCCAAAACTCAAACAAATAACAAGGAATATCTCCGAAACGGTTCACTGTACAAAAAAACTTATTTGGACATAAATTGTGTGTTGGTCTATCTCTTCCCGTTTACCAGTTACGCAAAAGTCATCCAGAGTAAATAGGACTATGGAGGCTATAGCCAGAAAATTCAAAGTATACATTTCATTTGCCATAAAAATATGTCAAACATTTTACATTTTAATAAAAAACATTAGAGATATTTTCAAGAAAATCAACATGTTCAACAAATTTTCCATGTAAAGGGCAGTTTAGGGTGGAGGACTTTTCTTCGAAATCTTCGTGTCACATCCTTAAAAGACAGTAAACTTAAACACCAACTTTGGTTTTTAACAGTTTTTGAGTTATGTGTGTGTGCGTGTGCGTGTGCGTGTGCGTGTGCGTGTGCGTGTGCATGTGCATGCAGACCTTTTCCTAAAAATGCTTTTTTTTTTTTTGAGTCAGGGTTCTCAAAACATATATTTCCAGTGAAATCTCAACATCAAACTTTTGGGTGGAATACAATACTTCTTCTACTTACTATACAAAGTAGAGAAAGTAAAAAATATGTTACATTCATATGACTTTCTCTGCCCATTCTGCAACAATTATAACAAAAGCTTACTCTTCATTCCACTTCGTGTTAATATAAAACATTGAATATTTCCTTAGGGAAATACAGTAGGCTTCATGCAACAGTCAACTCTAAAGAGTGGGTCACTATGTGATGGCTTTGAACTTCCATTCTGTTTGCATGACCAAGAGAAAAAAAGAAAATAAACAACAATTTTCCAGTAGTTGAAAATTCAAACCAATAACAAATAATATCTTGGAAATGGTTAATGCCACAAAAAATTTTATTTGACATAAATTCTGTGCTTTAATAAGTAATGATGAATTGTTATAGGCGTTTTTGAGAAAATCACAGCGTTAAAAATATTTTCCATATAAATGGTAATTTGGAGTGGGAGGATTTTGCTGAAAATTCTTGCGTTGCACTCTTGAATGATGCTGAACTTAATAATACTGATCTTTTATTTTGAGTGATACAGTTCTCTCTCTCTGATATATATATGTATTATATATATATATATATATATATATATATATATATATATATATATATATATATATATATATGCATGCACCTGCACCCACACCCACCCACCCACACACCCTTTTTCTAAAAATTCTTTTTTTTGGCTTGGGGGGGGGGGGGCTCAAATGGCGAAATCTCAGTATTGAATTACAATTACAATACTGCCTCTATTTACTCTGAGTAGGTAACAGAGAAACTAAGAAGCACCTCATCCAATTAGGAAAGAGAATTTCTGCCTATATTTGCTGTTTTCATCAAACCTCACAAATTTATCACCAGCACTAAATGAGACACTACTTGAAACTACTAATAAATATAAATTTTAAGACATACCAAAAATTGTCTTCTGCGTTATCCAGCACATTACCAGTACCACATTTCTTAAATGTGTTAACTAATGTCTCAGTTCTCACTGTATTGTTGAAAAATTAAACCATTTACAAAGTTGCTAAATGCTAGGTTTCATTTCTGTGTTATTTAGCATACCTACATAATAACAGTTTGTAAGCTGACATTGTTAGTGATAAGTTGCCAAAAATTTAAGACAATTCAACAGAATAGCAGAAACTTTTAACATTTGTTGGGTCATAACCACTGCAAGTATAAACTAACATAACCATGGCTGTCAGTGACGCACATGTGCACTCAGTGTCCTCCATGTGACTGGAATGTTTTCACACATCACAAGAAGCAAGACAGAAACCGTGTAGCTTGAAAAAGTATAGAATTTGAATAGATAAGCTGTAAAAACCTGAGTATCAGTATATTAAGATGCATCCTGCCTTTAAAACTTATTTTGAACAAAAAACGTGAGTCTTATATATCAGCAAATACAAGAATTGTATTTGGTCTTATTAAAATATATGATTTTATTTTACTGGAATCAAAGTATTAACTAGTGTCCATGTTACTAACAATACTTTACATAAATAAAATGAAATTTTGAAAGAGTAAAATGTGAAAAAAACTGTTTTAATGTTTACTTTTACTTGTAAAATAAGGAAATTAAGGTAGAATCAGACTGAAAAATTCTGGCTATGGCACGAAATTACGCATTCTAATTCCGCCTTTGTAATATTGTCGTACACAAGAGCCCTTGTGTTCTGTGTGAAAAAAGGTTAATTTCCATTGCAAAAATTAAGTTTTTAAAAAACCCTTTGATTCATTAAGTATTAAACGTCCTCAGTATTAGGATGAAGAGAAACATAAATGTCCTCTGACATTCTGATGTTACATAATTATCTCCATCCCTTATATGTAGTAAAACCAATGCACACATGGCATGTTAAGAGTTTGACTAACTCTCTGTAACAAGTAAAATAAATACCGAATTTGTCCTATGTCCTGGACCAAAATGAATGTTCATCTCTCTGGTACCATATAAATCAAACATATACCAGAATTTTCCAGTAATGTCTCTGATAGAGAACAAACTGGTTTGCAGCCATGAGTGGGTAGTGATGGCGGAGTGTGCTATTGCTCCACCTAGCAAATACATGCAGCAAAGCTACATTTCATATCAGTATGACGATGAGTGTGCAGGAGGTAAATGCATCTGTTGTGCAATGTATTACCAACTAACGTATAAAACAAGCTCTCCAGGCACAGCTCGGGGAAGGAATGCTTAACAAGACTCAGGTGTGTGATGGCCATGGACAAGGACGAGTGTTACTGAAGAAACTACTTGCTGTTTGTGAAACATAAAAGATTTCATAAGCGGCAGCAGCAGTAAAAACAAGCTATGTGAGTGAACATACTGTCATTCATGATGGCCTTGGACACCAGAAATTGTCTGCCAGGTAGGCTCCCTTTCTCCTTACTCAGGAACAGGAGTTGCTGATGAAGAGCGACAGAGGGCAGGCGTGCAAAGTGCGGGCTCCGCGATGGGTATAGCAGTTTAAAGTTCTTGTGTGCAAATTGGCACATTTAATGGAGTAAAATGGAGGAAAAATTGGGCAAAAAAGAGGAATATTATTGGCATGAATAATACTGGTTTTAATTTTAATGTTTCTGCTCGTTATTGGTGGAGTTGAATTGAATCCCGGGCCAGAGATGAAAGATATAATAGGAATGTTGAGGGGTAGAGCAGAAGATATGGTCCAGGTGAAGCAAATGGAAAAAAGAATCGAAAGGAGATTGGCTAAGAATATGCAAGAAATTAAGGAAGAAATGGGTAATGTTGGTAGAGAGCTGAATGAGATGGTGGAATAATTGAATCGAAGAATGATATATTTAGAAAATATAGAAGAGAAGAACAGAAAGAGGAATATAGTTATATTTGGATATGACAAAGAGAGAGGAAAAAGGAGCTGGCAGCAGGTGGTTGATTTTTTTAGAGAGAAATTGAAGATTGAATTAGTAGCATGGGAAGTTGTTGACTCATTTAGAATAGGAAGAAGGAGGCCAAACCCAAGACCTGTACTAGTTAAGCTGGCAACAGTCAACTTTAAATGGAGAATATTAAATAGCACATCAAAATTGCGAGGGTCGAAAATTTTTATTGAAAATGATTACCGTAGAAAGGAAAGAGAATTTAGAAACATGTTAATACAAGAGATGAAGATGGCTAAAGCAAAAGGAAAGAAGGCTTATGTTAGAGGATTTTTGTTATGGATAGATGGAATTAGGCAGGAAATTCGTCACCAGAATAACACACCCGAGGCACGCGTGGAGGAAAACAGAGAGATTGTTGTTGTTGTGTTTAATGCCTGCTTTTACTACTACGGCACCGCAGGCGGTGACACTGATGACACACGGAATGAAGATGGAGCACCAGTGGAATGAGATGGCAGGGGAAACCAGAGCACCCGGAGAAAACCCGCCCTGACGCCACTTCGTCCACCACGAATACCACATGCGGGTCCCTGGGAAAACAGAGAGAGAAGATCTAGTTGCAGCATCAGCAGGGAGAGAGGGGAGCCAATTCAGCATGATATGGTGAGAGATGACGGTAGGAGGAATGACGGCAGAAGAAAAGAGAGGGGAAGTGTGATGTATAGACAAATTCAAGAACAACCAGAACAGCTGAGATCTACAGTGATGTCACCGCAGAAGCGTGTTAACCTGTCGAAATAGATGAGAGATAAATCGAGAAAGATGGCAGTGGAGGCAGCAGTTGGATTAGATGTTTGGCGCCAGGATAATCTAAGTGTAGTGTCAAAGCAGAGGGGCAGTGTTACACAGGTGTTAAGTGCTATGGGCAGTGTGGAGGAAAAAAGATGGACTCATCGTAGGTCAAAATTAGACTAATTCCGGTTCGAAAGAAAAAGCTCAGTATAGGGAAGGTCTCTGGTGGTGTTATATTGGAACGTGGAAGGTATTTGGGATAAGATGAGGAGTGGTGAGATTAAACATCACTTAAATATGGCAGATATATTTGCCGTAGTGGAGACCTGGATTTGTGGAAATGTGAACGTTGAAATGGAAGGTTATGATTATTATGGTCAGGAGACGGTAAGAACAAGACAGTTTGGGAGATCATCGGGGCAATAGGAGTGTTTATAAATAAAGAGAAAGGCTTCCAGGTTAAAGTAATAGAGGAATTATGTGATGATAAAGTAAAATGGATAATAGCAATTGATTCTTAGAGAAAGCTGATAAGGTGGCTATAGGCATTGTGTATAACCCACCAAAAGCATCTGAATTTTATGATCATAAACAATTCTTTAAAATGAGCCAGGATTTGGAGGTGCTACATAATAGTCATCCAGGGATACGATTAATTGCAGTAGGGGATTTTAATGTAAGAATAGGAGGTGAACCACCACAAGTTAGAAAAGAGGTAAATGAGGAGAGAGGGCAAGAAAGAGAGAGGAGAAAAAGTAGGTATAAAATGATTAATATGGAAGATAGAAAGCTAATACAGTTCCGTGAAGAGAATGGTCTGGATATATCTAATAGGGTTAAAGGGAAGGATCAGATGGGCGAAATTACATTCCTTAATAGCTACGGACAGAGTGTTGTGGATTATTTACTGTGCTCGTTGGATATAGAGGATGCACTAATGGATTTTGAAGTGATACAGGGTACCTTCACGAGTTATCATTTCCCATTGAAGGCTACTTTTAGAATTAAGGGAAGGGTGGAGGATCTTCACCTGTTGGAGGGGGAAAAATAATAAATGTATTCAAGTGGAGAAGAGAGGAGGAGGGGTTATATCTGGAAAGACTGAATGTACTGCTAGACAGGTTATAAAGGAGGGTAGAAGTGAATTGTTAAAATGAGGAAATCTGATGATGCAATTGAGAAAATTGAGATGATAGTTAAAAAGCCAGGGTACAGAATGAAACAGAGGAATGCGGGTAAGGGAGAAGGATGGTTTGATGATGAATGTAAAGAGGCTAGGAGGAGGGTGGAACAGGAACTAAAGAGGTGGAAGTTAAAGAGAGCCATGAGGCAAGGGAAAATTTTATAATAATGAAATGGAGTTATAAATGCTAAATGGAAATAAAAAGGAGGGAGTGGGGGGGGAGAGAATAAGTAAAAAGTCACTTGAAGCAGCTAATAAAAAGGACACTGATAGAGTTTGGCTAATAGTTAGAGGAACGTATAAAAACATTAAAAGGCAAAATGTTATAAGACCAGAAATATGGTGTAGCTATTTTAAAAATCTGAGTATAGAAAATGAAGTAGTGAACCTGAATTTGGATAAGGTAAATGTAGACTACATAGAAAGGCTAGACAAAGAGATAACTGTAAATGAAGTGTGGGAAGAAACAAAAATATTAAAAAATAAGAAAGCAGTAGGAATTAATGGCATTCCAGGGAAATTTTGGAAAGCATGGATAGAGGATAGAGAAAGAAAGGAGATGTTAGTAAAGATGATGAATAGCATATTTAAAGAAGGGTGGGTACCATATAGTTGGAGGACAAGTATAATTGTACCGATTTATAAAGGAAAAAGGAGGATTAATGACCTAGTTAACTACAGGGAATTAGTTTACTTTTAGTATTAGGAAAGATCTATGTAGGGATTTTAGCAAGAAGATTACAATGCTGGGCAGAGGAAGAAAATAAATAATCAGAATTTCAAGCAGGATTTATAAAAGGAAAGAGATTAGTGGATAGTATTTTTGTAATTAAATCAATTGTGGATAAATACATGAGTATTAAATGAGGGCAAGTTTATATGACATTTATCGATTTAGAGAAAGCTTTTGATACCATAGATAGGGAAGCACTATGGGTAAAATTGAGAATGAAACGGCTAAAGTACAAAATGTATTAAAGCAATATAAAATATATATAAGAACAATAAGTTTTGTATTAGATTGAACGGAAACGAAGTAACAGAGAAAGTTGCAGGTAATAAAGGGTTAAGACAGGGATTTAAGCTTAGCCCTATCCTGTTTAATTTATTTATAGATGATATGCTCAATGAGTTGGATAAAGATCATTTGTATTTGCCTACAGTGAACAATAGAGAAAAACAAGGTTTACTTTTTGCAGATGATTTAGTGGTAGGCTCAATTTCAATTAAAGGATTATCAAGGGTTATAAAAATTGTACATGATTATTGCAAGAAGTGGAGTTTGAAAATGACTTATAAAAAGTCGAAGGTCGTGGTTTTCAAAAGAGGAAATAAACTGAAGAGGGAGGAAAAGTGGAATGTAGGAGGGGAGGAGCAGCAAGTGGTGAGCAAATTTAACTATTTAGGAGTGAGATTGAGCAGTAATGAGAGATGGAATGATCAAAAGGTTAATGCTTTAGCTAAGGGAAAAATGGCGATGAACGCTATGACTAAGTTTACAAAAGATACCAGGAATACAAGCCAAGTGGCTGGAAAGAATATATACAATGGTGGTGGAAGCAAAAATAGCTTATGGTATGGAGATTTGGGGAAGTGAGGAGGGTTGGGATGAGCTAGATAGAACAAATAGATTATTTTGCAAACAGATACTGGGATTACACATATCAGCACCAAATGGTGCAGTAATGATGGAAATGGGAAGGTTGGGCAGTAAGGGAATGATTGTGGAAAGGATATTAAAATATTGGTATAGATTAAGATTAATGCAAGATCAAAATATATTGAGTCAATGTTTAATAATGCAGGAAAGAGCCCCTAATGGGATGAATTGGGTTCAGGGATTAAAGAGAACTCTACAGGAAATTGGAATGGGGAGCTTATGGGAGGAGAGGGAGCATTTGGCTAGAGGTTTTTGGAAAGAGGTAAGGAAGAGGGTGGAGGATATGGGGAGACAGGAATTATTTCAGAGTCTTAGAGAAAAGAAAACTTTAGCATCATATGTTCAACTAAAGGAGGAGTGGGGTAGAGAAAAGTATATGGATCTGTGTAACAGGGCAGGAAGAGATGGTTGGGCATGGACTAGATTATGTATACATAGATTAAGAAGAATGAGAAAGGGCATAAGCTAGGATATATGTCCTATGTGTGGGGAACAGGATAATGATTTCCACTATATATTAGAATGTGAAGAAACAAGGTTCAAGAGGGAACAATTTTTGCTAAAGAAATGAGGGACAAATAATAAAGAGGTTAATAAGATTAAGATAATGAAGCTAAGAAGGGAAGGCGATATAAAGTTATTTGGGGAATTTATGGCAAGAATAAGGGGAAAGTGGTATAGGAGACTGAATAGAAAAAATGTGGACCAGGGTGAGTGCAACCATATATAAATAACCACAGAGTTAAAATGCATCATAGGCCAAAGAATAAAATTAGCAACTTAGGTAGGAAAAATATTGTAAAATTGAAAGTAAGGGTATTGTAGATATATTTTTGATGTATTTATTTTAAGTGGTTTAATTGTAGTGTTTTGATCATAAATAAATCATTCATTCATTCATACTCAGGAACAAAAGTATGTTCATCTGGTAGTATGCCAAAAGCTCATTATGAGGAGGAAGGGGGAGAATTTTTTGTGCTGTAAATCAAAAGCAGCAAGCATGGAGAGGTGGAAGAAAGGAGAAACTGGTCAGAACTATAAGATGCTTGTCAGCTGGAAAAGTGCTTGTAAGTATTTTTTGTGACACCAAAGGCATTTTTATGGTGAAGTTTCTTCCACAATGAACTGCTGGTTCCTGGATGGAGACAAAAGGTGTTCATTGCAACAACAGATGTAGGCAGCTGATCTGGCAAGTTATTCTCCATGACAGCATAATATCCTTCACTGTCATGTAAATTAGTGAACACTTTGGGAGATTCATTTGGGCACACTTGGAATATCCTCCTTATACTCTAGACTTATTGACCAGAGATTATCATTTATTTGGACACCTTAAAGAAACATGAGAGGACAGCAGTTTGAAGATGATGCAAATGTAGAACTTAGGTACAACTGGCTGTGCACCTGTCCCTGCACTTTTTTTTCAAGGAAGGACTACAAAAACTGCCAATTCATTGACAAAAGTGTCTTTTAACATCAAGAGATTATGTGGGAAAATATTATTTTTGTGTACTTTGTTACCACAATAAATTCATATTTTACACATTCTGGTTTATATTTGATTCACTCAATACTACTACAAATGCTGCTTAAAAGTTACTGATATATAGCATGAAAACAATATTATATTATGCCTTACTGAGGAATCCTTCATCTTCTCAAAATAATCTCCTACATACCACTTTCCACATTTTTCACATGCATAAGGCCTCTCTCCTGTGTGATGCTTCACATGCTGTTGCATATTTACTTTCTGAGTAAATGTTTTACCACAAACATCGCACATGAAACGGCGACCAAGTTTATGCACATTTTGATGAGCTGTCAGACCTCCTCTAGTGTGCAACCTGAAATTATATAGTCATATAAACTGAAGCTATATTTCTAAAACTGATTAGCAGTTTATTCATGAAATGCTGTACATTAGGCATTGCAGCTAAGTATTTAAGAGCAATTCTAACTTAATTTGACCAAAATCACCATTTTAACCAGTGATTGAAAGGGTCTACCTTCTGCTTTTGACATATTAAGGAACACATTTACTACTCAAGATCACATGAATTTTACTAGCAGCAGATGGCTCCTTGACAAACAACTTGAGACTGGAAGTCATTAGTCAACAAATTAACATATGTAAAGTCAAAGTACTCAGAGATTGGGATCAATAAAAAGGTACTAGAGCAGAATATATAAATAGTCTCCATTAGAAGCACAGTACACTGCTTTAGGAGTTAGAAAAACCAATCTGTTTATTTCTCTGAATTAGGATTTTTAAATTTTAGCTTTGTCAAAATTATTTAAAATGTGGACTTAACATATACTCGCATAGAGAAGGTTTCAATATCTGGACTTTCAGGTTAGACTGCCCAACTGTGGTTTGGAACAAACAAATTAATTCAAACTTGGGTCTGGAAATGGATTAATCTTTTCTTTCTTTCTCTCTTCGTTTTTCTCCATGTGAAAAAATGCCATGGTCATGCATTAAAGTGGCCAAGTGCAATGAACAATTGTGCACAAGACAATGCTTTTGAGCATTATTTCACCCATTTTAGTCATTCACCGTCTGATATGACATTACATTGGAGGACATTAACAAAAAAAAAGAGAGAGAGAGAGAGAATGCTTCCTGCTACCTTCTCTCACATCTATTGTGGTTGGAATGTATTGTACCAACATCTTGGCTTCTAGCTTTTAATAGACAAGACTTGTGTTTGATGAAAGTACATCAAGGAATACAAAAGTTAGGCAACAAGTAACAACACTTATCATTTAGCAGTTTAGCCTAGATCAACACCATTACTAACCTGTGATGGTTACCATGTCAAGGCCCAAATTTAGGATTCTAGAACAAGTTCACTCCGTGAGCCAAGCAATAGCATGAAATAATGTGACTCTACAAAAGAGGCACTTAGAATATGTATGCTTTATATGTGCTATTGACACAAATAGGCAGCCTTGACACCCCAGGCCAGTCACTAATGGTGATGTTGGTTGTTTGTTAATCATAGGTTGTTACTGTTTTCACTGACACAGTCACATTAACATTATTCACATATTCTATTTACTGTTTGTCTTTAGCGTGCAATTGCAATAAACTGAAGCAGCTGTATACTCAGAAAAAATGGAGCAAAATTTCAACCTTTCTGAACTTATTGATGAACACTTTGTGTATGGCAAAGCAGGTCATGTTTAATAGCTGCATGGATTTACAGGGAAAGGTATTCCAATAGAATTTGCATCAAATTATTTCTGAGTCCGTAGGTCCAAGTTTACGAAAATGTGAAACATTAATCCTGAATAATGCAGCTTACAGCACAAAACATACCCATCACATGTCACAGCTTGAAGAAAACATCCAATGTACATATGAAGAGAAAGCATAAATCAGCACCCATGCTACTGTATGTGCAATGGGCACAAACCATACCACGGTATGGTGAGCCCTGCATAAGATTAGATTAGATTGCGTTCAGCGAGTTCACAAGTAGCCATGGAGGCTGGTGAACATTGAACATGTTAATTGTGATGTACAAAACATTGTCAATAAATATACAGAATGAACACATAAAAAACTCATTATATACAGGAACAAACAAGAAACAAACAAACAGCTTGAAGAAAACACCCAATGTACATATGAAGAGAAAGCATAAATCAGCACCCATGCTACTGTATGTGCAATGGGCACAAACCATACCACGGTATGGTGAGCCCTGCATAAGATTAGATTAGATTGCGTTCAGCGAGTTCACAAGTAGCCAATAAATATACAGAATGAGCACATAAAAAACTCATTATATACAGGAACAAAAAAGAGACAAACAAACAGCAAAGCGGATAATGGAAACACAATCAAAGCTTACCTGAAATTTGTCAGATAAGAATTGAATTTTGTGTTAGATTTACACTAGGCATTTACAGCCATATTCTACCGATTAGTTGTAATATAATAATAATAATAATAATAATAATAATAATAATAATAATAATAAGAAGAAGAAGAAGAAGAAGAAGAAGAAGAAGAAGAAGAAGAAGAAGAAGAAGAAGAAGAAGAAGAAGAAGAAGAAGAAGAAGAAGAAGAAGAAGAAGAAGAAGAAGAAGAAGAAGAAGAAGAAGAAGAAGAAGAAGAAGAAGAAGAAGAAGAAGAAGAAGAAGAAGAAGAAGAAGAAGAAGAAGAAGAAGAAGAAGAAGAAGAAGAAGAAGAAGAAGAAGAAGAAGAACAACAACAACAACAATAATAATAATAATAATAATAATAATAATAATAATAATAATAATAATAAATCTAGAGATCACTTACAGAGTTCCATAAGCTTTCACAGGATGATTTGTCATTTAGATTACCTTATACAGAATAAAATGAGTTAAAAATTACTTACAAAGTTACATAAGCATTAACTCGAATAATTTGTCATTTAAATAATCTTATACAGAACAAAATGAGTTACAAACTCCCTACAAAGTTACACAAGCATTAACAGGAATAATTTGTCATTTAAACAATCTTATACAGAATAAAATGACTTAGAAACTACTTGTAAAGCTACATAAGTATTAACAGAAATAATTTGTCATTTAAATAATCTTATACAGAATACAATGAGTTAGGAACTACTTACAAAGCTACATGAGCATTAACAGGAATAATGTGTCATTTAAACAATCTTATACAGAATAAAATGAGTTAAAAACTACATGTAAAGCTACATAAGCATTAACAGGAATAATTTGTCATTTAAATAATCTTATACACAATAAAATGAGTTAGAAACTACTTACAAAACTATATAAGCATTAACAGGATAATTTGCCATTTAAATAATCTTATACAGAATAAAATGAGCTAGAAACTATTTATAAGGCTAAATAAGCAATAAAGTTACATAGATATTTACAGCATAGTTTGTAATTCACATATAGCTACATAGGAATTAATAGGATAACTGGTCATTCAGATAATCTTGTACAGAATAAAATGATTTTGAGCATAGGTACTCTTTAGCAGCTGTTTTAAAAGCATTGAAATTGTCAACTTTTCCCTTAAGGTTATTAGGAAGGGCATTAAATATTTTTATGGTTTCATAATATACACCTTTCTGGAAGCAAGAACGTTTTGCAGTGGGATGATGGATATTACTCTTCTGTCTAGTGTTTATTCCATGAATTTCTTTGTTTGTTGTGAATAAGGATCGATTGCATATAAAGAATTTTAGAATCGAGAATATATACATACTGGGTAAGGTTAATATGTTTAATCTTCTGAAAAGATCTTTGCATGAGTGTCTCCTATGGGTGTTGGAAATAATTCTTATAACCTTCTTTTGTATGAGAAATATTTGTTTACTGTCTACTGAATTGCCCCAAAATAAAATACTGTATTCCATTATAGAGTTAAAATATGCATAGTAAACTAATTTGAGTGTATCTATGGAGCTAACATTTGCCAGCGCTCGGATAACATAACAGGCAGAACTGAGTTTGGGTAAGGTATACTTAATGTGAGCTTTCCAATCTAGTTTTTTGCTAAACTCGTTCAGAGTACTTTTATTTACCTCTCTATATTTCTGATATGTATATTTAGGTTTGAGATTTAAAATCATCTTTTTAATGCATATAATTTGTGCATCATGATCTGATAGACCAATGGTTATTGGTGAGACAGTGCAAGACTTAATTCTATGTGAATTTACAAATACAATAACTCCATTCCTTCCATCTGCCTATATGTAGCTATTCTTGATGTTCAGAATCACCACCAATAGCAGTTTAGTGAACATGGGCTGACACTATTTCTGACCACTGTTGATGATTCATACCTTCTTCCTCCTCAACTGTGTGGTGATATGGAACATTTAAATATGTATGTCCAGCTCTTTTGGAAGAAGTGCTGCTTGACATTGGTGTTCATTTATATTCCCAGCTTGATGAAACTGCTGCAAATTATGCTATAAACATATGGGAGCACTTTTCCTATTTTCTTAATATCATTTGAAAGGCAGTGTATCACTAGAGTTGCGATTCACATGTTTAATTCAATAATTATAGTGTTTCTCAACGTTTGAATTTTTCCTCAAGAAAATCATATAAAAGCATGCCATTACAAAAATGAAAATTAAATTTTAGTACAGTTCTTTTCAACTATATTTATGAAGCTCATTAGGGACATTTCCATATTCATTTCATTTTTAACAGAAATTCAGACAAATAAACAGTCACAGTTAAAAGCAGTAGTAGAGTACTCGGCAAACTTCATCATTGAAAATATTAAAGACTGCTGCAAATCCCACTTATTTGTGCTTAATATAAACATGGATTTGCACTTCCTTGTGGGAAGTGGGACTGACGTCTCCATAATTCTGGCCAAAGCCAGTAATAAGGACACTAACTCCAATTTTAAACAGCAGCAAATGGTACAGGGATTCCAGCTTATGGGTTGGAAACAATGGACATTAATTTGGAACTTCACTGACAATTCCAATGGCCTTTCATGGTAACCAAACTAACAACGGCATTTTAGGAGCTGATTTTCTTAAGAAATTCAACTTATTGATACATCTAAACAAAAAAAGAGCTAATTGATGGGGAAACAAAACTTTGCATCACAGATGATTTCATCTTACAGTATGTCCGGCCAAAACATCACTTACAACTCACAGGAGGAAGTGCGGCAGTAAATGTAGGTCGATGATGGCAACAACACACTCTGAAGATGTCCCAGGAAGTACTCTTGCAAGAGTAATACACATCTCAAATTGTGAACATAGATCATTTTATACATTTGTTAATTTAAGATATATTATGGTTATGTATTATTGTTATTGTTGTTGTTCTTATTGTTGTTGTTATTGGTTACAACATTCCTAACCAATTACTTCAAGCATTAAGACATATATGATGAAAATATAATAGCAATAAAAATTTAAGATAAAATAAGCGAATGGGAACCAATTACAAGAGGATTAAAAAAGGGTTGTACACTTTCTCCATTGCTCTTTAATATATATATTAATGAAATTACATAACAATGGAAGGCCAACATTGATCATGGAATAAAAATTAATCTATATACAAAATTAAGTACATTACTATTTGCCGATGATCAAATTCTGCTAGCAGCATCTGAAGATGATCTACAGAAATCAGCCAAGACCTTAAATAATACACTCACAAATTTTGAAATGAACATTTCTACAGAAAAAAGAACTGAAGTTATGGCATTCAAAGGTGAATATCCCATCCATAGTAAAATAGTAATAAATAATGAAATTTTAGAACAAGTGAATACCTTCAAATGTTTGGATTGTACTTTGTCATATAAAGATGAAAAAAACATCAAAATTTATAAGAGTGACAGAATTTATAAATAATACATTTAAATCTCCAATGGTGCAAGAAAACATATGAATCAGGCCCTATAATGTTCTGGCTAAACCAACGCTTCTATATGGAAGCAAAACATGAACTCCTAAACAAGAAAATTTAAAAAGAATTCGGAAATTCGCTTTGTGAGGAAAACTGCAGGATTTACGTTATGGGACAGAAAAGAAAGCACAGAGATATTAAACCAATTGCAAGTTACTCTATGTTACAACATATACTAAGTTACACAGAAAAATGGATAACATATGTTAATAGAATGGGAAGCTCTTGATTACCTAGACAAATTTTATATTACCAGGCACATGGGAAAAGATGGCATGAGAGCGGAACAGGTCACATGGCCTAATCTCCATGAAAAGATGCAGAAACAGCATGCTTCCAATTAGACAATTTTTTTATGTTAAACTTAAGTACTGTACCTCTGCTTCCCAGCCAAATAGCTAATGCTCCATCTTCCTTTCATAGAAGTTTGAAAACAGTGTTGTAATTAATTTAATTTAAAGGGTGAGTTAATTAATAACACTGAACAACACTTACAACATATTTTTCCGGGACGCGTTTCGAAGGTTAACTTTCCTTCATTATCAGCCGGACAATAACTGGGTTTCCATGGTGTTTCATGATGCAGATGGTGATGCTTCTTCTGGTGTTTCTTCTGGTGGCGGTTCAATGAGACATTTCCTCAGAGAGACATTTTCAGTATGTTCATTGAACCGCCACCAGAAGAAACACCAGAAGAAGCATCACCATCTGCACCATGAAACACCATGGAAACCCAGTTATTGTCCGGTTGATAACGGAGGAAAGTTAACCTTCGAAACGCGTCCCGGAAAAATATGTTGTAAGTGTTGTTCAGTGTTATTAATTAACTCACCCTTTAAATTAAATTAAGCTAATGCTCTGTTTGTTGAGTACAACTGTTTAGGTTAAACTTACTTATATCAATTGCAGGGGTGTACGAGGTGTGATCAAAACGTAACAGGAATTTTTATTTTTCTTAAAGAATCTTTATTTATTCATAAACAGCAACTTTGTCCCGTTCAAAGTAATCCCTCTTAGATATAATACACTTGTGCCAATGCTGTTTCTAATCTTGGAAGCACTTCTGGAACTCACTTTTTGTTATGGTGTTCAGCTCCTTCAGCAATTCTGTTTTTATCTCCTCAATGGTGGTAAAACGACGTCCTTTCATAGTTCTCTTCAGCCTCGGGAATAGTAAGGAGTCGCATAGGGCCATGTCTGGTGAATAAGGTGGCTGAGGCAACATAATGGTCTTCTTTTTGCCATAAAATCACAAACAAGCATTGAGGTATGAGTGGGAGCATTATCGTGATGCAATTTCCATGAGGGGTTTTGCCACAATTGAGGAGCGTTTTTTCAAAACTCGATGCAAAATTTTGTGAAATTGAGTTATATATAGTATTGGCATAATTTTCACCTTCTGCATCGTTCTGTGAAATCAGATTTTGCGAATTTTGTTTCATGTTCTGTGTAGAAGGTAGGGAATATTACCAGTTTTATCAAAGCTCGATAGATGCACTTGCTCAGTTAAAGCAAAGGTCGATAGAAGCAGTTTTATGATCCAAAGTGTAGCAACCTGAATTCTACGAAACCCATGTTGGCATTGACTGATCTCACTGTTGCGATTCTTGGAATTCTCAATAATATCTGCAAGCTTTGTACACTGCTGCATCGTTGGTAACAATTGTGAACTCAGGTTGTGCGCTTGGATTTCACATGCATTTCTGCAATGGTGGCCTTGCCTATTGGCAATGGTGTTACCCTTTTAACAGTGGGTTTTTCGGTCTTTGGGGGTTTTTATATGTTGAATCCACACACACATTCACACTTTCATTCATACTTCCAGACTCAGGGAAGGATGAGGAATAATCTTCGCTGGAGAAAAATTCCTAGCCCACTGCCGGGAATTGAACCTGGGACCCCTTGCACAGTAGACAGGTGCTTTTGCAAGCTTTGTTATACTTACATGGCATTTTTACTCTTAGTTGAGACACTGCACTGTACTATGCACAATGGACAGGAGCTCAGATTGTAAAACTGTACCAGTCATAGAATGCACAGGAGGTAGAAATTGCAAAAACAAGGAAAGGAAATCAAAATGCAAGTCAAGGAAAGCTCATACTCCAGCAATTAAATGTTCACATGGTCTAGAGTGCACTCCATGAAATCCTAAAAGTAAAGGGCATAAGCACTGTGATGCAGCTGATTTAACTTATAATGATATAAGTGGATTTCACCAACACCTTTCCGTGCTCATCAAAATAGATCAAGATAAATTCTTTATGAAATATATGAGTATTACATCTCCTAATCACAGAGTGGTGAAGAAAGAAGCTGCAAATAGAAAGCAGACTGTTAGCATTAAATACAGTGTGAGAACTAATGATGGCCGAGTATTGTCAGTATGGGCTGCAAGCTTCCAAGGAATCACAGGGGTGTCAAAAGATAGATTGTCTCTCCTGGCTAGAAAATTTCAGTTATCTGGGAATGCACCAAAGGAAACCAGAGGTGGCAGAACAGGAATATTACAGATGGGCATTACTGCTGCTATAAAGCAAGACATTAAGAAGTACAGATGTAGAGAAAGCCACTATGGAAGAGCAAAATCAAGGAGAGGATTTACCTCCAGAACTTAATATCTGAAAAATGTACACCAACTTTTGCAATTAATCTTTCATTCTGTACACCACACACTGACACATGCTCAACCTGCAAAATGGAACTGATGAAGGTAAAGACAGAGGCAAATCTGGAAAAGAGAAACGAACTAAGAACCAGGTATAGACTGGTGAAAGCTTACTTATTCATATTGTTTGAAGTTTCTTTATGTGGATTCAATATGTTTGTTATATAAGTAAAACAAAATATATTGTTATTGTGAATGTAGCAGTACTTAGTTTCTAAGTTTATACCTAATAAAATAATCCTTATAAACATTAATATGTTGGTTGTATAGTACATTATGCATTATAAAAAGGTGAAAATAAATAAAAATTAATAGTTACATAAATAAAAAGCAACAAATACAATAAATGACAAAAATAACAAAGCTTCATGTGTTAATTTCTTGCTCACGCAGAAAAGTTAGTCAGCATCTATCGGTTTTTGAAAATACTCTGCATTTTCAAACCCCAAGTTTGCGCTAGTTAAACTATGCTATTTGTTTCTTTTTACATTCAATGAGACAGTTTCAGGAAGGAGAACTGAATGATTAATATAGTTGCTGTGCTAACCAATTAGTATTGCCAATAAACAGAAAAAAAGGTTTTTCTCAGAAACGCATTTTGTGCATCTATCGAGATTTGAAAAAACGCTCCTCTATTCTGGTTTCCCCCCCTCCAGATTGCTTCACGCAAATGGCACATAACTTCCAGGTAGTATTTCTTATTAACTATACGACCATAAGACAGGAACTCATGATGCACTATCCCATTGCTATCTAAGAAAACAGAAGAACCTTCACATGTGATCGAACTTGTCAAACTTTATTCAGTCTTGGCTCTTCAGGCAGTTTCCATTGGGACGATTCGGCCTTGGTTTCAATATCATACCCATATACCCATGTTTCATCACCTGTTATAACCTTCTTTAGAAGTTCTAGGTCGTTCTCGACTTCATTCAGCAATTCTTGAGCAGTGTCCTTGCAACATCGTTTTTTGTCAAAATTCAGCAATTTCAAAACAAACTTTGCTGCCACACGTTTCATGCCCAAAATATAAAAAAAAAACTGTTTGGTATGAGCCAAAGGATAAGCCGACATATTAGCAACCTCTCTGACAGTGATTCTGTGATTTTCCAGTATGTTTTTCTTTACTTCTTCCACATTCTCGTCAGCAGCTGATTTGCCAGGGCATCCAGGGTGGTCATTGCCTTCAACACCTTCTTGACCCTCTTTGATGCATCTATACCACTTGTAAACTATTGTCTTACTCATAGTAGATTCCCTAAAAGCCACAGTCAACATTTCAAATGTTGTGTTGTACTTTGTTCCATTTTTAAAGCAAAATTTAATGCAAATTCTTTGATCTGTCTTTTACAGAAGCAAACATTTGCTGAACACTCGCAAACACATATAACCTTTTCGACTGTCAACAACAAACTAAATATTCAAAACAACTGAAAGTGCAAACATACATCAGGAACATAAGTACCAACAAGATAAAAGAAAAGGTTTTCAAAATCAGATTATAAAGCCCACGAAATTTAAAAGTTCCCATTACTTTTTGATCACACCTTGTATTCTGAAGTTGCGTGCGCACGTGTGTGTGTGCGTGTCTGCCTGGGGACAGTATAACTCAAAAACGGAAAGTCGGTTAAAAACCAAAGTTAGTATTTAAGTTTAATATCCTTTAAGGATGTAACATGAAGATTTTGAAGAAAGTTCCTCCACCCTAAACTAACCTTTACTTGCAAAATTTTTCGAAAATGTTTATTTCTCAAAAATGACTAATGATTTTGATTAAAATGCCAATTGTTTAACATATTTTTATGACAAGTGAAATGTATATTCTGAATTTTTTGGCAACAGCCTAGGCAGTCCTGTTTACTCTTGATGACTTTTGAATAACTCGTAAACCAAAAGAGATAACCAAACCTTACTCTATAAAAAATGTAGATCTTGTTAAAATATACAATTTACATCCGAATGAAGTTTTTGTGGAGTGAACCATTTCAGAGATATTCCTTGTCATTTGTGTGAACTTCCTAATACTTATGCTTTTCTCAAATGGAAGGTTGAAATACACTTCTTTATATCTTAGCTGTGCAAAGAGAATGGAATTTTAAAGCCTTCATATAGTGATCACCTTTAAATGATTTGACTATCGCTGAAAGCCTACTGTAGGCCATGACAAGGGACTTGATTTTCTCGATAGTGCTATTAGGAATTCTACTTAGGTGTTCTGTGTCAGTAATTATACATATTACTTGATGACATATGCATGTCTTATTCTTGTACATGTCTTAGAAGATATGTACTAGTTAATTAAATATGATTTACTGAAATGTATATATTGCAATGGTTTTGAAATGGTGATATTTAGATTGACAACACATTTTCTAACCTTATTTTTATGAAAGAATAGACATAATTGTCATTGACAGGCAACAAAATAGGGGACTAATTCTTGACCATACAATTCAATTTGAAAAAAGTCTAGACCAAATTAAGGAGATTGATCAGGAAAAAAAACTACATTTTGAGCCTTGCATTCCTTATTTAAAAGACAAATACAAAATTTCAAATTTGGAGGTGATTGTTCTACCTTTTGGTGCTCGTGGAGTGATTACTAAATTTACTGTTAATTTGTTCTGATGTTTTGAATTGCAATTAAGTGTTTTAGAAGATATTGGTTTACAAGTTATCTGTGATTCTTCACACATTTTACACAATCGTCTGTATACAACACTAAATTAATAAATAATTCTAAAATGGTTAGCTGTCCTGTTTACAAATTTTACTAATTTTGTACAGTATTACACTTTATCAAATACTCATTATAGGATTTGTTATCCTTTATCATTCATATTTAAAATTGTCTTCTACAGATCTATTAGCAGGCATGTCATTATGACAACCCTAAAATAGGACAGCTATCCAAGTACTGGATTTTCTCTCATATTCCCCTTGCACCTACAAGAATACTAGCAATAATTTCTGCAACTGTTTATCTCAACTGACATGAAGAAGACAGAGGAGTAAATGTTTGTAGGAGTTGTTAGCATAGAGAATAGAGAAAGTTATGAGTATAACCCAGCAGATTTTTTTAAATGTAGGTACCTGATAAATGTTTCTTTGAACTCATAATGCAATAATGAACTTAATTCAAATTACGAATTATTATTTGTAAATAATAAAATTCACCAATTTTGATGCCATTTATAACATTACCAAAGAGGATGAAGAAATAGTTCACATGTATATGCAGGACATTGTAAAATAATTGGAGATGAAGTATTTAATTTCATTTATGGTTTATATAATAAAATGCAAAATAAGTTTACAGTTTTGCCATATCACAGTTTACTTAAACATGAATTCAGTTTTTGTATTTCAATTCCAATATGATATTGTCATAAAACAAGTGCAATGATTTCAGTTTCAAAAATGGTTCTTTTTTGATAGGTAACATTCCAAGAAAACTCAATCTTTCCTGTAACTGGGTTGCTCTGGCATAATTATGTATTCTTCTTAATGCTGAGAATGATCTCTCTCTACTCATGCAATAGTGGCCGGTATGGACAGAATTAAAGAAATTAATTTGTAAGTTTCACTTAAAATGTTAGGAATATTACTGGTATTCATATGCAGTGCCACATCATGGACAGGCTTATTTTCTAAATCAGGTGAAGAATAGAGGCCAATTAGCTCATTTCATAACTTAAAGTCAAATAACATTAATTATATAGATGGTATTGAGTTGATTTAATAGTGTCAGAAAACAGACTTCCAAAGAGGCTTCATACAGTAGAGCCATCAATTCCAGTTTAGTAATAGTACCAAATCGCTCAGCTATTTGATTTGATGTATTATCTAGTATGTTACCTGTCACCTCACCTGTTTGCAGGAGGTTCATTTGTTTCCTGTAGGTTACACTCTTCAGTACTTCAACATGATTTCTTTGTTTGGAGAGCTGTTCCTGACATCTCCAAACTTCTTTATTACAACATTCAGTACAGAGGATTCTCCTTTGAAGTACATTGAAAAGTATGTTTGAAAGGCAAAATATTCAAAATATTCTTGAAAAACCAATAAAATAGCTCTTGATATCTGACAAACAATTAATCAATGAGCTTGTGATATACATAAAGAATCCCATCTTCCCAGTTCTGTATTATGTTCAGAAACAGAATTAACTCACTCCATGAACTGTGTTCATGAGTCTTGAGAGAAATTCCATTGGGTTGGAGCCACCCTGAGTATTTTCTCCTCTAAGAACTGTTTAATAACCGAGTTCTTTTGGATGATGTTAAAAAAATGCAGCTAACAAAGATAGTGTCTTAAAAAATATGCAAGTCCTTAACTGCACAAGAAGACTGCTGAAATACTAAATTTAAAACATAGCTGTAACATGACTGTAGCATGTACATTTTGTGTCAAGTTTGCATATCAGTCATTTGTCCTGCAATGACTGCAGCTCCATCGTAGATCTGTCCAACAAATTTTGATTCAAAATCAAAGTCCTTAGCAATTTTGACAACATGTTTGCATAATGCTTCAGCAGATTGCCCTGCACTTACATCAGAAAAACAAATCTTTCCTTGGGTTCCACTTTATCATTCATGTACCTCACGCATGTAGACTACTGCAACCTATTAATAGAATCTGTTGTCTCATCTAGAAGAACTGAAATAAATTCAGATTCAGCTATTTCATGTCTGACAGCATATAATCACTTTCAAAATATAATTTAATAGTTAATTTTGAAATGAAAATGATGTCTCATGAAAAATTGTACTTTGCTTTAGGTGGTTTTCAAGCATAACATCATGTTCAAAAAGAACATGATGTTAACAATTCTTTGTAGTTTTCCCTATTTGTTCTGCCAGCACTGAATAATTGACAGGGGCAGCAAAACAGGTCTTGTTCAACTTGATAACCCACTAACCTGCTTGTTTCAATCATACTGTGAAGTTTGAAAATGTCTTCCTGCTTATCTTCATATTTTAGATAAATTACTCAAAGAAGGGCAAAGACATCCAACTATTCCTTTTTTATTTTGAATGGTTTCTTAATCAGTTTTTCAATAGTGCTTTCCTTCTCATTTCTTTCCATATTTGTTTATGGGCTTAATATTTAATATCTACAATGACATTTGAATCGGTCAGAGCTAAAAGGCATTTTGTCAGTTTTTACAACTTTTCAGGAGAAAGAAAAAAATATGATACATTTAAGTGGAGTTGTTTTACAAATTAGAGTCATCTTCTCTTGTATAGAATGCTGAAAAATGTTATATACTCTATGTTTGAAAAATGTTTTGACATAGTTAATTGTTATTAAATTCATATTTGATAAAACTGACAAAATGTCTTGTACCTCTGTATTTGATTTAAACTCATTACTTTAATTCGACATATATTATAATACACCCACAACAACAATAAGAATAAGAACAACAGAAAATTTTAGAAAAATTAAGATGGTAAGAAACAAAGGCAAATATTTGAAATTACTATGCTAGGTTTACTGCTGTGTACTACCTTAGTTCTCTAATGTGGCATCAGCAATGGGAGCAGGCCATTTCAAAATTTCTTCATAAAAGTTCAATGCATCAGGCTCCACATACTTAGCTAGTTTCTAAATACCTTGAATCTTTTTAGGATTGAGTTCCAGTGAGATATGCTTTTTCTTGGGGTATTGTGCAAAGAAGTCTCAACTAAGACTTTCCAAGATAGAAGGTATGATTTAGTGGAGAACTGTTAAGAAAAGCAGTTTGAACTATCCCTGGCCTATCACTGAAACATTTGAATGAAGTTGGGGTGAATGCTTGATTTTTATTCCTTTCTAGGGATGTACTTTCAACAGAATGAGCAGTTTTTATCAACAGTTTAGGCCACCAGGCATCGAAATTCAAAACATCATCTAGCTGCACAACTGAACTTCTACATTTTTCTTGCTGTTAGCAATAAGCTCCACATACTCTCTGGGGATGTATCAATCTTGTTAATTTTTTGCTTCAAAACACTAAAATTTCTGTCACAAGCCAGAAAAGAGTGTCCACGTTATGGCAATTGAGGAGTTACGGTATGAAATCTTCCTATAGCTACTAGCACCATGCAAAACCTAACCATGATATGATTTTTATTCTGTCCTGCATAGCCGTCAGAAAATAAATTCAGATCTTTAAGGTTCTGTGAAATATATTGTGCTGCACATAGTGATACAGGAAAGAACAAACATCATTAGCATCCTTTTTACCTTGGCTTTCGTGATATAAGTACACTACAGACTTCCCACTTTGTAAATCGTGTAAACTGAAAATGTTCTCGTACAACTGAAGTAAGTAGAATGCCTCTTGTACTGGAATGTCTAGTAAAGGGAGGTTTCGCATAAAATCAAATGCAATATACCCCCTGCATGTCCACTTTGTGTATCTGCACTGTGGTCTTTTAGGGACTTATAAAATTTTCTACTTTTACGCAAGTGTACTTCTAATTTAGCCTTTGCTACATGCTGTGCATTTTCATTAATGTGGGGGTTTTTTAGTTTTGCATTTAGTTCTTTGCATAGTGAACAGGTATCTATCGGCGATCTTCCAAACCTATAGTTATAATTTTGATGGAAATATTCCCTGTATTAATCATTTTTACTGCTGACTAGATACACTTGGCACATTACAGATCATACATTGTCTTCACAGTAAGGCGAGCATCTAAGTAATATATTTCTTTGCCAGCATAATGAGAAGACTTAATGGAGAGGGCCTCAATATGACTATCTATGGAATTCCTTATTTCATCAGAAATTTTTTTCACAGCAGAAGTCATGCCACATCTATCCTTTGGCATTTCTCCTCACAGAAGGTAACACGTTATGTTGTAGAATCTCTTCATCCCAGCACCATGAAGACTACAAAATGCTTTCAGGCACACTACCTTCTTTTGAGACTGACACAAAATGAAGTATTTAAAAGTTGAACTATGCTGTGTTCTTATTATTTATTTATGCCAACAAGCTTACTGCTGGTGTTTTTAAACACACAAGCCATGTGTGGGCAATGTTTAAGAGGTTGAATCAGAAGATCCGTGGTTCAAATCCCGGCTATGGCATTGAATTTTTCAGTTTCTGATTCAACCTCTTATACTGTGTTTATTCCTATCCCTCAGATTTCCTGGATTGGCACTGTTTTATAGGAACTACTTCTATTAAACCACATAAGTAGATGTCTTGTGCATTTTTATTTGGTAGATCATGAAACTTTGTCAGCGTCATTGTCCTTTCATCCTCACTTAGAAACTCAAAACATTTCTTCTTACACCTAAACCTTTGAATACCCAAATCAAACCCCCCTTCACTTGTATACTACTGATGATGATGATGATGATGGTGGTGGTGTAACAATAACAGTAGTTGTGCAACTCCAAACTGTAGTATATTTATTCACAATGTTGAACACATCCCTTTTAACTACAAACGAATATGTAAAGTCAAGAGGGTAAAATACCTTGTTTTTATAATGAGCGATTGGTGGAATGATGGTGCAGAAACCTGGAGAAAACCTACCCAAGTGCAGCTTTGGACTCTGCAAACCTACTTCCAGTTCTTGGGTTTAAACCCTGGGAGAGACGAGCTTTTTATTACTGTCACTCCACCACCAGTATAATATAATAGATACTGCAACACCATACTAATTACCAACCTACAATCTTCTCCTACTTTCTCTTAATTCACATGCTGTCCTCCATGATTTATGTATGGCAATCCGTTGACAATAGAGTTGTTAGTAATATTTCTTTTGTGGCCTGCTTAATTTCATTTCTTTTCCATTTTGGAGGCATCTTGGAAAATTCATCACATAGTCTAAATGAGGAGCGTTTTTTCAAAACTCGATAGATGCAAAATTTTACAAAATTGAGTTATATACGAAGGTCCTTCAATAAATAACCGAACTAATTTTTTAATTAACACATAATGACTTTATTTCACTAACATTCACCTACACACTTTCGAAGTATTCTCCCTCTGATGAAATACAATTGTTCCAACAATTTACCCATTGTTCGAAACACTCATTGAACCCATTTTTGGACAGTCTGTTCAGGATACCCATGACAACATTGTTCAGCTCCTTATCACTTTGAAAATGGCGAACACGAAGCTCCTGTTTCACTTTAGGGAAGAGGTGAAAGTCGTATGGTGCGAGATCCAGAGAATAAGGTGGATGAGGCATGATCTCAATGCCCATTTCTGTAATGACATCTTGAGTTGCACGAGCTCAATGAGAGGAGCATTATCCTGATGCAAGATCCATCCTCTCCTTGCGAGATCTGGTCGCTTTTCGGCATTTTTTTTCTCCAGTGGCCCCTTCAGTACGTCACAATAGTAAGCAGCAGTTACTGTATGTTGATTAGTTACAACATTATCATACAGAATGCCCTGTTTGTCAAAGAATACGAGATACATGACCTTTCCTGCACTTTTCTGAACTTTTGCTTTCTTAGGCCAAGGGCTCGATGAATGTTTCCGCTGTGAACTCTCCTGTTTTCTTAACGGGTCATAAAGGTGGAACCAACTCGTTTATACCACTCAAAGACTTGTGTTTTGCCTAAAGCTTGGTCCTTGTATGCATGCTGCACCATTTCAAAGGTTTCTGTAGGACTTTTGTCTAACAGAACACAAAACTTTATTGATGCGCGTTGCTGCAGTTTCAGTTCCATGGTGGGTGCAGTAAACATGACCTCACGTATCAGGCGCTAACTCCCAACTGATTCACTCTGCATGACTGGCACTCACAGCACTGCTAGAGGAAGGGTTCACCTTTCCACCACTAGCAGCCATGGCGCTCCAGGGCAGTTTATTTAAATACAATTAAATTAGTTCGGTTATTTATTGAAGGACCCTTGTATAGTATCGGCATAATTTTCAACTTCTGCATCGTTCTGTGAAATCAGATTTTGCAAAATTTGATTCATGTCCTGTGTAGAAGGTAGGAAATATTGCCAGTTTTTTCAAAACTCGATAGATGCACTTGCTCAGTTAAAGCAAAAGTCGATAGATACAATTTTATGATTTTATGATCCAGAGTGTAGCAACCTGACTTCTATGAAACGCATGTTGGCATTGACTGTGATCTCACTGTTGCAATTCTTGGAATACTTAATCATTCCTGCAAGCTTTGTACAGTGCTGCATCGTTGGCAATAACTACGAACTCAGGTCATGCGCCTGGATTTCACATACATTTCTGCAGGCTTTTTTTTTTTTTTTTTTTTTTTTGGTTCCATTTATATCCCCCTTTAACTGCAGAGGTTATATTGGGGGCCTTGCATATTAGCAATGGTGTTACTCACTAACAGTGGGTTTCTCGGTCTTTGGGGATTTTATACATTGAATTCACACACATTCACGCTTTCATTCATACTTCCAGACTCAGGGAAGGATGAGGAATAATCTTGGCTGGAAAAAATTCTTACCCCCCTGCCAGGAATCAAACTCGGGACCCCTTGCACAGCAGGTAGGTGCTTCTGCAAGCTTTGTTATACTCACATGGCATTTTTATTCTTAGTTGAGACACTACACTGTACTATGCACAATGGACAGGAGCTCAGATTGTAAAACTGTACCCGTCGTAGAATGCACAGGAGGTAGGAATTGCAAAAACAAGGAAAGGGAATCAAAATGCAAGTCAAGGACAGCTCATACTCCAGCAATTACATATTCACATGGTCTCGAGTGCACTCCATGAAATCCTAAAAGTAAAGCGCATAGGTACTGTGATGCAGCTGATTTGACTTACAATGATATAAGCGGATTTCACCAACACCTTTCCGTGCTCATCAAAATAGATCAAGATAAATTCTTTATGAAATATATGAGTATTACATCTCCTAATCGCAGAGTGGTGAAGAAAGAAGCTGCAAATAGAAAGCAGACTGTTAGCATTAAATACAGTGTGAGAACTAATGATGGCTAAATATTGTGAGTATGTGCTGCAAGCTTCCAAGGAATCACAGGGGTGTCAAAAGATAAATTATCTCTCCTGGCTAGAAAATTTCACTTATCTGGGGATGCACCAAAGGAAACCAGAGGAGGTGGCAGAACAGGAATATTACAGATGGGCATTACTGCTGCTATAAGGCAAGACATTAAGAAGTACAGATGTAGAGAAAGCCACTATGGAAGAGCAAAATCAAGGAGAGGATTTACCTCCAGAACTTAATATCTGAAAAATGTACACCAACTTTTGCAATTGATCTTTCATTCTGTACACCACACACTGACACATGCTCAACCTGCAAAATGGGACTGATGAAGATTAAGACAGTGGCAGATGTGAAAATGAAAAACGAACTAAGAACCATGTACAGACTGCACAAGCACTAATAAAGGTGAAAGCTCACTTATTCATATTGTTTGAAATTTCTTTGTGTGTATTCAATATGTTTGTTATAACAAACAAAATATATTGTTATTGTGAATGTAGCAGTACTTAGTTTCTAAGTTTATACCTAATAAAATAATCCTTATAAACATTAATATGTTGGTTGTATAGTAGATTATGTGTTATAAAAAGGTGAAAATAAATAAAAAATAATAAATACATAAATAAAAAGCAACAAAAACAATAAATGACAAACATAACAAAACTTCCTGTGTTAATTTCTCGCTCATGCCGAAAAGTTAATCAGCATCTATCGGTTTTTTGGAAAAACTGCATTTTCAAACTCCAAATTTGCTCTTGTGAAACTATGCTATTTATTGCTTTTCACATTCAATGAGACAGTATCAGGAAGGAGAATTGAATGATTAATATAGTTGCTGTGCTAACCAATTAGTATTGCCAATAAATAGAAAAAAAGGTTTTTCTCAGAAACGCATTTTGTGCATCTATCGAGTTTTTGAAAAAACGCTCCTCAAATAGCAACCTATATCACTTACAGAATAAGCACTATTGAAATGTAACCAAGTGCGCTAAATGTTATGAGCACAGGACAACAAAGTAAGTTGGGACTGCCAAGCTACAGCTATACGTGCGTCACGGCGCTAAAAGGTATGTTGTGCATGACATAATACTTTCTCCCTCTGAATGCGCTAAAATGAACTCTGATTCCCAGCACAAGGAGCAGAGTGACAAAATTCCTTTTACTGCCATTTTATGAATCTCAGTTGAAAACCCATTAACCAACAAATAATAAAAATTGCATCTTTTGACGAAATGCATTTCAGCTCCGACCAATTCATTTGTGTTCAGTGGCACATAAAAAATTAATAAGACAAGGAAAACATACACCAAACAATAATTTAATACCTATGTGTAGCGAAAGTGGTATGACACACAATATTGAATCAAACAACAAATAAAATGTTTTAACAAAGCTGCAAACATTTAAAAGAATTATAAACAATCATTTATTTTAATTTAAAAGGTGAGTTAATTAATAACACTGAACAACACTTACAACATATTTTTCCGGGACGCGTTTCAAAGCAAAAACCTGCTAACCACTTGTGTTCAAACCTTTGAAAAAATCATACAAAATTCAAGCATAATACCAAACAAATATGCAATTAAACCAAATAATCCAACCGTACCCAGAATCTATGGTTTACCCAAAATACACAAGCCAGACATTACCATGAGACCCATAATTAGCAGCATAGATTCACCAACTTACAAACTGGCAAAATGGCTATCTAATAAATTTAATTCATTTCCTAAATTTGAAAGTTTAAGCATACGAAACAGTTATGAACTAATAGAACACATCAAAGACTTCAAATTAACAGAAGAGGATACCCTTGTCTCCTTTGACGTAAAGTCACTATTTCCCAGTATGCCAATAGAAAAGCTCCCATCACTGATCAAAAATTGGCTCAAATCACTTGGAATGTCATCGTCAGAAATTGCAGAATACATAGAACTCACCAAATTATGCACAGAACAAAATTTCTTCCAGTTCCAAAACAAAGTATTTCCGTCAAACTTCAGGTTTAGCAATGGGCAACCCTCTCTCGCCATTCTTAGCAGATATTTACATGAGTTCATTGGAAATAAGGATCACAAAAGGTTTCCCGTGGATGTTCAAACTCTGGCAGCGATATGTGGATGACATATTTGCAATAGTTCCAAAAAGACACATCAGTGACGCATTAAAACTTCTGAACATACAGGACAGAAGTATAAATTTCACAGTGGAAGTAGAAAAAGATAATAAATTACCATTTTTAGATCTAAAATTAATCAAAAACAAGGATAGAATTAATTTCGGTATTCACAGAAAACCAACGCAGACAGACAACTACATAAAAGCTAATAGTTACAATCCAAGAAGCCACAAACAAGCAATTTTCAATAGTTTAACACATAGATTGGTGAACATCCCTCTTTCAGCAGAAGAATATAAAACAGAATATTACAAAATAATTGAAATAGCACAAAAAAACGGCTTTCCCAAAGAATTAGTAGATAAAAAGGTAAAACAAGCAGAAAAGAAAAAATTATTAAAAGAAACTACAACTCTCACAGCAGCAAAAACAAAAATGATGTTCAAAAAATTCACATATCATCCATGGGCCTTTGATAAATTTAAAAAGGTGTTCAAGGAACACAACGTTGAGCTAGCAGCAGTAAACCATTACTCCATAAAAAACCTACTACTTTCAAACATCAAAGATGCTATTCCAACTAACAAAAAATCTGGCATATACCAAATTGAATGCAGTGATTGTAATGAAATATACATAGGAAAAACCAAAAGAAATTTAGAAATTAGATCCAAGGAACATGTTAGAAACATTAAGAGTAAACAATTAGAAAAATCAGTGGTTGCATTTCACTTTTGGACAAAAAATCATGACATAAAGCTAGAACCGAAACTTCTCAAACACATAACTGGGAAACAAGAACTGTCCACATGGGAACAAATCTTTATTTTAAAAAATAGAAACCGAGTATTTAATTTCGACATTCCTCAGAGAGACATTTTCAGTAAGTTCATTGAACCGCCACCAGAAGAAACAACAGAAGAAGCATCACCATCTGCACCATGAAACACCATGGAAACCCAGTTATTGTCCGGTTGATAATGGAGGAAAGTTAACCTTCGAAACGCGTCCCGGAAAAATATGTTGTAAGTGTTGTTCAGTGTTATTAATTAACTCACCCTTTAAATTAAATTAATTACAACAACACTGTTTTCAAACTTCTATGAAAGGAAGATAATCATTTATTTGTTCTGAAATATTTAAATAGGTATATTCCAATTGAAGCAGCGATAGTTATATACTACTTCCTTACTTATATGAATATGGCCTACACAACTGAACTATGAGGCACCACATCTAAAACAAATCTTGTTAAAACATTCATTTTACAAAAAAACATAATTTACTTACACAAACTAAAATTCAATAAGCCATGTAGAAATACCTTTAAGCAATTAAGTATGTTAACCCTACCAAGCTTATATATTTATAAAACCATTTTACATTTTATAAAGTATAACTCTTTGTCACTACCCAACTCTGATGTTCATAGATACAACACTAGGCATAAAAATGACTATGCAATTCCTAGTCACAGATTACAGTTGTAAGAAAAGATGACCAACTTTGATGGAATAAAATTTTATAATGGACCACCCGAAGAAGTAAAGAAATGGCACAATAATAATGCTAATAAACTTAAACAACTGTTAAAACAGTTCTTGATTAGTAAATCTTTTTACATTATTGATGAATACCTGTGTAAATAATTCTGTAATAGTAAATAATACTGGGTTTGTAATATTTCATTGACAGTACTACTTTGGATTGCATTCTATAATTTGTATAAATTCAATTCTAAATTGTTGTACTTATTGTTAATAGTTTCATTGTGCATATTCTCTACAACATGGTTAACAGTTCTTTGTATGTGAAGGGTACATGGGAAAAAAGGGGAATGTCATAATTTCAACAAGCAGAGATAACTCAATTTGAAAGTTTCTACCTTTAATGTTGTCTACAATAATACATTTACAATGAAGTATTATATTACTTAGCCAAGTGTATTGGTATTGCACATAGATAATAATGAAAATGTAGAATTAATATTTGTAAGTGAAAAAAATGGAAAATGAAGTAAATACGCATGTCATTAAAATAAAGGGGAATGTCAGTGTTCAAACTGCTTAAGCTTTCACGGCCAGTGTCTTGAAATAGAAAATTATTATCCGGGCTTGGGGGCTGCGATCTAGTGGAAATTCTCCTTCCAGAAGTTTTGTTTGAAGCTGCGTTGAACATCCTCAGAGGTGTGACCATAGTGCTCTGCTAGTCTCGGTGACAACTGATATGGAACCATTTGGTTTCACAGGTTTTATATGCTTAGCATGTGTGGGCGTTTGACAGCTGGTCCAGACTTTGTTTATTGGTTCTGCTGCTGCGAGGGCTGGGCTAAAGTGGAAGCTGCTTACACTGTCTATAATTGTTGCTGACAAACATGCCAGCCCATCGACAACAACCATAAACAATGGAAGCAGCCCCACTTTAGCCCAGACACGCAACAGCTGAACCAATAAACAAAGACTGGACCAATTGTCAAACACCCAAACATGCTAAGCATATAAAACCTGTGAAAATAAGCGCCTCCCTATCAGTTGTTGCTGAGACTAGCAGAGTACTACGGTCACACCACTGAGGATGTTCCATGCAACTTCGAGCGAAATGTCTGGAAGGAGAATTTACACTAGACCATGGCCCACAAGCCCGGATAATCATTTTTTATTTTAACATCAGTGTTATCAACACATTATCATGGAAATAAAGAGGAATGTAACTTTTAACAAACCATAACAAATAGTATTATTACATCTCTCAATTAATGGTTAAGAAGTGCATCAAAGAAGGGTCTTACCTCTGGTACACAAAATAATGTAAGGACTTGCACATCAGAGATTGGATGTAAACTGAAATAGTAATTACAAATTTAAACCCTCAATATTCCCAGCATGTTTGGGAGTGTAGAGCAACTTCATGTACAGTAACTCTTGCACTTACATCCATAAAATACCTCTGGAAGATCAAACTCACTATTTGGTATTTCGGGGAAGTGTAGGAGCATTTACAACAGGACTTTCCCAATGACCATTGTATTCTATGAATCACGGATGCTCAATGCAGATCACAAGTTCCCTTATAGGCCTTGTTTTAAAAGAGCAAACTTTTCTGTACAACAGAGTCACAAACGTGGTCCATTGACGATTCATTGGTTGATTAACTTTGATTACATAGAATGGGAAGGACTTATTTCTGGCACTCCTAAAATGATTCGCCCAGTCTTCTGGTGTTTCGGCTGCAAATTTGGGATTAATTAGTGCCACGTTTCTGTCGCACCTTAACCTCTTCAGGGATATGGACGTGAAATCATGTCCATTTAAAATGACGGACGAGCGATATGGACGTGTATACACGTCCTGTGTGTTTGTGCATTTAATCCTTATTTATCCACTATCTAACTCAACTTATTTTAATTTTCCCCCGTTATGAAACATTTAATTAAATTCTATATGCTTTACTGGCTTACCTTTATATGTTCCTTCTGCAGTGATATGCCTCAAAACAGGGATAAACACACAAGGGCACATCTCCACATTCGCCACAGATCATCCCAGTTTCCTTACGAATTCCCTTCTTGCGGCACACGAAACACCTTCGAGATGGGCGGGACTTCTTTGCTGTTGACGGTATCCTTTTAGGATAATGTTTTCCTTGAAGTCTGAGGGGTGCAGGGGTTTTGGATTTTCTACCCCCAGTATGAAGAGGCCTCTCAACCTGGTATTGTTCAATTAGGCTGCGAGCTATTGATAGTCGAAAGTCCAGGTAGGTCATTGTCTTGTGTGGGTTTAGAGCTCTCCAAATTACCAAACAATTGTATATGGTTATATCCAGCTGGTGCAAAAATACCTTTTTATACCATTTCACTGTTTTTCATAAAGAGGGATATGCTTGCAATACCTGATCTACTAGATCGACACCGCCCATGTGCATATTGTATTCCTGGATAACGTCAGGCTTGAAAATGCACATTTTGGTATGGGCATCTGTTTTTCCAGTGTCAATCAACAAAATCTTAGAGCTGCAATTGGATAATGCCGTAACTACCCTCCTGTCCTGCCAGGCAAGGTAGGTCAAAGGTGGGAGCTGACGCACCTCCATTTCCCCTCTCCTTAGAGCCTTCGTATTCACATCTTTTGGCAAACCAATACGATTTGAACGTACTGTTCCAATTGCATTAGTCTTTCTTTTGTGTAAGGCCATGAATAATTTAGGAGAGCTGTACCAGTTATCTAAGTACACAGTCCTACCCTGATCAAGCACAGGTTCCATTAGGTGCATTACTATGGAGCCAGATAAGACCAAATCTTTGTCTCCAGTATTGTCAGTCCCTTGACCAGTGTAAATGCAGCTATTGTAAAGATATCCCGTTTTACTTTCACAAACATCAAAACTCTTTATGCCAAATCTAGCCCTTTTTGTTTTGATGTATTGCTTCCAACCTAAGCGGCCCTTCCAAAGCATTAGGCTTTCATCAACAGTGACCTTTTCACCAGGCACATAATTTTCTTTAAATTTTGAAATAATATAATCGAAAACAGGCCTAATTTTGTGGAGTTTGTCATTTACATTCTCTGTGCAGGTGAAATGAAGGAACTGCAAAATTGACGTAAACCTGTTATTTGACATGCATTTTCCAAAAAAAGGAGTAGCTAGCATGTCATCTGTGGACCAATACATGTATAATGCAGGTTTACGAATAACACCCATAAGTATAATTAGACCAATTAGCCTGTAAATCTCATTGAGTGTTACTTCTGTCCACCTTTGAATTCTGCTCTTAGGCCCTAATTTACCTTTAGAGAGCAGGTCTTCCTTCACCTTACTCGCATATACATTTGTTTCTGAAACAATGAGAGACACTAAGTCGGTAGTAAAAAATTTTGTAAAAATGTCAATTGGTTGGCTGTCAGAAGTCAGCTGAGCCTGGGATTGAACACCAGACCCTGTGCTCGTGAAGATGTGTCTGTTTGTATTGGAATTGTTTTCAGCACTCCACAATGCTGACTCTTCACGAACACCTGAAGGAAGTTGGTCACGTTCTTCCTCACTGCTACTTGTACCTATATCCTCCACAACCCCCTCAAATTCGGAAAATTCGCCATCGATATCCAAATCGCTGTCACACAGCAAGAAGTCCTCCACATTATCGTGTGTAATTTCAGAAGCCCTTACACTTCCACCACTCGCTAACCTTTGTGCAACACTGCTTGTTGATGCCATGTTTTAGCTCTGAGATGTAACACTCAATAGCTTCTCACTTCAGCTACAAGCAGGAAAGTATATGTATGCATTTCAAGAAAGAAACAAACGGAGCCTGTAAGCTATATCCAAGTTACGAAACACATGTAAGGAAAAATTGCAAACCTGCTTTATTCTGATGACTCATAAACCACGCATACAGTAGTGTTCTATTTCACATTGTGCTGTGATTTGCTGACGCATAGGTCACACATACAATGGGTCCACTACTGTTTCTTTCCGAGATGCGTTCGACAAAGCAAAGTTAACTTTTTACCACAGTAAAACAAATAGTGCCATTTCAACGATTTTAAATGCAACTCAACATTGCTGATGATGTACATGTATACGGCATATAATGAGTTTTATACCAGTTTTTGTTTTATTAAAATAACTTAAAATTTACGCAAAATACAGCTGTGTATTTAGGGAGCACTTTTAGCGCATTTAACAATTTAAATGCCCTGCGCTGGATATTGGGTATCCGTTCTCGGCCTGCAGAGCTTTTAAATGGCTGTCGCTCAAGAGGTTAAGTATGAGTGCCCACAAAGTGGAAACTGTTTTAGCAGAATCTGGGTGTTAGGTACAAAGTACAACAAAGTGGAGAAATCTGAAAACAGTCCAGTTCTTGTCCTCATGCAGAATCAGAAAAGATTGTCAAGTGTTTTATCTCTTTGCCAAGTTCACAAAATATAAAATGATGTAACACTGCTGCTTTATATGCAACTATCTCTGAGTATGTATAGAATACCCAGAGTCCACTGGACAAAACATGTATCTATATTGACGGGAAACAGTGAAAGCTGTCTGTGGTAATGTACGTCATTAGTGGATAAATAGGTATGCACAAATTGCTTTGGAAATCCATCACTATTGCTATCTTTTTGGAAGTGAGCCTCGGAAGTCGTTTACCTGTATAAAACTGTTCAGCTTTCTTAAGATGCACTTGGTTTTGAATGTCTAAGTGATAAAATGAGCTTCGACTCCCTCACACCTTGCACAATGTTAAGAGACTCTATTTGTGACATTCCAATTTTAACGTCAGCTACATAAGTGTCACATGTACTGCACATATCCGTCTGAGGATATCCAAAACTGATACTGCTACATACCAAGCTGACATTCCCCTTTCATTTCTTGCTCTGTGGTGACCTTCCCCTTTTCTTAGTTCTACATCATTTCTGAAACATGTTATATTTCAGAGATGTTTCGGTTTATTTGGTTGGACGTGTTAAACTATGCTGCCACCCATAAACTACATCTTGGTAGTGTTACTTCACTTTTTGTCTTACACTGACATTCCCCCTTTTTACCCGTGTACCCTTCATATATTTTACTATTACTACTACTCTTATCATCATCATTTTATTATTATTTTTATTATTATTTTATTACTATTATTATTTTGTTATTATTATTATTATTATTATTATTATTATTATTATTATTATTATTATTATTATTATTATTATTGCTATTATTATTTATATCTTTTGTCATTTACATGTACTTACTTAATATTGACTGGATTCAATAGTGTATTACGCCATATTGAATTGCAATAAAATTGAATTGAACTTTTGGCACATTCAAATACTGTAAGTCTACCGCATGCATCTCGAGACTATTTTGTTAGTCCAGAAGGGTTAGAGACAAGCAGAGGGGGAATGCATTAGTAACTGTTAGCATGTTTCAATGCAGGTGTAGATAGTCACATCATGCAGCAATGAATGTGCTGAGATTACAACTACAAGCAGAGCACAAGCTGTGTCACTAGGATCCATTTTGTCCTGTACAGTTACTTTTGTGATTAAAACTAATAAATATTATAACTACTCCATAATACTTTATAATGTTAGAGGAAAAATTTAAGCATGTGGCACTTGTATCACATGCAAGGAGAATATGGCTCTGATCAGTTTTATCTCTTCTTCACATTCAAATGGAAAGTGCTTTCTTTGTTGAGACCAGATATTTTTTTATTATACATTTATTTTATTTACTGTGACTGTAAAATTTATTTTTATGGTCTTTATATGCTATTCCATTTAATTTTATACATCTCAAACAGTAATAACAATGGTAATTGTTATTTTATGTCAACCAACTTATTGTTGATTTTTTAAACACACAAGCTGTGTGTGGGCAATGTTTAAGAGGTAGAATCAGGACTGAAAAATTCAATGTCATACAAGGGATTTGAGCCAGGGATCTCCCGCTTCATGCACGGCTGCTCTAACCACTGAGCTATCATGGCAACTTGTCAATATGACATTAAATTCCCCAACCAATTTACATTTTCCCAGTAGATCACTGGGGAATCTTACATCTGAGATAAGTACCCCAAGGGCGACTTACAATCGTAAGAATTAGGAAAAGGAGGGCAGCTGACAATATCTCTATTGCTAAGTCAATAGTAAATAAATATCTGACGAGGAAGGGGACAGATTTTACATGGCTTTTGTGGATCTAGAACAGGCATTTGACAGTATCAATACGACTGAAAGGAGTGGGTTCAAAGATGATCAAAGCATTACAGAGTATTTACAAAGAGAAGATAAATAATACTGAAAATACTTCGGGTCTAAGGTAAGGTTGTAAATTGAACCCTCTTTTATTCAATTTATATACTGACAATGTTTCAGAAGAAATAAGTAAGCAAAATGTACATTCACCAATAATAAATAACCAAGAAATCCCAGTATTACTTTAAGTAAATGACTTGGTGGTGAGTTCAATATCAACAGGGGGATTGGCAAGGGCATTAAAGACAGAGGGAAATTTTTGTAAAAAAAGGTGAATGGGCATTAATTATAAAATGTGTAAGACCATTGCTTTTAAAAGGGGTTACAGGCTGAAAAGGAATGAGGAATGAAGTATGGAAGGTCAACCGAGTGAGATGGCTCACATTTGGGAGGACATGGGTTGGATTCCTGTGGTCGACCTTCCTGACCCATGGTTCTTTTGGGGGGTTTCTCTGGGTCACAAGGTAAATGCTGGGAAGGATAATTACATCCCCCGAATTTCCTCTCCTTCCATTTCAATTCATTAATCATTTCCTTCATCCTTCATCCCATTGGTTCTTTTAGGGTCGCAAGAGTCAGCAAAGGCATTAGGTGCAGCTTGGCAGGGATGATATGTGCACAAGAAATCTTTCCATTCCTCATTGTCCATGGTATCTGGGTGGAAAAGGGGGTGGCGTCTGGGGGCATTGGAGCCTACACCTAGATCCCCCTGAGTTGGCCCCAGAAGATCTAAAGACTTTGAGGTGTCGTCTAACCTGGGAAACCTTAGGAACCTTTGTCAATGTCTGTGCCACTAGTCTGGGTCTGGCCATCTGGTGTCTCCTCTCACCTCATCCTTCCTCCCCTTGGGGGCATAGGTACAATAAGCTTAGCTTCAGTGCTGAACCCCCCCCCCCTGCCCCCCTGTAAGTCTCCTATTCCTATAGAAGGCTAGATGTTAGGGCTAACCAGAAAATTTGAGTATTTGGGAGTCCAGCTAAGTAGTAATGGAAGATGGAGCAATGTAAAGAAAAGAATAGCAGCAAAAGGTAAATTGGTAATGAAGGCAATAAGAACATGTCTGCATAAAATATCAGGAATGTAAATTAAGTGATTGGAAGTGGTTTATAAGGCAATAGTGGAAGCCAAAATGATACAAGGGATTGAGATTTGGAGGTATGAAGGATGGATAATGGTGAATTTAGTTCATAGAAGGTTTATAAACTGATCATGGGTTTGTCCACAATAGCAGCAATTGGAATAGCATTGCTAGAGTTGTACAGATCTAGGAGTAAAGGTCAAATGAATACAAGATTGCTAAAATATTGGTCTAGAATTAAATTAACAGATGAGTATAATATTGTGAAACAGAGTTGAAGAATCCAGGAGATAGTAAGGGATAGTAAGTAATTAGAAAATGAAACTGCAAATAATATTAGAGCAAATAAGGATGGGGTGAGTGAGTGGAGTTTAAGGGCCCATCAACAACTAGGTCATTTGGACCCAGTAAGGATGAGTAATGTATTGTGACAAATAACAATGTGGTAAATCCCACTTCTGACACCTGTATGACAAATGACAAGTCTAGTTACTTTTTCTGTCACTTTATTTCTCTTCTAAAACTGAAGCACACAAACAGAGTTCTGTCTTATTGTTAAAAAATCTACAATTCGTCATGACCTTGCATCTCACACCTGTTCTGTCTTATCGTAACCTTGATACAAAATGCTAATACTGCTTGACTGTTCACACAAATAACTCTGATGATTCATTCACTAAAAACTGTTACAACACTACAAACACTTAAAACTAACTGCTAACAGCTGTTTTGTTTAACACTTAATAACTCTGAAGAACTGCTCTCTCTTGCCGCTACATTCACTTATATAGGCAAGAATAACGTAGCACGGATTTTTCTTAAAGTCCACTTTTTCTCGAACTTCTTGTAAATAAGCCAGCAGTACAAAGTTTCTCAAACAGTCTGAAAATGTATTGTTCTGCCATGCTCACAATTGTCTTTGCTCTGACCTCTCCATTATCATTAGGCCATGTATTTACAAGCAGTGGTGTCAGTGTCTGACGGTGGCTGCTTGCCAGCATCACAGTATGGAAGGAGAAAGATGCTTTAGATAGAGGCATGGGCATGGTTTATGACAAGGCTATAAAAATTAATGTGCATAAAAGGAGAAACTGACTCACACACTTCTCCAATGTGTGGAGACAATGAGTTCCACTGGGTTTTAGAATGTTGTTGTTGTTTTCTAGTGCCTTGCATCTGGCAATGAAGCCATTAGCATTCGTGCTTTCCAATACTTTTGAACTGTAGTTTCTTCTGATCTTAATGCTTCACAGGTCTTCAAGTGGTCTTCGTTCATTTCTGCTGGATCGTTACACAGGACACATATTGGCGAGGCTGAGATGCCTATTCTGTAGAGATGACTTGCTAAGCAGTCGTGATTTGTCAATGGTTTTAGAATGTAAAGAAACCAAAATATGGAGGGAGCAATTAGTACCATTGAAATACCTTCAATTACCAAGAAAGGCAATAATGATAAGCACTATGAGAACAGGAAATTCTGCAGAGATCAGAAGGAGAGGGGAATTACTTGGTAAAATGAAAGAAAAATGGAGATGGAAAACCTCAATATAATAAGGGAATAGATACCTATCCAAGGATAAAAATTTGGAACTAGGTTATGACAACTAAGGACAACTAAGTGTTTCTGGAGTAAAATATATGGATAACCAGGGTGTTGTATACATTGACGCCAGGAGCAACTCAAGAGGACATAAATTTGATAAGAATTGCATAATTGTTATCTGTAATATAATGAATTTTGTGTGCAGTGTATGAAATGTATTAGTGCTTGAACTCATTTAATTGTTACACTATTCCGCATCAAAAACAATGTTTTTGAATGAATGCATATTCTCAAACAGATGTTTTGCGCTGAGTTAGCAGTGCAATTCACTTTTTTCTATCCTATGAAGTTTTTGAGAAAATCAAGAATTTGTGTTCCACAAAATTGGGTATTACAAGTCAGTTTAAAACCTTCGAAACACGTCCCGGAAAAATATTTTGTAAGTGTTGTTCAGTGTTATTAATTAACTCACCTTTTAATTACAACAACACTGTTTTCAAACTTCTATGAAAGGAAGATAATTACAAGTCAGTGTTTATGTAATATGTATTTTAAGTACATATGTAGTGTTTATCACAGAATTAACCTAAATAAACTGAAAGCAGGTTTTTTTTTACAGTATCTTAGATTAATGTATGACACCAATTTTGAGGATACAGTGAGCCAAACAGAAAAGCAAGTCTGGCATAGCTACAAAGATGTAAAAAAACTTCTTAAGAAACAGAAAGAATCCAGATTACAAAGTCATTATGAACACTGTGTTGGAAAATTTGAGAAAATAGGATGTGATTTGAGCTTGAAGTTACACTTCCTACAGGTTCACATAGACTATTTTCCAAGATTGCTGTCTTGGGTTTTACAGCGAGGAACTGGTGAACATTTTGACAAAGATTTGAAAGACAGTAAAAGAGGATACCATGGTAGTTATACAGTTAATATGATGGCAGACTGCTGTTGGTACCTGAAAAGGGAAGGTACTTTTCATCCTTATGGAAGAAATGCAAAACGAAGAATGTTTCTGCCTGTAAAATACTATAAATTATATCATTATTGTTGGAAGCTCTTGTGAAATGTACATACATTATGTTTACAAGTGTACATAACGTTCTTAAGTATGAGAATTATCTTGTAGAGGGTATAAATATTGGTAATGAGTTAATATGAAAATTTTATTTTAATTTTTTTAAAAATGTCTGCATGTAATAGAAGAAAATTGATGTCATAATTGGAATCAGCACCCCAAAATTAACCCTTTAACGCCGTGCGTGTTCGTATGATCACGGTTTACTGCTTTCCATTTAACAATGTTCCAATGCGTCGTCTGCTTCTGTAGAGCATCGATGGTGATTTATATCAGCTACAGAATGGTGTGGTATCCCTGTCTACTCATATTGTCGGCTTCTGTAAACAAACATTGTCGTTGCACAACTTTTAGTTATCGCTAGTGTTGTCAGAGCTGCAAGATGTCGGTGCGCTTCAAGTAAGTTTCCTATTTTGTTTACAATTAGACTTTGATCGTGTGATAAATACTTTTAAAGGTCTTCGGCATGATTAGTGTTCCTGTTATTATGAAACAGAACAATAGGTTACTGCATATATTTGGTCTAGACCCTTCTAAAGTGAAGCGTGATCATATGAACACGCTAGGCGCATATATATGCAGTATATGACTTAGTCCATTTTCACGGTTGTGTTACCTTACACGGCTTAGACGTTGTGTTGCCATAAGAAAACTTATTATTTAGGAAACTATAAACTTGGTATACAGAATATAACTTTCCATATGTTTTTAACAGGGATATAACTCTCCGGGAAGCCTTGGATATTTTAGAATCAGATGAACCAATAGGAGATGTTGACAGCATTTTTATAGAACCTCCAGATGCTAACGTCTACTCCGACGAAGATTCTGGTGAAGAGGATGGTGGTGGTGAGATTGATAATCTTACAGGGTGCCAGCTTTATAGCCAAGCAGAAATTGTCCTCACCAACAATGAGTGTGTAGGTGGTGCAGTTGATGTCACTTCAGAAAACGCCAATGCTCCACCACAGAAGAAGAGCAAACATATGAAGAAAAGCTTCGTGTGGACTAAGGATGATAATGGAAGTTTGGTTGGTATATTCCCAGAAGCTGATTATTCATCATTATCCAACAAAACACCCGTGGAATGTTTCGAACTCATGTTTGACCATGAAATAATTAAATTTATGATAGAAGAATCCAGGAAATATGCAATATTCAACAATTATGATGATCCTAAAATAGCAGTGTAGTGTTAGTGATGATATTCATCTTGATGGGAAGAACCACCTTGTAGCTCCCTGCAATCGACGACACTGCGCTGGCAAAGAATGCACCAGCACTGTTTGCACAGAGCGTATAAAATGCAACGTTGGACTCTGTATCCCGTGTTTTGTCGAGTTTCACACCCTATAAAAGACTTGATTCTTGGACTTGCGACATAATTTTGTGCTCATGTGATCATATGTTATATGTCTGCATGCATTTAATATTTATAATTCACCTTTAAAGTGCACCTCATTGTAAATATAATTGGCACTGTAACTTTGGCATTTGTTGTGAAGTATGGCCACCTAGGCGTAAAATGCTTACACTAGCGCCTAGCGTGATCATATGGACACGGTCCATTGTGACAAAATGGTTCACTATAATGACTCATTATTTTGTATTAGAGTTCCACAAAACTGTATGAGTTGCTGATAAAAAAATGAAAGTGAATAAAAGAATTAATATTATTTCGGCGTTAAAGGGTTAAGGGGAATTGGTATTCAAAACTAAAACATTAAAAACTTCTTTTTTTTTTTTCAAAATGCAGAGCAGTGTATATGTTTAATATAATCTATATATGTTATGTTTTGTTTGCATGTTTTAATGCTGCTATCAAATTGTAGGTATGGAGTTATAACTACTTTTTATGATAAAGACACTGACATTAGATCACATGTGTGTATTAAATTTTACTTTTACAAACAGATTTATTTATAATGTGTATATTCACTAACCAGATGTCTGTAATTTAGTTTCCCATATCAGAGTCACTCTACTACATTGTGCTAAGAAAGCAAACCCCACTTGGCTCCCTAGAAACTGTCAGTAAAGTCACTTGTAAAGGATTAGGATTAGTATTAGTCAACATAGGGACCTCAAATAACTGGAGCACGGGACCACCAGAAGATTGGCCAGATCTGGACGACAGGGCATGCTAGCAAGTTTGGGGTTCCTAATGATTCCAGAATTATACCAATCCTGATGCTGGCGATCCTGCTTTAGCCATCTTCAACCTGGGGGTCCCAGAATGAAACAAGCCACTCCCAGGAAGGGGCCCCAGCTGGTCAGCCAAGCACCAGGGAGAAATCTTTACACAAATTCCACCATCCTGTTGCAACACACCAATCCCCATTGCCTGGTCCTACATCCCTGCAACATATGAAATAAAATAGATGAAAGGAAATGATAGAAACAGGAAATGATGAACAGGAAATTTGTGGTAGAAAGGAGGGAGGCACCCCAGCCTTTACCTACAGATCTGGTATACAAAAAAAAAGTTCCGATTGGCTAGCCCAATGGGACTCAAACCCAGGATTTCTAAATGTGTGTCATATATAACTGCAGAGCAAATTTCCTCAGTAGATAGGGGAAACCGGGGAAGGCTGACAATATTAACAGTTAACTATTTTTAACTATTTTTTTAAAATAATTTGTTTTTCTTTGCATGTATTATTAGAATAGTCTTTTGTTGTATTGTACCTAGTTGGATATATTTATACTTTAATATGATCAAAGTTATTTTTGCATTTTTAAAAAACCATGCAGGAGTGTCATCTTGCCTCGGTACCAGGGCAAGATAACTTTGATCATGGGGTAAATGACAATTGTAATAAAATAAAAATTGAATATATTATTTATTATTATCAACAAACTTACTGTTGGTGTTTTTAAACACACAAGCCGTGTATAGGTAATATTTGAGAGGTACAGTCGGAACTGAAAAATTCAATGCCACAGCTGGGATTTGAACCACAGCCAGCTGTGGCATTGAATTTTTCAGTTGAATATATGTTCATTCTTAGAAAGTATAATGCAGTACGATAATTATGTAATACATTGTTAATATCTTATATTGAATAGTAGGTAATTAATTGGTTATTTTATTGAATATTGTAGTTCATAGTAAACCCATATCTCAAAATGAATGGTTTTCATTAACAAAAGTCACTAACAAATATTTCTCCTTCCAAATTTGAGCAGTTCTAATGGCATCACATGTGGCATTTGCCACATTGTATGCAGTCTTCTGATGGATGATCAACATAGTTCTCATCACAAGCAGGACACTGCACTATACTTTCATTGGAAATTTGACCTGACGACATAGGTGTCAGAATTTTGGGCTTCTTACTTTTTTACAGGAATCAAACTTCTGTTTCTTAGTAAAAACTGTTTTTTCGGCATCCCGAGCCTCTCATTTTTGTTGCTTTAAATGTTCTTGTGCCTCCTTCTTTCTGAACCAACATTTGTTTCATAGGTGAGCCGTTAAGATGCTTGCACATTGCCTATGACTCTTCCATTTCTCACTGATGCTCTTTCTTCAGGCAATGGTTTAAAATCAAAAATACTTTGGCACAGTTTTGGTTTAACAGGAGCAACATGAAAATCACTAAACAAACAAAAAGAAAAAAAAAAAAGCATTTAAACACAAAAAGAAAACACAATAAAACACTTGGGGCAAGATGATGAGATTGTTAACTTTCCACAGTCTACTTGCCCCGATCGGGAACATCAGATGTCTTATTCTTGTAGAATAAACAAGAATTAAATATAAATAAATAGTGAAAGGTATATCATTTAAGGTAGTCATGTATAGCTAAGAGTAACCAAATATCTTACTTGTTACACCACGAGTCCTTATGTCTTGAGAATTACAACACGTCAGACGAGGCTGCAGGTTGATTTACAAGTTTTTAGTATATAGCAGTGTAGAGTGCTAGTAAGGTGGTGCTACCTCGCAATATGAATTTAAACTAAGTCATTCATCATCTTGTCCTGCTCGTTAACTTGTCCTGGTCTCCCCTGCATGTTAAAGTAAATGCATAAATTTCTCAACTGCAATAATAATTAGCTATCTTTGTCTCAGAAGACGCTAAGAATGTCATTTTGCCACAAATTAAAAATATATTTCACCCACATACATACATCACTTCCTCCTGTGAGTAATTGATACGGCAGTTTCTCTTCCCTTTCAGTCCATGAACACTGCAGAAATACCATTACACTTCTTTAGAAAAGGCATCATCACTGTTGCCAGTTATTTCTATATATGAATCATAAATAAAGATTCTCTGTTCTAAAGTGTATCCAAGCTGTAGCATTACAGTAATAGTAACCAAGAGCATATTCATAATATTTTATTTCCTAAATTATTTGTTTATTTAACTCCAGTCAGGCCTCACACAGTAATGATCACTGACAAACTGAAGGCCAGAGTAGCTGATTATTTATTGGCACATGCTCATTATGAAAGCAACACAAAAATAATGGAATGGTATTTAAAATAATTTGATACTATATAATTTTTGCAACAGTTAAATGAATGAATGCTTGGGTTATTTTTTTTTTTTTTTTTTTTTTTTAAATTAACGTCCTCCATCATTGTGTCATATCGGACGAATGAATGCTTGGGTTACCACGTAAAAACTACATCATAATGTCAATGGATACATTCTTGCAAATACTCTCCTATTTATCCAACCACTGAAGAAAAGAATGTATGTTACAAACTAGCCTATAACTACCATTTTCTGTAGCCAAAACATTTTTAAGGCAAATATAGTTAGTTGATAAATTCATCTCAATATGCAAAGAACAGTAATCTCAAATTGAATTAGAAGACAGAAATAAGCTGATAGAGATAATCATAACCTCCACCAAAAACTGTGTTTTAATATTACTCAATTTAAGATAAAGAAAACTGTGTTAAATAAACAAAAATGCATACTTACACCTTACCACATTCTGCACATGGATATTCAATTTTTTCATCAGTTTTGTGTTTCTTGAGATGAATATTCAGCCCAGCCCTAGTAACAAATCCTTTTCCACACTCTTCACAAATGAATGGTTTTACAGTAGTATGTTTTGCAAGAATGTGCACGTGAAGCATGCTTCTCAAGCTAAACCCTTTCTGGCAGTATTCACACCTATAAATAAATAAACAAACAAATAAAAAAAATAAATAAATGAGTGAGTGAGTGAGTGAGTGAGTGAGTGAGTAAATAACATCCAACATACACAATGCTAATTCTTGGTACAAATTTCTCCACTGATAACCAAGAACAGCTAATTTCACCCCAGATGAAGGAGCTATACTTGATCTCGCCTTAGGATTTGGATGTCAAATTATGCAGCGGTACAACTCTTGGTGCATATGAAAATAGTTTGTGACTGCATTGTATATATTATCATTTGTTTGAAACATTCAAATAATGAACAGTGTGAATAACTCAAATTTCAAAGAATTTAAATATGAGCATAACTATTTTACTTCTATCTATTGTCATGTGGTAGTGGGCACTTCTCCAAATGCGTTGTTCATTGCAGCAAAGCTACATTCTGGTGCCCTTCCCTTGGCAATTTGTGTGTGCATGTGCAGTCATTATGGTGGAATGTTCAGATTCTCAGATTAGCGTAGAGAAACATAAAAGCAATACGCCTCTAAAAAGTGGTGAAAAGGCAATTGTATTAAATGTGCTTAACTTTTTATTTCTAAGTTATGACATCTTGGTTGTGAAAGAAGTAATCAAATTGACATCAGAACTTGTGTATCTGTAAACCATGTTTCCAATTGAGAGTGGAAATTAAACAACTATAAGTTGTGAAAACCCTAAAAAAGAAAAGGGAAAAGCCTTTCAGTGTTTTAGGGCAAGTGGATTATGTTTTTAGAAGTGCCATTCAGTTTAAAATGCATGTTTCTTTTTAAACTATAAAACTGAATGACTCTTCAAGCGACCAATTACTTCTGAATCTGAACTGGGTGTTACGACTCCATCTAACAACTCAGATTAACTTAAGTCAGTCATGTCCAAACACAAGGTCATGAGCCAAACTTGGCTCACCTTCACTGCATGCCATGTGGACTTTGTAACTATCACCACACCTCTTCACTTGCCATGAATGCCATTCTTCTCATAAAAAACAGTGGTGGATTGTAAGAGAGTGATGTTGCTGTATAAACCCTCCATGTAAGTTCAAAGAGGAGTGGGTGAACAAAAATTTCTTGTAGATCTAACAGAAAGGTTGAAGTATAAATCTATACTTCGCAGATTCAAAAATGTCAAAAGCTTGGAAAATGACTTTCTTCTTTTTGCCACCCCCTTGCCAATGGAACCAAAATCAGCATCGTTGTAGTTGCAGATGGAATTAGTTATACTGCAAAATGACACAGTTGTTAAAATTATTTATAAAGGGCATTTGGGAATCAAGGTATTTGAACTTTCTTCTAGAAATAAATACCTTGTGTTAGGGCATTTAGCACTCATATACTGGCAATGTTTGCCTCAACATACATTTATGAGCAACTGTTTTCTCAAATGAACCAAATAAAATGCAAAAGTAGAACTAGGATATTACATTCCCATCTCTCGATACAGCTAAAAATACCTGTAACAGATATGCCAAATTTGGAAGATATTGTGGCTTCCAATGATGAATCACACATACAGAAAGTAAGTTAAAGATTGAACTGCATATGATATTGCTAAGTCTGTCACATGTATTTTGGAATGTTCTAGAATCTATCTGAAGCTAAATTTACTGTTTATTGGAGATTATTGTTTATTATACATGTCTTAAATTTCTTTGATCTTGTGAATGCATAATAGGTTTTTCTTATGCATAATATGTAGTCATAAATTAAATTAATGGCACTTGACAGTGCAAAGGTTGATTTACTCCTCTCCCTCCTTTCAAATACAACATATCATGTGGGAAATATCAAAGACTGGCTTGGAGTTTGGACATGCTGACTTAAGTGTTTACTAAAAAAATTATATTTCATAAACTTTCTTCATCCATTTCCTGAATTAGTTAATATAATTTATTTAGTATGAGTGAAGTGCACCATAGCCTTGAGTAAGATTTAAACAGCTGAGCAACGGGGATATTTTCTTGCAGCTGAGAGTGGTGTATGGTAACACATGGTAGTGATGCAACCACCAGCTACATTTGCATGAGGAGCCATTCTAGGCCCAGAGGGACAGTAAACAAAGCGAAACCTAATTAATTAACAAAAGAGAGGTGAGATGACATAACACATACTTACTGCTTCACTTACTCAAAAGTTTGAGGACATGTTTCACTTCAAGTCTCCACCAGCAGCTCTCAGGGGTTCCTATACTAAGAAATTATCCAATGTCAGCAGTCAATAAAGAGCTGACGATGCAGACAACATTCTGTGAAACATGTCCTTGATATTTTGAAAGAGTAAGAGCAGTGATGTCCGAACTTGTCTCTTACGTGCTAATGAGATCTTGTTGCTCCACCCCAATTCCTTTGTTTTGAACATAAAGCATTTCCTCTTCACTCATCCAGGTAACCTTTCTGATCCCATGAATGTGTTATAGCTCAGCAAAAGGTAGGTGGAGGTAAGTCTACATTATCTCATTTATTTTCTATTAAGAACTAACTATTAAGCACAAAAATAATTCAACTTTGCCTTCCTATTAACAAACAGGAAAACCAACTTTGCATCCTTCTCTGTTTTGAGTCTGTTTTTACATCAGAAAGAACAAGTAAAAATGGTGCAAAAATAAGGAAATTTCAACACTACAAGATACCCTTAGCATGGAAAAATTGTTGATATTTTTTACTTTCTCAAGATTGATTACAATGATTTTGATTAAAATATTATATATTTAAGATATTTGCATAAGAAATAAAATGAATATCTTGAATTTTCTGGCAATAGTGTATTCAGTCATTTTCCTTCAGAAAGAGTTTTGTATAACAGGTAAACCATAAGAGATAAACTAAAACTTACCACACAAAAATACGTACAACAGATTTCTTTAAAACACACAATTTATTTCAAATAGCTTTCCTGTGGCATTAGCCGTCTCTGAGATTCCATTATTATTAGTTTTAATTTCTCAAAAATTTCTCATCTTGTAAAGAGCTGTTGGTGTTTAGTTGTTTCTTGTGATGTCATGGAAAGAGTATGGAATATCAAGGCTAACACAGTTACCTGTTTTTACATATCTTAACTATCGATTTGGGTTCCTCTGTACTCTTTATACTTACAACAAAATATGTAATGAAACTTACTGAAGTTTATCTCGATTAATATGAAGCAGATGGGAAAGAAAGTTTTCATAAAAATAGTTTTTGGAAGCTATATAACAATGGGTATATAGGTATAGGCAAATGAGATTTTTCTCGTCTAGGCTTGCATGACAAAGAAATAGGGTCTTCATAAAATAAGGGGTGAGGTTCATAAGTGAACAGACCTCCATGCTCACATTTGAGGTGCTTAGAATAGCAAGGGCGTATGCGCCAAAAGCTAGTTTAGAGAAAAATGTGATTAAAGTTTTACCACTTAAGTCGTATTAAAATCATCTATAAAGAGATTAAAAATTGCTTAGATGTGAATCTAATACATTAATACTGTTAATTAGGAGTTTAAAATTCTATCTGGCAGAAATGTAAGATTTCAGAAGGTTAATTTCATCAACAACTTAAATGGATAACTCAGTTTATTTCACAAAGATTTTGTGCCACAAAATATAATACATACATTTCCAAATATAAACAAACACACCGAGGACTTCCACAAGGTGCTGTTCTGAGCACAACACTCTTTAACATATACATAAATGACCTTCCATCAATAATAAAAACTTTAGAAACCAAAATTGCTTTATTTGCTGACGATGTAGTCATTTGGACTTCAGGCTCTCCAAAAAAACCTGAATTAATTAAAGACAGAATAGAAACAGCCCTAAACAAAGTACATGAATGGAGCTCCAAAAACCTCATGACTATCAATGTGGATAAAACAAATTATGAATTATTTACACTAAAATACAAACCAGTTAATATTAACATAAGCATTGTACATTGTGGATATATTTAAATCAGAGGCTAAATATTTTTTGTGTGGACTTTTAGCTCTGCTGTAGTGGCTGGATAAGGCAGGGGAACTGTCAATGTGTGCCTTTACTTTTTCTCTGTATGATTCAGGTATTCTTCTTGTCTTTTCCTGATGACCATGATGATCTACATCAATGGTTCCAGTTCCTCTAACTTTGTCACAAGCAATACAGTCTCTTTTCACTCAAACCATATATATTACGAAAAGTAACTGCGCAAACATCGTAACTCTTACTTCCATGAATCACTTTATAATCCACTGTGTGCAATCTACGAGAAGGTATTGAAGCACCTTCCAACCAAGTGTTCTTTCAAGCAAGTGGTAGTCACTGGGTGCTAAGTCCAGACTATAGGGTGGATGGGTGATGATGTCCCATCCAAACTATTACAGAAGATCCATGGTTTGACGGATGGTGAAAGGTGAGGTCAAACACTTCTTCACTTCTTTACGATGACTTGAGCTCTTTAAAAGAATTAAAACTGTAAAAAGAAGTAAATGCAAGGGTTTCTTTGAGTGACCTAAAAAAGTTTTGTCAGCACTTATGGTATTGAAATGAAGAGATTTGTATGTTATCATTGATGACAACCTTAACAATAACAAACACACGCACGGTTGAAATCTGCAGCGGGAAACCTTGGGGACTGAAAAGAGGTACATTGTTCCCTGTTACAGCTACAAAACTTTTGGGCAAGTTTTCTTTTTGGCGTAATATAGTTCAACAAATTTAAATTTAACATGTCTGCACAGGCTATTCAGAATATATAAAGATATTTACTACACAGAATGAACTTCGAATCTCTCTATTATTTCAGACAGGGAACTGAGGAGTTCATTTCACTCAAAGAGTTAAGTTAACCCGGTTATTCGCATGGGTGACAGGTGTCACCCAGCTTGTTTTCATTGCTGTAATTCTCAGAACAGACTTACCGATATGCGGACTCATGTAGCTTCTAAGGAATGAATAAACAGCAACATTTCTCTATTTCAGTTCTGTAATTACTCTTGTAGTGTGCACAACTTAAGGTTTGTTCTCCTGTATGCTTTTGGGTGACAAGTGTCACCCACGCGAGCTTTTATGTTATAGTTTCTGCAAAGTGTTAATAAGTATACCATGTACATTTTATTTCCTATATTGTATATTTAAGCAATGTGTATGTTATATATTATGAGCGTTTTAAAGACTCCAAGGTTTTTATTCCGTTATCTATATTTGAACTACTTTCTAGGTAGCTCTTTATTTGTTTTTGTTTGCAATACTACAACTTCATAGCACTGTCACTGCTACCACCGCCTAATTGGGAGGAATCTGGAGGAAAATGGTTTGAACTTGTGGGCACTCTCTGCAAAAACAAAAAGGAAACTCCTAAGGAGTTCACAATACCATCACAAAGACCCCTAAAATCTTCTTTATTTGGCTATGATTAGAACAAAATGCTTGTTTCCATAAAAGAAATAAGTTTGTTCTCTTGGTTTCCACAATGTATCACAATGCTGCTATACTTCCTGAAACAAATGAGGAAAAAAGCCGGAAATTATAATATTTTATAACATGACAAAAGTAGACGTTGACTTGGTGGACCTAAGTGTGTCAGAAAAATTATATTTCAAGAAACACAAGGCACTGGCCTAAGGTTGTGTTCTGTAACTTGCTAAATATAGCTGCAATCAATGCCTATTGCATTTAAAAAGCCAAAGAGAAAAATGTCAAGGGGTTAAAGAGGACAGATTTCATTTCTAACATTTCATTGGAACAGATAAAGCCACAGATTGAATGCAGGTCTAAAATCCCACAAATTCCTGCAAAGATTTGACGTGCTCAAGAATTGCTTGATGTTGAACCAGCTGAGGAAGAATGCACAAAAAAAGTATCCTGATGATGTTATGAATGTGGAAGATCAAAAGATAAATCAACCAGGAAATGGTGTACAAAGTGTTCCAAATGGGTATGCTCTACCATTTGAAGGATGTGTGCCTGAATTGCTTGTAAATGACTGTATTGTATCTAATGAACACAAAAAGAAATGAGGTGCAAGTTAATGAAATATAAGTGGAATTCTAATAGCAGTAGGCGATACCTGAGAGGGTAAAGGAAACAGGTCTCTTCAGGTATATTTCTAAAGGAAGTGCTGTTAATGTGAACACATCTAAGCTCATATTCAAACAGAACATGTGAAATGTACTTCATTTAATGAGTAAATATGTATGCATTATTATAAGCTTTTTTATTGTGTGCATGTGCATGCGTGTGTGCATGCGAGCGTGCGGGCGGGCGGGCGATCAGGCAAGCAGGCAGCCAGGTATGTATGTGTATTCCACATATTTTCTTTTTGTATAAAAGTAAAATATGGTTGATTATTAGGGCTCGGAAGTTCATGCCCTAAAAAACACTGAAATATACATGCAAATATGCTCTTAAAAACTTGAAAATATGCCAAGAAATATGCACTATTGAATTAAAACAATGCCCTTTGCAGTAGACAAGGCGAGTTAGTATAAATAATAAATAAAGTTACCTTATTCCTTAGAGGATGAAGCAGAGGTGGTCCCGCTGGTAGTATTAACTGCTACATTGCAGTTCACAACCAACACTTTGCACAAATTTTCAACTGTAAAACATCGTCTGTTGTCTTGCAAAACACTTTTGTAACATGAAAAACTTCTCTCCACGTCACAAGATGTTATCGGGGCATATTTAAATGATGTTAACTGCTTTACAGAGAGGGTCAAGTCTCTTGGTGAGACAGATGGTTTTCTTTCGAGGATGTCTCGAATATCGCACATCTGTTTATAACTAGAATTTTTTGAAATTACATAATTCACTTTCTCTTTTACTTTTTGTCCTATATCACCAGGAACCGAACTTAGATCACATTGTTTTTTCAAAGACAGTAAGTGATTCATGCAAGGGAGATCCTACAGCTTCCAATGCCATTATGGCTGTTGGTAAGAAAGAAAAATGGGTAGATATGAAACTAAGATCCTTCTTTAACCCAGTGCCTGACAGAATATTTTGCACAGTTTCTATTTATGAAGCATCTTTCGAGTCCAATGAATTAACAACCTCTTCAACTATTTCTATGTGCTTAGCATAATATAAAACTGCATCAACCATGTTCCCCATCGAGTTAACACTGGTGCAGGAGGAAGTCGGATATTAGCTGCTGTTGATCTAAACCAGTGGTGTCAATCGTGGCCCCGAGTGGCAATGCCACGGAGAGAGCAAGTCGCCGTGCCCTGGGCATAGAGGGCCAGACCGTTAGAAACCAGTTCAGTGCAGTTTTCCGTGTGATGCAGGCAGAGCAATGGCTGCGTCCAAGAGCACAGACATGAGTCATTTGGATTTGCATGTTTCGAATGGGAAAACAATTCCTCTGCAAAATTGTGGTTGTAGTACTCAGTACCTAATATGCAACAACCAGTATCTTTCATTAAAAAATACAACATACAGAGTTCTTATGAACATAGATAAAGTAAGTAATACAGCAGTTCATCTGGACCTGTTACAAGTACAGTGTGAGTGTCGCTTTCAAGAGAAATTTGACAATTCATGCTCAGACGCACTGATCGAATTCTACCGGAAACTTCACAATAGGCGTTTCCCAAATTTGATTCCCAACGCAGCAAAAAGTATGGCATTGTCTGGCAGTACCTATCTTTGTGAACAGAGTTTCTCTATAATGCAGCTCCTGAAAACTCGCCACAGAAACAGACTCTCGGATAGCAATTTGGCATCCAGTCTTAGAATCTGTCTTTGTATGTCAAATTTTGAAAAGTGTGTGAATTGAAAAATATGCCAAATGACTGATCCTACAAATGTGGAACATGTATTTTACTTAGGTTTTCAGTAAGATTGTCTTAAATTCATTATGCAAACGCTTAACACTAAAATATGTATCTTTAAGGACAGTAGTTCTCAAACAACTTGCATGTAGTCCTTTCCTTTAATTTTGGAGAAAATCGCCAACCCCTGTTACTAATAATGTTTCGGTTTATTTCACTTATTTGAAAATAATACAAGTAAATATTCTGTTATTGTGTTTAATCAAAGTAGCTAAGAATATTCATTTAAGGTATAACAGGATTTGAAAGGTGCTATTTACTTTTTATATAAATATAGATTATATATAATACAAGTTCGTATTAAAAGCACTATTATTAATACCGTGTAATTATTCTCTTATTTATTTATTTATTTATTTATTTATTCATTCATTTAAAATAGATTGACATTTTTATATCTGGGATTGAAAAGTAATAAAAACATCTATCTTTAAGAGGCATGTAAGTGCGTAAGTGGTGTCCTTTCCAGTTTGAGAATGCTAACTCAAGGGCTAGGGTAGGTTTAATAGTAACTATAATTCAGCCTAATCATCAGAAGGTTGCAACTATTTTAACCAACATGAATAACTACGTCAAGTAGTTTCCTATTTACGCGTGAGATGTACTGTTCCCCTTCGCAGATCCAACTTGTACCTGTGCTATGTATCCTTGTAGCCAATTCTGAAGGCAAAAATTCATAAGGTGTACCCACTCCAAGAAAGGTTTTATTCGCGGACGCAACCAACTTGCAAGTAAACAGGTGTCAATTGATAAAGCTTCTAGTGTTTATATGTATTACGTCATGTTTTGCCCGTCATATGTAGCTGTTGCACAGTTGAGTCCCGAGGGGTCTGTGACCTTGACACCACTGATCTAAACAACTTAACTCTTTTAGGAGATGAAGTCTTTTGTTCATTATTTAAAGCACTCACGATTTCGTTACCAATAGAACGGCGCTCAGAATCAGGGGTTTCATCAACAGACCGCACAAACTGATCCGCTAATTCATTTTGTATATCTGACAGTAGTTTATTGTAACAATATCTGACCTAAGTCTTGCGCAGTGTACTTTCTTCCGGCACATGTCGAGTGTACTCAGCAAGAAAGCTCTTAAATGTCGGATTATTAATTTTGAACAAGGGAATATCAGCAGCTAAAAATGCTTGGCACAAGTCATAGGAAAATTCAGTAACCCTACTTCCTAAACTCTCTACTAGCTGTTTTTGAACAAGTTCTCTGTTTGCGAGTTTTCTGATTAAATTCTCCTTATGTTTTGCTGTGTTTATGTGCTGAACTATTTGAAATCTTTTCTCATTCCCTACATTTTTCTCACACGCTCCACAATACAGTACCCTATTATCTGTAGATATTAAATCACTCGAAAACTCTTTCTGTAAACTAATTAATCTAGCACTCAAAGTTGGTTTTATTTTCGGCATTTGAAGAGCTCTTTAATATTTTATACACCTAATTTAATTTGGTGGGAACCAGTTCACAACACTGTTACGTTTGAAGACCACGACAGAACTACTGGTGGGCAGGCAAGCGTTGCTATAATCGTGCTGCTCAAAACGTCGACTGCACTTTATCTTTGTTAATATAAACCTCTCAGATAACGCACTGATTATTCTCTACACTCATACATATAATGAAGGGATGGAAACAGGGGGTTCACTGCATGACAAGATGACTCAGCTCGCGAGTTGCATCATCATGTGCAATACTACCAATATGAAAAGTATTATACACATGGGAAAAATAATAAAAACCATAAAAATATGCAATATAGGGACTATAATATTGAAATCTTCGTGAGTTGCATCATCATGCGCAATACTACCAATATGAAAAATATTATCCAAGTGGGAAAAAATAATAAAACCCATAAAAATCATTAAAATATGCAATATAGGGGCTATAATATTGAAATATTATGCATTTATCAAAGTCAAGAAAACATGCAGTTATATGCACCATAAAATCATGTCCAAATAACTGAAAATTCCATAATTCGTGCACATAATGTAAAAGCATACGTTTTTAACCCCTGTAAAAAAAGCATGCAAATGCATGAACTTCCTAGTCCTATTGATTATAGTCCACAGAACCATCTTTATTAACAAAATGTTGAAAATTGATATTTAAAGCAAGAATGTAAAATGGGTGACACCTGTCCCCCACATAAATAAACACGTTACAGTTATTGACGCCTGTAATGAAGGGTTAAGCACAGATTCAGATATTTTTAAATAGGGATCCAATTTCCTAGGATTCAAACATTTCCAAACTTAGTGCCAAGAGATTATGGAAAATCTTAATGTGGTAAATGATATGGCAGAGATCAGAGTGAAGTTAATGCATGAATTCAATGGACTATTAACAGCAGATGAAGAACAAAAACAATGCATTTTATGATGCATGCAAGATCACTGGAGACAATACCCTGACTGTAAAAATGGAACACTGAAAAGAAAATTATGTTAAAATTAATATTGATACAAGTTGCATTCCCACATTTTGTGTGTTCTATTACATATTAACCTTTCCTGGGAGTAATTATTTTCCTAGTTTTCTCAAGTATTTTAAAACATGAATATTATTCAAAATAAGGCACATATGATACTATTTTGTGTACTAAATTGTTGAAAACGTATAACCAAGCACATAAATGTTCATTAAGTCATAACATTGCTTTTTATTAGAGGTATTTTCTTTTGAGGCTACACTTATTTAAATGAAAAGTGGCATATGTACCAAAACAACTGAAACTTTGCCATATCTACAGGGCAGAGTGCATCATCAGTTCCTAGACATCTTATTGGGTGACACTGAAGTCTTTTTGTGTATGGTATGCTCCAAAGCAGTCATCGAGATGTAAATAAGGTTTCAGATCACATGTTTCACAAAAATATATTGTTTCTTTCCTAACACCTGCTGCTACATAGGTCACTGTTGTGCGCATTTGCAGGACTTTCGTTTTCATCACTTTCCCATGCACTAAAGTCACTTTCATCTGTTTCATTGAGCACAGATTCTATACAAGCCGTTATTTCATCCTCCCCATACAGTCTCTTACGCGTCATGCTCCAAATCAAACCAAAACGAGCAAAATAATGAAACACAACACAGAAAATTACCTGCTCAGGACGTATTATTCTGTAGCGACTAACAAAACACAAACCTAAGCACAGACGCGTGCTTAAATTCATCTAATGACATCTGTTGACCATTTACGTGAAGTAAAGGCCAGCTATGATAGCTTACGCGAACGTATAAAAAGAATTTGTGTGAAACTGACGCGTAACCATGTGTCACGAATATATGCGCATTTTTCCCAGGAAGGGTTAAACTTAAATTTCTTCCATTTAAATATATTACATATATTTGCAAAATGTGTATAGGTTGGCTTCCATTGTTCAGAAAAATACAAACATTCTTTCAGTACTTGTTTATTTAGATATTTAAGCCCAGTGTGGTGCAGGTTAACATCAATTAATTGTAATGAAATTTGGCACATTATCAATATATGCCAAAAGTACAAAGTTAACAAAAGAAGGGTGTGTGCTGAAAATACTTGACATTTTTATGTACCCCTCCATAATTATAAGGACCAACTTAGTGTTCATACAATCCTGCTCTACTATAGAAGAGTATAGGCAAAATATGCAGTAACCTATAGTTTTGGTTCGTAACAGGAACACTAATATGTCCAAGATTGTTAAACAAGTCATCACATAATCAGAGCATAGTTGTATGTGAAATAGGAAACTTGAAGCACACCAAAATCTTGCAGCTATTACGCAATAACTAAAAAATTTAGACAGGATTCAATCCTGGTTAGAAAGACACAATTTAATGTCACCAGATCAGTCAGGATTCAGAAAAAGGAAGAAAAACAGTAGATGTTTTGATATTAAACACTATGGTGGATAAGTATACAGGTAAGAAGCGTGGAAGGCTATATACCATGTTTGTGGATGTAGAGAAAGCATGTGACGGTATAATTAGAGAAGCATTGTGGTTCAAATTACTAAAGAAGGGATTAAGTATAGCGACTGTGAGGACTTCAAAGGAACTGTATAAATAAAACACATTTTGTATTAAAGTGCAGGAGGGAGAAGTTACAGTAGAGGTGGGACAAGATAGTTGCCTTCAGCAGGGCTGTAAATTGAGCCCTATATTGTTTAATTTATTTATAGATATTATGTTAGAGAGACTGAAGGTAGTTAATAATCATATGCCAACAATTATGAATAAAGAAATCCCAGGGCTGTTATAGGCAGATGATCTGCTGGTAAGTTCATATACAGTGATAGGTTTAAGTGAGTGAGTGTGTGGGATTTAAGGGCCCATCAACGAGGTCATTTGGGCTGTGATAGGTTTAAGAAACTCGGTGAATGGAATTGAAAAGTACTGCAATGAGTGTGGACTTAAAGTTAACATGGATAAAACTAAGATTATAGTCTTTAAACAAGGTAGCAAATTAAGAAAAGATGGGTACTGGTTATTTAAAGGTAATGAAATTTGAACTGTGAAGGATTTTGATTATTTGGGTATAAAACTTAATAGCACTGGAGGACAGGGGAACCATTGAAAAATGGTGGTCAAAAGGATAATCAGCATTGAGAATGGTTAGCAAATGTCTGTGCATAGCTCCAAAGATGAATACGGCATGGTTGGAACAGATCTATAAAGCTTTAGTGGAGTCAAGATGGCTGTATAGCATAGAGCTCTGGGGTGCAGAGTAAGATTGGGAAAAGATGGATAGATCACTGACAATATTTTGTAAAATGACTTTAAGAGTTCCATGTATTTCCATGGGACAAAGAGCTATGCTAGAATAAGGCAAAGTGAATGTACGAAGGTCGATTGTGGAAAGAGTGCTAAAATATTGGTTTAGAATTAATCACTTACTACAGGGCACATTTTGAAAGATTACTGTAGATATACAACAGAAGTGCATTCACCCAAAGAACTGCCTATGTGAAATAAGGCATCAACTTATGATTAATGGTATGGGGATATATGGATGGGAAGAGAGAGCATGCTGACAGGATTCTGGGAATTAGATGCCGGTTGGAAAATATGGATACATAGAATTTATGGGCAATGGTGGAGAAAAGAAGTTCATAAAAATTGTATAAGGAATTTGGAAGTAATGACAGGGAAAAAAGATGTACATTGAGAGGTATAATAAGGATCAAAGAGATGGTTTAAACTGGGAGTTTGTAGATTAAAAGGTTACAGGGGAGGGATAGAAGAAAGAATTTGCCCTATATGCAAAGAAAAAGATGCAATCCATATTTTATTAGAATCTAGGGGTGCAGATAATTGAAAGAAAGTGTTTGTACAAAGCCAACAGTTGAAAGTGGCAAAATCAGTAGTAGTGCAAACAATGCTCTACAAACAATTGCAGATTAGTAACTTAGGAGAGTTTTATTTAGTTAAGAAGAACTGCATATAGTTGGTTAAGTAAATGGGAGTATATAGTACAAACAGTTTGAGAATTATAATGTAAACTTTCAGGTGGTAGAAATAATGAATGGGTTATCAATAATAGTTGTAGATAGTAGTGCTACTATTTTGTACGGCCTGGAATAGAACCTAGGTTAATTCCATGCCTTGTGAATCTTGTAAAGGGTTTAATATAAGCAAAATTGTATGGTATATAATGGATATTTTGTATTTTTAAGAAGTTGTTATCAATTGCATGTAACTGGATATAACTGGCAAAGAGCCTGGGCTGAACAGCTAGTCATATCTATAGTTGTAATAACTTAGCACTAATAAATGAAGGGGTTGGTTACCAGTTACTTATATATAAACCTAAAATAACTTAAAAAAGCTGTTGCAACAACAATGCCTGTTTACAGACGTTAACAATATGAGTGGGCAGGGTTACCACCACATTCTTTAGCTGATCTAAACTTTTAACAGTAGCCTATAGAAAAAAACCAACCATTGGAAGGCAGTTAAATGGAAATGGTAAACCATGACCATATGAACAAGCACAGGCTTAACCTTTTGAGCGCTGGTCATTTAAAGCCTCCGAGGGCCGACAACTGCTAACCAATATCCAACGCAGGGCATTTAAATTGTTAAATGTGCTAAAAGTGCTTCGTAAATACACAGCAGTATTTTGCATAAATTTTAAGTTATTTTAATGAAACAAAAACTGGTATATAACTCGTTATATGCAGTATACATGCATGTCATCAGCAAAGTAGAGCTGCTTTAACAAATCGTTGAAATGGCACTATTTTGTTTCACTGTGGTGAAAAGTTAACTTTCCTCTGTCGAATGCATCTAATATAAGTTCTCTGAAAGAAACAGTAGTCGACCCATTGTATGTGTGGCCCACGCGTTAGCAAAACAAAGCATAGTGTGAAATAAAGCACTATAATCTTCGCAAAAGTTAAAGGCATATGGAGGAGGGCCGTACTGCAGACTCCAGCGAATCCCAAGCTTGCCCCTCCTACCAGCGCTGCCGAATGTGGTACACGCATCTCACATGCTCTTATGTACAGATCCTGTGCTGGTACACACACTACGCTTGGCAATAACACTCTGCTTGAGCACTGGCCAGCGTTCACATGCCTTTAACTTTTGTGAACGGTATAGTGTATGCGTGGTCTGTGAGTCATCAGAATAAAGAATGTTTGCAACCTTTCCTTACACGTGTTTCATAACTTGGATATCAGGCTCTGTTTGTTTCTTTCTTGAAATACAAACATATACTTTCCTTTTAATTTAATTTAAAAGGTGAGTTAATTAATAACACTGAACAACACTTACAACATATTTCTCCGGGACGCGTTTCGATGGTAACTTTCCTCCATTATCAACCGGACAATAACTGGGTTTCCATGGTGCTTGATGGTGCAGATGGTGATGCTTCTTCTGGTGTTTCTTCTGGTGGCGGTTCGATGAACTTACTGAAAATGTCTCTCTGAGGAATGTTGAAATTAAATACTCAGTTTCTATTTTTTAAAATAAAGATTTGTTCCCATGTGGACAGTTCTTGTTTTCCGGTTATGTGTTTAAGAAGTTTCGGTTCTAGCTTTATGTCATGATTTTTTGTCCAAAAGTGAAATGCAACAGCTGATTTTTCTAATTGTTTACTCTTAATGTTTCTAACGTGTTCCTTGGATCTAATTTCTAAATTTCTTTTGGTTTTTCCTATGTATATTTCATTACAATCACTGCATACAATTTGGTATATGCCAGATTTTTTGTTAGGTGGAATAGCATCTTTGATGTTTGAAAGTAGTAGGTTTTTTATGGAGTAATGGTTTACTGCTGCTAGCTCAATGTTGTATTCCTTGAATACCTTTTTAAATTTATCAAAAGCCCATGGATGATATGTGAATTTTTTGAATATCATTTTTGTTTTTGCTGCTGTGAGAGTTGTAGTTTCTTTTAATAATTTTTTCTTTTCTGCTTGTTTTACCTTTTTATCTACTAATTCTTTGGGAAAGCCGTTTTTTTGTGCTATTTCAATTATTTTGTAATATTCTGTTTTATATTCTTCTGCTGAAAGAGGGATGTTCACCAATCTATGTGTTAAACTATTGAAAATTGCTTGTTTGTGGCTTCTTGGATTGTAACTATTAGCTTTTATGTAGTTGTCTGTCTGCGTTGGTTTTCTGTGAATACCGAAATTTATTCTATTCTTGTTTTTGATTAATTTTAGATCTAAAAGTGGTAATTTATTATCTTTTTCTACTTCCACTGTGAAATTTATACTTTTGTCCTGTATGTTCAGAAGTTTTAATGCGTCACTGAAGTGTCTTTTTGGAACTATTGCAAATATATCATCCACATATCGCTGCCAGAGTTTGAACATCCACGGGAAACCTTTTGTGATCCTTATTTCCAATGAACTCATGTAAATATCTGCTAAGAATGGCGAGAGAGGGTTGCCCATTGCTAAACCTGAAGTTTGACGGAAATACTTTGTTTGGAACTGGAAGAAATTTTGTTCTGTGCATAATTTGGTGAGTTCTATGTATTCTGCAATTTCTGACGATGACATTCCAAGTGATTTGAGCCAATTTTTGATCAGTGATGGGAGCTTTTCTATTGGTATACTGGGAAATAGTGACTCTACGTCAAAGGAGACAAGGGTGTCCTCTTCTGTTAATTTGAAGTCTTTGATATGTTCTATTAGTTCATAAATGTTTCTTATGCTTAAACTTTCAAATTTAGGAAATGAATTAAATTTATTAGATAGCCATTTTGCCAGTTTGTAAGTTGGTGAATCTATGCTGCTAATTATGGGTCTCATGGTAATGTCTGGCTTGTGTATTTTGGGTAAACCATAGATTCTGGGTACGGTTGGATTATTTGGCTTAATTGCATATTTGTTTGGTATTATGCTTGAATTTTGTATCGTTTTTTCAAATGTTTGAACACAAGTGGAAAGCGGGTTTTTGCTGATTTTTTCGTAGTTACTATTATTTAGCATAATTTCCATTTTTTCTATGTAATTTGATTTATTCAATATTACTATTTTGTTCCCTTTGTCTGCCTTTGTGTATACTACGTTTTTATGTTTTAACGAATGGATCAGATTTCGTTTATTTTTGTAACTTGATCTGTATTTTAATTCTTCTAGGATCTTTTTGCACTGGGTTTTTACCGAATTTTGTGTGGATAATGGTAAACACTGTGTTGAAATATTTATGTCTGCTATATAATCTTTCTGATCATGAATTCTCCAAAGAAGAATTTAATCTTTTAGATCAAGGTTTAAAAACGCGCATCCAGTTTTCTACGGAAATTGAAGATTATATAGCAGACATAAATATTTCAACACAGTGTTTACCATTATCCACACAAAATTCGGTAAAAACCCAGTGCAAAAAGATCCTAGAAGAATTAAAATACAGATCAAGTTACAAAAATAAACGAAATCTGATCCATTCGTTAAAACATAAAAACGTAGTATACACAAAGGCAGACAAAGGGAACAAAATAGTAATATTGAATAAATCAAATTACATAGAAAAAATGGAAATTATGCTAAATAATAGTAACTACGAAAAAATCAGCAAAAACCCGCTTTCCACTTGTGTTCAAACATTTGAAAAAACGATACAAAATTCAAGCATAATACCAAACAAATATGCAATTAAGCCAAATAATCCAACCGTACCCAGAATCTATGGTTTACCCAAAATACACAAGCCAGACATTACCATGAGACCCATAATTAGCAGCATAGATTCACCAACTTACAAACTGGCAAAATGGCTATCTAATAAATTTAATTCATTTCCTAAATTTGAAAGTTTAAGCATAAGAAACATTTATGAACTAATAGAACATATCAAAGACTTCAAATTAACAGAAGAGGACACCCTTGTCTCCTTTGACGTAGAGTCACTATTTCCCAGTATACCAATAGAAAAGCTCCCATCACTGATCAAAAATTGGCTCAAATCACTTGGAATGTCATCGTCAGAAATTGCAGAATACATAGAACTCACCAAATTATGCACAGAACAAAATTTCTTCCAGTTCCAAACAAAGTATTTCCGTCAAACTTCAGGTTTAGCAATGGGCAACCCTCTCTCGCCATTCTTAGCAGATATTTACATGAGTTCATTGGAAATAAGCATCACAAAAGGTTTCCCGTGGATGTTCAAACTCTGGCAGCGATATGTGGATGATATATTTGCAATAGTTCCAAAAAGACACATCAGTGACGCATTAAAACTTCTGAACATACAGGACAAAAGTATAAATTTCACAGTGGAAGTAGAAAAAGATAATAAATTACCACTTTTAGATCTAAAATTAATCAAAAACAAGGATAGAATAAATTTCGGTATTCACAGAAAACCAACACAGACAGACAACTACATAAAAGCTAATAGTTACAATCCAAGAAGCCACAAACAAGCAATTTTCAATAGTTTAACACATAGATTGGTGAACATCCCTCTTTCAGCAGAAGAATATAAAACAGAATATTACAAAATAATTGAAATAGCACAAAAAAACGGCTTTCCCAAAGAATTAGTAGATAAAAAGGTAAAACAAGCAGAAAAGAAAAAATTATTAAAAGAAACTACAACTCTCACAGCAGCAAAAACAAAAATGATATTCAAAAAATTCACATATCATCCATGGGCTTTTGATAAATTTAAAAAGGTGTTCAAGGAATACAACATTGAGCTAGCAGCAGTAAACCATTACTCCATAAAAAACCTACTACTTTCAAACATCAAAGATGCTATTCTACCTAACAAAAAATCTGGCATATACCAAATTGTATGCAGTGATTGTAATGAAATATACATAGGAAAAACCAAAAGAAATTTAGAAATTAGATCCAAGGAACACGTTAGAAACATTAAGAGTAAACAATTAGAAAAATCAGCGGTTGCATTTCACTTTTGGACAAAAAATCATGATATAAAGCTAGAACCGAAACTTCTTAAACACATAACCGGAAAACAAGAACTGTCCACATGGGAACAAATCTTTATTTTAAAAAATAGAAACTGAGTATTTAATTTCGACATTCCTCAGAGAGACATTTTCAGTAAGTTCATCGAACCGCCACCAGAAGAAACACCAGAAGAAGCATCACCATCTGCACCATCAAGCACCATGGAAACCCAGTTATTGTCCGGTTGATAATGGAGGAAAGTTACCTTCGAAACGCGTCCCGGAGAAATATGTTGTAAGTGTTGTTCAGTGTTATTAATTAACTCACCTTTTAAATTAAATTAATTACAACAACACTGTTTTCAAACTTCTATGAAAGAAAGATATACTTTCCTACTTGTAGCTGAAGTGAGAAGTGGTATAAAAAGGTATTTTTGCACCAACTGGATATAACCATATACAATTGTTTGGTAATTTGGAGAGCTCTAAACCCACACAAGACAATGACTTATCTGGACTTCCGACTATCAATAGCTCACAGCCTAATTGAACAATACCATGTTGAGAGGCCTCTTCATACTGGGGGTAGGAAATCAAGAACCCCTGCACCCCTCAGACTTCAAGGAAAACATTATCCTAAAAGGATACCGCCAACAGCAAAGAAGTCCCGCCCATCTCGAAAGTGTTTTGTGTATCGCAAGAAGGGAATTCGCGAATGTGGAGATGTGCCTTTGTGTATTTATCCCTATTTTGAGGCATATCACTGCACAAGGAACATATAAAAGTAAGCCAGTAAGGTATATAGGCTTTACTTAAATGTTTCATAAAGGGAAAATTAAAATAAGTTGAGTTAGATAAGGGATAAATAAAGGTTAAATGCACAAACGCACAGGACGTGTATACATGCCCATAATGCTTATCCGTCATTTTAAATGGACGTGATTTTACGTCCATAGGACTCAAGAGGTTAAGGGTTAAGAATGCAACCATTATAACCACTGAGTGACCATAGAATCTACTCAGCATTATTTATTGGTGCCGTGTTAACTATAAAAGAAAAAGAAAAATATTTGCACACAACATTCCTGACATCCAACAAAACAAAGATCATACATGCTATGTAGAAAGCAAAAGTTCACGAAATAAATTTAAAACCTGCATTACCTGTATCTCCCCTCAGTAACATGACGGTAACAGTGTGATCGAAATGTGGAGTATTTTTCCATAGTCTTGTTGCAATATGAACAAGTATAAATTGGTTTTTTCTCATATGACCCACGATAATGTCGGTCAAATTGTGATTTGAATGGAAAAATCTGATCACACTGGTTGCACTTTATACCCCAATGTGTCTTCCATTCTTCATTTACAGTTCTATCATTTTCTTCATCTATTTCTTCATCACCTCCTAAGCCTTGAAAAAAGAATTACAGATATATATTACACTAGTGACAGATAACAAAATGGTAAATATACAATTTCACAAAGACTTCATTTCATATTTTCCATATTTTACTAGCATCAAGTTTTAACTAGCTGTCACGTTTGACCATTTCATTTAACACAAAGTTCAAGTTAATAAAAATGCACTACATGCAAAACTTGCAAAATGTGCATTAAAGTGCATGCATATACACTTTTATTTCAAATGTTTTAGTGTTAACAGAACCACAGACTCAGGAATCTATATTAGTTAAAAACAAAATTTTCTTATAATTCTTGTTAGATTTGACATCACTTCTTATGAATTAATTTAAATGATAACTTTTTTTAAAGATGGTAGAGCTGCCTATATTGCAGAGCAGAAAGAAAGGTAATTTAACACATTAGTTTTAAATGGATATTGCAGTTTCCCACAAGACATTACTGAAATTTCTGACTTCTATGTTTTAAATCAAAAGTTAACTACAGTAGTCTTGATTATCAAACCTAAACTGGCCCTGCACAAAGTCAGATAATTGAAAATATCAGATAATACAAAATAACCCGGACAATGGAGTAAAATAAGATAGGTATACTGTACTACTAAAATAATTGTTGGATTTGCGGTACTTACTGAATAATCCAACCAATTGCGTATACAATATTGAACAAAAGGAAGCCCCAAATGTCTTACAAGAAGAAACTTTCCAATGAAGTCTGCTTGCCTGCTGAATGACATTTCCTTGCTGCGAGATTTCACCATTGATGAAACCTCAATACCTTAGTTGCACTCGCCTCCAGCTGGTGCTCCACGTACCTTAATACCATCTCTAACATACTTAAACCTTCAGTGTGACTCATCTTCTTGTCATTTTATTCAATTCCTGGTTCTGTTTCATCCTCATTTCCATTACCATTCACGAAATTAACAATATCAGGGTCTGAGTTCAAACTGTTGATCTTCTACACACCAGCTACTCACATTTGGAGTCATAGCATCCTCACAGCCAGGAATGAGGTTCAGTAAGGGAACAATGTCACCCATGTCTTCTTGTACCATCTCTTCTTGATTTTCATCATCACTTAACAATGGCAATACATTCAAAGAGTGTTCCCAGTGACTCAACAATAAATGAAACTAGCAAATTTGAGTGATCAAAGCAATCTGCAATCTTGGTGTGTCATGGTTTGAGGCATGACAGAGGGGACAATTTTCATTATGATTATGGCCAACAGGTTTAAGTTAGCTACCTTTTAAGTGCTTTTGCTAGCAAAGGGACCTGAATTGTACACAGGCTTAACCAAGCACAGTGACCAGTCAATGAGTTTATGTTATGTGAGTCGCTAGCTATGAAAACTCTAATGTGAAGGAACAGACATAATGCTGCTGTCTATAGTACGGCATTTCATTCTTGATCTACTCAGATTTTAAAGGTGTTACTATAAACCTTTGCAAAACATACTGTCCACCCACGACAGTGCTGAAGCTTTATAGCTAGCAGTTGTCGTGAAGTAAATTTGTTAACTAATCATTTAGTCCCACCAAGTCTACGGCTAAATTCATATCCATATGGCACTTATGGTGTTACATACTAATTTTGAGGAGCTCTATATCAAAAGTTTGTTGAAAACACCTAAAATGTATGGTCAAGAGTTGTTATAGTAGTACCCAATGACTACATTCCAAGAAGACGTAAAACTGTCCCTCACCCTTCTTTCGCTGCTAGTAACATGCACTGTCGGCACTACCACAAAGGAGCCGAAGGGAAGAGACAGAGAATGGCCGCATTGTTGGGGCGCTTGCCGAAAGAGAGAAAGGGATAGAGACTTCTGGAATTTTCTGCTTTGTATTTCACCGCAATAATAACTGAACTTTCCTGAAGTTTCCAGAATAGTGCCTGGGAGATATAAATAGCGGTAAAGTGTGAGAAGGGACCGTTTTGTTTTGTGTTACTAATTCGGAGCCGTGCTGTTGGTGAATCGGTAAAGACTTTCGTGCTGTTGCAACGAGTGTACAAAGTTACTGTTTACGGAAATAAAAGTGTTTCTTTATCTCGACTACATCTCTCTTCTTTACTTTACACCCACCAAAGTCACAATATACTCTAAGTGAACAAATCTGTTGTTCCCAAGGCACTTATAGTTGTGTGCATTCAGAGGGCTGTCACAGATTTTGCTTGTTGAGTTGCACCTCAGAGTGGCTGAAGTAAAAGACGTGAACACCGTCCATGCGACCATTTAGTACTCTTTAGTGTGATGAGTATGACTAGGATTTTGATGATTTGGCATCTTTATTTTGGTAAGTCTAATTCACTAATGAGTTGTATATAAATCTGTTTCAGAATAAAAGAAGTTAAACTAGCTATATTTGTTAAGGCTTTTTTTTTTTTTTTTTTTTTTTTGCATTTTTTCGCTAATTTTGTGGTACAGAGCATTTTTAGGGTAGTTATTGCATTATCGTGCATTTTACAACTTCAGACAGTTTTATGGCATATTTATACATTTTAAAATACATCTTAGGCACATTTTGTCTTTTTTTGTTTTCAAGAGCAAAGGAACATTTCTGTTCTTTACATTCCATTCCTTAGTAAATTACTTTGCTTGGATCTTAGCAGTACCAGATTAAAATAACACTTAAGTTTCAGGAAACTAGACAAAGACATCTTCCCCTTCTATGGATTGCCAATGAACTTGCTCAGTCACCAACTGTAAGTTACACTTAACAAGTAGCAGATTGGCGCATTCCTTATCAGGTGATTCATTGTGTTGTTAAACATCTTCTGAATAGCCGGTGAAGCTTAGGTGTCTTTTACACAGTTTAAAGAAATGAGGAAGTTAAAGAATTTTGTGTCGCATTATGGTGAGATAGCTTTCTCCATGGATGGAAATATACTCTTCTGTAAGGCTTGCGAAGTAAAAGTGGCAGCTGAAAAGAAGTTTACTTTAGACCAACATGTGAAAAGAGAAAAACATATTCAAGGTCTACAACTGCTTGAAGGTAAAAACACCACACACCAAATGTTACTTGGTGAAGCCGGTTCTTCTTCAGGATCACTTTTTTTTAAGAACTCTGTGAAACATTCATTTGTGTCAATATTCTATTGAACAAAGTGAATAATCCCAAGTTACGCGCCTTCCAAGAAAAACATACTGGAAAGTGTTAACCAGATTCTTCAATTTTAAGAACAAATTATGTTGGTAGATGCTACCAAAGAAAAATGCAGGAGATTAGGCAAAAAGTGTCAGGAAAAAACTTTAGGTATGTATTGAACGAAAATACAGATTCACTAGGCCGATATGTGACAAATGTTGTGGTAGACACAATGGAAGAAAATAATTCAGGAGAAAAATTCCTGATTAATTGTGAACAGTGAGAAAAAATATATTTTTAACAATCAGCAAAATGTTTGACAGGTGTATGTGTTTAATATATCCCAATGGAATTCAACATAACATACTCTTGTTGACCGACACTGCACCATACGTGCTAAAAGCTGCTAATTCTCTTAAACCTCTTTACTCGAAGATGGTACATGTAATGTGCCTAGCACATGCTTTACACAGAGTTGCAGAGGAGTTACAGAGTTCTGAAGTTTACCAGCTAATAGGTGCATCAAGATAATCTTCTTGAAGGCAACATATCGAGTTACAATATTCAAGTCCGATGTCCTTGATGTTCCTTTGCCTCCATCTCCAGTGATGACCAGATGGGGGAGCTGGATAGAAGCATGTAATGACTACTGTGAGAATATGAGGGTTGTGAACAGACTCATACACATGTGATAGCAGTGATGTGGCCTCTATCAAAGTTGCTCAGGAACTTCTTTTGGATGGAGAACTTGCAGGTAAACTTTTGTACATAAAGCCAAATTTTGGATTCCTACCTTGTGCTATAACCTGCTCAGCAAAATCTGGAGTTAAGTTAATGGAGCAGAGGGATTAATGCTGGGTTGCAAGGAAACTGCCATATAAGTAGCTACTCCCTTCTTAAGTTAATGCATTAGTGAACTACTTAGGACTTTTAACTTCAGGCAGTTGCAAGAACAACATTTTATGATTGCTTAACTACTCTCGTCTTTAAGAAGAGAAGCAACAAAACGATAGAACCCGTATAGCCGGTGTACATAATTATCCGATCACACGAACAATGTCGCTGCAACAATCAACTGCCATGCGTCCAGGTTTGCCCTTCTAATTTTGTTGATGAAGTCATTTTCCTGTTTCCTGCAAGCCAAAATGTAGAACAAAAGAAATAGAAGTAAACTTTTGTCTTAAAGGAACAACATATTGTCAGTATTGATCTCAGAAAATAAGAAAAGTATATAATAAAGTCATGGACGCAGTCACAAATTGAAGTAACAATGTTGATAACATGGAAGTATCTCACTAGGCCTTTGAATTTTCGTGCAACTGTAGTTTATAGCACCGGTAACATTGGAGAAATTATTAATCATAGAAAACTTGCCTCACGGTTTGTAAATAATTGCCTTGACCTTGAGGCATATTTATGTACTGTAACCTCATTTGGCAATGCTGGGACTCAGGCACCTTATTATTTGATACTGTACATTTGTAAACATGAATATCATCTCCTATCACATTCAGAAACAATTCTGCTGTGTAATAAAGAAGAGTAATCAACAAAAGGTTGGTGTTCTGTGTAAAACCAACAGCTTATTTTGTGACATGGAAATACACATGTACCTACTCTGCGCAGTCAGTTTTTCTATCTGCAATTCTATCACGTGCATAATATCTATGAATGTTTGTTTGGAGAACCTAAATCAAACTTTAAATTCTATGTTCTCATATTGCTGAAAGGATTGGACCAACATCTAAAATTCCTCCTTGGTAGAAATGCACGTTAGGATTTCGTGCTTAAACACTTCACATCACATTTCATGCACATGTAACATTACATTGCACCCATTTATTGCACAACTTGTAGTATTACACATAATTGACAATAATTCACTCTCAGGATATGGTAGTTAAACTTACATATGTATGTAGTTATAGATGTATATACTTGAAATAAAGCAGTAATGCTGTCTAAATTGAATATCACTGTAAACACCCAACATCACATATTGTGAATATGTAGAAGTATATTGATACATTCCTTTATTGCAGAACTTGTAGTAATACAAATGTAATTGACAACAATTCATCAGGATATGGTAGTCACAGTAATATGTATATGCTTGAAAAAGTGAAGTAGCTTAAAAGGGGCAGTGGGTGGCTACCATGACTTTAATGAGGCAACATTATGTTCTTAAACCACTACCTATTAACCCAGGATAACTTTGTACCTACCCAGGATTCACCAAAATATTCTGGCAGCTATGATGGTGGAGTGATGTAAACAACAGTATTAGCAAGTCACATAAACAAAGAGATAGCAGATGGAGGAAGTTCATTTTTTCGCATTCAGTACGGTAGCTTGTCAAAATTGAAAACATGCATCAGTGCTAAAAACAAAAAAGTAATTAATGACAAAAGAGGGTTTTTAACAGATACACAATCTTAACCGAAATGCACTCAGATCCAATATGATCTCTTTGTCGGATGAAGATTCAATAATGAAGAACAGAATAGAAATACACCACCTTCCGAGATAAAACTATAATTTTATACCCACATCTATCGACAATAATGCATATAGCAATAGTTTTTATTTGCTTGTATCTGAGGATGTTGTAATATGAAAAAATTAAGAGGAAATCATATGATGAAAGCAATAATGGCAGCCATCCACTAACTGTTTATAGGTCCTATAGGTCCTATAGCAAAACTAGATGGAATAGCATTGAAAATCGGTCTTACAACTTACTTCAGGGGCAAATTAACTTTAGTGCTCATAAAACCTGTAAGTGAAAAAAGTGGCAAGTAAGTTAGAAAATGTGAATGGGAATGTGAAGAAAGTTGTAGCAAAGAAATTGATATTAATTTTCAATAGAAATAACGGGTTTGCTACGTTGTCTTCAATTGCAGATGTACTGTCGAGTGGGAATTTTTTTCTCTTGGAGAATTACCAGGAGACTTAGTTTACCGGACCCTAATGACCTAGTTGTCAATGGGCCCTTAAACACAACTCACTCATTCACATAGTTTACTTTAAGTATGCTCCTCTAGTATCAGTGCAAGTGGAAAGGACCTTTTTAATGTACAAGGTTTATTAGCAGATAAATTGTAGTCACTTTCCTTTGAACATCTACCATGTGCATTGCAATTCAGGATGATTAAATGAACACATATTTCCCTGCAAAATAAATGAATTGCTTCTAAAATATCCTTTTTAATTTGTGTAACTGCATTAACTAAACATGTTCTTTGCTTTATTGCATTATTTTATATTGTACAGTTTTGAATTTGCCTTAAACTGACATTAAAATAAAATTGTTCAGTTTTAAGGGCATTTGTCAAATTTAATATAGAGCATTTTTTTTTTTTTGAGATTTTTAGGTCACAATTGGATTCTTTAAAGTGCACTTTTGGTATTTTATAAGGCATCAAAATCCTAGCCCTAGTGATGAGAGATGAGGATATGGGAAAAAAATTAAAATTATTTTGTTGTTTAACGACGCTGTCAATTGCCAGGATCACATCAGCGTCGCCGGTGTGCCGGAATTTTGTCCCGCAGGAGTTATTTTACATGCCAGTGAATCTACTGACATGGAGCTGTCGTTTTTAAGCACACTTAAAAACCATCGGCCTGGGCCGGGTTTGAACCCGCGACCTTGGGATCCGTAGGCCAGCGTCTAACCAACTGAGCCACCCAGACCGACTAGGATATGGGAAGTGGGATGAGGAAGGACATTAAGGCATGGTGATATTATAAATGCGCAAGCTCAGAAAACAGATACTGATCATTGAAGTAGAGTTCATATGTGGATTCCAGCACAATGAATGTCCTTAATCCCCTGTCAGAACGTTACTAATCAACCTGGTCTATATTGTAAAAAGTTGCTTCTCCACTCTGTGTTTCAAGGTGGTGAGTCTCTGTTGTCAATGAAAGCCACAAACAGAAAATTATCACTTAATTAAACAGCAGGTGATCTCTCTTTGTAAAAATCTGAATCCCACCACCCTGCTTCCAAATGCCTCTTTATAAAATGTGACAACCTGCAGGTTTGCTTTGTAAAAAGTCACTGCTGTAGCCGTAAACCTCATTAAATTTGGGTATAAAACATTTTAAAACTTGAGATGGCATCATGTGACATATTTCAGGGCACAATTTTCACAAGAATGCACTTGAGTAATAAGACAGATAGGCGTAGGTTTAAGGGCATTCAACTACTTGCTCATCAGCGCTGTTTGATTAATCAGAGTTCCTCTATTTTAAAGAATAGGATACTCTCTAATTATCCTATTATTTATATCTCTTGACTGTTTTCAATTATTACTATCATCATTTTCTTTTTTTTTTATGTTTAACGATGCTGTCAATTGGCAGGATCACATCAGCATTGCCGGTGCGCTGGAATTTTGTCCTGCAGGAATTCTTTAACATGCCAGTAAACCTGTTGTTTTAAGCACACTTAAAAACCATCAGTCTGGACCAGATTTGGATCCACGACCTTGGGATCAGTAGGCCAGAGTCTAACCAACTGAGCCACTCAAACTGACAACTTTTTTCAAAAGGTGCAAAAGACATGATCGACATATAGATGAGAAGTCATCCTCCTGATTATAAGATTATAATATATCTAGTATCATAACTGACTTATAAAAAAAATGCTGTTATCAGATTTAATTAATTTTGCCCATCAAACATTTTAAATGAGATAATAGTGGCAAGCTAAATAACATTTCAGGGTAAAATGTTCATGGGGATGAACTTGTATAACCAAATTTCCTCTATCTTGAAGAAGAAAAGAGTAAACCCTATTTTATCCCCTAATGGAATTTGCACATAACTCAAGTGAGTACGTAGATACAACATGTACACAAAAAAGCTGTGGAGGCGTGAGATCATGTAACGAAAATTAAGCTGTACTTAATCATAATTGCAATAATGACATCAGCTGTACAATGCACTGCTCGTGATGAAAAACAACATATAGTGCTTTGAAAGAGAGCAGCTTGACCATTCATCCTTTAACCCCTCTCTAAGAAGCCTATTGGTGTCCAAACCTCACCTCTCAGATGTCCACTAGTGAGCAATGTGTGAGGGAAAGCTATCAGGTGCTTGAAGACAAAATGGGTAAGGGATAGCCTGAACAACAAGATCTTTAGATCACTTACCTAAGCCATGCATACATGGTGGTATTTAATAAGTATAACACATGCATGTTTTTTTAAAGAGAACATTTCTTTTGAAATCTTAAAGATATTGTAGTATTGACATAAATTTAACACTAAAAATAAAATATTTTGAAGTCAATGTTAAAATAGATCATTTTAAAACAACTGTTACAGACTTGTGCCTGCAAGGAATCTTTTACTCATGTATGAAATTAAGAGGTGCCATGATCTAAGCCGTCTATTGGAATACCAGCCAAAATTTCAGTTAGAGAGGTTATTCACACAAAACATACTCCTGTGATCCTTACAAAAGTAAACTTAGATTATGTTCATAAAATCTGTCAACTGCTTAGCAAGTTAAAATAAACTGAAAAGGACAAAGCTTCCCCCCTCCAAAAATGTATCTACATGAACAATCACTTTCACAAATATATTGTTGATGTAAAATAAAAACTATCTTTAACATAGGAACTTCCCACTGTAGATAAAATTTCGAAGTACACCCATAAAGTATTTCTTTGCTACTGACAGCTTAAAATAAATGCTTCCTAAGCTTTACTACATGAAAATATTCAGTGTCATCTTTGTTCTCGAAGGACTTCTTTGCTGTAAAACAAGGAATTATACAGTATCTATTGTCAAAATGCATAGGTAGGTGTTTAGAGATATTAAGCTCTAAAAAGAAATACGTGAAAGGCCTCTTTGTCTGATAAATCTGTGAGTTAAAGATAATAGTTCATGTATCTCAACTCACCTACAGAGCACCTTTCTTTTCCAACTCATGGTAAAAACACCTCATTTTTCTGTCACAGTTGTTCTCAAAACTTTCTGCAGTTGCTTCAAATATACAGATTTTACAAATCATTGCCATTTTTACTGGATTACAACAGCTGGGCCAATAATAAATTATAATTAATTTTACGCAATGGAAAAGCTAGAAAAAACTTTGGCCATTGACATTTGATTTTATAAAGACCAAAGGGTGATATCCTAAGATTATGGCTGCACACGTGCTGAAAAGACTGTTAAATCCATATGAAACATAGCGTATTATGTGTGTAGCATCTGTTTTCTGAAATGTGCATTGCTTGCTTTAGGGAAATATTGTACTGATGGTCCTTATGAGAGAGAAAAGTTTTCCAAGCTAATTTCTATAAGCATGTCTAATAAGTAGACAGTTATTTCAAGTATAGTACATTGTTATATAAGCAAACATGACCAAATAAGAAAAAATTGAAGCTATTAACAGTAAAGCAACAAGATTCTAAAGTAAGAACAAATTAGAAACTAAAAACTTCACTTATCTTAGTATGATTTGCTGCTGACCCTGGGTTTCAAGCTGTGTCCAGCTCATTCTCAAAGCCATTTTTAATAATTTAACTTCTGGATTAATTTCATGATTAAATGACCAAAAATGATCTGCCACAGCTGATTTATCAGTTTGTTTATATTTAATATTTCTAAAATGTTCTGTTATTCTGGTTTCTAGATGACGTTTAGTTTTACCAATATAAACTTTATCACAATCTAAACAGCTAAATTGATAAATGCCAGATTTTTTATAATTTGGTATTTTATCTTTTTTTGAAAAATTAAGTAAATTTTGTATATTAAATTTATTTTGAGGGACCAAATTTATTCCATATTCTTTAAAAATCCTTGTAGATTTTTTATTAGCCCATGGATGGTAAGTAAACTTTTTAAAAATACAATTATCTTTTATTTTTTTAAGGGTTGAAACTTCTTTGACAGCTTTTTGATACTTAAATTCCTCTATCCTTTTATGTATAAAATCTGTATTAAAACCATTAATTACTGCAATGTTAATAATGTGTTTATATTCTACGTCAAATTCATCTTTATTAAGGGGTATATTTATGACCAAATTTTTAGGAAACTAGCAAATAATTATAAAATGATCGAAAATAGCAAAATATATCAACTTTTTTATCTTTAGTTTAATATAACAGAATTTTTTTATACACTATGAAACTGTACAAAAATTCTTTATCATCACATATATTTGTAGCAGAGCATGAAACAAGTTTACATGATTCCAATAGCACATTGTCTTAATTTGTTTTATATTAGATGGAATGGCTATCATTAATCAAACACAGGAGAAAAAACAGATCAACGTTCCAGTTCCATGTGAGCAGATTCTGCAAATATCACTAAAATCACTGATACGCAAGAAAACAGTATGTATCTGCTTTCTTTTCCTACTCTTTTCTGCTTTTAGTATTGTCAATGACTATTCTAAGTCAAGACAGTGTAAGGAGAGCCTACATGGAGCAAAGGGTGCTGATCGGCGACATTCGTGTGCATGATCCCCATTTACTAGAGCAATTTCTAGATATTATTCAATACTGTCAAGTCATATTCACCTTCCGTTCATTCAATGAAACTCAGTAAATCACTTATGAATTTACAAATGGAATGTGAGTAAAACCTATCCAAAAGAAGCACTGCTTATCGGTCTACTCTATGCAGAATAAATTATTAAACACAAATATAAAAATAAATACATTTTCAAAAATACATAAGCACTAAAGGAATCAGTCAACATGCAACGCACTGTGCCAGACTTGCATTTTTGTTCAATGGACATCTTGCTGTATCTGTTAAAATATTATATATGTATTAGATTTCTAGAAATAAGATAATTGTTAATGCTTCAAATTAGTATTCTGAGACAGTTTACAGTATATTACCAAACACAATCATTATGCAATTTCAACGTATTATGTTTGCTTAAAGCTCCACAAAGTTCTCTAGTTCCCATAGTAATTCACTGTGAAGGTGCTTAAACACATTGGTAATGGCTTTTGCTGAGACAGACAATACTTGACGCACCATACATTAAAAGAATATTCCACACGATAAATGTAACGAATAATTCTATTGCAATTTTACTCACAAACACATGGATTAGGAGAAAAAAGAATATTTGTACTATAGATTTAGAATGGCCTTAGTGTGCCAATGGCTAAGAATGAAAAGCTGATTGCTTCAGAAACAAAAGTATAACATTTTCAAAACAAATTTCACCTAATGCATTTTTCTTGTACATGTAGAAGTTTCAGTGACGCCACTCCAAACAAATGAATGCAGGCTGCCAGCACACTGCTGTGATAAGAAGGGTTTGGACATGGCAGTGACATTACTGCAATCAAGTGAATGCAGGCAAATGACACTAGCGTTTTTAATCGATAGACAGTGAAGTCACAAGAGTGTCTTATCATTTGGAATACATTATTTTCTTTTAGCTGATTACATCAGATTATTCTGTGTTACATTCAATTATTAAACTAATTTTAAATGAAATTTTAACAATTCAATGGTACAAATTTCACATTCCTTTCCTAGAATGCTTATATGAAAGAGATGACGGTAGTTATTGGTACAATATCACCTGCAGCAGAAGGTACCAAACATTGAAAAGTGGTCAAAGAATGAAACAAAAAGAAAAATGTTAAAATACTACCTACAGGAAGCACGACAATGCAAAGCTTCAAATGTGGTTTGTCAAATGAGCAGAGGCAAAACGTGCATTAAGGCTGTAAGGCTGAGCCTATCCTAAAATATCAGTACCACTTTTCTTTAACATGCTGTAAATACCACATTTTTCTCCAAATGTAATTTATAATTTATTGCTGATGACAGAGAATACATTGGCGGTTGTGGTAGGAAATATAAAAACCTTAAAAAGTGAAAAAATTATTTAATAATGAGTGCTAAACTTTTTGTGACTATCTGACATTTTTGTCAACTGCAGGTCCAACTTCAAACGTTTGTCCTCTGTTTTCTCTGAAAGTTTTCTTATTTGATTTGTTCTGAAAAAATCACTTGAGAGAGGAACTTCTAAGCTTTCAAATCACTTGAAAAAAGGTTTGCCATGTTATTCTCATCTGGAGATATTTATTCAAAAGGTCAGCGTGACTGACATCAGTTTGTGACTAACTGACATTTGCGAAAATTGAAATACCTTGTCTTTGTTTTACATGGTATAATATATGGTAAATCATAGTGATATGTATTATACATTACATATATGTAATACATACAGGTGTGTAATTGTATTTATCATTTTGAGAAGAATCATATCCTTTGGAGAAGCATTAAGTCATGCAACATAAACAGAATAAACAAATGTTGACAGCTCTCATTTCTTATCACAGTTACATCATTGCAAGTATAAAAAGCTGACTCAAAACCATAACAAAGACGACACTTGAGAGCACACAGCACATACCTAGTTACTCGGTTGGACTCCTTATAGTGCAGGAATGCTAGATGCAGTAGCCCCGTAGTACACGCATATATCACTACACTGTTTTATTTCCGAAAGTTGTGCATCATTCTTTCCTCACATGAAAGAAAAGCATATTCCACAACATTTAAACCTAATACTTTCACATAATGAACCCATTGAGTGGACGGCATAGGTGAAATGCTTTGAAATCTTTTGTCAAGAAATTCTTTTGCTTCTTCAATTTCAGGCAGAGAAACTTCAAGAAGACATATTTTGGTTTTCTTTCTAACAGTATTAACAAATTCTTCAGCACTGCTTTCACAGCTGTCCATGCCATCCTCTTCACTTGTCCTCCAATCGCATCTACTGCCCCCTTTCTGTGATAGGATTCAAATTGATTCCATTCAATTTGGATTCCAAATACTTCGGAAAGATATGTCACATGGCTCAATGTGTACTTCTGCTTAAAATGACAAGCAGCTCCATCAGAAAACACTTTCACAAGTTCAAGATTCGGAACAATATCCAAGATTTCCGAAAATATATTCCTTAAGCAAATATCAACTGCATATTTGTCATGCGATACATAATCACACACCAAAGCAAAAGATTGTTTCTGAATTTCACCAATTCTTTCCTATACCAGGCAACAGCAGTAAATATTGAGATCTGTGTATTGTTCCAATGGGCAGCTCCTTGCATGTGTAGTTCTTAAAGAAGTCGATCTGTATCACAGCTTCACTAATTGCAATATTTTCCCGAGCCTTCTTAAAGGCCTCGGATTGCTGTCTTTTTACATAAACGTGATTTAGGAAACGTGGCAGGCAATTGGTCAGTTCTTCAATGCAGTCTTTTACAGACCCATTTTTAACTTCTATTTCCATTCTTCCATTATGTGAACTCCACAGCTTCCATACGCATGGAGAATTAGCAAGTTTATCCGAAATGTGTACCCCACTCAATCCCGGGCACTTGGAGCATCCTCCCTGCACACATTCACTCGATTTCTGATCACAAACCACTTGTGCTATGAACTTACGAAATTCAGTCTCAGTGAGTACGTGATTTTTACACAATGCTTTGAGAAGAAACTTCATATTTTCATGTATAATGCATGTGCACACAGTATGTGGGATCTGACTTTGAAGTCGCACGTGAGCAGGGCGTAATTCAGCGAATTTTGTCAACCCCACGGACATTTCTACTCGGTCTTGTAGAAAGAGTGCATGTGCTTCTTTTAATGTTACCACTAGATACCTAATGCGAACTTCTTTTGTTTCTCCCTGAACATGGATTTCAATAAAATCATCTCCTCCAGGAGCTTGGTAAGATATTGAATCATCCTGATAGAACTTGATGATTGCACTTTTAAGTTCCTCTGATAGTTGTTTTCCTGATACCGGGACAGAATGCTTTGGTTTTACAACATGTAACCCCTCTTCAACTGCTAACTTACGAATCATTTCTTTTCTTTTACGTGGAGATTGCAGCAATGCTTCCTCAACATGTTTTCTACACTTTCCGAAATACCGTTTGCTTTTGCAAGCAGTTGATGTTGATGGAGTATCCTTATCAATCCCTTCTTGGTCTCTTATCTTCTGTCTTGCGCGCTGTGCTTGCTTATATCTCCTATATTCAGCTTTGAGGTGTTCTCATCCTTGTTTTGTTTGTTTCAGTATTTTTCCTCCTTTCCTCATAGTCACTTATTTGTGCATAACTGCCTTGTTCCTTCAGACGTTGTTTGTATTCACATTGTCTTTGGGCTGGTGTTTTAGCCATGGAGTCAGAAACAGACTGATACGTCTATCCTGACTGAAGTCTCACAAGCACTGTACGCGTATGACGACCACAGAGTGCCAGCACTAATTGTCCGTTAGTCACGTGTTTTGTGGGAAAACGAATGACTAGAGAGGAAAAATTTCTGATACTTTTTTATTTGTTATATTGTAATGACGCAGAATCAAAAAGGATATTTTTTTCAGTCTATTACTTTTCCCTCCAGAGGACTTTATCCTTATTTACCGTGACTAACTGACATTGACACACAGTAATAATTAAAGAGGCTCTAAGGATTATTTATAAATGTCGAAAATTATTAGCCATATACACATTTCGAAGACGAAGAGTCATTGTGTGATGTACGGAACAAAAAAATTAAAACAGTTGTACACAGCTCCTGAAATATTGATATGAAAATCACCGTTATTCGCGCTTGTTTTTAGTGTTTTGGAAATATATGGGTAAGCAGTGAAATTTGAGCCCATATTCACATTAAAAACATTTATTTTTCACTTCATAAGATACTTTGGAGTATCTAGCATCATCTTTCCTCAGTAAAAAAACTGAAACATTAATTTCAAATTTTAACACTTGGTATGACATATTTGCGGAACTGCTCTGTATATACTTTTAATTTGGTGCATCAAGTATCTGTTGTTGTTAGCTAATGCTGGATTTCTGACAATGAAGTCATTAATCCTCTTGCTCTCCAATATTTGATATTGGAGAGAATTAGCAGTAAAAGTAGCCGCTTTTTAGAGAGCACTATATTTTTATGTTTTGGCAGTCACATTTGGTCTCTCACAACCCCCAGAATGTCTAGAGGACCACACCTGTCATTGGTTTACAGGTCTCACCGACCTGACCCGGAGAGTTATCAAAATAAATTCACTGATCATATCCTCTGATTACCGGTCAGAGGACATATTACATGCCATGACAGGTCAGCATGTTAGGAGTTAAGAGGTTATAGAGAAATTAGAGAAATGGAAAAGTAGGAAAAATGAAGACTCCCTAGCCCTCAGGAACTCTAATAGTATCGGAGCAGGAAGAGAACAAGAGATGACCAAGGTGAGTTCAGACAGAAAAGCTAGTGAGGAACAACACACCAATAAGTGGAAGTAATGTTCTGATCAGCTTGGGTATCTTGTGGTCGCCATCCACATATCCCCTAGACGGGACTCCCGAGGGGGCATCAAGTATCTTCCATCCTGTATAGTTGCAGTTCTCACTCTTAGATGAATCTCCTGTTTAAGGCTGGGTTTAACAATATTGTGATTCCATTCCACTGGTATGCAGCCCTCGACAATCACTACAAATAATTTCATTTCTTTGATCAAAACTTTAAGTACCTTCTGCTGTATTAATCTCAGTGAAAAACCCATTCTCTCCTACTGCTTTGCACATGGTTCATAGCTATTCTTACACCCCAAAAATATACGCAAGGTCTGTCTAGAGTATCTGACCTTTGGCTACGAGGGAAAAGAAGTACTTGGCTTATGGGATTGGGACCTTAATCCCCTTCAAAGTAGGCCCCTTTTGCTTCCACACAGAGCCCATCTATCCTTCCATTGCCAAAAACACGTTTGGAAGGCTTCTTTTGGAGCAGTGTTCACCTACACCATCGCATTCCATATTATCTCTTGTCCACCTTCAAAATAGGATCCTTTTGATGGCAATGAGCCATGTCTGGAGTAGAGAGATTGTTGAATGACTGAAACTGTGGATCAGATGCGATGAATGTGCTGGAGCACTGTCAGGGTGCAACTACCAGCTTTTTGCAGATACTCTATGTACGCACAAATCATCATGCAAAATTGCATGTGCAGAATCTTTACTGATCCCTAACTCCTTGGCAGTCTCATGTATGGTCAAACAATGATCCGACATTATCAGTTCTTCCACCATCTCAATAGCAGCTGCACTCTGAGCAATTTGTAGCTTCCCAGAACAATCGTCACTCTCTGCCAATGTCCGACTATGTTTGAATTAGTTGAACAACTCCTTTATTTGTGATAGTCCGATAGCATTGTCTCCAAACACCTGCTGAATTTTAAGAATTGTTTCACGTTGAGAATCACCAAGCTATTGACAAGACTTGATGGAGTACCTTTGCTCAACTCATTCAGTCATTTTGAGAGAAATAGCAAATGTAATGAACATGTATCATGGCACCTCATTAGACACCTAGCAGGCAGTGACTGTCACATTCAAAGGCAGTAAAAAGAATTTCAAACATGTCCATTAAGAGGTGGAATCATAACTGAAAAATTCAATGCCATAGCCGGGTTTTGAACCTCGGATCTTCCACTTACTGAGCGGCTGCTTTAAGCACTAAGCTGCCATGGCCAACTTGCCAGTACGACATTAAATTCCCCCAGCTGATTCGTACTTTTTCCAGGCTATGGCATTGAATTTTTCAGTGTTGACCTCTAAAACATTGCCCACACACAGCTTGTGTGTTTAAAAACACCAGCAGTAAGCTTGTTGGCATAAATAAATAATAATGTGCACTAAGCTTTCCCTTCCATTAGGCAGAGTGGTGACACACTACCACCAATACTGCACATGGGAAAACTTAAGGTCCAAGCTATTTTGTGTGTTCATGAATTCCGATTTTACTTTTCTTGAGTTATTATCATCATTATTGTAATAATATAGCTATTGTTTTTCTGGAATCAAAGGAAAAAATCGGCTATTATAAGAGCCAAAGCCATGTATGTATGCTGAGCCTTCACGAACACTCTGAGAAGGAATAGAACAGTGGTGGATCCCTTCTACATGTCACCAGCATGTTGGATAGAGTTTGTGATGCATCAAAAATGGGAAAAATCACTATGTGACCAAGAAAAAGTGTGCAGTCGATTTGAATACGCCATCTGCAGTTGTGCATACTCCAGAAAAATATGGGCCACCAGACAGTCCTAAAACTTCACTTGGTGCATCTTAAAAGATGCAATTAGGCAGCATGTTTATCAATATTATATGAGGGAGGAATTGCCTATCATGAGAAGCTACTGTGTTCTCTGAAAGAAGTGGGCGTATTCGATAACGGAAAAAGCAACCCAAGTAAAGCACTGTAAATAGTACAACAATTGTCTCCATATGCTACTATTCTGTGATCACGTATATGCATACTGTCCACATAAATTTACGAAGTAGCTATGCAATCTACAAATGTGTGAAATGCTTAAAATATACTGTTTCAAACTCCTGGTAAAGAACTGACAACATAACATTACCAGGCCTAGAGAAACATCAGAGCCGGAGATCCATTGGCCATACTGTAGATCAGTGATCATCATTTGGATAATACTATACAGCATACTTATCTAGAAACTATGTTTTTGCAATTTTTTTGGATGAACACACTTTGTTTACTTGCATCTGGCAGCACTGTCACGCAATTGCTGAGCAACCACAAAAGCGGCACAAATAATTACAGTTGCATGCATAAGGAAAAGCCTCCTATAGTATTGTTACACTTTTGCCCATGTAAGCAGGTGCTAAATCATGAATTCAGTGAAGAGTGTAACATTTGTGAATTGTGGACCTAATCATGGAACCAATAAAAAGAAGGAAATACAAAACAAACTTCAAGTTAAAAGCTGTAAAACAGGCTAAAGATTCAAACAACTGTGCTGCGACAAGGGCTTTTGATATAACAGAGATTATGGTAAGAAATTGGAGAAAGAATGAAGGTGCTATTAAAAAGAATGCTAAAGAAAAAATGTTCATGAGGAGAGGATTAGCTTGCTCGCCGGATTGACAAAATAACATTGTAGAATGGGTACAACAACATATGCAACAGAAAAAAAAAGGCACAAAAATTACCACAATATCTGGACCAAGTTTTCACAAGTTTATAATTGGTAAGAGGCAAAAATATAACTTTCCACTATCTCATATTGGAAATATGGACAAACCACTGATGAATTTCGACATGATAAACAACAGAACCATGGGAGCAGAAGGTGTAAAAGCTATTCAAGTTAGAAGTACAGGCCATGAAAAGAACAGGTTTTCAGTAGTATTAACATACATGGCAGACAGAACAAAGTTAAAACCCATGGCCATTTTCAAGAGGAAAAGTGGTATTCCTAAAATAGAATTCCTGCCAGAAATGTTTGTACATTTTCATGAAAAGTGGCGAATGAACGAGAATGGTGTAAAATTGTGGATGAAACATGTGCAAGACCTTTCCTTCTAAAATGACAATACAGAATGGTAGTTGCATTCACTAGCATAACTGTAGTACTTTCAAAGATGAATAAATGTATTGAAAACTGCCTGTTGTTTCAAATTTATATGAATGTTTAAATCAAGTATGTTCCTTAGATGGTCTGGGTAAATCACCTGCCTGATGTATTGAAGATTCAGAGAAAACAGAGCGAACTTGGGTTATGCATTATGCCCTCAGGCACTGGGTGCTCACTTTCATCACCTCTTATGATTTGCATGAGCTATGACAAACTTTTTTCCTAGAACCACATAGGATTAATTTAGAATTCAGCACTCCAATACAGCTCACAGTTCACTGATATGAGCAGGTTAGTTTGAATGCATTGCATTTGAGCCAACACATTGATACTGCTGATTGTTAAAATTTTCCCATATCACTCAAGAATTACGGTAATAATAAATTTGAATACTCTAGATCAGGGGAAGACAGGTATCTCTGCTGTGACATCAGCTCTCTCAGCCCACATGCTCGCAACGACGGCCAGTTGAACGTGTGACATCACAGCGGGCAAGAGGAAAGGCGTGCAGGACATCGCAATTTTAATGCTGACTGTTTCAATTACGGAATAGTCAGAGATTATAAATAATTACATTTCTGCTTTATGCCATATGTATAAATTCTAGTTTATGTGAACAGTCATGTTATAACGCAAATAGAACAGAAATTATTACTATTTTGCCTGAGCTAGAGGAGAGCTATACAGAACAATTAGGTGGACATTTCCGACATTTGCCATTTCGCTTTTCTTTAACCAGCTTGTCAATGTTAGGCTGTAATGTACAGCACATTTGTAACCGAAAAATGTCCACCTAAATGTATGTAAGATTGTGATCTGACGGACATTCTTTAGATTGTATAAATTCTAGTTTATGTGAACAGTCATGTTATAACGCAAATAGAACAGAAATTATTACTATTTTGCCTGAGCTAGAGGAGAGCTATACAGAACTGTTAGATTGGGTGACGCAAGCACTTGGTCAGAATTTCGGCTAAGTCCAACTTGGCAGTGTGTACAAATTCTAATGAAAGTTGCGGAAGTTGCTGTGTTATTGCAGTGTTAATTCAGCACTATTTTCCCATGAATTTGTTGCCAATTGTAAGCTTGAATGTTATAGCGGGACCCGGCAGTATGCTAGTGACCTTGTTTGAAGCAAGTTGTGAGAGTGCCATGAGTCGCTTCATTAGCATAGTAAATTTAGCGCCTCTCTGCTATAATGAGGAGGAATGCATGCAAATTCTTTACGACGAGGGCCTGCTGAGAACTCGAATGCTATGTAATATAAAATCCCAGCACATGGGGCTCCGTAAATGGATTTTTTCTCCACTCAAAAATAAAATAAATAAATAAATAAAAAAGAACGATAAATAATAATAATAATAATAATAATAATAATAATAATAATAATAATAATAATAATAATAATAATAATAATAATAATAATAATAATAATAATAATAAATATAATAATATTAAATATAATATATATAATATAAATATAATATATATATATATATAATATAAATATAATAATATTAAATAATAATATAATAAAATAATATAAAATAAAAATAAAATAAATGAATAAAAAAAGAACGAGCCAGTGTTTCGTGGACCCAGTAACAAGGCAATAACGGTAATGTACAAAATAATTTCCACAACAATAGTATGGAGTCGCACTAGCGATATATCTGTGTGAGCAAAATAATGTACACAATAATTTCCACAAAAATAGTATGAAGTCGCGCTGGCGGTATGTCTGTGGCGGCAACAACACGCGAGTGCATTTGTGTTTAATGTATTGGCAACCAAAACTAGTGTAGTTGAAAAAGCAATGTTGGCAGATGTGAAAATCGTCTGCTAGTGACAGCTAGCACATGCAGCGAAACCTAGTGGCGATTCTGATAACCACTGTCGGCGCATGCGCAGTAAGTAACTTCAGACTTAGAATCTGGCCGGCAAGTGCTAGGTCACCTATTCTAAAGAAGAGCCTGATCTGACAATATGCTTTGGGAGTTTGACTTAGAAAGGTTCATAACCGAAAAGAATTGTTCACACACATACAGAGAACCAAACATACATAATATACGTGCAACAAGGGCATATAACCTCAGAAATCTGGTTTGAGGAACATTCTTATAAAAATCAGCCAAGTCTTCCTTGTGTTTATAGTTGTCCTTCAGCAAATTGTCGCACTGTAAATTTATCAATTCAATTTGCTACCTGCTAGAAATATTGTTAACATCCAATGAATACGGGGTCGCAAACATCTGAAACGTAGTTGACAATGTTTCTGCATCTTGCAGCCTGGTCTCAAACTGGTGTGAAACACAGGGAACTGAACACAAACACAAAATCACCACACACAACACTACACAACGTCAACAAAAACAGAAAATAAAAGCAAAATTTGCACTAACGCCGTTAAGATCCCTCACACAACAAATAAAAACCCTCAGACTAGGCTGAAGAGGGTTCTCCCTAAACAGCCCAGGCGTGTTGTAAACATGCCCAAATAACATTTTTCATATTCATTCATTTTGTGCAAGTAGCACCGCTGATCTAGGCAGCATAGCAATACAATGCTCTCACCTGACGTCACACGAACGTACAAGCTGGCTCTTGTTTAAATACTTCACACGGCCCGAAGTTGTCTTCCCCTGCTCTAGATATTATATCATATTTTGAAAGAAGCACTACTCTTAAACTTCCTTCCAATATAAATATACATCTTAAAGTCAAACACAAACTTTCTGCATGCATAGTGTTTACCTAGGTTGACACACTAAGAAGGTATGCCAAATTAGTTAGAGTATTGCATGAAAACCTATTGAGAATCTATAACAACATGAATTGCTAAGACAGATGGCCCAGGAAGGCTAGATATATCATTATAACGAAGACAAGAAGCTTGGACACTCAAATAAGAAAATTAACAACTACGACTATTAGTTTATACATTAACAACTACACTTAGTAAAATGAACTTTGTTCCTTTCCATCTAGCATTTAAGTGTCTTCTTTGTATTTATGCCTTAAATTTTGAGGAGCAATTAATTATTGGTAGTTAAGAAATAGGCATATACATCAACTAATAGCAGCTAATGTGCAAAGTATTAATTACAATATTTTTTACTTAAATTGGCTGCTTACGTACTGAGCTATATATCACAAGACACTATACATATTAATATGTGACGCAACCATTTTCATGGTGCAAACCATTCAACACAGACAAATATTATACAACTGGAAGCTGAATTTTTTTTTAACCTCTGAGACAGTATTTGTATATGCATCCCCTATAGTGAACAATTTAAGTGAATTTGTCTTCAGTTTAATGTATGTTTGACTCTGTTTGTATAGAAGCATTCTTTTATCACCAGGAAGATTGTTAATTAGTGATAATTGTTGTAAAGAGTATATTTTAATTGTATTTATGTAGTTGAGAGTTGTGTTCTATATGTATTCAGACAAAAATGTTAAAAGAGACAAGTTATAATGGTTCTCTTGGCAAGTTTGAGACTGTGATAATTCTTAAAATGTGACTACATGGAATGATGTCACAAGTGAGCATAACAAAACGTAATACTATACTAACGCTGTACCCTAGCAATACAGGAATGTTGAATTCTCTCTTGGTCTGACCACTTCAGCAAATGTAGACATGGAATTTATCTGCCACTATACTAAAAGTATTATTAAGTGTTTTAAATATTACCGGACTGAGCTTTTATTGTGAAGAAGTAATTCTTTTAGTGATTCTTCAAAAACTCAAATATATTATCTAAACTAAGATAATACTATAGAAAGAGGTAAGAAAAAGAAGACAGTTTGTGTATTGTGTGAAAACTCGCTAAATCTTACGACACAGTCTCAAGTTTGCTAAAAGTTTAAGTATCTCACTAAAAATCAGCAAATGGACTTTCCATAGAAGTGTATAAAGTATAATGACTGAATTAAAGCATCAGATTCAGAATAGAATTTGCCTTATTCCTGTATCACATCCGAGATAAGAAAAGAGTACTCATTGCACCTGCCGACTGACGCTAACTCGTCTTACTGACGCAAAAACAATCATCTCTTACAAAAGCCTGTCACACCCCTTTGGATCCTGCATGCCATATGCGACACATGTCTTAAGGTTCTCTATGCTTAGGGCCTTATATACAAACTTTGGCCTTAAACAGTACTGAACTCAGAACTGATGAGACCTGTTTTCAATTTAAGGCCATACCTTAACTGTCACCCTTAAAAGCAACTGAAATCCGTTCCAAAGAGGTTAATGTTTAGTGAGATAAATAGCTACCTTTAACATTTAAAATCTGAGCATTAATTGCCATGTCACTGAAACAATAGCTTTAAGCTTATATATAACCATACTTAGTCGCCAAGGTATTTTGGATTGTGTTTTAAAGTCCATAAATACATTAATAATAATTAATAATTTATGTTTTATGAAAACCATCAGAAGTTTCACAGCAATACGCTGGAATGCACAGAGACATCCTTGTTTCAATAATGATGGCTTTGTAACATTTTCCAAGGTTGAGACACAAGAAACACTACGACTTCTTTGCGAAAATCAGGAAGCAGCATTCCTAATAAGTCCTTAGGATTGATGAAATGATATATTTTTTACATTTGCAAATGTGGAGGAAGTGTATTATTCCTAAAAGAACTCATTGAGAGAACTTCACTTTTAAGATCGTGCTATAATTATTCCAATCTGATAAGTTTATTTCACCAAACATTTAAAGCATATTAAGAACTCTCAACCAATCTCTAATTTATTTAGGTCATTCATTGAGGGGCATCAGATTGTGATATTAGTAGAGTATTTGTTGTCAATTGAATCATTGAAGTTTTGCCTTCTTGAATCTAAGTCATCATGTAATGAAGAGTTTACAGTATCACCTTCAGGATTTCCAAACATACACCACTCCATTTTGTTAAAGCACTTTCTTCTGTGGTCTTCAAGTTGTTCTATTGCATTATTCTTTAAAACCCATTTGCAAAGTTGTGAGGATAAATTTTAGCAATGATAAACTAAGGCAGCACTGTCCAACACAGCGCCCGTGATTGAATATCTTCCCAGAACACATCCCATGAAGTATGTTTTTGTACACCTAAAGTGCTATTCGTCAGTTCCCTAACCAGTGCTTTCCCTTTTTCCTGTCAAAGGAATGGCACTTGCCCTCATGGTGGTTGTAATGGTGTCCCCGTTTCCTTAGGCATGAGTAAACATGCCTGAGCACATAAAAAAGTTGGACAGCACTGAAGTACAGTGCCCTTTTGGGGGGGTGGGGGGGGACAAGGAAGAGAAAAGTGTTGGCAGATAGAGGAGGGAGTAGCCAGAGTCAGAAGGCAGGGACAAATATAAGAAGAATAAAAATAATCTTATTTGCTGTGTTGTCAAAATTCCTCAAGTGTACTCCATTACTTGTGTGTTGGTCATCCTGTTAACTATAGTGGTAATGCTTTGTGCACACCTAACATGGTCAGTTCCCTGGTAATTAATTATTTTTGTTGTTTAACGACACTTCAATTGCCGGGATCACATCAGCATCGCCAGTGTGCCGGAATTTTGTCCCGTAGGAGATTTTTACATGCCAGTAAATCTACTGACATGGAGCTGTAATTTTAAGCACACTTAAAAACCATCGGCCTGGGCCGGATTTGAACCCACAACCTTGGGATCAGTAAGCCAGTGTCTAACCAACTGAACCACCCAGACTGACTCAGTGCTCTGGCTGTAGTCATGGGGCCCAATGTGGATATGTTAACTACTGTGAAATGCATGGCAACAGTGGTAGTGATTGATAGTGTCCTAAGCGTCTGTTGCAGAGCTAATTGGCTACTACATGATTGAAACGGTACATCATGTCTCCCACTAAACTATAGAGTTGTTCTGGGCCTACAGATAGAGCATCTTGTCATTTCGTGCAGGTGTCAGACGTGGTTGTGAGGTTCAGGACTGGCACCTCGTTTGACGCCAGTGTGCACTTCATCTCATCTATGGCATTGCAGGTAGTCGTGTTACTGTGCTGCTGTGCGTTTGGAGTGGAATATTGCTGATGTTGGCTTTAGTTGATGCTCAAATGCTGAGAGACGGTCTGCAGTGTTCCGGATCTTGGTGTGGAGGTTCTAGATGAAATCTGAGAAATCTGGTTTGTTGGCTGCTGATATGGCAGTTGATGTGGCTTCCTCCGTTTGTTGTGGGAATTTATTGTGAGGGTTGATGTTGTTCCTGAGGTTAACTTACCATGCTGTGCTGCAATGGCAGAAGGGGATATGTAATCGTCTGGCTCATTTCTATGGACAGGAACTATAAGTCGTCAGCAGTGGCAGCTAAGGGAGGTGGGGTCTTCCCTATGCAAGCAAGGCACTGGGTCTGGCCAAGTAGTTTGTGTGTAGCTACCACAAGTGCTGCAGAAGTGCTGTTACTGTCTTGTCATCATCTGTCATAGCCAGTGCAAGTGGCGGTGATCTAGCTTGTGCCATAGCTGTTGCAGACATCTGGGCTCTGTCTCTAAGCACAGCAGCAGCAGCAACAGCTAACCGGTCTTCCACTTTTCTTAATTTACAAGCACTACCCTAACAAGGACAGGGCTGTGATCAAAACCACTAGTACCTTTAGGCACAGCAGCAAAAGCTAATTGGTATTTCACTTTCCTTAAAGGGGAGCAAAATATAAAAATGAATATTTAATTAGCCACATTGGTTGATTTGCCATCAAGAATAGATATCAACGCAGGTAGTTTAATCATCCCAAGGTGAGTGGTTCTCATATTGCTGGCAGTTCACAATTTGACACATGACATCATGGGCTTCCCTGAACTTGGACAAAACTTGCTGTTTTAAATGACTAACAAGGTTCACATGTTAATACCTACTACATGATAAACAGTCCAACATCTGCTTTGAAAATGAGTGAATGTGGTATTAGTCTGTATCAGTTTGAACCAAAAAAGTATGATTTTGTAGATTTAAACTAGGGGTCCAGGGGGCTGATATGGGGTAATATCACTGTCAGGGTCAAACAATACATTGCCTTGTTTCAGCCCTCTCTACTTCACTCAACTTCACTTCAAATGAAAACAAACAATGGTGGACACAGCATTGAAAGATATGGCTCTTTCAAAACCACAAAAATGCAAATGAACCTTCCTATTCCAAATGGAGTGGGAAGAACAATATTTTTGCTGAGTTATGAGTGAAAATGAGAAATGTCTGTTGTGTTTGAAAGTTTTGATTGGTGTTTACAAGTCAACCAGTAAACGACATTATGAACATCATCACAAAGACTACAACCAAGTCACAAGTATGAAATCTTAAGGCAATTTTGATAATAATATTATAAAACCAATCTTTGTCCATAGATGTAGCAATAAGGCTTAAACATTCAATGAAGCCTCTTAATCTAGTGAAAAAGTGAATTACAATGTACTTAGACTAAGTTTATAAAACCTTGACACAATGATAACTTGCGAAGGGGGACTTAGCACCTGGACCTAAAGGCAATCTTCTGTGCCTGTGTGCCTAATGGGGCACCCCTGAGAGAATAGATGAGACAAATGGATACTAAGGGTGGCCGGAATGTTGCCACAATAGAGCAAAGGGCAGGGTCCCTACATTTTTCCAGTTAAAAGCACCCCAGCAGAGGCTGGCTCAACCCAGTTCCTCTCCCACCCCTTCAGGTTCGTACTCCCATGGGGGCACAGGATTCTGAAACCGGCTCCCCTCCCCCTCAGGCTTGTACCATCCCATGGGGGGTCCAGAAATTGGTAGGCTTGCCTTCCAATCTGGGGAACGAGATTTCCAGAGCACATTTGTTCCCCCTGTTGCACTGCTGCCATGATCCTTGCTGATGCTTCCAACCCTAAAAAAAATCTAATGGGATGAAGGGTGAAATGAAATGATTAATGTAATAAAATGGAGGGACAAGAAATTCTGAGGATATGGAAATACATCCCAACATTCATCTGGCGACCCAATTACCGCTTGGGCCATCCTGCTTAGTTTATAAAACCTTAAAGGTTGTTGTGTAAAATCATAGTTACAAACTGAGTTTGCAAATTTACACACAAACTTAACTTTGAAAACAAAACAAGTTTACTTTTTTGTAGAGAACTTGATATGACAACATTTCCGTCTCTCCATTCATTTGTTGTGCATATTAGTGCTATGTGTGAGCATATATGTGTGACCAATTTTGTTCTAAACTGAAGTTCGTAAAACCTAGAAGCAGATCATGATTGACAGATGAAAACCTATATGCTCTGTTGCATGTCAGTACTTATGAATTAACATTAGATGTATGTGAAACCTTAACGCTATGATGAAGTAATGAATACATTAATGAAAAGTAAATGTTAAAGCCCTCTCAGTCTGTGTATTGTATTAAGCATGTATAAAATCAAAAGTGTGTTAGAGAAGTTCCTTTACACCACCACTGCAACTTCCAAACCCCCTCCTTTGAACTGTGCATCAGGTGCATGCCGAGTTATGTTCCCTGACGTCAAAATTCATGCAATCATAATGACCAATTTACACCTTTATGTCTGTTGGTGAGAAAAATAACTACACATTTCCTGTTTCACAAGCCTAGTCATTATGTTGTCACAAGCGGCTTTTTACAAAACACTTTTCACTGTACCTCTTTGAACAAGTTCAAAACCAATAATTTTAATTAGAATTTAAATCCATGACAGAATAGACTAAATATTTGGCCAACAATCCTGAGAGTCATACTGCCCATTCCCTGCCAACCCTAGGTAAACCACAAAAGGCTCTAATAACTGGTGCTGCCATATTTTGTATGGTTTTATCGATTGTAGGCCTTGAAAACATTGCCAAACCCAGTGATCTGCAGAAGGGCCTAAATTGCTGAAACAATATTGGTACGAGATAATAATGAAGAACTTGCTATTAAAGCATTTGCTACTGGTTTCTTTCCTGATAAACTTTGTGAGTTCCAAGTGCAATAATGCGCTGTTTTAACACATACCATTGTCCCTTCAATGTATTGAGAAACTGTTGACTTCATTTCTACGTAAAACATGCACCTTAAAAGAGATGTCCAAGCAACAATGGAATATTCTGCTGTAGCTTCATTTCCATCTATAGTGAAACTCTCATCTTCTTCTTCCTCTTCTTGTTATCACTTGTATCAAAATCTGAAGTATTACATTCGTAGAAATTTTCATTCAGCTTCTTCCCCACAACATTGTGGGCCCTGATGACCTAGCTGTCGACAGGCACGTAAACCTCATTCACTCTCTCACTCCTCATCATTGCTTGTTTCTTAGATATTTTCAGGTTCCAACAATACATGTAAGTTCAGTGCCTGGTTCACATTGTACTTCTGAATTTTTGTTTTTTTCATCACCTTCTGAATGCTCTTTCACTATTTTTATCACCAATGCCTTCATTGTCAGTCTCATTCCAAGTAACACTATTGCATAACTCAAAAACAATGCTTTTACAATTTTTAGCCTCATATGTTGCATTATTTGTCATTTGATCTTGAATGAAGATGAAGTATCTTACTAAAACCTGATATCTGGAAAGGATCTTTATTTTTCCTTATTGTAGGAATAGTACCACGTTTTAATAAAGGCCCTTCGTAATTTTCATCTAGCATAAGCTGCTTTCCTAATAACTGTTCATAATCTGTGCCCTTAAATGGAAGGAACATAAATGAGTATTGGGACTAGGCAAAAAGTATTTTCTTCTACAAAATCCTGTATCTTCTGGGAGACCTATCTCTGTTTGCAAACAAGTGAAAATGAATTTAATTTAAAAGGTGAGTTAATTAATAACACTGAACAACACTTACAACATATTTCTCCGGGACGCGTTTCGAAGGTAACTTTCCTCCATTATCAACCGGACAATAACTCAGGAGTTATTGTCCGGTTGATAATGGAGGAAAGTTACCTTCGAAACGCGTCCCGGAGAAATATGTTGTAAGTGTTGTTCAGTGTTATTAATTAACTCACCTTTTAAATTAAATTAATTACAACAACACTGTTTTCAAACTTCTATGAAAGAAAGTGAAAATGAGTTCCCTTGTGTGTTTCGCTTCTCACATTGCAGCCATATGCCCATCACTAAGGCATTTTATTTATCACAACATTACGTTGTATAATTATAAACTAACTCACTAACTCAATAACACCATCACCAAAACACCACCATAAAGTATACTACTCTTAAACTTACATACCCAGAACAATTGACAAAAGCATATTATTACCCATGCAGTAGTAAAGAAGTTGTTAAATTTGACATGCCTGGAGCTTGCAGATGGTACTAATGACAGGTGCCATGTTTATTATTTCACTTGCACAGCGATAACAGTATTGCACAGTAAAAAAGGCAATCTTACCACAGCATTTTAAAAGCCATACTCCTCATTTAGGAAGAAACATGATTTTTGTGTTTCATTCCTCTTCAATTCACAAGTGCAACCCTAAAGGACAGACTTGCAATCAAGGCCACTAATGTCAGATATGGTGGTCAGGTGGAGTTGTATTAATGGCAAAGGACATCAGGCAGAGATGACTGGTAATGCCCTCATTGCTGAAGACCATTGTTGAGTGGTCGTGGACACAAAATATGATTGGAGGTCACATAGTACTACACAGACAATCACACTGTAGCAACCCTCTGGGATTAGGATGTACCAGCAAAGACTGAGGCTATGGTTCATTGCTGCAGTGTTGAAACTGAGGAGTAGAAGAGTGCGGTTGGCCTTCCTCTGGAATTTTTTTCTTTCTTTTCTTCTTCTTCTTTTTTTTTTTTTTTTTTTTTTGAGGGGAAATGCATTTATGCCTACCAGTCAAGCTGGCAGAGTGGTATTCGCTATGACAGCATGCCCCTGTCCACAAAACCCCTCCATAGGAAAATGGAAGGATAATGCAAAGAAAGGAAATCAAAGAAAGGTACCACATTTTGGTTATACATAGCACCCATGTTAGTCAGCAACAGATACATTGCTGTCACCCAATGGGCGGGAATGGCTGTAAGGTAAGATTGTAGGCTGACCATGACAAACTGCCCTGACTGCAGCTGGAGCTCACAGGGTGACATTAAGAATGAGGGAAGGTTAGAGGGTAACACTGAGGAATTTGAATCAGTCCAAAGATGTTAAGCATCCAACTCAGCATGACTTCAAGATTCAGACATAAGATGGTGTTGAAGGGGAATTCTCCAAATGATGGCCGATGTCGTCTAATGTTTCTTTGGTAAGAACCACACACCATCTGTTACATCTCTTAGCCTGAAATTTATTGAAAAGTTCATAGATTGTTCTATACCCTGGAACTTTTACATCTGGATATCTTTCTGCAAATCATACTTTCACTTGACAAACTGACTGAGTTAACACATACGAATCATAAACAAATACATGATGTACAGTAGAAAACATATGCTGAGTCATAATATACTTTTTGACTAAGCACAGGACAAAATAATAACTCATAATAACTGAACCACATCACATCACCGTTAATTCAATACTGCAGAACAAAACCATGTCAGCAGCATGACCTTGTTATGCAGCAGTATGTTATCATGTTTTCACATGCCCAGTGGAAAAATACAGCACATTCCATTCAGAGGTATTTTGCTTTCCCATTGTATGGATACACACAAATTCATCATCACATGACCATGGAGCTCACCTTTAATGGGTAGTCAGAAATGCTTTGAGGTGACCAGAAATGTTAACATACTAATGTGTCAGTCTGATGCCAGGACAACAGTATCTCATCATTTCCAAAGACTTTAAATGTCTTGAGCCAGTTATAGGGCTCTCTGTATTCAAAACTTATATGCAGTTTGTGTTTTCAGAGTACAACTTTCATGTTAGCTAATGTCTTGAATAGAAGTGCTCCATCCTCTGTGATGCAGATATGCTGTTTGAATTGAATGGAGTAATCAAGGAGTCATAATCATCAGTTTTCAGCTTCCTTTGTTGCACTGATATCTCTTAGGTTCAAGAATGAGTTCAATGAGCAAAAAACTTCATGGAAAAAATGGGGGGGAAAAAGGAAAGAAAAAATAAGTGGTTTCTAGGAGCCCCATCACCTTGACATTTAAATGTTGACTGAAAATAATTGCTCATTACTGTACGGTCATCATTAAAATTTATCTCTTATTTTACAGGACACTGCAACAGATTATCTTAAACTTCACAGAAGAAAATTCTATAGCAAAACCATGAACATATGAATGTGTAAATATCACAAAGCTGATCTTCAAACCCCTCATGTCATGATACAGATTCAAGAAGGTGAATCTTCAATCATTCAATGGAAAGTGAATAACAGAATACTATACTTGTATCACAATTCAATACCTCTGAATCAGATGATCTAAATATATTGGAGATCGTTTGAGGCTTCTTACTACATTATAAAAATTGGATGAAATAAATTAATCATCAGTTTGAATCAATTATTTTAAAACTCAGAACAACTGGACTTACTGCATGGTTTATAAAGTTAAATTCTCTCAATGAATTCTTCTGGGATCAATAATTCATTGTCTTCTAAATTACAAGTGTAAGGAGCTATACATTAGTCAATCCTAAGGCCTTGTAAGCATACTGCTTCTCACAGAGAAGTAGTAGTATATTTTTTTACCTAGGCCCTTGAGAATGTTAGGAGGTTGTCATTAATGATAGAACAATGTCTTATGTGAAAAATGAATGAATTGGTCAACATGCATTCCAGTGTACTAGTATCAAATTCATGAATTAATTATAATTTTAAGTTAATTAACATAATGAATTATAAGTAAAATACAATGATTTACTATGGAAATGATGTTCATAGTACTGGTCATTTACATTTTTTTGGCCTATAAAACTGAATCTAAAATAAACTTGCTAACTGAAACTAGTTACATACAAGCTTAAAGCTAATGTTTCAATGACATTACAAAGACTGTTCATAATTACAAATGTTAAAGGTAGCCAGTTACTTTACAGTGTATTACAGAAAAGCTGCTTTCAATTATGTAATACTCACCCACATTGAGCTGTTTGCATCATGAAAATTGCTGTGGTGCATTACAAAATGTGTAGCACCTGGTGCTGTACCTGTGATATACAACTTAGCATGTAAACAATCAATTTAAGCAGAAAATGCAAATTAATTATTGGCACATTAGCTAATATCAATCTATGTATGACTTGAAGATAATAAGCTAATGTAACTGTGACATTTAGTTTCAACCTCATTTGAAGCCATATATAACATTATAAGATTATATATACTTAACATTAAATATACATTGTATTCCTTTTTTCTACTCTCTAGGCACAGGAAGAATGATAAAATGTGTGTGGCTATGCTAAATAAAAACATTAAACACCTCTCTCCTTTTGCAACATTTATCATGTGCTATGTACTATTTTTCAAAATAGTAAATGGTCAACTTTAGTGAGACCTGTGTGAAGGGTCACCAATTTTCAGATGTTCTTGGATAGAGGGAATGAGAATGAAATTGGGCATAGGCTTCCCTTGCTGTGCAGAGGCCACAGCAGCCATCAACTCAACTTGCAGTTTTAAAAAAAAGCAATATTTGAACAATCAATGTACACTAATGGACAAATATTGCAAATTCAATTTCAGTGCATCTGTAGAAAAGATGTTTTTGTGTTTTAAGTAGTGGACCAGAAATAAAACCAATACCAATGTTGGGTGCTTTGCTTACACACATAAGCTTTAACAGCAAGACATGGTTTCTGTGCTTGGGATAGCTGAACTTGATAAAGTGTGTTACTGCAGATCAACAGTGGTGGTGAATCGTGGTTTGAATCCCATGTAACACACATATTTTTTTTTATTTAAATTTGGTTGGAACATATTATTTATATAACCGTACCAAATATAAAATTATACAAATTAATGGGACCACTTCCTGATAAAGCTGCTCTTTAGAATGGCAAATTATATAGTTATTTTTATTTTGCATAGCACTATAATTTTGCTATCTTGCCAAAGCTGCAATACAATTTAAATTTTAGAATTGAATGTGCTACCACCTAGGTGGTCCAGGGACCCGTACATGTTATTCCTGGTGGATGAAGTGGTATGTGGGCGGGTTTTCTCTGCATTCTTCAGTTTCTCCTGCCACTCATTCCTCCAATTGCTCCATCACCTTTCCATTTATCGATTTTGCCTGCATTTCATATCATCCTCTTCCCCACTCTCATACTGACCACCTACTTTCAGGTTTTCACTCTGTCCAGCCCATAGTTCCTCTGCTCCCCAACAGGTGTCTGACCCTAGACACTGGCTTTGTAAGTCCTTGGGTATGTAAGTCCTACATAAGGGGATGGTAATTAGGTAAAGAAGAAGAAGAATTTAATGTTTTATAAAATCTTAATTGCAATTGCTGCAAATAAAATAGGGAATATACCTACTTCAACTTTCAATCATTCTTCTCACAAACATTATCATCATAAAACATTGCACTCCAGCCCACATCTGCACACTTAGAAAACAATTAATTATGCAGATGCTTGGTGAACATGTTTTCAGTAGACACTTCCAAACATTGTGGCCTCTGCAATCTCAACCCAAATGTGGGGTTATCTTAAAGAACGAATTTTCCTGACATTCAACAACTCTATTGCAACTAAAAGATGCAACCTTGCACCAAATTGCCAATATTCCAAAACATTATCTGCAAAATGTTGTGAATGGTATCACAGATTGAATGCTGTATGTTGAACAAGAGAATGGCACACATCTTCCAAATGTTTTGCTAACTCCATTGTTCACTCAACACTGGTGTTTTTTGGACATCCTCCAAATGTTTTCTAAACCCCACTGTTTATTCAATACTATGATGTTCTTGCTTTTATCCTATCTTAAATATTGTGATATTTATAGTGGTTTAATGTTTGAACTGACTTTTGAAAGATCCTGTACAGAGATTGTGTACACTACCTCTATACAATATGTATGAGGACATTTCAGCACACCTCCTGCACCTGGGTTTTCAAGACTCCCATAATGTGTAAATGTCTACAAAGGGAGATGTGGCCCTTAAGAAAGGCAACAAATTGACACATTCATGTTCATAGGGATAACAACGCCTGATTATATCTGGATATAGGTTCTTTAATAATATCATGAACACGCTCAGCCCATTTGAGAATACCACAGCTCCAGATGCTGCCGCTGCTGTGTCCACCATGCAGGTACCAATGCAACTCCTTGTACAGATACTACAAGAGTGGCCACTGCACCCTTTTTGTCCTGATTTACCTGCAAGTTCATTCCCTGTATGTCTGAATGGCTTGGCACCCATAACAGTGTTACAGCATTCCAGTCACAGAGGTTATTCTATGTTCTTTGGCACAGCCAATCTATCCATGTTGTTTTTACTGCATGAGAGCACAAATTGCTGCCTGACTTTCAGACCACATGGTAAAATTAGCTCTGTATCCAGATAAATTAACTATACAACATTAGGCACAGGCCAGTGTTGCGTACACTTCAGCCAAGAAGATTGTAGCATACCTGTCAAGAGGGAAGAAGAGCATTGTTGAAGATCCCCAGACCCTAGCACTGATTCCCAATTGCATTAGAGATCCATCTGAGTTGTCCAGTTATAAACCATGCTAAGTCCTAGGGACATTTGTTTCCAAAAATAAGGAAGAACTGTCACTCCTCTCCTACAAGAGATATTAGTTTGCCTTGTATTTTATATGAATTCCCTAATAAATCAACAATTTTTTAAGGGTTTATGTGAAATCCTACGGCAAGATGTATTCTAATACAGAGGGCCTTGGAATTGTACAAGTTTTCCTTGAATTATACTCTGAATATCTGAGCTTAAAATAGTGTATTTTCTCTCTGATTTTATATATAACATTATAATAATGAAGTAATAAGTATACTTTGTTAGTGAAAGTGTTAGCAGTTTGACTGCTTTTGTGAAATTGTGGTTTTGAGCCATTTAAATATTGACTGTGACTGTTACTATCGTGTGTTGGTTAAACAAGACAAGTTTTACTGTATTTTAACTATTCAAGATGCTCTCGGGCTTCGAGCCAGGTGTAGTGATGAAAAGACATCAACGTTTCGGGAGTGTACATCTCTCCCATCTTCAGGATGAATGACTAGCAAGAGTGAAGGGACCAGTACTGTCAGCCAGTACGTACCGAGTAGAAAACACTCAGTCGAGTGTGGAGGTGGTTCACCGCTCCGTTGGAATCTGTGTTTTCTGAGTCGGTCGATTTCCAATTTTAAGGCTGGTTTCCAAGATGGACTAAACTGCAATCCAGCGTCCCGGTTCAGTGTACTCTTCTCGGAGGAGATGGCCAGAGCCTCCTTAACCCTCCGGTCCCATAAACCGCTACATTTTGCCACAATGGTCGTTTCTTTGAAGTTGGCTCTGTGGTCTTTTTCAAAGCAGTGCTCCGCCAGCCCTGACTTTTCAGGCTGCATTAATCGTATGGACCGTTCGTGCTCCTTGACTCTGGTGGAAATGGTCCTGCCGGTTTGCCCTATGTACGGCGTCCCGCATTCACAGGGGATACGGTATACCCCTGGTACATTAAGGAGCAGTTTGTCCTTAACCGGCCTCACTAGGTGTTGGATCTTCAAAGGCGGTTTGTGGATGGTTCTGATGTTGTGTTTAGCGAGAATTCTACTGATTCTGCCGGAAAGATTGCCAGTGTATGGGATGCAGGCAGTGGCGGTCGGCTGGTCTGGTGTTTGCTGAGTTTGTGGTTTTCCTCTCTTGGCCTTGGAGATAGAGGCTTCAATATCCTCTATAGAGTAGCCGTTTTGGCGGAATGTGTGCCTCAGGTGCTGCAGCTCTTGTTGTAGGTGGCTGGGATCGGAGATCGACAGAGCTCTGTGGAACAGAGTGTTGAGAACTCCGACTCGTTGAGACTTATGATGGAAACTGCGAGCATTCAAATAGAGGTCAGTATGTGTTGGTTTGCGGTAAACTGCATGCCCCAGAGCACCGTTGTTGTTTCTGGAGACCAGGATGTCCAAAAATGGCAGATTTCCGTCCTTCTCAACTTCCATGGTGAACTGAATTTGGGGTCGGAGGCTGTTGAGGTGTGTGAGAAAGCTCGGCAAAGTTTCTCGTCCATGTGGCCATATAACGAATATGTCGTCAACATACCGGTAGAAAAGAGATGGCTTAAGTGGGGCTGTGGCCAGTATTTCATGTTCCAGGTGTTCCATGTAGAAATTTGCTATTACTGGTGACAACGGAGAGCCCATTGCCACACCGTCTACCTGTTCATAAAATCTGCCACCAAACAGGAAGAAAGTGGACGTTAGAGTGTGCCGAAAGAGCTCGATGATGTCAGCCGGAAAGTGTTCCTTCAGAAGCTGGATGGTTTCTTGTAGCGGTACCCTTGTAAAAAGAGATACCACGTCGAAACTGACGAGAAGATCAGAAGGGCCAGTAGTGATGTTGTTCAAGCACTGTATGAACTGAGGGGAGTTCGTCACGTGGTGTGGGCAATCCCCTACCAGAGGCTGCAACAGACGCGCTAAGTGGCGTGCCAGCAGGTATGTAGGGCTGCCCGTGGCGTCAACAATGGGGCGTAAAGGGACGTCCATTTTGTGGATCTTGGGGAGTCCATACATTCTAGGAGCCCTGGATCCCGACGGTGATATAAAGTGCTTGGTTTCTGTAGAAAGACTGGATCTTCTAATTAGTTGGGTGGTCCGTCGCTCAATGGAAGTGGTAGGATCCTTCCCGAGGACTCTGTAGGCTGGATCGTCTAAGAGCTGCTCCATTTTCTCTATGTACTGGGCTGTGAGGAGGACCACAGTTGCATTCCCCTTATCTGCCGGTAAGATGACCAAGTTCTCGTCGTTCCGCAGTCTCTTAAGCGCAAAGATTTCGTCCCGGTTGATATTGGGCTTAGGAAGTGAGGTTCGCGTGATGGCAGCGGCCACCGCCGTGCGTATTTCTTCTGCACTATCTACCGTGAGCTCCTGTATAGCGGATTCCACCCCGCTGACAATATCAGCCACTAGAAGAATTCTGGGTGTTGGCGCAAAGTTTAGGCCTTTGGACAGCACGGAGGTAGTGGCTTCGTCTAAATCCAAGTTCGTGAGGTTGACAATGATCCGGTTGGACGGTAGAGGAGGCACGGCCTCCTTGGAATGCACCAACGAGTCGAACTTCCTTGTCTGTCTCTTGGTGCTCCGGAGAAGTGTGGTGTGACCCTGTGCAAAGGTAGAGAGGTCCACCCTATCCCAATCCGTTGGTGAGAGTCTCGAAGATAACTGCCAGTAGGAATCCAGTAGTCGGCGGTCAATCGAGTCGAGAGTGTAACGTGTGTTGTGAATGCGCTCTCTAACCAGCGCAGAGCTGGCGCGTCTTAGGATCTTGTGGGTAGATGCGTTCTTGATTGGATAGCGTAGTCTAGCAAACCTAGGCGTAGCATGCTCATCTCTGCACCTTAGGAGAAGTGCCAGGGAACTCAGCAGTTTGCCCTTCTTCTCTCGAAGATCTTGAAAATTCTTGATTTTCTGGTAGGTTTCCTTCCCGTAAAGGAATGTAAAATAAGATTTGTAGCTTTCCTGGCGACGAACATATTCAAGATGCTCTCGGGCTTCGAGCCAGGTGTAGTGATGAAAAGACATCAACGTTTCGGGAGTGTACATCTCTCCCATCTTCAGGATGAATGACTAGCAAGAGTGAAGGGACCAGTACTGTCAGCCAGTACGTACCGAGTAGAAAACACTGTGTGGCAATGGGCTCTCCGTTGTCACCAGTAATAGTAAATTTCTACATGGAACACCTGGAACACGAAATACTGGCCACAGCCCCACTTAAGCCATCTCTTTTCTACCGGTATGTTGACGACACATTCGTTATATGGCCACATGGACGAGAAACTTTGCCGAGCTTTCTCACACACCTCAACAGCCTCCGACCCCAAATTCAGTTCACCATGGAAGTTGAGAAGGACGGAAATCTGCCATTTTTGGACATCCTGGTCTCCAGAAACAACAACGGTACTCTGGGGCATGCAGTTTACCGCAAACCAACACATACTGACCTCTATTTGAATGCTCGCAGTTTCCATCATAAGTCTCAACGAGTCGGAGTTCTCAACACTCTGTTCCACAGAGCTCTGTCGATCTCCGATCCCAGCCACCTACAACAAGAGCTGCAGCACCTGAGGCACACATTCCGCCAAAACGGCTACTCTATAGAGGATATTGAAGCCTCTATCTCCAAGGCCAAGAGAGGAAAACCACAAACTCAGCAAACACCAGACCAGCCGACCGCCACTGCCTGCATCCCATACACTGGCAATCTTTCCGGCAGAATCAGTAGAATTCTCGCTAAACACAACATCAGAACCATCCACAAACCGCCTTTGAAGATCCAACACCTAGTGAGGCCGGTTAAGGACAAACTGCTCCTTAATGTACCAGGGGTATACCGTATCCCCTGTGAATGCGGGACGCCGTACATAGGGCAAACCGGCAGGACCATTTCCACCAGAGTCAAGGAGCACGAACGGTCCATACGATTAATGCAGCCTGAAAAGTCAGGGCTGGCGGAGCACTGCTTTGAAAAAGACCACAGAGCCAACTTCAAAGAAACGACCATTGTGGCAAAATGTAGCGGTTTATGGGACCGGAGGGTTAAGGAGGCTCTGGCCATCTCCTCCGAGAAGAGTACACTGAACCGGGACGCTGGATTGCAGTTTAGTCCATCTTGGAAACCAGCCTTAAAATTGGAAATCGACCGACTCAGAAAACACAGATTCCAACGGAGCGGTGAACCACCTCCACACTCGACTGAGTGTTTTCTACTCGGTACGTACTGGCTGACAGTACTGGTCCCTTCACTCTTGCTAGTCATTCATCCTGAAGATGGGAGAGATGTACACTCCCGAAACGTTGATGTCTTTTCATCACTACACCTGGCTCGAAGCCCGAGAGCATCTTGAATATGTTCGTCGCCAGGAAAGCTACAAATCTTATTTGTATTTTAACTACTTCACTTCAGATATATAATTTAATACTTTTAAGATCCTAAAGAATACATAAGGAATAATAGTGAAATAGTGAAATTATGGAGGTCATTGATAAGAGGACTGAAAGTGCTCTAATTGATTTACTTGAAGTTGCTGAAAAGAGTGGCAACATCAGAAACGATTTCAAGAAGAAAATATTTAAATCGGTACGTGAGTTAAGGAAGGCATTTAATACTTTAAAAAAGGATGTAGATACTAAAGAAAAAGTGATTAAGGAACCTCAAGCTGCGGTTAAGAAGCAAGAGGAAAATGATATGGCCTTATCATACAGAGTAATGGAAAGGGAAAAAGCTGCGCCATCTGTTGATCTGAAGCTAAGTTACGCTGATGCTAGTCAGAAAATTCCACATGAAAACATCGAAAAGAGATACAAACTTATTCTAAAATCCAAAATGAATGAATCAGCAGAAGCTATGAAGGTAATATTGAAAAATAAGGTTAATCCAACACAACTAAAGGTGGGAATAAGCTCACTAAAGGCTTTAAGGGATGGAAGATTGATTGTGGAATCTGAATCAAAGAGTGAAATAAATCTTCTAGGAGAAAAGATTCAAGAAGAGTGTAGCCAACAGGTAGAAGTAAAAGTTCCTGAACTTCGAAAGCCATATGTAATTATTTACAATGTACCAGAAGAAATAACACCACAAAATGCATCTGAAACAATAATATCACAAAACGGAGAGCTTAATCTAAGTGAGCAGTCAATAGTTCCTAAATTTATCACTAGAAACAGAAGAAACATCAGAAATTTGGTTGCGGAAGTCAAGACTGAAGCATGGAGATTGCTAGTAAACAACAGAAAGTTGAAATTAGGTTGGAATATATGTACTGTGGAAGACTATGTAAACATCAGTAGATGTTTTAAGTGTAATAAATTTAACCATAAAGCAACAGAATGTCGAGAAGAAAAGTGCCCTCTATGTGCAGGAAAGCATAAATTGAAAGAATGTAAAGCATCAGAACGGGAATATAAATGTAGCAACTGCATAAATCACAATGTGTATAGCAAAATCATTAAAGTCGATGAAAATCATTCCTCTCTGGACAAAAATAAATGCCCATGTTTACAAGCTGTTATTAGAAGGAATAGACAAAATACAGAATATTAAAATGGCTACCATTAAAGCACTAAGTGATAGAGGAATTTACAACAATAAATTTCAGAATAGTAATGTCCATCTAAAGATAATACAAATAAACTTACAGCATTCTATATAGCGTTTCACTCTTAGAAGACAGTATGGAGTTAAATGGGACATCTCTGTCTCTATCTAGCGCATACAAGTTGCCATTAGCTGCGTCCTTTTCTACCCTCGCTCTGTTGCCAGATTCCTAATAGCATGGTATAAATATTCATTTGTTATAAATTTCAGGTTTGAACACATTATCCTATGCAGAATTTTTTTCTCTATCAGGTTATATCCTTTTCAGAGTCATTATACATTTCTATAGGTCCAAATTTCTTCAGAAAACGTTTTTTTCAATAGAAGTCCGATATTTGCTGTTTCTTCACTCATCACGCAGTAACTAACAAACTAACTGCTAGAATGCATCTATATTTTTTTCTTAGGTAGAGTAAACTATAGTGCTACTACCTGCCTACTTTGAATTCTCTATGTTTACCCAGTTAAGTGTTATAATTTTTTAAATTAAATGTTTTCGGAAAATTTTATATATGTGCACTGCAAAAGTTACGCAGTGTGAAACATTTTTGTTATTGAGTTTACATCAGGGAACCAGCGAGAACAAATGTTGAGGAAGGTTGGAGAAAGTTTTTAAAATAAACCAAAAGGCAGTAACCTCTTTCTTTTATCCAGTAGGGCAAACAAAAGGTATTCATCTATTCAGCGTCAGGCCTGACACAGAAGATAGTATAAGGAGCAGCACTAACATTAGTTCGAAAGAAGCCGTGTGTGTAACTGTGAGCTGTTATTGCGTTATTTGTTTAATATTTTTGTAAATACTTGTAGTTATGCAGGGTGAAGCTAGGAAGGGACGATATGTTGGTAAATAAAGAAGTAAGGAACGCCAAATAATTATGAATGTGTTAGATTATTTTTGAAGTAAAATGCGTTTAAGGCAGTAAAAGAAACAGCTAAGGCTGTTGAGTGTTCAGAAGCAGTAGTGTATAGGATTAAAAAGGAAGTAATGAAAGGACCTCTAAGAACGCCATCGAAAAAGAAAGCAAAAAGGGCGGGACTACACAAAACGCTAGGTTAACGCAATATGATTGAATAGTGCAAGGTGGAGTGCGGCGAATTGTTCATTCTTTACTGTTTGCAAATATTCCACCCACGCTGAATATAATTTTGTCACAGTTCAACAGTGATGAAACCCTACCAAATTTCTCAAGGGCCACTCTGATTTGGGGTTCGAATATGAAAGAAAGGGTAACAAGTGCATATTAATAGAAAGAGACGATACCGATATCATCAGATGGCGACATAAATATCTAAAAGACGTAAAAGGTTTAGGGACCAGGGGAAATCAATTGTTTATACAGACGAGTCATTTGTAAATTTAGGTCATACAGTAACAAAGGTGTGGAGGGATACCAAAGTTAAAAGTGCCCGTCTCGTCAAGCAGCAATTGAAGGACTAAGTACAGGACTCCGGCCACCTCGAGTCGCTCGCGGAGAAAGATTCGCAACTAGTACATGTTGCAACACTGCGCTCCATTTAACGTGTACTGTCTTTTAAGGGTGAGACGCGCTTTAGAATAGCTACAGACAATTTAATGCAAGTAATAAATCAAAATAAAACTGATATTGTACTTATTCAAGAGCCATATATTCTTCAGAACACAGTAGCTGGGATCAATAAAAGCTACAAAACTTTTACTTTTGGGGACAACAAAATTAGAACTGCTGTATTGATCGTCAACAAACACGTTGATGCTATCATCATATCTCAGCTATCAGATGGAGATGCGACAGTTGGAGAAGTAATTTACCAAAATACTAGGTTCTACATAGCTAATATTTATCTGGACATTGAGGATGACATTAACGTTGATCTGTATAAAATAGATAAGATATCATCTTATATCAAAGGAATGGGTCTTATAATCGCTATGGATAGTAATGCTAGATCAACAATATGGCATGATGTAACAACAAATACCAGAGGAAGAATAATGGAGGAATATTTCAATTCAAAACAGTTATATATTATAAACGAAGAAAGTGAAAATACAACATTTGAAAGTACTAATGGAAGAAGTAATATTGATCTATCACTAACAGTGAGTTGTCGCGAATTGCAGATTGGGAATGCGGCAAAGACGAAAGTTGTTCTGATCATAGAATTATAAGTTACACAGTAAGTCAAAGAGGAAATCATAAAATGGAATATAACTTCCACGTCCCAAAATATATAGTAGATGATAAAAAATTAGGAGACTTTGGCAGAGTACTAAAAACAATAGGAGTTCAAAATTTACCGTTTAGAAGAAGCAATTTAGAAGATGTAGATGAAGAACTTAGCAAATTGGTGAACATGGAAGATGAAGTCGATAAAAGAATGAAGCAGTTTGAAGAACATTTAACTGCAGCATGTAATAAGTGTTTTAGGAAATGTAATTCATTAAAAAAAACAAACGAAAGAAAATCTATACCCTGGTGGACAAATGAACTAACCATAATGAGGAAAAGAGCAAATGCACTAAGAAAACAATATCAAAAGACAAAACAAGATGGTGTCTTAAGAGAAGAACGAAAAGCCTTGTATATAAAACAAAAAAGGGAGTATGAAAGAACTATAAGAAAAGAGAAATTAGATTCCTGGAAAAATTATTGCAGTCTAACTCCATCTAACAATCCATGGAATGCAGTATATAGAATAGCTACTGGCAAAATAAGAAAAAATTCACCATTAACAACTCTTACGAAACAGGACGGTTCAGTCACAACGGATTTAAAAGAGACATTAGAATACATGTTGAATCATTTTGTACCAGAAGACAATGAAGAAGATGACAATTGTTATCACAAAAATATTAGAGAATTAATAGAGCAATCACAACACAGAATGACAAAGATTTTACTCAGAGAGAAATAAAAGATATTTTAAGTAGAATGGATGCAAGTAAAACTCCTGAAGAAGATGGAATTACAAGTAAAATATTACTTAAGGTCTTTAATGTGTTTCCAAAATATATGACAGCCATCTACAACAATTGCAACAATTGTCTAACGAAAGGAAACTTTCCTAAGCAATGGAAGAAAGCCAAATTAATACCTGTTGTTAAACAAGGAAAGGAAAAGAGTTCAGAAGTAACAAAATTCCGACCAATCAGTTTACTGAATGTAGGAGGGAAACTACTAGAAAAACTTTTAATCGACAGAGTAATGTGCCATGCACATTCACAAAACTTAATGAATAACAACCAATTTGGTTTCACTCCACAAACAAGCACACTAGATGCTGCAATGACAGTTAAAAATACATAAAGAAAATTCTGGAAGATGATCAGATGGTAATTTTAACCAGCCTGGATGTTCAGGGAGCTTTTGACGCAGCCTGGTGGCCGAGTATATTGTATACATTGAGGGAATTTAACTGCCCAAGTAACTTATACTACCTTGCTAAAAGTTATTTCAGTCATAGAAGTGCAGTATTGACAGTTAATAATGTAAAACTTGAAAAAAATGTAAGCAAGGGATGACCACAAGGATCTTGCTGCGGACCAGGCTTTTGGAATTTGCAATATAATTCACTCTTGAATATTGAATACTCAAGCCATACAAAGGTAGTGGCATTTGCGGATGATTTATTAATAATAACTAGAGGTAAAACCAACTTGGAAGTCGAAAATTACAATAATGTAGACCTGAAAAAGATTGAAACGTGGGCTAAGAATAAACAGACAAATAAAACAAGTAGAAAACGTCAAATATTTGGGAATAATCATTGATAAAAATTTCACCTTTAACGATCACATTCAGTATGTAACAGAGAGAGCCAATAAATTGATACACATTTTATCTAAATCAACAAAACTAGGGACTGAAACACCAGGCTTTAAAGACTATGTACAATGGTGCAATTCTACCATTACTATCTTATGCAGCTCCAGTATGGATAGAAGCCATTGACAGGAAATATAATGCAAATAAGTTTACAAGAGTGCAAAGACAAATATCAAAATTGCTAAAGCATTTAGGACCACATCTACCGAAGCACTATCCATTATAACGGGACTTACACCTATTACAATTAAACTTCAGGAAATCGCCAATGAATATACAATATTGAAACAAAATTCTGAGAACAAATTAGACAAACCTGTAGAATATAGGAAATGGTGCCATCCAGCCGACATACCAATAATAAAAGAAATAAATCAGAATAAAACGTATGCACTGGAAATTTACACAGATGGCAGTAAAACAGAAGGAGGAGTTGGTTCTGCAGTAGCAATTTATCATCAGAACAAACTGAAATATCAGCTACAATATAAGTTAGACAAACAGTGCTCCAATAACCAAGCTGAACAATTTGCAGTGTTGAAAGCATTAGAAACCGTTAAAAATATTCACTTAACTGAAGAAGATAACAAAACTGCAGCGATATACACGGACAGTAGAGTCACATTACAATCATTGCATAACCACAAAATTCACAGTTACCTAACAGAAGCAATTAGAACAGTGTTAAAAATTTTAGAAAAACAAAACTGGAATATAGAAATTGGGTGGGTCAAAGCACACATAGGGATACAGGGTAATGAAATTGCAGACCAACTAGCAAAGAGAGCAATTACAAACGAAGAGGAATGCAGCTATAATAGACTTCCAAAGAGTTTTGTTAGAAGAACGCTAAGACAAGGAAGTCTAAAACATTTGGAAAGTCAATGGCAAGAAACAACTAAAGGTCAGGAAACAAAGCAATACTTTCCTACTGTAGCAGACAGAATGAAGTTAAGGATAAATCTAACGGCAAACCTTACAACACTATTGACAGGACACGGAAGACTTACAGCATACTACTATAGGTTCCACATCACAGATGACCCAAGTTGTTCCTGCAATGGAGGAGAGCAAACAACAGACCATATATTATAAGACTGCAGAAATCTAGAGGAAAAAAGAACATTCAGAAGAAAAATAATTCAAAGAAGAGGAAAATGGCCACCAACTATGCCGAAATTGCTAAAAGTTATTTTAAAGAATATGTTCAGAATGCAAATGCAATTGATCTAACGAAAAATAATTGATTTGTACAAATCTATACATTTATTCATCTTAATTAATAAATGATTATTAGTTTACTTTGTAAGCAAACCCAATATGTAGTATTACATATTGTAATGGAACATGTATAACAGTAAAGAATCTTTAAAAAAAATGTATTCTATAAAAAATAAAATGTATTGGGACATAACTTGTTTTACTTCATGAATATGGATGAACCTAATGGATTTTGCAACAGTAATAATCTAAGTTGTAAATTTTTGCATAAAGAATAACAAGGAATTTCTAACGCATATAATTAAAAAAAGAGTTTTAGAGCATTTTGTTATACTGTAGTATATTTAACATAATACTATACAAGCTCACCTCAGTTTTGAACAGCAGAAAATCAAGGCAGCAGGGAAATGCAGAACCTTTTAGTATACACACTGGCTCATTATGAAACTCTACATAGGATACCTAATACTCATTTTGGCAAAGCTTCAAGATGATTCAGGAACTTCTTGCTCTGCCTCATCTCAAGCTGTATCTTGTTGCTGTGCTGTTGCTGGGAAGTTACACTAATGTAAAATTTTAGTTCTGGTTCCTTCTGTTTTTGCTTGAAGTGAATTTCAAATAGCTTGGAAATGTCCCTTTCTACATGGGTTTTAAGACAAATGCTTTCTCCAGAGGAGCAGGTTGAACATTGTGCCACACTTTCCTCTGCAGCAGACTTTTTTGAACAGCAATATCTACTTTTTAAGCTATTTCTCATCTTCATTACCTGGTTACCCTCCCCTTATGTAGGACTTACAAGCCAGTGCCAAGGGTCATAAGCAGAGGAACCTACGAACCGGACATAGTGAAGACCTAGAAGCAGGTGGTCAGCCAAGCACCAGGTATGATAGTGAGGAAGAGGATGATATGAAATGCGGGCAAAATCGATGAATGGAAAGGTGATAATAGAGTAATTGGCGGGATGAGTGGCAGGGGAAACTGGAGAACCTGGAGAAATGTGAACTAATTTCCCTGTGGAGCCTAGTTCCTCAATTATAACTCATTTAAATGGTTGAAATTTAAAGTGCCATGATCCAGTATTTTTGCAGCTTGAGAAACTCTGGTCTTCTAGCCATAACAGGACTGCTTCATCTCCAAGTTTGAAAATTGTGGCAACTTCACTCTATTGTCCCACAAATGTAACCCAGGGAAAAACCTTTGCCTAACTTTGGGAAATGTGAGAATTACCTTCTTCAGTCTTGTAAGGCTATCTTGGGTAAGCCACACTGAGACCATATCAACCATTGTTTTATTTTTATTTTGGCTCCCGTATACATTAGGAACAAGTCAAATAGTGTGAATACCATCCAAGTCAGTAGTACAAAGTTTGTGGTGCACTACTAATGGAATCTGACATGAACTTTTGAATACTCATTTTTAAGCCACAAGTAGATAGAAGGTACTTTCTGTGGTTGAAAGCCACTCACATACTGCAAAACTGTATAAATACAAATGGCAGAGAAAATAGGCCATTTAGTCAATCAACTTTGGCAAAATTAAAACTTTTTCACAATTACAACTCAGAAATTTTACTCCTTCCTCAGCCAACTTTAATATTTTATCCAACATACCTGACTTCATTGCTCATATGTTTAGTTTTGTCTTCAGTGCTTCTTTTTTTTTTTGGATTCTTAGAAGTCTTGATCTCTTCTTTACATTACATACAGGTTGAGCAAGCCCCTACAGCTGAACTGTCAACTCCAATTTTATTTTCTGTATCAAATATTGAGTGAAAATGGTCAAACTGGACTCTCTCTTCTTTGGACTTCTTGTTGAGTATATCACACAGTTTAGATGTTGTTAGAATACTTGGTAAATACTGTCAGTGAATGTTTTTGCTTCTACAGCAATGCCTTTCAACCAGTGCAAGAGTTCAACATACTTCCAACACTTTTTGCCTACATACTTGAGAGATCAATACTCATCACCTCTGGTCTCTGTAGGTGGCATGCTAGTGTGCAAAAACTATCTGTATAAATTTTCCAGCTTTGCCATAGGTCAGTGTTTCAATTAATGAATTTTTATATACCTGCACACTCATCTTTCCCTTTTTCAGTCTAGGCATGAATTGTTACATTTACCTCTTTTCCATTGCTTATGTTACATTGTGGATGCTTGCAATTTGGTGTCTCAACAGTTATGTGACTTAAAATATGATTATTCTGCTTTGTCAGATCAGCATAAAACATATGATGACTGCAGCAAATCTTCAGTGAATCCAGAGTGTTGTATTTGAATGAGCTTCCCTTGTATTGACAATCTGGCAGCTTTGGGAGCCCCTTGCTAGAATAACAGGGGAGTGGAGCAATACAAATGGGTACTTTGAAACACATATGTAACACAATGCCAAAAAAGATATATGAAGTATAAGGTAATGGCTACAAACCTCATTCTTTTTCATACTTTATTTTCAATGAGGATTGGCTCTGCTCCTTCCTGCCTTTGATGGAGATACAGGCACTATTTCCTCTGGATTTTGCTCTGTATCTCATTACAGTGTAATAATAACCCATTAAACCTTTAACAAATATGATGGCCGCAGTGTGATGAATGAATGAATGAATGAATATGGCTTTAGGGCGCTCAACTGCTATGGTCATTAGCGCCCAAACAACACTAAAAGCATTAAAGAGTAAAAACTAGACAATCACGTCTACAACTAAAAACAATAAAAACATTAAAACCGTCACCAATAGTGTCAGCAACTGCACATTTAGCGAAAACGGAAGCGCAGGATCACATTAATTGATAAAATCTCGCATCATCACCCAAATATAAAAACACAAATGATCCGTATCAGTCATACACGAGAGCACATTCCGCTGAAACGCATAAAACGTAACACACGCTCCACAGCACCTGTATTGTCTGCCAGCACCTCAGCCAGGGTGGCTGGCAGGCCCAGTGAGTCACGGAGCTGGCTTGAATGCTGACACTGAATTAAAACATGCCGCACCGTCAGAGGCTCATGACAATGAGCACAGAGTGGTGCAGCGTCAGAGGATAAAAGGTGACCATGGCTAAAACGGCAGTGCCCGATACGCAATCTAGCTAAAATCACTTCCTCGCGGCGGGAGGCACGCGAGGAAGTCCTCCAGGTGACAGGGAGCGATTTCACCTCCCGAAGTTTATTCCCCTGAACATCATGCCAGGTACCACTCCACCGTGAGAGGAGGGCCTGACGTAAAAAGGCGCCAAAATCGTCAGAGGGAACGGAAGAGCTAAAAATCCTGGGTGCTAAAACTGCTGCCTTTGCCGCAGAATCGGCAGCCTCATTTCCCTGCAAGCCTACGTGTCCAGGTACCCACACAAAGGAGACGATAGTGCCAGCACTGGCGAGGGCATGAAGGTAGTCCTGGACACGCTGCACCAAGGGATGGTAACTGTACAGCGTCCGTAGGCTTTCAAGAGCACTTAAAGAATCAGAACAAATAATGCAGCGCCGGAAGGCCTGCCGATGAACATATAAAAGAGCTTGGTAAATACTAAAAAGCTCTGCCGTAAAAATCGAGCACTGCGGTAAAAGACGAAATCTAAAACTCTCGCGGCCATGAATAAAAGCACATCCTACTCCCCGATCGTCCTTGGAGCCATCAGTGTAAATAAAAGTACCGGGTCCTAACTGCGCCTGCACGTGTAAAAAGGCCGAACGAAGAACTGAATCTGGCGTCGACGACTTCGGCATGGACAGCAAACCTAGGTCAATGTGCGTCACCGGACGAAGCCACGGGGGAAATCGGGTTTCTCCCTTGGGATATGTCGCCGGTAAATCTACGTCCAACAGCCGAAGCAATAAACGAAATCGAACGCCAGGAGGGAGCAGGGCCAGGGAGCTCGATGAGTATTGGCGGTCCAAAGTATCATTAAAAAACGAACTAAAAGACGGGTGTTCTGGCAGACTAGAAAGTCTGCAAGCGTAGTTGCAGAGAAGAACATCCCGCCGATAAGAAAGCGGGGGTTCCGCAGCTTCCGCACATAGGCTGAGAACCGGGCTTGTAGGAAAGGCGCCAATACTCAGTCGTATACCACGGTGGTGAATGGGATCAAGACGTTTTAAAACGGACGGCCGAGCTGATGAATACACAATACAACCGTAATCAAGTTTAGATCGGACCAAAGAACGATATAATCTTAAAAGAACAGTCCGATCAGCTCCCCATGATGTGCCACTTAAAACACGTAAAACACTAAGAGAACGGTCACATCTGGCCTTCAGATATGATATATGAGAGGACCAGCTAAGCTTCCTGTCAAACACCAATCCCAAAAATTTCGCCTCGTCTGCAAAAGGGAGAACATCTGGACCGAGGTGAAGAGAAGGCGGGCGAAAGACCTTCCGGCGCCAGAAGTTCACGCAGACGGTCTTCTCGGCGGAGAACCTAAAGCCGTTTTCCACACTCCAAATAAAGAGGCGATGAAGACAGAGTTGGAGGCGCCGCTCAAGAAGATGAGTCCGCCGAGAATTAGAGTAAATGGCGAAGTCATCCACAAACAAGGAAGATGACACACCAGCAGGAACGCACTCCACAATGGGATTGATGGCAATAGCAAATAGTGTGACGCTGAGTACCGAGCCCTGCGGTACTCCGTTCTCTTGATTAAAAACACGAGATAAAACTGAACCCACCCGTACGCGAAAGACTCTATCCCGAATGAACTCCCGAATAAAAAGGGGCAGTCGGCCACGAATGCCCCATCTATGGAGGGTGCGAAGAATGCCATACCTCCAGCACGTGTCATAGGCCTTCTCTAGATCGAAAAATACAGCAACCGTTTGGCTCTTCCTCAGAAAACCGTCCATGATGTGCGTGGATAGTGAGACTAAATGGTCGACCGTTAAACGGAAGCGACGAAAACCGCCCTGAACATTGGACAGCAAATGTTGGGATTCAAGCCACCACGTCAATCGTCCGTTGATCATGCGCTCCATCACCTTGCAGATCACACTGGTGAGGGAGATCGGACGATAGCTGGAAGGTAGATGGCGATCCTTCCCAGGTTTTAAAATCGGGACGATGGTGGCTTCGCGCCAAGCACATGGAAATGCTGCTGTACGCCACATACGGTTATACACATCTAAGAGGAAGAGTTTGCCAGCTGATGACAGGTGCTGCAACATTAAAAGATGGACACCATCCGGCCCAGGAGCGGAGGGTTTGGAGGAGCCCAAGGCCCGCTCCAACTCCGGCATGGTGAAAAAGGCGTTGTAACTCTCCCGGTTGGTAGAGTTAAAGCAAAGGTTATGAGATTCCACGCTATTTTTGATGGGTAGAAAATCCGGGTGGTAGTGTGAAGAGCCTGACACATCAGCAAAGGCGTTGCCCAGAGTGTCAGCGACAGCTCTAGGGCAAACAATGGTGGTGTTCTGGATCCGTAGGCCAGGTACGGTAACCGACAAAGCTTTGCCGGCCACACGGCGAAGCTTATCCCAAACGACAGACGAGGGCGTGGATGGATTAAATGACTCAACAAAACGGAGCCAGGATGTCCTCTTACTCGCCTGGATGATGCGACGAGCTCTGGCGCGAGATCGCTTAAAAGCGACCAGATTCTCAAGTGTAGGGTGGCGCCGAAACACCCTCAAAGCCGCCCGTCGCGCACGAACGGCCGCTCGGCATTCGTCGGTCCACCAAGGGACCGGCAAACGTCTCGGGTGCCCAGACGACCGAGGTATGGCACGCTCGGCCGCGGCAACAACGACGGATGTGAGGTGGGCCACCATCTGGTCAATGTCTGCGAAGAAGCGATCGTCAAAAACAGCCAAACGAGTATAAAGGGGCCAGTTCGCTCTGTTCAGTCGCCAGGATGGTACACGTGGCGAAGATACGTGGTGCGACAGGAAGCTGATACTACATGGAAAATGGTCGCTGGAGAAGGTGTCAGAGACGACGTTCCACTCAAAACGATGTGCAAGCTGAGCTGAGCAAATTGAGAGGTCCAGGTGGGAGAGAGTGCCAGTAGAATCAGAAAGGAAAGTAGGTTCACCAGTGTTTAGAAGAGACAGAGATTTCTGTGTGAAAAAATCGACTAGGACGGTCCCCCTTGCGCACGCCCGAGGTGAACCCCAAAGAGGGTGGTGGGCATTAAAGTCTCCCAAGAGAAGATAGGGTGTTGGGAGCTGGGACACTAGATGGGACAGGTCCCCTATAGCGAAGGGGGAGCAAGGCGGTAGATAAAGGGAACAGAGAGTAAAAGAAAAGCCAGGTAATCTCAGAGTAACAGCAACAGCTTGCAATGGAGTGGTGAGCATGACTGGCTGGTAAAAAACGTCGTTGCGAACGAGGAGCATGACACCTCCATGTGCAGGAGTACCGGGTTCCGGTGGGAGGTCATAACGCACCGGAATAAACCCAGAAAACGTGAAAGAGTCTTGCTGGCGAAGCTTGGTCTCCTGCAGGCACAGAATAGTAGGGAACAGCGAATTACAAATTGATGTTAAGTCAGCTCTACGCGCACGTATGCCACGTATATTCCATTGAATAATGGACATCCTAGGACAAATGGGATAAGCTGTCGTCTAGGGTCACTTGACCGACGGTTGGCGCTTTAATTTGCCCTTCTGGCAGCGCGTGGGGCTAGGGCTCTTTGGAGCAGGTGGTTCTTGCTCCATGGGCTCTTCGGACGGAAGAGGCTCTGTGTCACCAGTAGCAGAAGATAGGACTGTGTACCGGTTGCCTACGGTAACGGGAGTTGGTGAGACCCGTGGCACCCGACTACGCCCTCTGGTGTCCTGAGAGCATGAGCGCCGGGGAGGAGAGGGGGAAGTGGCAGGAAGAGCACACTTCCCACTGGCAGAGGTCGTTGGGTCTTTGAGAAAGTCACTGCGTTTAGGTTCAATTCGGAACTTACGGGTTTGAGGGCTAGTAGGGATAGTCTTGGAGCTGGTACTGGTTGAGGCTGTAGCTGTGGATGGTGCACGAGAAGGTGTGTTGGTGGTGCTGGCTATAGGGGAGGTTTGAGTACCTACATCCCGCTTTGGTACTGGGGTGGACACTACTGAACTAAAAGTACCAAATTTGAGTATCGACGGCTGCCGAGCAAGGTGGCGTTTGCGGGCCTCAGAGAACGATAAGCGCTCTTTGACCCGCAGCTCTTGAATAGCCTTCTCGTCCAGGTAACGTGGACAATCGCGGGAAGTCGCCGGATGGGCACCTCTACAGTTAACACAGCTAGGAGCAGATGGACACGCTCCTTCGTGGGCATCTTTGCCACAGGTGACACAAACAGGAACAGAGGTTTTACAAGAGGTCTGAGTATGGCCATATCGTTGGCATTGGAAACACCGCATAGGGCGGGGGATATACGGTCGAACGTTAATGACCTCATAGCCAGCCTTTATCTTCGGAGGGAGATCGAGTCGGTCAAAGGTAAGAAAAAGCGTACGGGTATCTACTAGCGCTCCGTCACGCTTTGTTCGGACTCGAGAAACAGAGGTTACTCCCTGATCAGCCAGGTAACCCTGAATCTCTTCCTCCGGCATACCGTCCAACAAGTGGGTGGTAATGACGCCCTTGGAAGAGTTAAGGCTCCGGTGCTTCTCGACACGGATCGGGTATCCGTGGAGTAGTTTTGCCTTCAGCAACTTGTCGAACTGGGTGGACGTGTAAGTTTCAACAAGTAGTGATCCTGATCGAATACGGGTACATGACTTGACTGGACCGGCTATTTTATCTAGACCTAATTGGATGACAAACGGGTTCACCTTCAAAAAAGACTGTCCCTCTTCCGTCCTATTGATTACTAGGTAACGAGCTGTGGACGCTACGCATACCTCTTTTTCATCGTTAACCTGTCGTTTTCTTTTAATGTTTTGGTGTGCCATAGAAAAAAGGCTATAAATTTCATCCCCCAGTGCTCCCCACCCACCACGGAGCCCAACAAGGGGTCATCCCACTGGGATGACAGGGCTACACAGGGGATATAGCGGGCTCGCCGTCCCACTCACCCTGGAGTTCGGTGCAATACCTAGTCCTGGCCGATTGACTAGGGGTGGGTTAGTCCCTAGCCTCCCGTTTAGGTGAAGCAGAAACCAAAGCAGTGTATCGGAAATGCGCACCCTCCCCAGATTCAGAAAAAACTGTCCCGAGCTCAGATACGCACCCCTCAACCACCAGGATAAACCTTTCCACCGACACGGGTCTCCACGCACGGCCTACACGTGGGTGGGCGATTTGACTGACTCCCTCACCACGAAGAGGAGCCCACACCGAGGGAGTCAGTTGGCTCGGGGCCCCGGGTGCGCCAAACCCGGACCTACCGTAGTAGGTCCCCCTGGGGGGCAGTGTGATGAGTCCTCAACTATTATGGCTACAGCCACCTATTCTACAGCGATTGTTGGTTCTTAGCAGCAAAATTGAAATACACCACTGCAAACCAGAGTAAAGAAAAATATACTCTGCTTAATTGCATATGCAAGAATATAATAGTGTAACACTAGCATGCTCTTCAGATATCTCTGACTTGTCAAAGTTTTGAACAGCAAATGTTTTAAGGTACAGTTATACAGCAGAAGGGCCCTATGACCTAGCTGTCCATGGGCCCTTAAACCCTACTCACTCACTATAGAGCAGAACAAAATACATTTTATTTCATGATGGGAGATGCAGTTATAGGCTTTTCTAAAAGTCCTGAATTCTTAAAATGTGCAATTCAATGTATAAGACAAGATGGCTGCAAAATTTTGTGGATATAGCATATTTTGTAACTGGATCATTCATCTGTAAACATGGCTCTCCAGCTCGAGAAAGTCCCACCTCTGACAGATCCAACCCTCCCTTGTAAGTATGTCTACTGTATAATGGAGTTAGTGAAACAATTTATAATCAATAAAACATTTTTATGATTATGACACAAGGGCCAGGGAGCCCAAAATGTATATGGTCTAGTATTCAATAAATTCAATTCAATGATTGTACATACACAACTAATCCTTATTTTATCTTAACTGTTCCCAATCCTGAAGAATGACATAAATGCTACAGAATTAAATAATAAATATTGCTCTCTCAAAAGCTTTGGGGCGTAATGTGGTACCATGCCACAATTTAAAGCACACCATCATAATTTGAACTATTGTACTTCAGTAGCAACTAACCACACCAATATCACGCCATTAATTTATATTTTCAACTGAGTGCATATCATCATAGTTGGTTAGAAGCTGGCCTACTGATCCAAGGTTGCAAGTTCAAATCTGGCCCAGACTGATGGTTTTTAAGTGTGCTTAAAGATGACAGCTCCATGTCAGTAGATTTGCTGGCATGTAAAAGAACTGCAGGACAAAATTTCGGCACACCAGCAATGCGATGTGATCCTGGCAATTGATAGTGCCGTTAAACAACAAAATATTATCATCATAGAAACTATAATGTTGAGGGAACATGTGTGGAGCATCTCAAGTGAAGGCGATTGAAATAATTAAACAGTACACCTAGTGAAGATAAATTACAAAGAAGGGCTATGGAAAACCTGTGAAGTCTCTCACTTTGACATTTTAAATGGAAAATATGATAAGGATATGAGTGGAGAATTCATTTTTCTGAACATGAATGGAAAACAGTGGTAACAGAGTGATAATTTTCTGTGGCAAGACTTCACTATGGAAATCAAGATGTGTTAAATGTCAAATTCTATTTTAAACTTACACATACAATTCTAGGATAATATAAATCAGCAGATCACAGCACTTAGCTTTATATAATTGCAGTCACAAACTCTGTATCAACATTTTTCACAATGTCTGTGCCAAATGGATTAACTTTAAAAAATCTGTTTCATCATAATATCAGAATTCTCAGTTACTGTTAAATATTGTGACACAATGGCTATTGAACAAGATTAACAGGTAAGCACCGGGTAGTTGGAACCATAAACAGATAAACCGTGTGCTCACCTAGTGTAAACACGATAAGCACTATGGCCAGATAATCAGGACCTTATACAAACTTTAGCTTCTTGAACATTCTGGAGCTCTGTGGAAATTACCTATGGCTATATAAACGAGTGTTCACAAGAAATGAGTACATTAGAGAGCAAGCTAATCAGCAAGTGCATTTCTGGTGTAACAAAAAGTGCTGTTCTGCAAGGGACTTTGTGATAACTGTGGTGACATGCAGAATGCTGTTCTCTGAACAAGTCTGTGACAACCGTGATGACATGCACAGAGTACTGTTATCCAAACGACATTTTGGCAACTGTGACGACATGCAGAAAGTAATGTTCTCCTAAACAAATTTGTGACAACTGTGGTGACATGCAGAATAAGCTGTTATCCAAACGAGTTTGTGACAACTGTGGTGAAATGCAGAGAGTGCTGTCCTCCAAATGAGCTGGTGAAAACTATGGCAACATGAATTGAGTGCTGTTCCCCAAATGAGCTTGGGACAATTGTGGTGACATGCAGAGTACTGCTCTCCAGACGAGTTTGTGACAACTGCAGTGACATGAAGAGAGTAAGGTTCTCCAAACAACTTTGTCACAACTGTGACGACATACTGAGAGTGCTGCTCTCCAAATGAGTTTGTCACAATTGTGGTGACATAGAGAGTGCTGATCTCCAAACGAGCTTTTGAAAACTCTGGTGACATGCGGAGAGTACTGTTCTCCAAATGAATTTCTGACAACTTGGTGACATACAGAGAGTGCTGTCCTGCAAAAAAGTTTGGGATAACTATGGTGATGTGCAGAGAGTAGTGTTCTCCAAACAAGCTTGTTACAACTGTGGTGACATGCAGTGAGTACTGTTCTCGAAACAAGATTGTGAATACTGTGGTGACATGCTGAGAGTAGTGCTCTCCAAACAAGTTTGTCATAAGTGTGGTGACATGCAGAAATAGCTGTTCTCCAAACGTGTTTCTGGCAACTGTGGTGAAATGCTGACAGTACTACTCCAAGCAAGTTTGAGACCACTGTGGCGACACAGACAGTACTGTCCTCCAAACGAGCTTGACAGTTGTGTATGAAGTGCACATAGGAAAAACCAAAAGAAATTTAGAATTATAATCCAAGGAACACTTTAGAAACATACAAAACAAACAGTTGGACAAATCAGCAATTGCCACTCACTTTTGGACAAAAAATCACAACATACAGACAGAACCAAAATAACTGTGATATAACTCAAACAAATAACAGGAAAACAAGGGCTGTCCACATGGGAACAAATCTTCATTTTGAAAAACAGAAACTGAGTATTCAATTTCGACATCCCCCAGAAGGATTTTTTCAGCAAGTTCCTTGAACCACCACCAGAGGAGACCTCAGAGGAAACATCAACAGCCACACTACTGAGAAGCAGTCGACGTCTGATTGAGAATGGAGGAAAGTCAGCCTCCGAAACATGCTCCAGAAAAATTCTAAAGTAAGTGTTGGATAGTGTTACTAATCAACTCACCTTTTGGACTAAATTGATTATAAAAACACTGTTTTCAAACTTCCAAGAAAGAAGATGAGTTTTGATGCTTGTTAGTTACATCAGATCACACAACAGCAGTTGGGCATGTTAATTAACAGTATCAATTAAAAATGCCAAAAGTGAAAACGAATGTAAGTGAATGTTTGCATCAGTACATACTAGAGTTTAATAAAACCTTTACCACTGATGGGAAAATACTATTTTGCCAGCATTGTGAAATCTGTAGTGCAGATAAACATTTCTAGGTAACACAACATTTGTCAATGTTGTGTTACCAATACATGGCACAAGAGAAATTTTACACATACACTAAAGACTCAGGAGAGCTTTCTTTCCAAAATTCAAGACATCAAGAAGGATGTACACCTTCCTAATTCAAAGGAAAACTTCATTTCTAAAGTCAATCCAACACATACATTAGACATCACATATTATTTACACCTGACAGAAGAAGTTAAAAAAAGTGATACTCCAACTAGTGTTCTAAAATTATTGGCATTAGAGACAATCCATACTAGATTTCCAGAACATGAGTGGCTCCATATTTATACTGATGGATCATTTATATCAAACAAAGATGGAGCAGGTGCTGGAGTCACGTGTCACCTCTTTTCCTATAACAAATCTTTAAGTTATGGAACTACTAACTTTGATGGAGAAATTGAAGCAATTCGAATGGCCCTACAAAATCTTTTGTACAGAATTTCACATTTTCAGCAAGCAGTTATTCTCTCAAATTCCAGGGCAGCAATTATAGCAATTACTTCCAAGTTGTCACCAAAAAACCAAACTATTATAGAATGTTGGAAGATGCTTAGCCATCTAACAGCACTTCAAAAACACCTAGTCTTCCAATGGATACCGGCTCACTGTGGACTGAGTGGTAATGAGAAAGCTGATTTTCTTGCAAAAAAGGGTACCAGCGGTGTACAAAAATCTATAGTTAATTTACCATTTTATGCAGCTAAAAGATTAGTCAACTCTGAATTCAAAAAAATTATTGCAAAATATTACTATGAAAAATCAAAGAATAAAAGATGGGAACTACCAAACATTCAAACAGTGATTCCTGAGTATCCTCGAAAAACAGCAGTTGCAACCTTCAGGTTGATTACAGGACATGATTGTCTGGCAAAACATTTAAACAGAATTGGGATATATTCTTCACCACTCTGTCCTCTATGTGATCTGCAAGAGGAAATGGACCGAGACCACCTTCAAATATGCCCGGCCACTTCTAGTGCCCCATCCATCAGTGAAAAATATTGGAGAGCAAGAGGATTAATGACTTCATTGTCAGAAATCCAGCATTAGCTAACAACATTTGTCAGGAATTAAGCACATAGCATTGTCATGTGCTTTGTCAAGGTAATTTCTTATAGAAAAATCTACACCATTCTCTTCTTCTGGAACATCAAAACATTCAGAATTTTATTCAGATTTGTTTAAAGCATCTACTTCAGCTTCCATTTTCCTTTATAAGGTGAACAATCCTGAGCTCACAAAGTTTCGTACTAAATGTACAAATACAAATCCTCCTGATGAGTTGATGCTGCAGAAAAAATATTGTTCAAATTGCTGTGAGAAAACATTAAGTCATATAAGGCCCATTTGTGAAAATGGAAAAGTCTAGGTCGCTGTTGATGAAACTATCAATGCCAGTACTAAAAAAGTGGAAAATGTAATTTTAGATGCATTGAAAAATGGCAAAACAATTTCCCAACATAAATTCATGCTAGCATGTAAAGGAATGCCAGCTGCAAATCATGTAACAATAATGTTTAATGAAGCTTTGGAAACCTTGTGGCCAAATGATGTAAAATATAATAATGTATTGCTTCTGCTTAGACTCCACAACTTATATGAAGAAAGCTGCCCAAAGTCTAAATGAGTCACTCCATGTTAAGTTGCACAACAAATTTACCTCTACACCTCCAATTTTTATGAAATTAATTTTACAGGTTCATTCCATTAGACCAGTATTGTTTTATTTGCCACAGAAAAAAATATTTTGGCTGATATTAAATACCAAATTTCTCAAAAAGTGACATGCGCCACATAATTTGATTGACTATATCTTCGGTTCTTCTTTTCCTGATTACCCTTCCCTGATGTAGGACTTACACTCCCAAGGGCTTACAAGCCAGTGCCTAGCGTCAGACGCCTGTGGGGAGCAGAGGAACCTCTGGACCGGACAGTGTGAAGACCTGGAACCAGGTGGTCAGCCAAGCACCAGATATGATAGTGAGGAAGAGGATGATATGAAATGCAGACAAAGTCGATGATTGGAAAGGTGATTGGTGGAATGAGTGGGGGGGGGGGGGGGGGGAACTGGAGCACCTGGAGAAGACCCGCCCAGACACCGCTTCGTCCACCACGAATACCACATGTGGGTCCCTGGGATCGAATCCGGGCTGCCTAGGTGGTAGGCAAGCACTATCTTCGGTTCTAATTGTCCAAATTACATGTTCTTTGTAGCAAATTAAAGACATATAAATGCTCTTTATCTTAATTAGTTAAAATACTCTTTACCATGTTTTCTTCTCATTGAAATTACTATTGATGAACCTAAAATGGTTTTCAGAACTTAACACAGCAATTAATTTTTTATACAAATACATCCTCAGATGAGTTTTAAATCATTTCAGCAATCCAGAAATTTTCAGAATGGAATTCCTCTTAACAGCATGGCAAAAAAAAAATCAATCTTTACAGCCATGTGCCAATCACCCACACTTAGTATTATGCCAACTCCCGTGGCACTGAGGAGGAAGGTTACTAAGATGCATTTAATGTGATAGCTGTGAAAATTATACTCTTAATATTCTCTGTTTTACTATTTATATTAATTTATGTTAAATTTTTTAAGTCATATTGGCAGGATCTCCATACAAACATTCATTAATCCTGAATAAATAATTAGTGAGCAACATGTACCAGAGAGTAGTTCTCAAAATTTCCTTGAATCAAACTCCAGTGAAAGTGTACAAAGTGGAAATAGAAACCCATCTGAGGAGTTTCTCCAAAAGTTGATGAAGAAGCTCAAATATCTACTTTAAACAGAAGCTTGGTGTCATTAGGTGGATCTCCGATTAAGAAAAGGAAATGCTCAAAAATTTACAAAAAATAGAAAGTAATCTTAGTGCGACATTATTTCATAATATAGAAAGCGACTCTACTTTGGAGCAAAAGCAAAGTAGAATTCATGGTAGCTCAGATATAGTATTGGTCCTTTAGTGAAATTCAAAAGCATTTTCAAGCATCCACACAGATCATAAGAGTTGCTAAACAATTAGCCAAGGAAAAGGGGATATTGGCAACACCGCAAACGAAATCGGGGAAGAGTTTAGACATTTCTGTAATGGAAAAGGTAATAGTTTTACAATTCTGATGACAGTAGAATTTTTCCAGGGAGGAAGAATTATGTAACAGTTAAAGAAGATGGTAACAAAATTCATAAACAGAAACGATTAATGTTGAGTAATGTAAGAGGAACTCAATGCTTAAATTATAAAGAACAACACCCTAATTTCAAAGTAAGTTTTTCAAAGTTCACACAGTTAAGACCGAGACAGTGCATACTTCCTGGAGCACATGGCACACATACGTTTGTGTTTGTCTTTAGCTTAAAAATGTTATGTTAACGATTGATGGCGCTAATAATAAACTCTGCAAATTCAGATTTAGCGCTCAGTAATTACAATTGTCTTTGTTATTCAATAAAATGTGCTACATGTCCAGGAATTAATAAATTAATTAAGTACCTTGAGGAAATATTTGATGCAGAAGATGTTGAACACATTACTTATAAACAATGGGTTACCGTACAAATTTGGTAATATTGTGTCGTCAGTTAAGGACTTTTTGGACAAGTTTTCTTCTAAATTATTAGCCTTATTGCCACATACGTTTATAGCTCAACAGCCATCTTTTTTCCTGAAACAGCGGAAAGAGCTATTGGAATTAGGAAAATGCATTGTAAGTGGTAATTTTTCGAAAATTACGCTTTTGTAACACAAAATTCTGTTCAGGGGTTTCATTGGAATAATAGAAAGGCCATGATCCACCCTTTTGTTATATATTACAAAGATAACATTATTGTGAAACACATTAATTATACAGTAATATCAAAGTGCCTAAAACACGATACAATGGCTATCCATCTATTCCAAACAGACTTAACAAAACTTATGAAAAAGGAAATAAAAGACTACAAAATTATTTACTTTTCCGATGGGGCCAGTGCACAATACAAAAATGTGAAGAATTTTGCAAAATTGTGTTTCCATGAAGAGGAACTCGGTATTAACACTGAATGGCATTATTTTGCGACATCCCCTGGAAAGGGTCTGTGTGACGGCATTGGGGGTGCCATGAAGAGATTGGCAGCAAACGGCCAGCCTCCAGTAATGTCAGGATCCCATTATAACACTTAAAAAACTATTCAACTGGCCTCGATAAAATATAAATAACATTTCAGTCTTTTTTCCTCAAAATCAACATAAGGAACACAACGACCAACTGAACTCTAGAAATGAAAAAATAAAACCAATACGTGGCACATTAAAGTTGCATTCCATTGTCCCACTATCGAAAGCAGAGGTCTTAGTTACAGTACTCATCTGAAGATGGAGGGAAACTCTGTCAAATTTACTAACACGTATTGTGTTGGATTAAACATGACTATTCCGAGTGTATGAACTCATCCTGCTTGTAATGAACATCCTGAATATTGTCTCTTCTGTTCGTCGAAGAAAGTAATAGTTATTGTGTTAATGTAAATTAAAGTGTTAACTATCCAACTTCTGCGTGGCGCCTCAAGGGCGTCTTCAATCCAAGTATGCAGACCTGTTCACAGCGACTATGCAGCGCACCTGCTCTGGTAAGTGAATTTATTGTGATCGAACAAATACAAATTCCATCTTATAATTTGGTAGTGGTATGTAGGAAACATTAGGGAATAAAATGTTTTTTTTTATAATTTTATAGTGCTGGGTTGTGGTTGAATTATAATTATTTTCAAACAAATTAATTATTTTGGATCCTTTATGAACCAACATAAAATATTTAAATACATCAAATTAAACAGTGTATTTTTATCTTTCATTTGACCCCAGAACGAAGAAATTTGGATTATTAGAACTGGAGATATGTTCGGTCCAATGAAGCTGTGCATCCTATTCTTTGAAAATTAAAATATTTAATATCAGCCAGAATAAATTTTTCTGGAGAAAACAAAAAAAAAATATGGGTCTAATGGATTATCATGTAAAAGGTGCACAAAAAAAAAATAAAGGAAATTGGAATGGTCGAGGTCAATTTTCGTCAAATTTTGTGTGATTTGATGTAGAATGACTCAAGTGTAAGTTTCCCCAATATGATTCATGTAACTTGTGTCGCTCATGCTCTGCAAAGATTGTGTGAAACAATTTGAGCCCTTTATCCTAATGTGGACAAGCTAGTCTCCAATGGGAAAAAGATGTTCATAAAAGCCCCAGCACAGGTTGATACTTTCAAAAATATTAATCCCGGTGTTCCATTGCCTCCTACACCAGTAGTCACGTGCTGGAGTACCAGGCTTAAAGCTGTGATATATTATGCAGATAATTTTGATGCATTTGCAACAGTAGTAAATGAACTGGACAAAGCAATTGAGGTTATCCAGAATTTAATACATGATGCTAATTTAACATATGACTTGGTCTTCATATCTTCTAATTTTGATTTCTTAATTCATTCAATAAATAAACCAGAAACTCTTTTCGCACTTCTTACTTATTAAGTAATTTAATTAAAGAAATAGTTTATTGAAAAATAACTTTATGCAATCTCAAGTTCAAAAGCAGTTGTTAGAAAAATATTTCAGGTTTTGTTTGAGAAAATCAGTGGCTGCCAAACCCCCAACAAGCGGTTCAAATTTTGGAAGGTGAACACATAGATGAACTTGAAAATGTGTTTGTTAATGATATTCACCTCTTCAAGTATGCAAGGTTGACATGCAAAGTAGAACATTCCTTTTCCCAACAGTGTCAGAGATGAGTCAGAGATAATAGGCAGGACTACGTGAAGTGCAATCTCAAGATATTTTTTGTGCAGTGCAACTCCAAAGAGTTGTCTAAATCTGAAGTTTAGCTGCAAATTGGCAAGTTCCAGTATTCATTCTTCTATAAACTAGATGTTTACTTACATTTTGTTCTCATTTCTTTTTGAAAACATTTTTCAGTTTTTAGGACATATTTTTCAAGTCATAAGAACATAAAAAATAAACATTTTTAAGATTTTTAGTGCATAAACATCCAGGCCCTACTTATGATTTTGTGTATGTCCTATCATGTTTGCATCTATTGGCTCATATTATTTATAACCTGTAAGTGTTCAAAACTGCAAGAACTGTCATTTACCAACATCTACACAAATAGCACATACCTTTAAAAACAGTGAGATCATCCATTTCTTCATTTAGGGCATCCAATTCTTCTTGGTCTTCACCATCTTTATGTTTCTCATCATCTTCCAAGTCCTCTTCTTCCTCCTCCTCTTCTTCTTCCTCCTCCTCACTCTCCTCTGAACTAAGTGGTAGTGGTGTGGTCTGATGGAAAAGACCTTTGCGCCTGGCCAGTATCTGTTGCTGATGAGATTTTTTGGGTTGCAGCATTTTTCTTCTTCTTACATTCCTCATTGGACGAATGCTATTTATACGTTTGGATTCTTTTGTGGTAGATAAGACAGAAGAGGTGTCTTCTCCATTTCCTAAAGAATAAAAAATTGCTTTCTAACCACAATGCTGGACCAGATTTGAAAATTTTAGCTGCTAATCCTGTTACTGGATGACCTTTCTCGTGGCTTGAAGTATGAGAATATTGAAGAAAGGCTTGCATGTCTAATAGAACAATATGATTCCTGAGAACTTATATAATTGCTAAACTTAATTTATTTAAAAATCCTGAACATACATAATATATAAAAAGAAACAACTAACTTTTTATGGCTGAGTCAATATATAAGGTGTCCCAAAAAGAACGTCAGATTTGATAATGCACAAAATACATTTTATTTGAAAGCAATTACATATATTTATACATGAATACAAAGGGCACATGTTCTGATTTAAGTAAGAAAATGATATCTGACATATGTTAACCACAACCTGCTCTACAGCTAGTGACTCTGTAGGTCCAATATGGTTCGGAGAATGTGTTCATAAACTTGCAATTTGAGAAATCCCCAAGAATAAGTCACACATTTCAGGTCACATGACCTCGGTGGCCAGTTTTAACCACCTCTGTGCGAAAGGACTTGGTTTGGAAATTTGTCATGCAACATAGCAATAGTCTCGTTGAAGGTGTAGCAGGTAGTGCCATCTTGCTGTAACCACAACTGTTCAATATCAATGTCAACCAAATAAGGTCAAAGGAAATTGGTAATCGTGTTATAATAACGTTTTCCATTGTTGTGGCATTACCATCGTTATCTTTAAAAAGTAAGGCTCTATGACTTCACCAGCCCAAAGCCTATTTTTTATGGGTGCAATGCCTTATCAATAATTTGTCTAGGGTTTTCTGTTCCCCATACACAACTGTTCTGTTTGTTAACGAAGCCACAGAGATGGAAGTGAGCCTCATCTGTAAAGATAATTTTGTTGGCAAAGTTGTGGTCCGCATGTTACCTCTCAACAATCCACTGAGAGAGCTGTCTCCATTGCAAATAGTCTGTTGGTTGGCTTCACTTTGTATGCGCAGTGTGTGCATGTATGTACGTATGTACGAGGTGGGTGGGTGGGTAGGCAAATAGGCCTTTGTGGCGATTTAAATCTTTGTTGTGCTTATAATATATGTGCCTGATAAAACTGATGTTAAGCATACTTGCACTTAAGAAAGCTAAGAGAGATACAGGATAAAACTAAACAAATGAAATCAAAAGTTTAGCTAATTAAAAACAATCATGATTTGTTTAGCTTGCAACTGAAAATCTCCAATTTCCTCTTCAAATTCCTTTCTACACTAGTAGTAAGAAACTTGTCACCTGCCAAATGAAATAATGATGGTGAACTTCTTGTACTCATATATTTCTCATATTTATTGCATCATTTTTATAACCACAGATGAAAATTTGCATATACAAAAATATCGAAATTGTAACTGCACTCATGGTTCTCATCAGTAAAAGCTATGGATGCAAGAGAGAAGTTCTTAGGGTATGTTTTATAGGCATTCCTTTGGCTGATAAAAGAGCTCAACACTGCATGCTGATGGGTTATTTGCTAACATTAGCTGTTTTAGCTTTAATTGCAGGAAGAAAAGTTATTAGCCTTCAGATTTCTATGACTTTCATGTTTTTTCTGAGTATGCTGGGGCAATGGCATGTGGAAAATATACATAGCCATCACATTTTGAGTGGAATTAAACCACTTCTAAGGGTCATTTCTGCTGCATTTTTAGACATTTTAATCTGATAGGGCATTTTTTACAAAATGAGTCATTTTAAGTTATTTTAAGAACAAATACAGGTTTTTGTCATTTTTTGCTAGTTTGGTTGCATTATTCTTATATTAAGAGAACATTAGTAATATTATTAGTAGTATTATATTAGTATATACACTATATAATAATATAAAATAATACTAATACAAAATAATTAGTAGAATTATGCCAACTGGAATTAGGTAATGTCATGTTCCTCAGTACATGTGATAAAATGGAATTTTGACCTACCTGCAGCTGCATGATGGTGTGGTTCTGGGAGCATCTTGTGAGAATGCTGAAAATCTACTAAGAAGAAATTTAGGAAGGGCAATGCTGACCTATGTGGAATTAGAGACTGTGTTATATGACTGTGAAACCACTATGAATCCCAGGTCCCTGACTTATGCCAAAAATGGGGTTGAGAAATGGAAGGCTCTGACACCACCTATTTCCCCCAGAGTGATGTCCCAGACTTGGACACTATAGATAACAGAAGCCTAAATAGACGAATCAGAGTTTATGAGCAAATTTAGATTCCATACTGAATACTTGACTCTACTGATTCACAGAGGACAAAGATGTTGGGAGTATCTGCACATTGGAGATGTGGTGCTAGTTGAAATGAACATGAGGGCCAACTGGGCATTGAGTGTCTTCTTGGAGATCTATCCAGGTCCGAATGGCCACATGAAGATAGTTGTTGGAGGGAAGAAATGGAGACTTATGCAAAATCTGATCCCTTGGCATCATACAACCATCAGAGCAGGCTGCTGCTTGTCAGTTCAAAGTCTCTACAACTCCTTCAATTGCTGGACTGTCTGACAAGGTCCCAGGAGTCACACCTGCCAGGAGGGGAAGACCAAGTTAAGATACCCTACAGACTGAATTTATGAAATTATTTCAGGAAGGTTGCAATTTCTTGGACCTACAAAATTGTAAGGTGGGACTGTATTAAATGTTTAATTTCCTCACAGCTTTGAAATGGTGTGTAATGCATAGATTTTTCTTTGAGGTTATGTTGACAACATTGACATTTTTGTTTTGATGCTTTTTTTGTTTTTATTTTGTAAACAATTGTAATAGCAAGCTTTCTTGCTTCAATAAAAGAAAAACTTTTGAATATGATTATTTATTGGTGACTTAGACTATTTTTGTGCTCCAACCATTTTTCCACACTTGTTCTGGGTACTTCCACATTATTTATATTGAGCCCCCAATGAGCAGGAGCTTCTTTTTGCATTCTGCTTTATGAATTTTTCACTTTCCCATTGGTATTTATCTTGCTTGTAGTCAAAATATGCTATAGAATTTTCTACAATGACAGTGCTAATCTCCATGTTGTCTTGCTCTTTCTCAACTTCAACTAAAGCATTAAACTGATTTTCCATTCAAAGTCCATTGTTGAGCCTCCATATCACTGCTGCATTTTTCTGCAGGGCTTAACTTAACTTTCCCTTTATAAGTTTTTCATGGGTAAGCGACATTTTATCAATCCTTGATCTTGTTCAGATAATTTAAAATTTTTATTCTTCAACAATTATTCCCGTTTCTTGCATCATTTAAATCCTTATTTAATACATCTATCATTTTGCTTAGAGAACAAATGCTTTCATTGGTAAGTCGATCAGAGATACCACACTTTTTGTATATATAAGAAGTAACACAAATATAAGCAGATTTATGTCATCACTTTTATTTTAACATCATCTACAAAGTTTTATATTGAAAATACAGGAAACAGAATGGAAATATCATGCTACTTTAATGAATAATGACTAAAACTTTCTAGAGTTCCAATTAGCTTATTGTTTTGCACCTTGAAGTAGAGATGCTGCACTACAATGGTGAGATGCCACACTCATTTCTTCCTCTTTATGTTCTTCTCCCTGATGATCTGTCGACCACACATGTTACACAGACCTTGGTACAGCGTGCAAGTTTCATGTAGCCACCCTTGACATTTGCTACATTTGATCCAGTCAGCTTTCGAAGATGTGCTGAAGTAAATTCTCCCAACACTCCGAGCATTTGTTTTCTTCTTCATGCTTTTCTGTATTGGGAGTAACACTTGTGGCCCTGCTCTTTGATGCATCACTAAGTTTCTTTGTAACACTTGTGGCCCCATTCTTGGATGCATCGCTAGGTTTCTTTGCTGGTGTTGACTTCTTTCTGAGAGTCCCTTCTCGTAGTTTACAGATTCGGGAATCGGTGAGAACCTCTGCCGATTGTTTTCGTCTTCCAGAACTGGATGGAATGATTGGAATAGGACCTGTTTGGTGAAGGTTTTTGGAAGGTGAATCGTTAGTTGTGGTAGGAATAACTGGAGTGGGTCTTGTAATCTGAAGGTGTTTACTTGTTGATGGTGTGGAATTCAAACTTTCGGTGGCATCTGAAATCTGAGGAAGATTAGGAGGGGAATTTGACGGAGTATTGCTTTCATGTTCTGAGCGCTCACGTTGGTCAACAACGTTGGTATCTTGCACATTTGTTTTTGAAAGCATAGAGTCAGAAATGGAATAAAAATATTCTGGGATCGCATTGGGATTCAGAGGGAATATTTCACATGCCCAAAATCCCGAAACTGCATTTTCAACTGATGCTGCTTTATTCCAAGCTGCACCAATGAGTTTCCCAACTTTGTACCTTGTAATATTTCTTTCTGATTGACTTCTTATCCAGGTAGCAGCTTCTTTCTTATAGTAAGCCTTTAGGGCACCATAAAATGGTCTGTCCAAGGGTTGTAGAGTGACTAGGTAGGCACAAAATTGTTATGTTTTCATTTTCTGCACACTCTAACAATGCAAGATAGTTCATATGTGAGGCATGACCATCCAAAAGTAATAATGTCTTTTTCGCAACTAATTATAAAGAAAAATATGCAGCAAGGAGAATTATTAAGTAGAATAACAAATTAATGGTCCTGCGGCATCTATGCTTCAAACTAATGCGGCATCTTTGAAATTGTTGAAGGTGAGATGCCGCACAGCATAATGCAACAAATTGATACTGCTGAAGCATAATAAAACCGTACATTATCTCATTGCCTCATGCATATTAACATACAGAAGCATTATTGTCCTGCAACCATTATGTAGTTCTGGATGTTTATGAAACTTACTTCTGCAATATATTTCAGTAGCGACTGCATCAACAAAGAACACGACAAATACCATTCACATACACGCTTGTCAACAGAATGATGTAATCTTTGATGGCGTGGTTGTTGGACTGGGAAAGGCATACAATGTCTAGTTTGTGCTGACATCTGACTTCATTTCGGTCAAATATTACAAGTGCGGCATCTCTGCTACTGCGGCATCTCTGCTCGACATACCCTATCTTTGTTTACATACATATATGCAATTTGAGTCCTCCTTATCATTGGTGTCATGAGCATTCTCCATTATTTTCTAACTTAATTCCGTGGTAGTTTGTCATTTGTTTCAATGCTTTTCCCAATTCTTTGTATGTGGCTACAATTTTAGTCTCAGCAACCACATTTACATTATTTTTCACTTTGTTTCAAGAGTTATTATGAAGCTGCATGTTACTGCCCAAAATTTTGACTTATCTTTTTAACTCTTTTCTAAAACAGGCCCGATTGATTCAATTTTCTTTGAAACAAAACTTCGTAACAGCTTTAGGTCCACCTTCTAGCACAACTCCATCACAGCACCATATATTTAGATTTGTCTTGACATAATCCTTTGATTTCAACTGCCACAAAGCTGGGTGACAATAAATTTCAATAAATTCAGCAAAGAATGTTCCAATAAGATGTTGGTCAACTCTTCACCTTTGAACACAGATAAACCACATGGTCTGGTGAAATCTGTGGCAATTTAGCATCAACTGATGATGTGTACATGCTACTCCAGAGGACAGGTGGCAACAGTAACTTTCGTGCAATTTAAGGCATGCCAAGATTTTGCTGAGGAAAGACACATTAACAAGGACAGCTATTGCAATTGAGGCATACTTTTGTTTTCATTAAATAAATGATCAGGGAAGATAGATTTACAGAGATGTGCTAAATGATTAGAAGGGCAGCACCTCAAGGAGAAACAATCACTAAATAAATTTATTATCGGAGGGGATTACAACGCTAAACATTGTCACAGGGGATCAAGAATAACCACTACCAAAGGTACTGAGCTATTTAGGGCAGCGATTAAAACAAAGTGCCAATTCCATTCAACTGGAAAACCTACATATTGGCCGACAGATGTAAATAAAGCACCAGATTTAATTGATTTTTTCATAACGAAGGGTATATCTAACAATTATGTGCACGTAAATGAGGATAATGATATCTTTTCGGATCATTCCCCTATTATATTAACAGTAAATGATAATATAATAACAAAGGATAACCCCCCAAGACTAACTAATAAAAAAACAAATTGATAAAGGTTCAAAAAAGAATTACAGAGCGCTATTGAAGTTAATGTTCCTGTAAAAACACTACAACAGCTGGAAGCAGTTGTTACTAATATTCAACAAGCAGCATGGAACCATACTCCAGAAAAAAGTAGGAATAATGTAAATGATATCTCCTATCCAATGGAAGTGAGGGAGTTAATTAGTGAAAAACGAAATCTGCGTAAAAAGTGGCAGAGGTCACGGGCACCAGAAGATAAAAAGCGATTAAATCAAGTCTGTAATAAGTTAAAGAATTTTATCAATAGTATCAAAAACAAATCATTTACTATCTATATGAAAGGACTAACAGCAGACAAAGATACTGATTACTCTTTATGGAAGGCAACAAGGAGTATCAAAAGACCTATAAATTAAATTCCACCAATAAAAAAAGGAGATGGAGCATGGGCAAGGAGCGATAAGGATAAAGCAGACCTATTTGCCAACTATCTAGAAGAGATTTTTCAACCTTTATCTAGACAAACATCTGAAGAGGACGTTAAACATTGTAAGGAAAGGGAAGGCGAGTAACACTCAAAGAATTAAAACGTGAAAACCACCAGAATATAAATACAAAAAAAGCGCCAGGATATGATTTAATCACCGGACACGTTCTTAAAGAATTGCCACAAAAAGCTCTTATAAAGCTATTACATATGATAAATACTGCATTAAGACTTAAACATATCCCAAGTCAATGGAAGGTAGCAGAAGTACTCATGATCCTTAAACCTGGAAAAAATCCTAATGAAAAGGAATCATACAGACCGATTTCACTCCTATTCCAATTAGCTAAACTATTTGAAAAGTTATTGTTAAAGCAATTAAAACCTATAATAGAGGAAAGTAAATTAATACCAGAACATCAGTTTGGGTTTAGAAATAAAAATTCAACAATTGATCAAGTACATCGTATAGTCGATGTCATAGAAAGAACGTTAGAGGAAAAGAAAACATGTTCTGGAGTATTCCTAAACGTGGCCAAAGCTTTTGATAAAGTCTGGCACAAAGGTTTAATTTTTAAGCTCCAACGAGATCTACCTGACCACTTTTATCAAATATTGTTATCGTATATTGAAGGGAGATATTTCCGAGTTAAATATGGAAATGAATACTCTGGATTAAAGAATATAGCTGCTGGAGTACCCCAAGGAAGCGTCTTAGGGCCAGCATTATACCTTATATTTACTAGATACCAAGATAATACAACTATGGCCACCTTCGCTGACGATACAGGAATTATGGCAGTTGGACATACAGTAGAGGAATCTACACAGAAATTACAGAAAGCTGTCAATAAGGTTAACGAGTGGACGAAGAAGTGGCGTATAAAATTAAATGAATTTAAATCTGTACATATCAACTTTACAAATAAGAAAACTCAGATACTACCAATAAAAATAAATAACCAAACTATTCCCCAAGCACAAACAGTGAAGTATCTAGGAATGACACTAAACTCAAAATTAAATTGGAGAAAGCATATAGAAACTAAAAGAAGAGTTAAATATCAAATATAAGAAACTTTATTGGCTCATTGGGAGAAATTCCGAACTTGACTTATACAATAAGTTATTAATACACAAGCAGGTGTTAAAGCCAGTCTGGACCTATGGGATACAGCTTTGGGGCTGCGCTAAGTTGACCAACACAAAACATATACAGACTTTTCAAAATAAAGTTTTAAGAACAATAGTTAATGCACCATGGTATGTACGAAATGATGACATACATAGAGATCTCAAGATCGACAATGTTATAGAAGAAATAAAAAAGACTGCAACGAAACATCATTTAAAAGTGCAGCACCATGAAAACAAGAGATGTTGAAAGTTCTTAGTAACTGTGAAGTTCGAAGACTGAAAAGAATAAAGCCTGATGACTTAATGTGAGACCGCAAGAACTATGTGTAAACTATGGGGCCTTCAATGGAAGACTCGCCTGTACATGTGAACCTACCTAAAAAGAAAATATTACTAGATAAGCTTTTGCTTAGTTGTAATTTGATAAATAAAAAAAAATAACTAAATAAATAAAAAGCAGCAGGAATGACACTAATGGTAAGGTTTTGTAAGGAATAATCCTGTCCTAGAAAAATGCAATTTTCACATAGGCCTAAAATATAAATGTAATCTATAACATTCTATGTTGCTGAAAGGCCTTTCTCTCACTACGAGATGCATCCATTTGAAAGGAAGCACCATCTAACTTTTGATAACTTGTGATATATTGTGCACCTAATGAAAAAGATGTGGTGCTAAAAATTAGTTTAAAAATTGTACCTCTATTGGGGTTCTTTATATGTAGTGTGCTTCCATCACTATATTTTCATTTTTTAACTAGAAATATTTTCTACTTAAAATAATCAAGTGCAAAGGTCATACTGAAAGTTGTGAGCAACAATTTTTACAAATTTAATCTCTTTTTTTTTTAGACAAACCAAGTACATCATCTTAATCTACATATTTTTCTGCTACTTTTCAACATAGTTTCCATTCCTTTGTACACACTTTTTCCCATCATTCTGTAAGTTTGAAAATGCCCTTATGATAGAACTCTGTTCCAGCTGCCCAAAGACCTTGATGCACTGCTTTCCAAATATCCTCCACCTTAGCATTGGCCTCGCATCTGTTTCTTAACAGAACCAAAAATATTGTAGACATACCCTGTTGCAGGGTGATCATTTCCCCAGTGCATTTATTGTGGAATGCATAACGGAGCATAAAAAGTGTCTGAATATAGCAGGCAGCATTTATGGTTTGTCTAGCTTCAAGAAAATCAAACAAAATTCAACTCTTTGCTTCCCAGAAGACACTGTCCATAACTTTCCCAACAGATTGCCTGTTTTTGCTTTCTACTTGGATGGTGAATCCAAATGGTGTCATTCCATACTCTGGCATTTTGCTTCAGACTCATAATGATGAAATAAGCATTCATCGCATCATAATACTAATAAAAAAAAAAGCATCACCATTTTAAAATATCTTAAAGTTTTGGGTGATGGTTCTTCTCTAAGCAGGTAGTCTTTGGTGAATAAACATGGGACCCAATAAGCACCAACTTTTCATTAATCTAAGTTTTCAATAATTTGTTCCACTGCACTATGTCTTACTGCCAGTTTTGCAACAATTTCATTCACAGTGACATGCCTGTCTTCCCTAGTGAGCTGATCAACTTTTTCCTTACTGCATTCTGTGGAGGCAGTTCAATGGCGACCACTATGAGGCTCATCTCATGTTCCCATCGTTGAAGTGTTTCACCTATCTCCTAACACTGTTGGCACCTATGTTGACAACTCTGTAGACACACTGAACTCTGAGATGAATTTCAGCAGCATATTTTTCCTCTTTAACAAGGAATCCAATGACAGCACTCTGTCAAAAAGAAATGCTATTGTCTAAGATTTTGGAAATACTACTTGTGGTGATGTGATAGAAGCCAATGACATCAAATATGGCAACATGTAGTGTAAAGACTGTAAATTATGATCCTACAATCGTTTTATTACACTGTTGGAATTTGAATTTTAAAAAATGGCTTTTTCACGACTTTCAGTAGACCCGCATAATAGCCACAATGGGACCAGCAAAATCAAAAGAAAATTGGCAGTAAATATCAATTCAACTTATGCTCATTTATTTTCATAAATTGCAGGAAAATTAGCACATACACCTCTATCCTGGAGGCAAAGGACACCAATGTCCATTTTTTATTTTAAATAGGGGTGCCATATCCTTGATGTGCATCTTTTGCTTTGTACGGAAGTATAGAACTCTAGGTTAAGTTACTATGAATAACAGTAATAAGACAGTCCATTTTCACTGGAGGTGAAGAACACCAATGGGATTTGCCTATGTTTACTCCTGGATAGCAGAGCCCATCCCTTAATGACCATATTCCAAATAGTTGTAAACCTTCCCTTAACCTTCTTCCATTGCTAATGACCTGTACACAATAGCAAGGGTCCTCTCAATATCCTCTTGGCAAAAGAATTTGCTGTTGCCAAGCCGATTATAGTTGTGCACTCAGAGTGTTATAAGATTTGAAGCTTTCATGGTGATGATTATTAATTAAAGCTTCCCAAGAAGCTTTAATTAATTCAGAGTGCTGTTAAAGATCCTGCTTGTTGAGTTACACCTCAGAATGACCAAAGTAAAGCATGTGACAACACTGACCACACAACTAGTTAGCACTCTAAAAGGCTGTGGGATGAAGAAGGCTGTCAAAGGCATTGGTGATACTATAAATTCCAGAGGTATAAAATATGTGGACATAGTGTTGTGTACCTCTCTGTAGGACGTAGCCTACCCATCTAGTGGATGGAACTACACCGTTAGTGTGGTGGTGCTGTTCACAATGATGTGCATTAATCATGCACTGCTCATTAGCTACTTTTGATAGCTTAGAAAGTTTCCACTGGCAAAATGAAGTCACAATACTATTCTCATTGAAGGAAAACATAAAATTTGCTTAACATAAAATATTAAGTTTGCTATGCATAAAAGGGGTGAGTGAGTGAATAGTGTTAAGGGCCTGTCGATAGCTAGGTCATTTGGGCCCCACATAAAAGGATGAAACTTTAATAAATAACAAAGGTAAGAGAAATCAGTGTTGAATCATAACCTACTAAGAGCATAAACCAACTGAAAGACATTATAACCAATCAAATGATTTTATTCTTTCAATATGAAAAGTAATGTATTTTGATTTTTGGTTACTATTTGCTAGTTTTTTATTTTCCAGATTTACGTGCAAATTGTGAAGTTGGAGGAGAAAACAAGCATAGTGGAGGGAAATGGAAGACAGTTAAGTAAGAATGAAGTTGATGATTCAGACATAGATAAAGATTATGTGCCAAATAGTGATGTAAGCTCCTCAGATTTCAATACTTTTAACCTGTCTAATTCAAACAGGGTAAGAAAGAAATTGACTACCTGAAAAATAACAATAGAAACCAAAGCAAAGAAACAAAACTGCTGATTTGGAGAATGACTTAGACCTTAGATGAGTTAAGCGAGTTAACTCTTTGGAACAAAGACTTCTTCAGAAAAGTTTGTGGCAGTGTTAGCACCACTGTTGTATTGTGTGAGTTGATGTATGTTTTGAGTAGGAGGCTTCTTTCTCCTCAGGGATGATGTTGAGTAGGGGAAGGGGAAACTTGCAAAGCCTGCAGATATGGCAAGAGAGATACAACAGAGAGAGAGAGAGAGAGAGAGAGAGGGGGGGGGGGAGAGTTGTATATTAAGACATTGGACACTACTTTAATTTGGCAGAATCAGGGTTTTGGGAAACATTTTGTTTAGTTCTTTTAAAGCTGCTTGAGAAATGGCCATGTATGCTGGAATGTGTGATTGAGTTTTGGGTAAGAATGTTCTTTAATATCTCTTAAATGTGAAGTGCAGATTTTTACTTTATGAACTGTATCACAGTTTTACATGCACTTTTCTATTAGTAAGTTTTGGGGCAGAACGAAGTACATAATCTATTTATGAGTTATTTTTTAATGTTAAAATATTCTACTGTAACTTCAAGTTCAAAATTAAATTACACTTTAATGTGTTACACGATATTCTTTTAATTCTCTTCAAGAATAATTAATGCTTCAGTTTCTTATGCAATAATCAAGCATCATAATAAAGTAAAGTTGATCTTTAGCTTCTCATTCAAATTTGATACCAGTGCAGATTCCTTTTCACTACTGGTTTCCATGCCTGATATAACATAAAAGTATTCTAACATTTTATGAGAAACTACTGGGTTACATTTGTTAATGGATAGAGGTCCCTAACTGTGCAAATTGGCGGAAGAAATACATTATTAGTAAAGTGCTAAATTTTTTATCTTTGCACTTTAAATTGTAGTAGCCAAATTAAAGTACGTTAGTATTGTATTGTGAATTTGTAGCTCTTGAAATGATTTGTGGCTGAATTAAAGTGAACCATTTCTGGTTTTTGTATGTACTGAAAATGAGAGTTAGCATGTTAACAATCAAAAGTGTGTCACCATGTTCGTTTGGGGTTTTTACACTTTCAAGTTGTTACTCTTGGTTGAAACGGACATCTTAATTGTGGGACAGAGTATAAAAGGGTGTTACATGCTTAACTTTATATCCTGTAATAGGAAGTATTAATTTCAGTCAAAGGTTGGTCCTTTAGTGAAGTAAAAGAATCTTAAGTTTGTGAGAAGGAATATTGGTGAAACTTAGAAGATAACATGGTATTTAAATAGATAAATTTAAGTGATGTATGCAAGTATAACACACCAGTTAAAGAAACAACATTGGAATTGATTATTGTGCTCAGAGTAAATGTTGGAAAGATACTTGTGTTCTGAGCAAAAAAATGGAGTTGTAACGCAGCTGGAAATTTTTAATAAATACAAAGTTTTGCATGAATTGAAATTACAGTGTGAAGAACCTGGTGCCAGTTTGTGCATTATGGACTTACAACAATGTCTGCTTAATTTCATACAAATGGGAAAAAGACCTTTGCATTGGGAAAAGTTAGATTTGAATTCAACTAACAAATTAGAAGAATGTCTTTGATCAGCACACTCATTCGGGGGATTAGTGAATTGAGTAAGGAAGAATTGCTAAAGCAGTAGAATTTCATAGGAAATTGAATCAATAATGTACAAAAAGTTTTGGAAAGCAAAGCATAAGTACCATTACTCAATAGTTTAAATAAACTTTTGAAACAAGTAGTTGAAATAGCTGCTCATAATCCTAGCAATAAAGGTTTGACAGAAAGTCAAAACCACAATCTAGCAATTAACGCTAATGGAGAATAAGGTTGAGAAATTTCCCACACATTCAGTGCTGTATAACTTGCCAATATTCACCTAACAAATCCTTGGCAAAGTTTAAGTGATCAAATGGGGAAAATAGCAACTAACACTTCATCTTCATCTTCTTCTACTTCTTCTTCTCCTCCTTATCATCATCATTACTATTATTATTATTGTTATTACTGTTGTTATTGTTATTATTATTGTTAATGTTATTATTGTTATTGTTACTATTATTATTGTTGTTTGGTTGTTATTATTACTATTATTACTACTATGACTATTATGACTATTATTATTAAAATCCAAGCAGTTTACTGAAGTTAAATGGAACTGTAACAAAGTAGGTCATGTTCTTTCATAATGCTATCACAAGCGAAATTCAGAAGTTATTTTAAGACATGATAAAATTGGAAACAACAGTTATGTACAACCAGTCCCCTACAAATAATGCCTAATTGCATTTGAGTTGTGCCTTGGTATGAGCAGAAAACATTTTTTGTCTTACGTATCAAGTGTAAACAAATTTGATGTTGTAGCCTTACCTGATACAGAAAGCATAATTTTCCATAATACATAGGACCTTAGTCAAAGCCTTTTGTGTGCAAATACAACCTTCAGCAGCTAACTGTGCAAGCAATGCCAGTGAAAAAATTGGTATTGCAGGAAAGGCTCTTTTGAATGGGAAAATCTATTCACTTTCATGGTGTATCCAATGTTTGGTGGCAGAGAAAATGGCTACTCTATCATTTCTTGGGGGTGATTTTATTGTAAAATTGGGAATGGTCTTAGATTTACAAAATAAAAATTAGATTTTCACTTCAATCCTAGAGTACTGATTCCTATTACAAAGCAATGTAATTAGCCAAAATGTATTTCTGGTTTGAAAGGCAGTTAAATGAATAATTGTGAAGAAGTTGTGATTTGTCACATTTAGATTAGCAGCAAGCATGAGAGTTGCATCAGCTGATCAAAACAATTTTCTGATGTGCTTATTTCTAAATAGAGGACAAATATTCTGAAATGTTGTACAGTGTTGGAAGATTGAACTCCAATACATCTTCCACTATATTGTTTAGCTCCACATCTGCAATTGAGAGAACTATTTAACAATAAGTTGGAAAATGGGATTACTACACCTTCATATTCGAATTATTTCAGCCCAGCTTTTCTAGTTCAGAAACCCAAATGGAAAAGTGAGAACTATCATGGATTATAGACCTTCACAGGAAAATAAGTAGGCATGCAGTTCCTTTGCCCAAAGTGCTTGAAAGTTTTCATTGGTTTAAAATGGTGAAGTATTTCACCACATTTGATTTCAACTGGACATGTTACCAAATACCTTCAAAAAATATATATACAGTCTTTTGTATCTATTGGAATTTGTAAGAGTACAATTGTGTATCCAATGGGGTAGTTATTGGGACTCAAGATTTTACCAGATTGATATGACAAAGCTTTGAGGGCACCAAGTATAAATATATTGTGACCTTTAGTTTTAAATCTTTCCAAACTGCCACTTTAATAATCTTATTCAATTTTTGCCGATGGTTCTCTTAGTTTTCTCTATCACTTTACTAATGTGAACTAATTCCATTGTCACTCACATCAGTGTGCCTTCCTCAAGATTGGCTTCATTTGCGGCACCTCCTCACCTCAACGCACCCCCATGACTGGCTTCACTTGTGGGATTTCCTCACCTCAAGGCTCCCTCACAACTCGCCTCATTTGCAGGACTTCCTAACCATAAGGCTTCCTTAAGAATGGTTTCATTTGCAGAACCTGCACACCACAACTCACTCAAGGCTCAGGACTCTCTTACTTTGCAAGAATGGTAGCTTATATGGCTGTAGGAACTTTCCAGAACACTCCTGACATTCAAAAAGTACTAGTTCTTTGGGGATTGTGCTCATTGTGTTTACACTGGGCGAGCGCACAGCTTGTCTTGTTTATCCCTGGCCTCCCTATAACCTTGGACATAACCAGTGTATCACACAACTGCCTCCTTAGAGCTCCATGATCTGCAGGAAGAAGATCATAATGACCTACCACCAGCTTCCATCCAAGTTGACACCGAATGCATGCAGGAGGCCCAGAACTTGTCGGGCAGATATCACATGGTTGACACCACCTCTCCACAACACTCCAGGGATACCACCAACAGAATCGCTGACATCACTCCTTCCTCTTTAGTTTCAAGTTCCTTGCGATTCCACTGGTATGGGTTCCCCCAAGGATTGTCTTCACTATCCTTAGGATGGATGGATGGATGGATGGATGGATGGATGGATGGATGGATGAATGGAGTTTAGGGGCCCGTTGACAACTAGGTCATTTGGGCCCTAGGTCAGAAAATAAAAAATATAAAACTCGCCTAAAGACTGAAGTTTAAAATGGCAACTAAAAACGCAGACAGATAAAATCACCAAACGGCATATGAGTGCGCTAAGTTAAAACTTGGTAAAACCATTCATTAAAATGTGTAAAAGATCGAAGCTAAAACACATTAAAACTAAGCACTTAAAACACTAAAACGTAAAACACAAAAACCTATGTTAAAACGCTAAAAAAAAATTTCACACACTAAAAACAAGTTATACTTGCTTTGCGAACCCAATTTGTGCAACGTACTGCAGCGCTTTACAGGCAGACACAGGGTCGTCACCCAAAATTGAGGCAAGCGTACACCCCAGGCCAACCGACTGGCGCTCACGAGCGTATTGCGGACAGTCTATAAGGATATGGGCCACAGAAAGTTGGATGTTACACGTAGGGCAGACAGGCGCAGGGTCGCCACGCAAATGGAACCCATGTGTCGCCCGTGTGTGACCTATCCTCAGGCGGGTGACGATAACTTCAGCCCGCCTGGAGTCCCTGCAGGATGTCATCCAGGGATCTACGTTGTCTTTAATGGTCCGCAATTGAGAGCCAGAGAATTCCTTCCATGACTGCTGCCAGATCGATAAAAGATGTCGACGGAAATGGCGCTGCACATCGACATATGGCAGACTGTGTGTGGCAACATCCGGCAAACGGCAAGCAGTTTTAGCAGCCGCATCCGCTTTCTCATTGCCGGGTATACCCACATGGCCTGGGGTCCAGGTAAAAAGCAACTGGTATCCGCGTGAGAGCATTTGCGAAATGAGAGCCTGTATTTTTAAAACGAATGCTGAGGTGCCGATAAACTGGTCCAAGGACTGAATGGCACTCAGAGAGTCTGAACAAATGATAAAATTGCCGGGAGCTGAGTTAGAAATAAAAAGTAAACAATAAAATATAGCAAACAGCTCGGCAGTAAAAACCGAACTATGGTCCGGAAGTCGGTACTGGTGCGCCTCGTCGTTACACACGAAACTACATCCCGTAGCTCCACCCACCTGGGACCCATCGGTAAAAACCGGGGTGAAAGTCCGGTGGCGGCCCAAAAGTTCGGTGAACAGTTGTCGATACACCGATTGCGGGGTGGAAAGCTTAGCATAGCCTGAGAGCTCCAGGTCGAATTGCGCGCGTCGGAGTTGCCAAGGAGCAGAGCGTCCTAGAGAGAATCGCTCTACAGCAGGCATGCGGAGATCGTGTTTGTCAAGTAGTTCGCGGAACCGAATACCGCTTGGGCGCGATATAGTTGTGTTGCGCAGATAACGGTGAGCAAGGTCGGGACGCAGGACACATTTAAAAGAAGGATGACCCGGATGGGCTGCCAACCTTGCGACATACGAACACAATAAAATCGAACGACGGACCGACAGTGGTGGTTCTCCAGACTCAGCATACAGACACTCAACTCTACTGGTGCGGAACGCCCCAGTAGCAAGACGGATACCAGCATGGTGTACAGTATCTAAAAGACGGAGTTTAGAGGCGGACGCCGCGCCATAGATAAAACTACCGTAGTCTATTTTTGACCGCACCAGTGATCGATACAATCGTAACATAACTGTACGATCACCGCCCCAAGAAACTCCGGATAAAAGGCGGAGTACTCGAAGTGAGCGATCGCAGGAAGCACGTAGTTGGCGAATATGGTACTCCCACGTCAGCTTACTGTCGAAGTGCAGGCCAAGGAACTTGAGGTGCGGGACAAACGGTAGACGTGTGCCACGCAAATAAAAATCAGGAGGAGGGTGTACGCCGCGAACTCGATGGAAGTGGATACACTGAGTTTTCGTAGGTGAGAACTGAAAGCCGGAGCGAAGGGCCCAGTCTGCGATTGATGTTATGGTCAGCTGCAGTTGACGCTCAATGTGCTCGAGATTATAAGAGCGATAGTAAATTGCAAAGTCGTCAACATACAGTGACATCGGGATTCCGCTACGAACAACATCAGCGATTCCGTTGATTGCTGCGGCGAAGAGCGTGACACTCAGGATGGACCCCTGGGGCACTACATTCTCCTGAATCTTTTCCTGTGACAGGGTATTACCAATGCGTACACGAAATTTTCGAAGTCGTAAAAAGTTTAAAATGAATAGCGCTAAGTGACCGCGTAAACCGTAACCGTGCAGAGCATGAAGGATTCCATAGAGCCAGGTGGTGTCGTAGGCCTTCTCTAAATCAAAGAAGACACCCACGACATGCTGCTTCAGCAGAAAGGCATTCTGGATGTAAGCCTCTAAGCGTGTCAGATGGTCGACGCTAGAGCGATGGCGACGAAAACCGCACTGAATGTTGGTGAGCAGGTTATGCGTCTCTAGCCACCACACTAAACGAGTGTTAATCATCCGTTCGAAGGTCTTACAAACAACACTCGTTAGGCAAATAGGGCGGTAACTAGAGGGAAGTGTCCTGTCTTTTCCAGGTCGAGGGATAGGGATGACAATACCCACTCGCCAGGAGGACGGAAAGACCTGCTCGTGCCAGATACGATTATAAATACCAAGCAGGAAAGACGAAGCCGAAGGTGGAAGGTGAAGCAGCATTTGCCGATGGATGTCATCTGGACCAGGAGAGGAATCTTTAGCAAGTGACAAAGAGTGCTCTAACTCCGCTACGGTAAAGGGTGCGTTGTACGGTTCAGTACAGTCACTACTAAAAGGAAGAACTATCCGCTCGGCAGATTCCTTGAGAGGTATAAAAGCTCTGTCGTAACTATTCGTTTGGCTAGTAGCAGCAAACGAAGTAGCAAGGGCGTCGGCGATATCCTGTTCGCTGGTGTAATGCGATCCGCTTATGGCAAGGCCGGGAATGATAGTCCGGCGACACTTGCCATACATGCGGCGAACAGCAGTCCACACCCTCTGTGCCGGAGTGCGACGGGACAGAGAAGAGACAAAAGTTTCCCACGATGTGCGTTTTGCACAGCGGAGGACAAATCGAGCCCTGGCACGAGAACGCTTAAAAGCTATCAAGTTCTCCTCCGTAGGATGTGAACTGAAGACACGCAGAGCACGCTTCCTTGCTTTAATAGCCAAACTGCATTCCTCGGACCACCAAGGCACAGGAACGTGACGAGGTGTAGTAGAACCACGAGGAATGCTGGAATTCGCTGCGAGCAGGACAGAACAAGTAAAATATTCCACCAGTTCATCGATGGTGGGGAAGACATCGTTGTGAAGGTGAATGAGGGAACGAAATTTCCCCCAGTCAGCCTTGGAAATAATCCAGTGAGGATATCGTGTTGGCACAGGATGGAGAATAGATATGTGAATGCTAATGGGAAAATGATCACTGCCAAAGAGGTCGCTGAGCACCGACCAATCAAGTAGTGGCACCAGTGACGGGCTACAGAAGCTCACGTCTAAAGCGGAGTAGGTACCGTAGGCAGATGATAAAAAGGTCGGGGCACCAGTGTTTAATAGAAGTAGGCCAGACATATCACAAACGTCTGCTACAAGGCAACCACGAGCATCGTCAGTGTCGGAGCCCCACAAGGTGTTTTTGGGATTCAGATCGCCTAGAAGAAGAAACGGTGGCGGAATCTGTGCCAAGAGAGCCCGAAGTTCGTTCTCGTGTACGACACTGACCGGTGGCAGATAGACATTACAGATAGAGAAAGAAAGGCTCTGCAGCTGTACACGTACCGCTACAGCTTGGAGCGGCGTGTTTAGTGGTATGCTGGTGGCAGGGATGGTATTCGCCACCAGAATAGCAACACCACCGCTTGCCCGTCGATCAGCTGCATAATCATGTCTAAAAGCCACAAATCCACGAAGATAGAGTGCGTGATGAGGTTGCAGATGGGTTTCCTGTAGACAGACGATAGATGGACAGCGTTGAGAAATTAGATGCTGTATGTACGGAACACGTGCCCGGAACCCATTAACATTCCACTGGATTATTTCCATAGTGAAAAAGGATTAATGGCTAGTCTTCATCTTTTTCTTCTTTTTCACCTTGGCTGACTTAGGTCCAACTATGTGGAAGTCGCCGTCCTCTGGCGATTCCTCGGAGGTGTGCGAGGCAGAGGATCCCCTACGACTCGCAGAGCGAGAGCGGGATCTCTGAGAGGACGTGAGACTACTTGCGCGAACTTTATGTCGCGGACGACTTCCATCGATAGGATCCTTAACGCTTCCTAACGGCTTGGAAACTGTGGTCTGCACGGCGGAAGATGTTTTAGACACTGCACTTTTTCGACTAACTGTTGGGGTGCTCTCTGGAAGGTCAGTCTGTGTCGAGGCATTTGCAACGGTGACATGTTGCAAGCCGACAGTAGCAACAGGAGGGCGCCGAGCTGCCGACGAATAAGCTAAGGTGGTGGCAGGCTTCAGTTGTTCGAAACGCCGACGCGCTTCTATAAAAGTCAGGCGCTCCTTTACCCGCAACTCCTGAATACTCTTTTCGTCCAAGAACTTAGGACACTGACGTGAGCTAGATGGATGGTTACCCCCACAGTTCACACAGCATGGGTCTCGAGTGCAAGCCGTGTCTTCGTGTGCCGGTAAGCCGCAACGTTCACAAGATGCAGGATGGTTACAAGAGGTCCTAGTATGCCCGAATCTCTGACACTGAAAACAGCGCATGGGATTCGGGACATACGGTCGTACTGCAGCACGCTCGTAGCCACAGTAGATGTATTCTGGCAGCTGAGTGCCCTTAAACGTAAGGAATACTGTACGTAAGGCACACTCTTTCCCATCCTGTTTCCGAGTTAATCGGTATGCTTGGCAGACTCGCTGATCAGAGAGGCAGGTGACAATTTCTTCGTTGGAGAGATCGTCGAGGCTGGAAGTGGTTACTACTCCTCTACACGAGTTGAGGGTCTTATGCGGGGCTACCCGGATAGGGTAGGAGCCCAACAAACTCGCCTTCAACAGCTTCTGCGACTGATCTCCATTCATCACCTCGATCAATAACGTGCCATCTCTAAGTCTGGTTGCGTTTTTAACCGGGCCACAGATCCTATCGACTTCCTTTTTAATATAGAACGGGCTAATGTCCTTCATCGTCTTTCCTTCACATTGCAAGGTCAGCACCAAAAAACTCAACGAGGGAGGGTTTGCGCGGAGACATGATTATTTGGACCCCCATCCAGAACCGTCGGCGTCAGCCTGCCATCCGGGGGTCAAAGGATAAAAGACACCAAAATCTCCACGGTCTGTGCCGCCATGGAGACCCCTCCATGACTGACCTCAAGGCGTACTTCAGAGGAGCTACCCTCCGATCTCCACTGCTTGTCCGCATGGGTAAACCGTTCACCACGTGACACCCCGGTTTTATGCCCCCACCACAGGAATAATCGCCTGTGGCTCCCCGCTTTAGCACACGCTGCCTCAACGGAGTCAGCGTGGATTCAGGGGACTTCGGGTTGAATACACCGGGGCTCCGTCAGCGGTAACACGTCCGGCCGGTGATACTAACCCGACGGCACGCGGCCGTCGGGAGATTAACACCGGCCGTGCCCTCAAGGAGCTACGTGGGTGTACTTGACGTGTGGACGGGCTCCGCACCTAAGGCTACACATGGGGGCAGTGTGAAGGGTCCGCACAACCTTCGCGCCTGAGACCTCCGAAGAGCACACAAGTCGGGGGCCGCGCTGAAAACCGTGGGACAGGACCACGGAGATAGGAAAGATCCCTGCTGGTGAGACAGGAGTTATAAATCTAGGAACTTACAAACTAATAATCAGAATAAACCTAGAAGAGGAAGAGGGTGATATAAAAAGCAACAAAAAAACGCTGCACGTGGCACAGTTAATGAAGGTGGAGGGGGTGAAGTGATAGTGAGCAGCTCGGGGCCCCGGGTGCGCCAAACCCGGACCTACCGTGGTAGGTTCCCCTGGGGGAGTTTGATTTCGGAGTCCTATTCTCCTAGATGAGTCGTCGACCAAGACTAACGAGCCTCATCTACCCGTTGGAATGTTCTTAGCTTCCCCTCACCTCTTGCCTACCAGTGGTCACAAAGACACACTTAGCAGGCCGTCTGGATCAGGTACTGAGCCCCTCCGCCACGGCAAGGCGACACTCCTTCGGAGGGGCTGTCCTTAGGAGCACCACCTGTTCTACCCTGGATTTTCCGTCAGCAGACTCCCACACTTTCTTCAGCCACCTGTTTCTCACCATCAGGGAGTCCTGTTGCTCTTATAGATCAGGCCCTTCAGAGTAATAGCTGGCCACAATGGTCATTCACCAGATCTCTTATTCCTCTGTTCCATGTCTTGAATCATCGACTGTACCCTCCTCAAGTCCTCCTCATCCCAAAGTATTGCAGGTCAATCTGTGACTGGGAATTGTGCTGCAGCTGTCATCTGCTGGTCCAGATGCTCATCCATTGCATCCTCCATCATCCCATTGCCTCAATCCATCTGCCCATCTAGCTGGTGATCCAGGCCATCTTCTATGGCATTAATTTAATCTTCCATGTCAGATTTAATTTCTTTTGGATCCTTTCCAAAGTTGTCCTTCAGGGCTTTCACCACTGCATTTCTCAGATCTCAGAGAACACTGGTCGACAAGATTTTTTTCACAAGAAATCTGAATAGTGAATCTAGTGCATTTTTTCATCCTGAATTCAGATATGTAGTCAGAATTTTCCCATCAGGCATAGTTTTTCTGTGAAAGCTACTTTTCAAAATATGATTTTAGCGTTTTCTTTGACCTGTCATAGGAACCTTTACCTCATATGTAGCTATTTTACTCAAGCCGTATTTATTGAAATTATTTGTAATATCACGCTGAAGCACCACAAAACAAGACTGTGCAGGTTCATTCATGTTTAGACATGCTCAGACCTGTCTGGCATTGTGATGTGTCAGTATTGAGCTGACTGTGACATTGTTCACTAGTGAAATATTTCCTTCCTTTCTGTTTAGAAGTGTATTGTGTATGTTGTATTTCAGTGCTTAATGTTTTCATCATGCCAAGAAAGTGTGTAAATCATGCAGATAATTTCTGCTATATTTGTGGTGAGCTGACCTTCAAGTCTCAGAGGCGAAATATGACCCCGCTTGTAAAGAAGTATCATCATCTTTACTTTGGCTGTCAAGTTGGTGATTTTGATAAGAGCTGGGCCCCAAATACATGCTGTGTTTCGTGTGTTAGACTGCTGACTGGGTGGAAAAATGGTACACATATGCCATTTGCGATTCCCATGATTTGAAGGGAACCGAAGGATCATTCAACTGACTGTTATTTTTGTTTGACAAATATTAAAGGAATCACATCTAAAACAAAATATACAGTTAAGTATCCGAATTTGCAATCTGCATTGAGACCTGTCTTACACAGTGAAGAGTTCCCCGTACCAGTATATGTAGATACAACCTTAAGTGATAACTCTGATTCTGACCTAACTGAAACTCAAAATGATTCAGATGAAAATAAAAATGATCTTACATATGAAGCCAGTAGCCGTTCATCAGAACCATACTTTCCCAATCAGCAAGACCTTAATGACCTGATTCGGGATTTAAATCTGTCTAAACTGCAAGCTGAAGTTTTAACTTCCAGACTCAAAGGGTGGAATTTACTCCAAAAAGATGTAAGAATAAGTAGTTATCGTAGCCGCCATAGTGTTTTCAAAGAATACTTCTCTGAAGAATATGGTGTTGTGTTTTGTAATAATATTTGTTCACTTATGGAAACTCTTGGGCATCAACACCGACCAGATGAGTGGCAATTGTTCATAGACTCCTCTAAAGTAAGTTTGAAGGCTGTGCTGCTACACATTGGCAATGAACTTCCATCAATACCAGTAGCACATGCCGCTATGAAAGAGACATATCAAAATATGAAACTAATTTTAGAGAAAATACAATATGGAAAATATGAATGGAATATCTGTGGTGATTTAAAGGTCATTGCCTTATTGCTTGGTTTGCAACTTGGGTTCACCAAATTTTGCTGTTTTTTGGCGAGTGGGACAGCAGAGATAAGAAGTCTCACTACGTTAGAAAGTCATGGCCAAAACGTGAATCTCTTCTCCCTGGCCAGAAAAATGTGGCATGTGTCCCTTTAGTGAATCCTGAAAAAATATTTTTACCTCCATTGCATATTAAGTTAGGAGTTATGAAAAATTTTGTCAAAGCTATGGATAAACTTTCTGATGGATTCTTGTACTTGAAATCGAAATTCCCCAAAGTCAGTGATGCTAAATTGAAAGAAGGAGTTTTTATAGGACCACAAATCCAATCATTAATGGCTGATGAACATTTCGAGGGACTGTTAAATCCACTGGAGAGAGCAGCCTGGCAGTCTTTCAAAAGTTTATGTTGCAATTTTCTTGAAAACCATAAAGCAGAAAACTATCGTGACATAGTGGCTGATCTTCTGCATTCTTATAAAGCTATGGGATGCAACACGTCTTTAAAAATTCACTTCTTGGACTCTCACTTGGACTTCTTCCCCGAAAACCTTGGAGCTGTCAGCGATGAACACGGTGAGCGTTTTCATCAGCAAATTTCTACGATAGAGAAGAGGTACCAAGGCAAGTGGAGTTCCAATATGCTGGCTGACTACTGTTGGACTAAAATGAGAGACGTTCCAGATGCAAAATATACCCGAAAATCACTATCTACCACTTTCTAGGTAAGTCAGAATCAGTAGTTATAATTTTGAGTTAGATAGCTAGTTACGGATTTTTTAGAATATTATAAAAATTCAAATGAATATCACACAAAACTCCTGCCCGATGCAGACAAACTGTAATTATATTTGAATTCAGCACGAAAAATACTTTTAGAATCTGTTATTTTAATTCTTGTGAAAGAGAAAAAGTTACTTTTTGTAGACCAGTGGAATCAATGTTAAAACCTCCACTTTCTACATCCCAAAATTTACACACTTCATTTCACTTTTCATCTCCTCCATTCCTGATTTCATTCCTGATTCCATCCTGGAGTCCATTTTCTCTATTCAAGCTAATAATTGTTTCAGCATTTCCTACGTTGTGGTGCTTATATCAAATTCAATTCAGATCCTACTTCTGACACCATGTGACTTTTGGTCCAAGCTTTCCAGACTGTCACTCCAATAATCTCATTCGATTTTTGTTGGAAGTTCGCTTAGTTAGCTGTAGCACTTCACTAGTGTGAACTAGTTCCATTGTTCACTGTCACTTTACAAATGTGAACTAGTTCGTCACTGTCACTGAATTTGGTGCCTTCACTTTCACTTCCGTGACAGCGGCATAACAAAATACGCCCATCGTAGTCAAACCCAAGAAGCCCCCAAATACAGTAGAATCTCGATAACTCGACACTGGATGTAACTCGACAACCTCTTCTTTTTTTATCGTTAAACTTAACTGTAATAATTTCTATTACCTATACGATATGAGTATTATAGATAAATTACTGTACATGTACAAGTTACCCGAATCTCCCTCATAGTGATAAACGACTGACCACGTATTGACCTTCGATATCTAGTCAGAACATAGGCAACTGCCAGACCATTGTCACGGAACCAACGCTTACTGTCAGCTTCCAAGATTTCAGGCTTACTGTTAGTGTTGCACTAAGTTATGTCTGTGCCAGTGAAAATGTCAAACGAGAAGAAAAGACAAGTTAACATGACAATGGAAATTAAATTGGTTGTGTTAAAGACACCGGACAAAAGGATACATATTAATACAAGGAGTATAAAAAAGTAACGGGAATTATTTTTTTCTGTTTAAACACGTGCTTGTCAAAATGCACCAATCGTGACGACTGACGCTGACCTTGACTGACGCTGGGATAGGTGCCACACTGTCCATGCGCTGTTAAACTTGTCTGAGAGAGCCATTGTGTAAGCACGTGTTTCAGTGACCTGACATGATTTCAAGTTAGAACAATGAGCGCCAGTTAGGTTTTGTGTTCTTCTGAAAAAATCTGGAACTGAAATACTGCAAATGATACAGGAAGAATATGGAGACCAAGCTTTATCAAAAACACGTGTTTTTGAATGGCATAAAAATTTCAAGATGATGGAAAAAGCCTTGAAGACATTCCACATTCAGGACGGCCCTCCACTTCAAAAACTGAGGTGAACCTCAACACCATTGTCCTGTTGCAAGAAGACAAGACGATTAACGATAGAGAAGATAGCACATTTCCTATGGGTCAGTTGAAGACATAATTCGTAATGATTTGGGATACAGAAAAGTGGCGGCAAAGTGGATTCCACGAGTGCTTAATGAGGAACAAATATGTCATCGGGTCATGACCTGCCAGCAGTGGATCAGAAGGCTTCGGAGGGAACCCAACTTTCTGGACCAGGTTGTAACTTGTGGTGATAGCTGGTTTCATCACTGTGATCCAGAAACCAAACAACAAAGTGCACAATGGAAACATCCCGACAGCCCAAGGCCAAACAAACCAAAGGTGCAACCATGTGCAGGGAAAGTCATGCACCTTGTGTTTTTCGACAAAATTGGGGTAATTCATGACCACGTGGTTCCTAAACACACCACAGTAACTGTTCAATACTACAGTGATGTCCTTGAAGGACCACTCAAGAGGAAAATGGCTGCCAAGAGACCAGAACTTGCTGCCAATGGATGGATCCTCCATCAGGACAATACCCCTACTCATCGAGCCATAGCAACGCAAGAGACAATCACTCAACTAGGTATCGAAATCATGCCCCACCCACCATATTTGCCAGATCTAGCACCCTGCGATTTCCACCTGTTTCCACAAGTGAAAAAACATCTTCATGGGCACCATTTTCAAACCGATACAGAATTAGTGTTATTTCGGGTATACTGAACAGGATGTCAAACAAGGGCTTCTCTGAGTGTTTTGAAAAGTGGATAGAACATCGGAACCAGTGTGTAATGTTAGAAGGAAATTATTTTGAAAGCTTTCAATTAAATTTGAATAAAAGGAAATCATGTTGTCAAAAAAAAAATTTCCCGTTACTTTTTGATCCACCCTTGTACGCAATACATTTTAGAATATGTTATACTTTGGTTTCCTATATTATGCTAGAATATATTTATGTAATTTGCAGTGTTATGTTATGGGTTGTGAATAGCAGATCTCTTATTCCGTAAAACTCAACATTTTGGTAACTCTACACCTCATTCCACATGAGGTCTAGTTACCGGGATTCCACTGTACTATGCACTAACAGCACTTGTTGCTTGTCACCAACTCTCTCAAGGTACAGCACTTTTCATCACACTCGCTGACTCGCTCACGAGCACTGCAAGATATGCTTCATGAGAGCGCTGGCTTATCTAGATCTAGGAACTTTCCAGAACACTCACAAAGTTCAAACATCCGGAAAGCTCTAATTCTTTGGTGATAGTGTATGTTTACGCTGGACCAGGTGTGGCTTATCTTTTTTACGTCTCTGACCCCTCTGTGCCAGCCTCTTGATAGCCTTGGGCATGGCCACTGTATCACAATATGTACATACCATTAATTTGATCAGTGGCGGCTCGTGAGTGTAGTTTGGGTATTCAGAAATTTTAGATTTAGATAGCCCCTAAAAATGTGAAATAGCATGCTTTATAATAGATATGATTATAAAAATTGATACAAGTGTACTTGCTCCCACTAACAATAATAACATTAACAAGAAGGGGAAGAAGAAGAAGATGAAGAAGAAGAAGGGGAGGAAGAAGAAGAACAAGAAGAAGGGGATGAAGAAGCAGGGGAGGAAGAAGAAGAAGAAGAAGAAGAAGAAGAAGAAGAAGGGGAAGAAGAAGGGGAAGAAGAAGAAGGGGAAGAAGAAGAAGAAGAAGAAGAAGAAGAAGAAGAAGAAGAAGAAGAAGAAGAAGAAGAAGAAGGGGAAGAAGAAGAAGGGGAAGAAGAAGAAGGGGAAGAAGAAGGGGAAGAAGAAGAAGAAGGGGAAGAAGAAGAAGAAGAAGAAGAAGAAGAAGAAGAAGAAGAAGAAGAAGAAGAAGAAGAAGAAGAAGAAGAAGAAGAAGAAGAAGAAGAAGAAAATGGATGATAATGCATAACTTGACAGAAGAAATAAAGAATTTTTTGTGCATTTTTATTTGAATTGTACATAATAATTAAGCTTGGTTTAGTACAAAAATGAAGTAATGTGTAAGCTTTTTTCCTAATCCCCATTTGCACTGTTTTGTCAGCCAAATATCAATATTACTAATTTGTTATCACTCACCAAATCTCATTTTCTGGAGCAGGAAAGCAGCATAACTTCTTATGAAAGGAAGCCCTAATTCTTTTGCAGCTAACTTATCCTGATAACTTAGTTTCTATCGGCACTTAAAATAGCTTCAATGGAGTTCATGTTGACCATGCACCCGAATATCGAATCTCTATTTTTATTAACTGCACATACAATTACCTTCAAACTGCCGGTTGTGAAAGTGGTTAAACTCAAATAGTGTTATAAGTGTTTACAAACATGGTAACTTGACTGTGGGTAAGAGAAAGCCCAGTTAGTAGGTGCACTCTCCTGTTAGGAATACAAAATGAAGTCTGTATGATAGTAGTGGTAGTGTATGAGGTTTAAGGGCCTGTCAACAAGGTCATTTGGACCGAAGTCTGTATGATAAAATCATAACTGAATACACTACAACTCAACCACAAACCCACAAAATAGTTTTGTCTATTTGCAAAGTCACAGCTTTTACTCATGTCAGCTAAATTCTGCTGTACATTGAGTGAATTGGCGTATCTGATCAGTGTGCTACCACCTAGCGAGATTTATGTCAAACAGAAAAGCAAACAGGGGTTTCCATTGCATGAAACGTCAGCTAACCACATCCAGTAACTCTAACGTCTGCCACGATGTGGCATTGATGCAACAGAGAGACAGGAGATGACGGTACAGACTGATGCATTCACTCTGTTTTATGTGCACGCTCAGAGACTATTTTGGCCTGTAAGTCAATGACGTAATGCCAGCTATGCATGCACAAAGGCTCCTAAAATCATGTACAACTGGAGATGTGTTATCAACAATGATGCCAAACTTCTTCCAGTTTAGAGAAATAGTGAGGTAGATTTAAATGCTGTATGTTTTAGATTACCACATCTGTATAGTATTCAATAGCACCTAAAGTAAAATTAACCAATACCACAAGGAGTCAAAAGTTTAGGGTGTTCACATATTCTTATACAGAAGCCGCCACTGATCATGATAATGTGTATATACACAAGAAAATTTTTAGGCTCATTTGCAGCACATAAGGGAAGCATTATGAAGACTTAGTGATGTGAACTTGACCATCAACCCATGCAAAATTCAATTTGCAAAGTTAGAACTGAAATTTTTGGGAAATGGGATATCTCATCGTGGAGTTACTGCCGATAGGAAAATGCACCTTATCCGGTTCCAAAAAGTACCAAACAAATTGCTAGTACAGTAGAATCCTGAGAACTCGACTCTCGATAATTGGACATTCTATCAGGTCAATGATCTTTCTTTATTTTAATCTTTTTATGCTTTTAACATTAAGCTTAACTGTAATAATTTCTGTGCTACACTATGCAGTATAAACAGTATAAGTAAACTTTAATTGGTGCACGTATACAACCTTCCTCACTCTCTCTAGCAGTAACAAAAGGTTTGACCTTCGAGTGAGTGAGCGAGCGAGTGAGTGAGTGAGTGAGTGAGTGAGTGAGTGAGTGAGTGAGTGAGTGAGTGAGTGAGTGAGTGAGTGAGTGAGTGAGTGAGTGAGTGAGTGAGTGAGTGAGTGAGTGAGTGAGTGAGTGAGTGAGTGAGTGAGTGAGTGAGTGAGTGAGTGAGTGAGTGAGTGAGTGAGTGAGTAGAGTTTAAGGGCCCATCAAGAGCTAGGTCATTAGAGCCCCAAGTCAAAAGATAAAAAACGGAAAAACTCACCACCACTTAAAACTCAAAATTAAATATTAAAACAGGGAAGCTAAAACAGATAAAAGGTAAAACAGAACATAAAACTTGTCTAAAAGGTAAGCTCAAAACAGTTATAACGAGTAAAGTGATCTAAAAAGGTAAGCAGATAAAACGTAAAAGGTATTAAGTAAAACCACAAAATAAAATTTAAACTTGCCTACCAAAGCCAATACTGCCAACAAACTGCAGCACTGTATCAACAGCTACCGGATTGTCGCCTAAGATGGACTTTAAAGTGGACCCCAGGCCAAACAGCTGGCGCTCACGATTGTAGCGCAGACAGTCAACTAGAACATGGGCCACAGAGAGCTGAACACCACAGCTGGAACATACCGGCGCCAGCTCACCACACAGATGGTGTCCATGTGTGATGCGCATGTGACCTATTCTTAGGCAGGCCAAGATAACTTCTGCCTGCCTAGTATCCCTTGAAGACGTTATCCAAGGTTTCACGGTGTCCTTGATTGCCCACAATTGAGAGCCAGTAATATCCAATGCTTCCCATGATTGCTGCCAGACTGATAAAAGATGGCGACGCAAGTAGCGTTGTACATCCGTATAAGGAAGACTGTGTGTAAAAATCTCTGGCAAACGGCAGGCAGACTTAGCAGCCTCATCCGCCGCTTCATTGCTGGGAATACCTACATGGCCTGGGGTCCCGGTAAAACCAAACTGGTATCCACGTGAGAGTAACTGCAAAACAAGTGTCTGAATTTTCATAATTAGAGCTGACATGCCGACAAACTGTTGCAATACCTGCAGTGCGCTCAGAGAGTCACAGCAGATGATAAAACTTCCAGGATTGGAACTGGAGATAAAAACGACGAAATAAAAAATTGCAAACAGCTCAGCGGTAAAAATGAAACTCAAGTCTGGAAGGCGGTACTTATGAGTCTCACCATTATGCACAAAACTACACCCTGTAGCTCCATCCACCTGGGAACCATCGGTAAATACCAAAGTGTAATTCCGGTAACGTCCCAGGATCTCGGTGAAAAGCTGACGATACACCAATGGAGGGGTAGTCACCTTAGCATGCATCGAAAGCTCCAGGTCAAACTGGGCATGCTGTAATTGACCTTCGATATCTAGTCAGAACATCAGCAGCCAGTAGACCATTGTCATGAAATCAAAAGCTGGCACTAATAGTGTGGATACATAGCATGAACACTTGTTTGAAAGGTTTGAATGTTTAATGCTTTACCCAGTACGTATGTGGTATGCTAAACTTTCAGTTACATATTACTGGTTACAGTACCGTTTCTCAGATTTAACTTAGTGTTAGTGATGTGTTGAATTGTGTTTGTGCCAGTGAAACTCTCGAACAGGAAGAAAAGACAAGTTAACCTGACAGTAAAAATTAAAATGGATGCGTTGAAGAGACTGAACAAAGGTGAATGTATTAATAAGAAATAGTTTTTAGGATATGTTATGCTTTTCTGTTTCCTATGTATTGTGATACAAGATGCATTTATGTAATTTGCAGTATTATGTTGTGAGTTGTGAATAACATACCACTTATTCCATGAAACTGGACATTTTGATAACTCAACACCCTCTCAGTCCACATTAGGCCAAGTTATCACGATTTTACTGTATTGTGGGAATAACTTAGTTCAATATATTCTGGATTATGCAGTTGAGGCGATAAAACTGAACGTGTTATGGAAGAACACCAAATTTAAATAGGGCGAGCAGCAACGGCAAGGTTTTGAATGGCTCAAGGAAGCATTCAATTCAAATCCAATATGGCAGTTCCTAATATTGCCTTGACTTTCATTTAACAAACTGAGACCTGTGGCGCAGTGGTGTCAGCTATTCAGCCATATTCTCAAGATCGTAGGGTAGTAAGTTTAGCTTCACAGATGGTGATCGAGTTAGAAAGGAAATGTTCTACTATGAACTTGTAGCTTTATTAGTTCTTTACGAAGTGGAAGAATTTTACTTTCATTTGGAGCATGTCACTTTTGAATTGGAAACAATCATACCTTGTCATAGATATTAAGCTCTGCTAGGAAGACAGGTTGTATTGCTTGCTGGGCCTTACATATTTTAGCTTTTAAATTTCAAGTCAGGTACATTAGAGGAGAAATTAATGGTGCGGCTAATGCTCTTTCACGCATGTATGGCAATCAGAAATAAGTTTTTGTCATTTTATAATTCTGTGATGTTAGGAGATGTGCATTTACTCATATTGCAAAACATCAATTAGAAGATGCAGAGCTGGTAGGTCTTACAATGCAACTTAAAGGTAAAAGACAAGTCTGAGAAGCAGGTCATAAAAAAATGAAATGATACTCACCACAAAGTAGAACAATATTTTTGGTAGACGGCAATGTACAATGACATGTGTAAATAAATTGAAGGATGTCATATTTATATGTCAACCTGCTCAGAACACTAGGTTAGAGTTATTTGCATCCACTTTTCCTGAGAAGCCAATGGAGAAACTTCTCAATGACTATATTGGTCAATTTCCTCATAGTGGTAAAGGAAATAAGTATACTTGGTTGATTGTTGATGCATTTAGCTAATATATGTGACTTATACTGGCACTAGAAGCTAATACCATGAATACCATTGAAGCTTTAAAATAGACAGTAGCATCATTTGGAGTTCTTCAGGTACTGATTTTCAATACCATGTATTTTTAATCAAATATGCTGCACACACTTGATGAGCATACTGCTAGCCTCTGGTTCCCGAGATCTCAAGTTCAAACCCGACAGTGGATTTTTTTTGGGGGTGTAAAAATCTTTAGCATGGCTTCCTTTGGAAGAGAATTAAAATCACTGGTCCTGTGTCGTAGAGTTACGGCATGTAAAAGAACCTCAAGCCCGATAAAAGAGGTGTCTGAACAAAATTAAAGGTCTTTCACGCCCAATATAGAGTGGGACACTCTAGAGCAGTTAAAAAGCATCCATAAATAAGTAGAAACTAAAAAACTCTAAGCGAATAGATAAATAAAAACTTAAAAGGCCAAATCATAGCATAGCAATAATCATGCAAAGTAGCATGATAACCTTCATTGGTTACAGTACGCTTTTAACTTGGCTACGCATAAGTCATAGTGAATGTCCATTTCATTTGATTGTCTCTTGGAATAGATGTTTATGTTTGGACACCTTCTTGTTAATTTGTTTAATTTCTGTAAATTCATTCAAGTGAAGGAAAAAAGTAAAATACGATGTTATTTTGTTATTTAAAAAATAATAGTCAAAGAAATTAATTTAAAAAGGATAAGTTACATTATTTGTAAAATGGCATATTGAGAAGGGACTTGACAGCAATAATCCCTTATTGTGATTCACAACAAAGAAGCGATTGTGAATAATCATGTTGCTATGGCAACTAAAAAAAAAACTTCGCTGCAAAAACATGTAAAATGCTATGATTTTGTAACCAGAATTTATTTATGACAATGTAAATAGTGCATCTAAGTATAAGGGAATTAAAATAAAAGGTCAATGTGTTTTTTAGCATTAGTAATTTTGCCACAAAAGGCCCAGTTTTCTTCAATCCCCATCGCCCTGCAAAATTGGAGTACTGTTGTCACTGCTAAAGCTAGAACGAGGCATTCCTTAGCTGAGAAAAGGGTAAATAATTCGCAACTTCCAGGCTTATCCACAAAACAAACATCCCACAAAGAAAAGGTAACACATCAGCTATAAAAAAATGGCTACAATGACCCACAACTCATTCAAAAATGCCCCCTTTTTCCCTCCAACTGTCCCCTGGCTAACATGAGGAAACTTCAAGGTTCACTACCTGATAATCCTAATTGACGAGACATTAAGGGGTTTTAGAAGCGAGTGAATTGTAATTTACTTTTAGTCAAGAAAAGAAGTGAACTTGGCACTAATAAAGGGAGTAAAGAATCTTTAGTAACTGTAGGCAGAATGTATATGAAGACTCATTTTCTAATTAGCACAAAAGACCATATTACGTTCTAGGTAGCGCATATGAATGTCCTCTGGTAGTTGTAAAGAAATTCTCACTGGTTTCCTTTTTGTTAAAGGAAAAAGATAGTACTAAAATTTATAGAGCACATCACTCGCAGTTGAAATATTGAATGTGGGCATGTTAGGGTATTACTTTGAGCATTTGTTTGTTATTGATGGAATCCTTTTAAAATATACCAATATATACTCTTAATTACATTGTGTGAATTCTTTCATGACAATATGAGTAGTCATTTATTTGAGGTATGAACTGGTGAATGTGTAGGCCCTCAGTCACTTGTTTTATGTCCAACGCATGTCTGCTGAGGAGCCCCATGCACAGGTGTATCAAGTAGTTGCCTAAAGGTTTGGGGCAAGCTCAAAAAAGGCAACCTATCTGCATAATGCTCAGCGTTGATACTGTAGAAGTGGGTTCTACTACTGACGTGAGAGAACATGATACTTAATGGTCCCAATCATTATCAAATGTGCATGAACACTTCTCTCCAACTTGAGTACGGTTCCAGGTACTGTGCTATATTCAGTGTGCTTCAGCTAGGCAGTGTGTTGCATGTGAACACTGATAAAGTGCAGACGAAAAAGAGGGGGGGATCTATCTTAATTGTATTTTTTCTTTTCTTTTTCCTTTTTCTTTTCTTTCATTCTTGATTTTTTTACCGTGGTTGGTGGAGTCTGTAGCGTTGTTAGCAACAAGCTGTATTGTGCAATTCGGCTCTTGTATCTGGCCAGCAGAAGTAGGATTCTCCCTCCTCAGAGACGACACAGGAGGAGAGGAAGGGGGAACCTTGTGAAAGCCTGTAGGCATGTAAGAGAGGTAAGACAGACAGATGGATGGACAGAAACAAGGCAGAAAGAGACAAGATATGACGGAAGTAGCCAATGAGCAATATTCTACTTCCTCACATGAGCTGACCATTACATGTCTAACTTGGGAGAATCAGGGTTTTGGGCAATATTTTGATTAATTGTTGTAAAGTTGCCCTTAAAATGGCCTAGTATACTGGCATGTGTGATTGAGTTTTGAGTAAGAATGTTTTTCTATATTTCTTAGAACGTGAAAAGCAAGTCTTTAATTTACAAACAGTACCACAGTTAGTTTATATGTGCACTTTTGCATTAGTAAATTTTGGGCAGAACAAAGTAAACGTTTTGTTTATGAGTTACACAGAAGGTAATTCTATGTAGTCGGACATTTGCTTGCCATTGAAGCCTATGGTTAATGTAGCAAATTAATTGCTAGATGGTATCAATGACTTTGAATTATTTGATTGCAGATATGCTCTATTTCAAAAAGACAAATTCACAACACCCTGGCAGCAGAGTATTAATAGCAATTAAATCAATACTTAATCCAGAAAAGAAAGAATCCCTTCTTTTGATACCAGTAATGAATGACTTTATTACCATAATGTTAAATTGATTATACATACAGCTCATTTTCCTCCAAATAGTGATGGGCTCTTAAACACCACCACTCCCTCGCTCTCTGTCTTACCATCCGATATGACATTACGTTGGAGGACGTTAATTTAAAAAAAAAAAAGAAGAAGAAAACGAGAAACTTCCCTCACTCTCACTCTAAATAGTGATGTAAATTCATTCAACAAATATTTTGAACAGATGGAACAAAATCTTGATATTTTTAATTTACATGTAATAATTACATATTATTAATATACATAAAACACTTGATACTACACTACTGTTTGTGAAAATTGCAACACCAAGAAGGAAATGCCTGATTGAAATGAAGTTAATACAACAAATTAAGTACATGACAATAAACAAACGATTAACTTGACAAATCTGTGCATGGCCTCTGAGTCTGAATATTCAGTATTTGGGTAGCCTCCATGCGCTGCAATTAGAGCTGCTAAATGTCATGGCATGGAATCAAGAAGGTTTTGAATATATTCCTGGGGGATCTCCCTCCACACAGTTGGTATGCTAGCCCACAAATCATTGATACTGGTTACAGGAGGACCATGACAAACAAGTTGCCAACCAGCCATATGTCAGACATATTCAACAGCCAATGTCAGACGAACATGCAGGCCAGGGAAGCAATTGTACCCGCCATTCCTCAAAGAGGGCTTGTACATTCCTTGCAACACGTGGCCGGCCATTTTCCTGCTCAAATGTGACATGTGAAGATGCCTGAAGCAGGAGAGTACCTCGGGCTCTAAAACCTCTCTCATGTACCAGTTACTGTTCAAATGGCCCTCAATTCTAGGAGGCAAGATCAGTTCTTGTAATCAATGGCATCACAAACCGTCACACCTGGTGTTTGTCCACCATGCCTCTCAATGATGCAGGCTTCCATATAGCGCTCACCTCAGTACTGTCAAACATGTATGCAGCCATCACTGTAGGACAGGTTGAAACGGGACTCATCTGAAAAGACTGCACTTTGCCACTCAGCACGCCAATGATGGCATTCACATGCCCATTGCATTCAGAGACGTTTGTGGTTTCTGTACAATGGAAGCCTATGTAATGGTATTGTGCAATCAGTCCAATCTGAAGCATACAGCAATGAATCGTCAATGCAGACTGATTCACACCTGTTGCAGTGCTCCAGCTTGACATTGAAGATGAAACTGAGCAGTTCCATAATGGCCATGCAGAGAAGATGGTGGTCATCCCATACTGTAGTCATATTGTGTAGTCCAATATCCGATTGATACATACAACCTTCTTCTATCCAATGCTTCCACACATGCATCACTGTCCGAGCATCACTGTCATGCCCTGTCCGAGCTGAAATGACATGGTATGACAAACTTGCTTCCCGGAGACCAATCATTCTGCCTTGTTAGAACCCACTTACATACTCACCCTTTCAAAGTCAACGAGCCATATTGGCATTTTGCCATTTTCACCTTGACAGTTAACTGATTATACCTGGTGCAACACTGACCTTGCTGGACTAACACAACAGTGCTCTGCTTGGCCTACATGTACCCTATCCCTTTGTAATCCTAATCACTTATTGCTGGCACACTGTTCTACACATCCACCAAGTTTGTATTCCTTTGGAAAATTCTTTCATGATGCAGCAATTTTCGTAAACAGTAGTGTACTTATGAGTTAAGTAAAGGTGGTAATAGAGCAAATTACTTAATATGTTATCCCTTACCAATTTGCGATCTGTGGACAAAGTAAAAAAAACATAAAAGGTAGGATCCTAGACCTAGTTCTAATATAATGACACTTAACGTAGAAGAAGAAAATTGTTTGGTACTCATTGACTTATACCATCCTGATCTAAAATGAACTTAAAATTGACAAAGTTGTGAAAAATAAAATAGTTACAACTAGCACAGGCAATTTTTGCAAAGCAAATTTTAACTATCTACAAATATATGTGTTTGCAAATGGAATCATATAACATGATCTCAAAATGTTAATTATTCAGTGGCTTTTTTCTATAACAAAATTTACTCAATATCACACAAATATGTAACAAAAAGAAAACAATATGAACATTAATATCCTGTTTGGAAGAGAACCGTAAAAAAAAAAGAAACTATCAGAATATTATATGTGATGTTAAAAAAACATTAAAAAATTGTTACAAAGTCAAATTAAGATAGCCTTTAGAAATTATGCTGAAAATGTCGAAAATAAAATGTCACATAATACTAAAGATTTTTGGAAAGTTATTAAAAACAAATGGAAACAAGTTCTGAGACACTTGGAGATGGAACATAATGCACAATATTAAAAATTCACAATTAGATTGTGAATGGATATGGCAATTACTTTACATCAATTTATTCAAGCAGTACTTGAAAACACACTTATAAAGTTGATAACACCATCAGCATTACTCCTTTAACATAAATATAATAAGTGAAAATGAAGTTAAATTTATAATAAAACAACTTAACAGTAAAGATTTGCAGGGTTTGATGGAATATCGACTTGCATTTTTAAAAGATGTGAAGAATTGTTACTGTGCCCTCTAACATTAATTTACAACCAAATCCTGCAACAAGGACCTTTTTCCAATGTATGGAAACAAACTAAATTAATTCCCATTCCTAAATCTGGAAATTCTAAGATGATACGCAACTATAGCCCCACTGCTGTCCTGTCTACTGCATCAAAATCATTTAAAGTGTTATTTTTAAACATATATTTACTCGGTAATTATTACTTATTTATGCCAACAAACTTATTGTTGATGTTTTTAACCACACCCCTGTGGGTGGGCAATGTTTAGGAGGTAGAATTGGAACTGAAAACTTCAATTCCGCAGCTGGGATTTGAACCACAGACCCTCCATTTACCAGGCAAGTGCTCTAGTCATTAAGCTACTGTGACAACCTGCCAGAATGATACTGAATTCTCCAACCGATTTGTATTCCTCCCAGTGTCACAGTAGTTTAGTGGTTAGAGCACCGCCTGGTAAGTGGAGGGTCTGTGGTTCAAATTCCAGCTGTAGCATTAAATTTTTCAGTTCCAATTTTACCTCTCAAATCATATATTTAATCACATCAAGTTGGCAATTTCACAGTTGCAGCATGAATTCATGCCTAAAAGCTCCATTGTTACAAATCTTTTTAACTTTACTGAATATGTATCATTAGGGCTAGACCAATTTAAGCAAAGGGTTGTAACATACACTAATTTCCAAAAGGCTTTTGATAAAGTTGCTTATGACTGTTTACTTTCTGTCATATTTATAAGACAGATCAGAGGTAGTGTATTATAAAAATTGTATATCATACCAATTTTATGTCAATTCAGGTATCCCTCAAGGTTCTAACTTAGAACCTTCATTGTTTTTGTGTTTTACAAATTATTTACTTAGTATCATAGAAAGTTCTAATGTTAATGTTTGGTGATGGTGTTAAACAATAGAAAAGTATAAATAATGTTAAAAACTGCTTAGAACTTTAACAGTATCCAGACTACTTATATGCAGAGAACAAAACAAACTCCCATTTAATATTAGCACATGTATAAAAATGTCCTTCACTAGAAACAAAATCCCATTAAGTATGTTATAACATCAACAGGACACTACTTATTTAAATGGTTGAAGATGAAGATCTGGAAGTACATTTTACAACAAATCTCAGGTTTAGCAGACATGCTGAATTAATCATAGCAAAATCACTAAAATGTCTAGGACTTTATAGTTTGAAATTTTATTCACTTAAAGAAAAAACCATTAATTTGACTTTACAACTCTTGCATTAAGCAAAATCTTGAATATGCATTTATTATTTGGAATGTTCGAGACAACAAAGCATGTCAACTTAACAGAGCAATAAAACTTTTTGAAATATGTATTATTTAAAAGAATTGGATATTACCCCATGCACACAAACTATGAAACCCTTTTATAAGTATTTAAATTTAAAGCTGTAATTTTCAGAAGAGACATTGCAAAATTAATATTTCTGTATAAAGTATCACATTTGATTATTGATTATGGTAATATTACAGCAAACATTATTTTATGCATCAAATAAAATAAGCACATTAAAGAGGCGTTACTTCACCTCTAGAGCAAACACAGAAATCCATAAAAATTCACCACCACACAGAATTTTGTATTTATATAACAAACTTCATTATTTTGATTTGGATATTTTCAGCATTTCTGAAACTCAGTTGAAAATGCTGGTTAATAACTACTTTTTTCGTACATTAATATAATTATTGAAATTGTACAATTACTTACCATGTCACCATCACTTTTCTTTTTATAATTGTTTCTATTTCTTATTTTTCTTTTTCTGGTTTACATAATGTTTTTTGTTTATTACTTTTGTATAAGTTGAATGTAAATTACTGAACATAACTACTTTTATGATGAACACTGTAATTGGGCTTATGCATGTTGTGTTCAAATGAATAATTAAATAATGCATGTAATGTAAGAACAATCAGGAGCGTGAGTCCAGCAGGTCAGATATCCCTGTGTACAGCAGGCTCCAAATGTTTTCAAATGGACAAGATGAGGCAGGAGAAAGAGACAAAAGCTTTTCTTATGAATTACTTGCACCTGGTCCATCTGGCCTAGCATTCACTTCACCAGAGTTATTTACTTTTGTGTGTGTTCCTCTGATGTGTGGTGTCAGCGGAGAGGAAACACAGCTAAATAATCAATGTTATTCTAACCAAACAAAAAAAAAATCAGCACATTCTTTTCTGCATGTATTTAAACAAGTAACATTACTTTTTGTTGTAGCATTGATGGTGTTTAAGAAATATGGTTAAACAATTCCTTTGGTGGTGATGGTGGTGGCGGTGGCGATGGCGATGTCGAAGGTGATGATGAGGAGGAGGAGCAGAAGAAGAAGAATATAAACCAGTTTACATTTAAAGTGTGATAGGTAGGCTGCGGATTTTGCAAGCAGTTTGCTTCAGTTTGTCTACACACAAAGCGTTAGATCCGTCACACAAAATGTAAACAGTCGTGTCAGGTTGTCACAGAGATGGAAGGGTGCATGATCACATGACTGCTACAAGCATACAGTCGGGTGAATAAACAAACTACAGCATGACAATGCTATCGACTGTAGAGCATATACTGCCTATGTTTACATATTTCCTCTTACTGTATGCAATATATACTGTGCAAACAATGTATACTACACAGGCCTACTGTATGCAATATTTATTGTATTTTTCCTATATTTAGAATACAATTTTGGTACAACATGAACATAATTGTTTTAATATACAATGCATTTACACATTTTAATATGCATGCTATGCATTTTCAACCTTATGATTGTATCTTTAGTGATACAATATTCCATAAGATGTACATTTTTATTGTTAGTTGCTCCTGTACATGCAACTATTGGAATAAATCACCATGCACATCTTAAAGTTACTGAATGTGAGTCTCTTACGATTTGCAGTAAGACATTCTTAATATCGTGAAAAATTGTGTTTACGTCGTAAATTAGATTATCAGCCACAGAACCTCTTATATAATCAAACTCCTTTACATATGACTCTTTTAAGTACCCCTTTAGTACTGTTGCTGCATTTGGTACAGTTCTATCGGTGTACCTTTCCATCAAACTTTTAAAATATGGATTGCATTGACTTGTTAAATGGGATATTGGCTCATATCATCATGTGGCATAAATCTGCAAAAAGGTAAAATTGTGTGCCTGCATATGATGTAGTTGTTAAATGGGATATTAGCTCGTATCATCATGTGGCATAAATCTGCAAAAAGGTAAGATTGTGTGCCTGCATACGATGTAGATGGCATAATTTCAACCGGCTCATTTGGACCTACCAAATGCACCTGTTGGTAATGTCATTTACTACGACAATGCTGTACATTGTTAAAGTGTTTGTTCCCTCCTATTTCTGAATAACGAAGTTTGCATTCTATTATATCACCATTAATAGAAAAATACTGTGAATTGAATTCTTTAATATATTCCTGTATTTTGTCCTTGTGTGATTTAGGCATATTGTATTTCTGCATATAAACACATACCAGTTACTGTGGCCAGAGAAAGTGTCACAGAATTGGCTCTTGAAGACAGCAGAACAAGGTGCAATGCATATGTGCAAGGACTGTACAGGGGTAGGCCTGGCAGCTCTGATGGCACTGCCTAATGTCCAGTTGCAGCACAACCTAATTTCCATTCGTTCTGGCATTAGCGCTTAAGAAATCCTCAGCCTAGTGATAGGCAAGAAAGCTGAGGGGGAGAAGTTACGTTATAACCTATAGAGGTTGATGCATCATAGTTTTTTAAACATGCTCTTTTGCGATTTGTAGTAGCTCTACTGCCTGTATTATACTAAATTTCCGTTTTCCTTTGAAGTTCTGTTTTCCTGCTATTACCAACAAACAGCCATTCAATGTTTTAAACATTGATGTGAAATTTCAGGTCAAATACACGATTTCATGTTCACTGAATAAAACCAATTTCCAAATTTCACAGCGCGCATGCGTGTGTCTCCATGAATAGATAAAAAAAAGGTATTAAAATTATTTGGACATTTTAAATTTAATTTCATTATAGAGTGATATGATGCCTGTAATGCCGAATATTTAGTTTCCATCCTCACTGTTTGTTCTAGATTTATAACGTTAATGTTCTTTCCTTTACATTGAGATTATTTTCTTACAACCAAGTGTAAGAGAAATGTTGGAATGATATTCACTTTGAACTTACAAACATGCCCCTCACCCTTGTAGACAACTATGAGCTGACAAGTCGACCTTTTAGACCACCTGGCATAACTAATGGCTAAGCCATCCTGGCTTCCCCCTGCAGCTAGGAGCACGTTACTCGGAAAACATTTGAAGTCAGCTGTACTAGAATTATTTACTGATGCACAGACTTGTATTCCTGTCAGGGACCATGAGCTGGTGAACAGACTGTGTGTCAGAGAAGTATGATACAAGTAAACTTATCCTATGTGTTAATAGCAGGGCAGGCAAATAATTTTTGCAGATTGTCAGTTAGAAACCTTGGTATTCAACTAAATGAAAAAAATGTATAATTTACATCTATGTTTTGCAAAGACAACACACATGAGAACTTACTTGCCAAAAACTGAAGAAAAATAAAAGTGTTTTTGCTAAGCAATTTAAGCTTTCTTTCAAGCCATCAGAGGTATATATGTACATGTGACAATTGTGGTTCCTTTCAGGCCAGACTTTACGAAAATTATTTAAGCCAGGTAGACAGTCACAAGCTCGCCACTCAATGACTCCCACCTTACAGAATCAAAGAATAGGTACTATCTAAAAATTGAGATACTACTCAAAAACAAAAACAAATTGCACATACTAAGTTCTGACAGTCTGCAAAAATTATTTGCCTACCCTGCTGTTAACACATAGAATAATCACCACTATAGTCACCGCAACAATGTCCCACCCACCCTCACCATATAAGAGCCCCAACGGTCATTAACAGTCTTTGCTTCCACATCCCTCTCTCTGCTTCCACATTTGAACTCTGACCAATGCAGACAGCAGATCGTCTTACCCTGATGATGCCAAGTGCAGTACTTGACACAACGTTGGTATCTACAATGCCTTATAGACCACGGCCTACAAGCCCGAAAGAACTAAATATACCTAATAGTCAGGACACTGGCCAGGAAAGCCTAAGTTTACACACATGGGGTAAGTTTTAACAAATGTAAACTGTGAACATTGAATTATACTATTTTTTATTCATCTGACAAAAATACTGCATGATGTAGGATGAAAATAAAGCTGGTAATGGTGTGGAGGGAATCTCATCAACTATTCTTAATTTGGCCGAAAATGTAACTCCTACTACATATGTCAATAAAATAAGAATTTTTATGGGCAAAGTAAAAATAGTGAGTTTGTTCTAGATTATGCACCAAGGCATAAACATCCTTAAATAAAAAGTATCAATATAAAGTACCTTCTGAAACCTCACACGAATATAGAAGTTGACAAATCATCCATATGTTAATAGAAAGAAAATGCAAGAAACTTAACATGACAATCCTGACACAATGGAACTGGCAGCAAACTGGGTGCCAATGCTCTAGGACAAGAATATTTTAAACAATGTAATACACTCTGTGCAGGATAGTATGCACTATTCATTCAAAGAAAAAAAATTATGAGAAAGAAAAGGTTCTTATGTCAACCCGAGTTTATACTCAAGGCAGCAAGAAAATATTGGGATGATTTACCTAAAATCACTGATGCAATGACCTAAACAGAATTAACAAGAGAAGTGGCAAGTTGGAGGGTGGAAGGTTTACAATTTCAACATATCTACTAGTGAAATCAGTAGTCCCTATATCCCAACAGAAGCTCAATGATCTAATAACTCTCTAACTTTATGTACCCACTACTTGCCATGAACTTTGTAAGAATCTGCCAGAAAGCAATGTAACAACAGGAAATTTAAAATTGAGTGTTTGATTTTGCTCAGAGGTCTCTCTATCAGGCTTGAATTTCTTTTACGTGCCATAAATATATGACACAGGACCACTGGCTTTACTTCTCTTCCAAAGAAAGCCATGCTAAGGACTTTTATGCCCTCCACTAGGTTTGAACTGGCAACTTTGGAAACCAGAGGCTAGCATGTTACCCCTAGGCCACAGGGGATGGCAAAAAAAATGGAGACTATGCTGGTGGTGATGACAGTGATTCCCTGGAGGAGTGAAATATTTTCTTTTACAATAATGTGCCAACAGTCCAAAATAATATCAATTTTTTCAGCATTCACTACTGTAATGTTTAAGTTTATACCTTTAAGAGTATTGCTAATTAATATTTAGGTACTGCATTTTCAATATGTTATGCTTTGCCCCTATTTTTATACTTACTGAGAGCTATCAACAATAAAAATAACAGTGTACCTAACATTCACAAAATGAAAACATGTCCAAAGTGCAATGTTCATGCCCAAAGTATATGACACTAAATCTACAAAAATATTTTTTGTTTAATAAATTATCAAAATGTACATAAAATTAAAAACAGTATTTCCATTTAGTATATGATACTATTAACAATTTTCGTCTGATATGACACAATATTGGAGGACGTTGAAAAAAAAAAATATTAACAATGTGTTAAAGTTATGTATAGTAATTCCTATTAGTAGCGAAGAAGCATACATTTAAAGGTAAAAAACTCATAAACTTCTCTTCATATTTTTGTGACATGATGTCCTTTACTTCCGGGTACAGTGTTTCAAAACCTTTACTTACTAGTTAGAGTGTGCTCATCATCCGTACTGAGTATCTTCTTCTCTGCACGAGTATCATCAATGTCATTCTCTCCATGTAATTCTAATGGCTCATCTTTAATTTGTATTTCATCTGGATCACTCTTCAGAGTTATCTGAGCTTCATTGTCTGAATGCTTGAAAGAAATAGTAGATCAAATTTAGCAAATTTTTATTGACTTCTAACATTTGCCTACACAGAACAGAATACTTATTTCACTGCAAAAAGCATGACAAATTATACAAATTTGTTACAATTGAGGCCATTTGAATTTTTCTTGTGGAACTTATGTCATGGGACCTGATTATTAACATGAAATAGAGACCTATTTGACTGCTTTAAATTTATTTATTCACTTTCCTAATTCATTATACCACTTTTTTCCAACACTCTAAATGTCAAAACGTTTGAAGTCAGAATATTATTTTCAATATTATTCCTTTCTGGATACCAAATACCCTCTCTCCATTCTTGTTTCCTTTGTACTGTAACAAACAAGAAACATTCCTTCTGTTTCCTCACCCATTATACATACTTCTAGTATACTGTCAATGCTAAATCTGTAAAATACTATGCCCCTGAGAGGGAGAAACAGGGCTAAAAAATTCAATGCCATAGCCAGCCATTACATACAATGCCTCTGTTCACATCATGCACATCCCTCCTGCCCTTTACTAAAACAGCTGCCATAATAACCTTTAGTGTTCCAATTTTTCATTATTAGCTTCTACAATATCAACTTTTATTCTCAAAACTTGACCATGTCTCTATCTCTCAACCTTCCCCCTTACTTTCCTCAGCATCCTACTGAATTATTTCCTTCCCTCTGTCACGCATTTCCCAATTCCATCTCTCTCAATGTTTGTTTGAATCTCTTCCACCACCAATCACAGTACAAAGCTGTTCTTTGGAAATTCATAAGAGTTTTTATTTTAGCAGTGCTTTTCCCTCACACAGCAGACCCACGTGAGACTCGCATCACCCACACACAAAATGCATTATGCTTCTTCATGGCTTGCATCAGCATGATGTGAGTGAATACCAGTGTTGCTGTATGGTTTGTCTCATTTCTGTGCCATGCTTATAAATTTAGAAAGTCTTTTAAACAGTGCTGTTAAGTTTCAAGTGTTACCAGTGTCCAGTTTGTTAAATTACTGTGCACATAAATTTACGAGTTTTAAGTGATAATTAAGTTATAAGTGTTATTGATGATTGCAGTTTTCCATAATGCCTTGAAACAATTGCATGTTGCCAGAAAGGATTTCTTTGTATGACACACAGGTTATAATACACTCGTGTAGGCAAGTTAGAAGGAGATTTGAAACAAAAATTCCCAGTTTACCTATCTCAAACATAGAAATCATGCAGGACTTGAGAAAATGTTTGTAGAATTTGGAGTATGAGAAAGTTGACATCTTACTGCTTGAAGATGGTTTATTTTATTTAAAGCACAATGTTGATTACAGAGAAAAACCTTTTCCTTAGTTACCAATTGTTCTTTCCAAATTCATGAAATATTGTTAGTTATTTTTTCTGATGCCAACATTGGCCAAAAGACAAAGCCACAAACTCGTCTTTCCACTTTGCTACCAATATCCATTTCCATTCTCGTTCCAGTGTACTGTGAACCAGTCTGAATAGTGACTCTGCCTAGGCATAAATTTAGAATCTGTACTGCTTGCTCATGTACACTCAGTGTGCTCAGGCAACTTCCATACCATTTGATAAACACATAATGCACAACATGGAACAAAATTACTGAGTGGCTATATTGTTATTAACTCAAATAATGCTTGAGTCAAAATATTTAGTACATTTACTTTCCTTTTCTGTGTAAAGCCTAAGCTCAACTCAGAGCAGTGTGGCATTCTTTTTATTAGCAAATAATTGACACCCACTAATTTTGTTCCTCATAATACCAGGAAACACTTTATTATGCCATTAATTTATTCTTGTAGACTTTCAGCTCTAGCATGGCAAACAAAAGTTTACAAGATTTGCATTTAATTTTCCTCAGTTACAGATATGAAACTCAGTAACTCAAATCACATTGCACTTATAAATCAGTTACTGATGGTAATATTACCTACAAATTGCAATGACATTTTCATTAATAATGATAGATATAAGAAATATTTACATTATGTCACTTCAGACATCACATATTATTTACACCTGACAGAATAAATCAAGAAAAGTGATACTCCAACTAGTATTCTAAAATTATTGGCATTAGAGACAATCCATACTAGATTTCCGGAACATGAATGGCTCCTTATTTATACTGCTGGAGCAGGGGCTGGAGTCATGTGCCACCTCTTTTCCTATTACAAATCTTTACGTTATAGAACTACAAACTTCGATGAAGAAATTTAAGCAATTTGAATGGCCCTACAAAAACTTTTGTATAGAATCTTACATTTTCATCAAGCAGTTATTCCCTCAGGTTCAAGGGTGGCAACTATAGCAATTACTTTCAAGTTGTCACCAAGAAACCAAACTATTATAGAAAGTTGGAAAATCCTTACCCATCTAAGAGCACTTCAAAAACACCTAGTCTTCCAATGGATACCAGCTCACTGTGGACTGAGTGGTAATGACAAAGCTGATTTTCTTGCAAAAAAGGGTACCAGCAGTGTACAGAAATCTATAGTTAATCTACCATTTTTGGCAGCTAAAAGATTAGTCAACACTGAATTCAAAAAAATTATTGCAAAATATTACTATGAAAAATATAAAAAATAAAAGATGGGAACTACCAAACATTCAAACAGTAATTCCTGAGTATCCTTGAAAAATGACAGTTGCAACCTTCAGGTTGATTACGGGACATGATTGTCTGGTACAATATTTGAACAGAATTGGGATATATTCTTCAACACTCTGTCCCCTATACGATATGCAAGAGGAAATGCACCAAGACACCTTCAAATATGCCCGGCCACTTCTAGCGCCCCATCCATCAGTGAAAAATATTGGAGAGCAAGAGGACTAATGTCTTCATTGTCAGAAATCCAGCATTAGCTAACAACAACATATTATGTCACTTCTTATTCTTGATTTAAATGATTGGAGATGTTATGTGATGTATGACATGTTTAATTTGTAGTTCATTTTGGGTATGAAGAATAAACATAAACAAAAAAACCATAACTTCATAATGTAAGATGAAGCAGTAAATTGCAATTAATTTTTCATTAAACTTTTCAGTTCTTATTCTACACATCTTTTGACCCATGTTCTGTCATAGGTAGACCCAACATAATAGTGGCAGCATGTTGAGTGTGTAGGTATCAATTATTTAGTTCATCGGAACAGGAAAATTACCATGGAATTAAATATGGGGATTATCGAAACAAAATGCATTCAGTCCGTCTATGAATAAAATACACTTTTCATATGGATCCCAACTTTTAGACAATTCTGAATTGATCTGTGTACTTGCATTCTATTTCTTAACCCTTCCCAAGCAGATGCGTTTTATGGCTCTGAGCGGAAGGCAATTTTGCAAAAGTACTAAGCTCTATTAAATAGAATTAAAACTATATAATCATGCTCAGATGTACTAAAACACATAGTATAACTTGCTTTCTGTTGAATTGGATCATTATTGTCTTCCAGGAGTAAAGTTACGTTCATCCGCATAAAAATGTTACATTTTGTATCGCATAGTTCCTACATATATTCACAAATAAACCAGTAGTGCTTCAGGAACTAAAGTGTCACATACTGCTATGTAACGCTCCCATTTGTAATAATAATGGTAATGTTAGTAATAAATAAATTTTGATAGAAATGTAACGTTACACCTGGCTAGGGCGGGGTATCTAAAATGTGTATATATATATATATATATATATATATATATATATATATGATTTCGAAACTGATTCCTCTATCTCCGTATTATTTACACAGGGAAGTATATGAATAATATATAATGTTCAAAGATGTGCACACTTATGTTTAAAAATGTTCTTTTGGGTGACATATTTTGTAACACACATCTGGATGAAGAGATGGCATGAAAATGCAAGTTTTGCAAAAATATATTTTCTTTGCTTACTTTTTGGCCCTACATACCACACAAGGATTTGCCCAAGTTCCCTGTTCTCTTCTCCCTATGAAGTGTAGAAACACAGTTAGTCTTCCCAAAGTTGAGCCCCGAGTAGTATGACCCCTATTTGATGTGGCATGGGTTCTTTGTACTCCCATGCGCTCAGCCATCAAAGATCTGACCAGATTCTTACGAAATTTTCTGTGCGACAAAGACCTTTCATTTTGGGTTTTCATATGCATTGTACAGAGATATGAACTCACTACACAAACTTCCAGTAACCAGAAAAACATTTTTCTGTACCATTTGTACATTCGCCTATAGAACTAATACTGTGCAATATAATTATCAGTTCTATAGACATGTATTGGGTATAATCCAAAATAATATTAGGTTTCAATGTTGCTGCTTGATTCATTACGATTCTTTTCTCTTTTCGTGATAGAGCAAGCAAGCTGTTGATTGTGGAAGCCTTTTATATCACTTCTTTTTTTTTCATTTTATTTATGTTACCTGGCTTCAGTTGATGTGGCATATTTTTTTCTGCTGCCCATAACTGTACCAGTGGTCACCATATTTGTTTTCCACAGCTCATCAGCTAATTCAGGTGATGTATAGTATCTATCTGTGTAAATATGAAAATCTCTAGGTGGGTCAATAGGATCTTTTAGGGGGAAAGAACATAGGCCTTTTACAAGGGTAGTTTTCAGGTTGGAATTGTATTCAATTTTTCCCATAAGGCTGGAAATTGTATAGGTGTCCACTGGAAGCATTAGGTAAGGAGAAACATTTTATTTCAAATTTTGTAGGTTTGTTTGGGTTATATACTTTGAATTTTACTCTATCCTTGTAGCTGAAGGTGCTCTCATATACTGATACAAAAGGACCTGCAGAGTAGAATAAACTACATTTTTGCCTTATTTTTTGCATTACATCTTCAGTAAGTTCTTCTTTGGATAGTTTTCCGTTTCCCTTAGCATGAGCCAAATGAAGATTCCAACACTAAAGTAGAAATTCATCACGTGAAAACACACTCCCTAAAAAAGGAAATTTATTAACCCAACTTGTAGAAAGATAGTCTGTGACGTCAGAAGTAAGGTGAAGCCCCATGTTGACAACCATGCCAACTAGTGTTTTTATATCTGAAATTGTTGGGGGATTCCAGAATGCAATTCTGCCCTTTTTCATTGGTGGTGTTACCTGTTCTTTTCTTGTGTTCCCTTGAATACAGGCCTCAGTAATTATTTGAATAATTTCATGATCAAAAACTAGGCCGAAAAATTCCACTGGAAGTGCACTCTCATCAAAATGAGAAGGAAGTATTGGTCCCTGCTGGATATTGTGCACTAGGATAGGTGATGTGGGGCCAGGGCCAACATTACGCACCTCTGGCCAGCTAGGTGTACTGTTGTCTGCAGTGTCACATGTCACTCTCACTCTCCACTTGCACTTATTCTCGCATATATCACTTCTGTTCAACAAAGGTACAGTTTCTTCCTCTGTTAATCCTTTCTTTCTTGCCATTATGTTGAAAAATGAAACAAACTCTGGCTTACCAGTTGTTATCACTGCACTGCTTATTCCTTCAATGGTGAGAATAGGAGAAATTGCTGGCTATCGAAAATCGGGGATTTACTGACCACCAACATCTGAATGAACATTTCCTGCCATCTGCTGGCAGCATATATGAATTATGTGAGCGAGAGATGCCGACCATAATAGTTTGGTTTGGTTTGGTTTAAGGGCGCTCAACTTCTAGGTCATCAGCGCCCTATCGACCATAATAGCTATATGACTCCAAACCCATATATGGGTTTTTGTTCGAGAGGGTCTGGACAGGCCCAGCGGATTTTCGCTCCTGAAGGGTTAAAATGGCTTTGAAACACAGCATTTAATTCAGATAGGAGCAAGTCCACAATGATCAACAAAATGAAACACATTCTTAGAATCAACGTAACATGTACATTCCTCAACTAAAGCCAAAACAGATGTAGGAGCAGCTAGAAATCAATTTACACAAAACCTTTATACAGGTTACAATGGCTGTGTTTTCTGTGGAACAAGCTATTGTTGCATGTTAGCAACAAACAATATCAGTATATTTTTCTCACAAACTGCCAATAATATTACATCATACTGCATAAATCTGAGAGTGGAAGTAGTGGTATGAAGCACTTGCAAACTGACTACAGTATGGAAAGCCTGCTGCAAGAATACAAAGAGAATGGAAAAAGAATGAAAATACAGAAAGCAAAACAATTACAGGTGTACATCAACATGTATTATAACATTCAAATTTATTTGCAACGTTGCTCTGATGCAAATAAAATCAATGGGTGCTTCTATAGTGTCACCGCGCCCGCCGCATCTGATTGCCGCACTGGGGAGGGGGGACCCAGCCAGTCGCCTACCTGGCCTAACGACCAGCCTTGAGGAGGGAGCAGTGTCGCCCATCGCATTATTGTCGGCACTACCGCAAAAGAGAGAAAGGGATAGAGACTTCTGGAATTCTCTGCTTTGTATTTCACCGCAATAATAGCTGAACTTTCCTGAAGATTCCAGAATAGTGCCTGGGAGATATAAATAGCGGTAAAGTGTGAGAAGGAGTAGTTCTTGTGTTGCAAATTCGGAGCCGTGCTGTTGGTGAATCGGTAAAGACTTTCTTGCTGTTGCAACGAGTGTAAAAAGTTACTGTTTACGGAAATAAAAGTTTCTTTATCCCGACTACATCTGTCTTCTTTACTTTACACCCACGAAAGTCACAATACTATACTTTTTTCTTCTCTCCTATTATTTCCAACTACAAATCACAAAAGATGTTGCAACAAAAATTAAACTTGTAAACAAAAGAGAAAGGTAAGCTAGTGAAAGCATTGTTCTTCACAATTACTGGTTATTATTAGTCAAACCAGCTTTTATCTTGTTTGACATGCTTTACCATTAATTTTAGTGTTTTATTTTCTGTTTGGTGGCTCTTGTGAGTAAATAATTGTGAGTACTGTGGTTTGTATTCATTTTCCAAATCACCTCACCCAAACAACATGAATTCCACCAACCAACGAGCTCAACCAACTACTAGTGCTTCTAACCGTAAATCATCAACTGGCTTACAATATTTGTACAGAGAATGATGAAACCAGTTGCGTGTGACATGGACATAGTATGATGTCACAGTATTTGGACAGTCACTTCACTGCAATAAAGACAGTGACTTCAGCTCACCTAATGCATGTCAAGCGAGTCCTTTACTTCTGATACTGCCAATTTTTCATTACGTTCTTCAGATGCTGAGGACATTAGTGTAACTGCAACAGCGCAGTCTCTAATATCAAGTAACTTGTTGCAAAAGTCCAATATGTAAAACAAAATTATCGTTGTTTGGTCAAAGCAATAACACGGTTGACATCCTTGGACATGGAAATGACAGGCGCTGTCAGTCTTGTTGAAAAAACATTCCAGGACATTACACAGAAACCAGGTGCAAACGCCATCACAACAAAATTTACTGTTCTTAAAAGAACAGCGGATATGCTCTGATGCATAATATGGGAGGCCTGCTTCTACAATACAAAGAAGTAAATCAAATTACTGGAATTGATAGTAATCATGTCAGCTATTATAAATATGCCACTACAATCTCAATGGATGTTGAAAAAAGCTTCTCCATTTATAAGTAATGTTTTAAGTACAATTGGAGGAAGCTGACTTTCAAGAATTTGTGAACATGCATAATTATTCAGTGTAATCACAGTTGCTTTTGAACACAAGAACATTACTAACTTTTGTTAACGCAAGTCAGTGTGTACCATAAAATAGAAATATTATCGTGATTTCATAATAAAATCGTATAAAATGAGTTCGTCTTTTTATTTCTAAGTAATTATACCTTAGTGAAACCTTGTTGACATCACATGATACACTCCTCCCCTCCTACTATAATAAAGGCTCAGTGAATCTAATCATTCCCTGTACAAACATTGTAAGCCTAGTCATCAATTATGCTCAAGCATCTCAGAGTATGTTGTTCTTTATAAAGAAAAATGACATTGTGAATGACTCAGTGGATTATTCTTCCACTATTGAATTTGTACAACAATAGCTGCTAAAGTTGACCCATCTATTATAAGATATACTTCAAAAGTTTCAAAAAGACTATTTATCTTAGCAATAAGAAAATTGCAGATAAGCTTATTACTAGGGCTCGGAAGTTCATGCCCTAAAAATCACTGAAATATGCATGCAACTATGCTCTTAAAAACTTCAAAATATGCCAAGAAATATGCACTATTTCATTAGAACAGTTCATGTCCCTTTGCAGTAGACGAGTTAGTGTAAATAATAAAGTTACCTTATTCCTTAGAGGTTGAAGCAGAATTGGTCCCGCTGCGAGTGTTAACTGCTAAATTGCAGTTCACAACCAACACTACACAAATTTTCAATAGTAAAACATCGTCTATTGTCTGGCAAAACACTTTTGTAACGTGAAAAACTTCTTTACACGTCACAAGATGTTATAGGGGCGTATTTAAATGATGTTAACTGTTTCACAGAGAGAGTCAACTCTCTTGGTGTGACAGATGGTTTTCTTTCGAGGATGTCTCGAATATCGCACATCTGTTTATAACCAGAACTTTTTGAAATTACATAATTCATTTTCTCTTTCACTTTTTGTCCTATGCTACCAGGAACCGAACTTAGACCACATATTGTTTTCTCAAGCACAGTAAGTGATTCATGCAAATGAAATCCATCAGCTTCCAATGCCGTTATGGCTGTTGGTAAGAAAGAAAAATGGGCAAATATGAAACTAAGATCCTTCTTTAACCCAGTGCCTGACAGAATATTTTGCACAGTTTTAATTTGATGAAGCATCGTTTGAGTCCAATGAATTAAGAACCTCTTCAATTATTTCTATGTGCTCAGCATAATATAAAACTGCATCGACCCATGTTCCCCATCGAGTTAACACCGGTGCAGGAGGAAGTCGGATATTATGTAGGTGCTGTTGATCTAAACAACTTAACTCTTTTAGGAGATTTAACAAAAATTCTCTTTATTCTGGACACAAATCTATCTACCAGTGGGAAAGAATCGCGTACTGTCTCAGAAATTCAATGAAGAGCGTGTGCCTAACAAGTTATATGAATTAAGTTAGGAAAAATACCTTTCACAGTTTTTCCTGATCTTACCATATAAGGTAACAAATAAAAGCAACCAGTTGTATTTGATTCCACATGGGCATTGTAATTTCAAAGAGTCCAACACAAACTGTGTCACAGTTACATTGTCAGTGACCGACAATTTGCACATATTAAGGAGATAAGCTGTAGTCTTTTATTCATTATTTAAGGCACCCACGATTATATTAGCAATAGAACGGCGTTCAGAATCAGAGGTTTCATCAACAGACAACCACACAAACTGATCCGCTAAATTTTGTATATTTGACAATACGTTATTGTAACAATGCCCTACATAAATCTTATGCAATGTACTTTCTTCAGGCACATGTTGTTGAGTACACTTGGCAAGAAAGTTTTTAAATATCGGATTATTAATTTTGAGCAAGGGAATATCAGCAGCTAAAAATGTTTGGCACAAGTCATAGGAAAATTCAGTAACCCTACTTCCTAAACACTCTATTAATTGTTTTAGAATAGGTTATTTGTTTGCGAGTTTTCTGACTAAATTCTCCTTATGTTTTGCTGTGTTTATGTGCTGAACTATTTGAACTCTTTTCTCACGCTCCACAAAACAGTACCCTATTATCTGTAGATGTTAAATCACCTGAAAACTCTTTCTGTAAACTAATTAATCTAGCACTCGAAGTTGGTTTTATTTTCGGCATTTCAAGAGCTTTTTAACATTTTATACGCCTAATTTAATTTGGTGGGAACCAGCTCACAACACTGTTACGTTTAAAGACCACGACACAACTGCTGGTAGGCAAGTGTTGCTATAATCGTGCTGCTCAAAACGTTGACCTGCACTTTAACTTTGTTAATATAAACCTCTCAGATAACGCACTGATTATTCTCTATGCACATACATATGATGAAAGGACGGAAACAGGGGATTCACTGCATGACATGACTCAGCATTAGTTTTAGCCACCTCACGAGTTGCATCATCATGTGCAATACTACCAATATGAAAAATATTATTCAGATGGAAAAAAATAATAAAAAAAACATAAAAGTCATTAAAATATGCAATATAGGGGCTATAATATTGAAATATTATGCATTTATCAAAATCAAGAAAATATGCAGTTATATGCACCATAAACTCATGTCCAAATAACTGAAAATTCCATAATTCATGCACATCATGTAGAAGCATACACTTTTAATCCCTACGAAAAAACATGCAAATGCATGAACTTCCTAGCCCTAATGACCACAGTTCTAATCAAATCAAGATGGTGGCGGCAAGTGTTGTCCTGGTTTCTCAATGTGCTGATTATGTTGATTTTAGCAGTGATAAGTGCCTAAATTGTAGTAGCGCGAAGGTAAATATATTTAAGATCAATCCAAACCAAAGTGGAAATGAAGATTAAAGGAAAGATCCAAGGAAATTAACTGAAAATGAAAGTTGCTGCAGCAAACTCCGTGAACAAATGGTGTCACTGCACAAGGTACTGGAACTTCTTAATAAAGATCTGACTCAATTTCGAGAGGAGACATATCGACTCAGGCAAAAGAACAAAGTTTTGTAAGATAAAATGTCGAGCAATATCCTGAACAACCAATCCAAGGAAGCAAACAGTGTAACTGAAAACCAGAACACAATCGCTAACGACACATGGAATCAAGTAAGCCTAAAACACAATAGAAAATGGTGGCAACCGACAAGCTTCAGTGAGAACAGTAAATCTACACTGGAACTACATAACCGATTCGACATGCTAACAGATGCAGAAGAAAACGATGCAATAGAGCATGACCCCCATGAAGAATATAGTTCAGGAATAACATCAAACTGTATGAGAAAAAAGTCATCATATTAGGGGATTCCATTGTTCATCACACTGGAAAGTACATCGATGATGACGAAGTCACTGTTTATTGCTATCCAGGCACATAAATTCAACATATTGAGAGGAAGTTAGAAAAGAACGATGATCCGGACATTGTAATGGTACATGAAGGTACCAACATTGGAACTGCATGAAGCCCAGACGACATCATGGAGGAGCTAAATCACCTAGTGATCACCGGGAAACAGAAATTTCCAAAAGCTGCTTTCTCCATCGCAGGGTACTTCGGCGCAGAGACGAGGATCCAATATACATTGATGCAATTAATGGAGTAATAGACAGGGTATGTAAAGACAACCAATGTATCTATTTAGACAGCAAATCTTGGATCCACGACTGTGATACTGGTTGGGATGGTCTTCACCTTAACAGAAGAGGAAGTAAACACCTTTGGATTCCTTCTGAGTAGGATGATCGACCATCTCAAACCAAAAAATTAATCTCGGCTAAGAGCGGTGTAAGCAAACTAAGTAATAGAATATTAATAAATCTCTCCAAAATCTAAATCTTTTAGAAACTCAAAAATTCCCAATTCTGTAAATTTAGAAAAAAGTTGAGTTATATCACAAAACTCTCAAACTCTCCAGATTTTTCATCAAAATATTCAAAGTGTCAGGAACATGGTCCTTGAACTCGAAGCTTTAATTCATTGTAATTTAAAACAAGTGGACATAGTATGCCTAATAGAACACTGGCTAACTATGAGTTAAATGAGCTTACAATACCGGGGTTCAAACTAATACAAGATTATAGTAGAACATTTAAAAGAAATGGAGCCTCATTAATTTTAGTAAAATATTCTTTAAAAGCTAAACCTATACCTACATTTCTAGAACTTAATATGGAAGAGCATTTTGAAACCAGCATTGTACAACTTGATAATAAGCTGATTGTTATATGTATCTATAGAAAACCATCAAGTGGCAAACATACTAATTGAGAGGCTGGACAGCATTCTTAACTATTTCCTAAAACAAAAGAAAACTGTAATTCTAGTGGGGGATATTAACATAAACTTCTTACAACAAAGCAATGGCATATCGAAAATTATATCCCTCTTAAATATACACGGGCTCCTGCCAACAAGGGTTACTAATACTTCAGAAGCATCCATAGACCAGGTAGCCATAAGCAGAGATCTAATTAACCTCTTGAGCGATGGCCATTTAAAACGTCCGCGAGCCGAGAACTGCTACCCAATATCCAGCGCAGGGCATTTAAAGTGCTTCGTATATACACAGCTGTATTTTGTGTAAATATTAAGTTATTTTAATGAAACAAAAACTGGTATAAAACTCGTTATGTGCAGTGTAAATGTACTTCATCAGCAAAGTTGAGTTGTATTTACAAAACGTTGAAATCGCACTATTTTGTTTCATTGTGGTGAAAAGTTAACTTTGCTCTGTTGAACACATCTAATATAAGTTCTCTGAAAGAAACAGTACTCGACCCATTGTATGTGTGGCTTACGCGTCAGTATACTGTGTAATAAAGCACTACTGTATGCATGGTCTCGTGAGTCATCAGAATAGATCAACATTGCAACTTTTGCTTACGCGAGTTTCGTAACTTAGGAGACTCCGTTTCTTTCTTTGTTGAAATACATACATATACTTTCCTGCTTGTAGCTGAAGGGAGAAGTGGTATAAAAAGATATTTTTGCACCAACTGGATATAACCATATACAATTGTTTGGTAATTTGGAGAGCTCTAAACCCACACAGGACAATGACCTACCTTGACTTCCGACTGTCTATAGCTCGCAGCCTAATTGAACAATACCACATTGGGGGTTGAAAATCCAAAACCCCTGCACCCCTCAGACTTCAAGGAAAACATTATCCTAAAAGGATACCACTAACAGCAAAGAAGTCCCACCCATCTCGAAAGTGTTTACCCTTGTGTGTTTATCCCTGTTTTGAAGTAAATCACTGCAGAACGAACATATTAAGGTAAGCCAGTAAAGTATATAGACTTTACTAAAATGTTTCATAAAGGGAAAATTAAAATAAGTTGAGTTAGATAAGGGATAAATAAGGGTTAAATGCTTGGACGTGAATACACGCCCATATCGCTCATCCGTCATTTTAAATGGACGTGATTTCACGCCCATATCGCTGAAGAGGTTAATAATGTTAAAAAAAATTGAAGTTTTTGATACATGTCTCTCTGACCATTTTGCACAATCACTAACCATCAACTGGCCAAGCAGAAAGAAGCTTAGAAAATCAAGTACGTTCAAAAAGGTCAGATTACAAAAGGCAGAAAATATTGATTACTTCAGCCATTTGCTGGGGCAAGAAATTTGGGAAGACATTTATAAGGAATCTACAGTAGATATCACATTCCCTAGATTCTTAAATACTTTCAAATACTACTGTGATATAGCCTTCCCACTGGTTAAAGTTAAACCCTGAGAAAAGCACTGTACATGGGTGACCAAAGGTATTAGAACTTCTAGTGAGAAGCCAAAATTCTTCAGCAATATAATAAAAAATGGCAAGGCTTCCAATGAGTTTTCGACAAGCCCTTTAACACCACTACTCACTCACTCACTTATTCCAATGAGTTTCTTAACTACTATAAGAAACATAAATCAATCTATAAAAAGTTACTCAGACAGCAAAAATATTAGAGAACATTATAAAGATAAACTCATCTGAAAATAAACAGAAAGCTATGTGGGTTGTTATAGAATGGGAAACTAACTCTAACAATCTATCACAAGGAAATATTGAATTGAAACACAAAGATAGAATCGTAACAAATCTTAGGGAAATAGCCAATGTATTTAACAATTTCTTTGTTGATATAACAAAAAATTTCCAAAAAAAAACCAATACAGCTGGCAATCTAGAAAATGAAGCTTACCTTCGTAGCAATGGTGAATATTATTTCTAGCACCAGTCTGTGAAGATGAAAAATTTTATATCATTAAAAAACTAAAACACAAGGAACCTGAAGCCCTTGATGGAAGTTCAAGCTATTTGATTAAACAATGTGTTGTGAATATTTTAAAACCACTGTGTCTTATAGTAAATAAATCTCTTCAAAGTGGGACATTCCTACATGAACCGAAGGTAGCAAAAATTAAGCCAATATTCAAAAAAGGAGATAAAAAAGACCCTAACAACTACAGACCAATAGCTTTGCTTTCAACTTTCTCTAAAATATTAGAAAAAGTAATGTGCAAGAGTCTTATGGCATTCAACAAATTTAATATAATTGATAGTAATCAATATGGGTTCCGAAGCAAGAAATCTACTAGTTTGGCAGTGGTTAACTTTGTTGAAAATATCTATGACATGCTGGACAGAAGAAAAGTTGGGATGGGACTGTTCTTTGATCTATCCAAAGCTTTTGATACAGTGAATCATACTATTCTACTAAATAAACTGCATAAGTCTGGTGTAAGAGCGGTGACCTTCAATTGGTTTAAGTCATACCTTGAAATGAGAAAGCAGATAGTTGAGACTAATTTCAAAAGGAGTCATCTCAAAAAATACCTGTGGTATCAGGAGTCCCACAAGGATGTATTCTAGGTCCCCTGCTATTCTTGCTGTATATAAATGATCTGCCATTGTGTCTTAATAACAACTCAGCTGCTAAAATCACACCTTTTGAAGATGATACAAGTATTTTCACTGCGGGAAGGGATGACGACAGCCTTAATCAAAATGTAACATCAGCTGTATTTTCACTGCGGGAAGGGATGACGACAACCTTAATCAAAATGTAACATCAGCTGTAGTAAAAGCATGTAACTGGTTTAAAGACACCAGGTTACTTGTAAACAAAGAGAAAACTATAGCACTCAATTTCCAGCACAAGGCTTGTAGAAAAGTGGGAAATCCTTGCATCAGAATTGGTTCCAAATTGGTAAATTTTGAACATGAAACTAAATTCCTAAGTTTATCAGTAGACAAAAATTTACGTTTGGACAAGCATATTGAAAAGTTAGCAGAGAAGCTGAGCCGAGCTGGTTTTATTCTACATCAGCTGAGGCCTCGAGTAACATTCACATTACTCAGAACCTGCTACTTTGCTTTCTTTCATTCACTCTTATACAGACTAACACTGTGGGGAAATACTACAAACAGCACGATAATATTTAAGCTACAAAAGAAGGCATTAAGAATTATGGTTGGCATTCCAAAATCCGAAAGCTACAGAAATCATTTCAGCAATTTGAATATCTTGACCCCACCAAGTTTATATATGAAACAATTATTAACTTATATGAAGACTAATACTACAAATTATATCTCAAATGCTGAAATACACACTCATAATACACATAACAGACACAAATTACACGGGTTTAAAATTATACAATAACTTGCCAAGTCAGCTAAAAGTCATACCTTCTGTAAACAAGTTTAAGGCAGAAATACACAGATTCTTTTAAACAAAATCAGTTTTACTCAGTAAATGACTATTTAGAATATAATTCGGGAAAAGTGTAAACACATCATTTCCATGTATGTAAATAACTAAATTAATATGTTTTATTCTTAATCTTTTCATGTGACTGATAATGCATGATCATCAATGGAGAAAATCTTCAACCAGCCAAAATACTTGAAAAGTAATACTAGTTGTCAGTGTTTGTATAAATATTCTGTTTAACTGAGTTGTGATATATGATTGTGCAGATTAGGTTAATGCTTCCAAGTTAAATAATAATTTGTATAGGTTATTTGTAATCTTCATATTGTAAATATTGTCTTATACTCTTACATATTTTGACAATGCCCATAATTCTGTGTGAAATTCTATGGCTAATAAACTGAATATGAATATGTGAATATGAATAATATATTTGTATTAAATTTTGTGTGTACATACACTTTGTTATGTAAGAATATTAGTGGTTGGTAATGACCTGCAATGTTATAAAGCAGTCTTGAACATTTAAAAAAATTAAAGTTGTGGAATTAAAATTTCCAATTAAAACATGACAAAAGATGATATTTTAAGGAGGTATTTTTGAGGTGTAGAGTGAGACTGAAAAATTCAATGCCATAGCCAGGATTTGAACCACAGATCTTCCAGTTTCTCTCCAGTTGCTCTAACCACTAAGCCACCATGGCCAACATGACATCAAATTCTCCAACTCACATTTTCCTAGTGAACCACACAAGGAGATCTGGAATACATATGAGATAGCATACCCTAGTGGCAACTTTCTATGCTGTAAGTACGCAGAAACCACAAAAAATACAAACCACTGTGCAGTGTTTTTCCACTGCACAAGCGGAAACACGATAATGCAGCTGCTGTACACAAGGTCATTCAGTTGACTTGTTTTTCTATGCTCTGAAAGTGCAGTACTGAGCTGATGCACTATTGTGTGGTTGAGGTATTACCACTTCTTTATTATTTTGTCCTGTACTTAGTCACAAAGTGTATTATGCTTCAACATTTGTTTTCCACTGCACAGTGTGTATTTATTTATGATTCATTTAACTTGTCAGCTTGCCAAGTGAAAGTACGATTTCCAGAACAATTTCCATGTGATCTGCAATTTCCATCTCTGGGGTAACTTAAAGCATAAAGTGTACACCCTGGAAGAATTAAAATAAAATATCCACCAGGAAATTACCAGCATTTCTCAATGTGGACTACAGCAAGTAATGACAATGGCGGTGGCCAGTTTTAGCATCTCCTTTAATAACATTGGTAAGTAGAGCCTTTAAAAGTAGTTTTAAAAATGTTGTATGGCTTCATCTGCGCTGTTCTATGATAGTGGCAGTCGACAACAAGTGCCCAGAATGCATAGAGGCAAAACGCAACACAGTTGGTTCAGAGTCTTTTGGATCACCCATTACTTAAGTCCCGGAACTTGGAAGTCATCTTCCAATATGATATAAAAATTCACAAGCATTCCGTCAAATTTTGTTATGATGAGCTTCTAACACATGATCAATTTTGTTGCTCCCTTAACATCATTCAGCAATTTTTTTTCTTCCAAGCGATGGTTCTTCTCTCAAAACTGATAACCTATCACAGATTCATCAACTTCCATGTTCTTTAGGATCCTGAAGCACTCAATAAGTCTGATGTCGAAGTTTCACTTCTTTTTCCAATGTATATTTTCTTACATGCTTTGCAAATGATGCAGTAAATGCCTGTTTTCCCTGTTGGGGAAACATATTAATAACTTTAGTGCTGAATTTATTTTTTGCTGCCATATTATGATGAATTCTTGGAAAACTGGTTGAAAAAAGTATATAGCTTTGGGCGACAGGTAACCTTTTGGTATGTTGTTTTGCTTGTGTATGGAGAAAGTATACTGCACAGGTTATTTTTTAAGTGAGGTCCAATTAGCTGTAGCTATGTAAATTTGTTGACCCTGTTGAAAATGTGCATGCATACTGTCTCCCAGCATGCCTTGGGCATAAGTTGACACCAGTTGCAGTTGTAACGTCATTTTGTATGGTTCATTTTGGACTGCTAAAATGTTTCAGATTATTCAGAATCCCATCGGATGTGAAATAAGGTCTGTTATCCAATTTTTTATAGCAAGGAATGTGTCAACAGTATACACTCATTGCCAGATGTGAGGTGCAAGGTCTGAACGCAATGAGTGACAGTAAGCTGCAGAAATGGGTGAGAATGTTCAAGGATGGTCATGGAGGGTTCCCAGACTGCTTACTGCAGAACACAAAAACAGGAGAATGGCTTATGCTTTGAAAATTTTTTACTCAATACAGCGAGGAAGGAGAATAACTTTTGGACCACATTGTCAAAGAGGACAAGACATGGAATTCCGGCATGACTCCAGAATTGCAGAAGCAATCACGGGAATGGAGACACATAACATCTCCAGTCAAAGTGAAAGCCAAACACACAATTGAAGCGGCGCTGGGGCAGGTTTCCTCCAGGCTGTATAGTTTCCCCCGCCATCTCATTCTACCAGTGCTCCATTCCATGTACCATCAGTGTCACACCCTGCGGTGCCGTATTTGTAAAAGTAGGAGTTAAACACTACAAAAAAAAAAAACAGTGTCAACTTGCAAGATAATGGGGTGTAAGGGGTAGTGATGCGCCTCCTATAGCCTCTCCTACCCAATTCCCATCCTCATCCTGCCCGTGGTGCACCCTGCTTTTAACAGATGAGGCTCTGGGGACCGAATCACAGCGGTATAACTGTTTCATCTAAAATGGAGGAAATGTCATTTACATATGTGCTAGCCTATCACAGCACAACAGCGTCCCTCAGAGGCACATGAGGGGAAGGTCGGTGGATCTAAATACCACTTATTTAGTCCTTCCAGCTAGGTGCGATGGACCCGTTGACCAACAATAGGTGTGGTCCCCCTTGCAAAATGAGGGTTTAAGTCGGGTGATGTAACTGCCACATTGTAAAACTGGTGCCCATTAAGAAAACAGTTACATGAAAGCCACACACATGAGTATGAGTCCTAAAGATAAATATTCCGGAGTTAAAACTGTCCCCCAATCGGATCTCCGGGTGGGGACATCTTTAGGCAAATTTCATCACAACAATTCCAATACTTTAAGAATTCTACAATGGAATGCAGGAGGCATGTCCCAGCCTAAAAAACAAGAGCTAATGAAAATATTAGAAGACCAAGATATAGATGTCTTTACAGTACAAGAAGCCAATATAGCAGAAGAACAGGAAATATACTTTGAAATGGATCAGTACACTACACATATACTTCCAAAGGCTCGTCAAATAGCAAGTGGTATTCTTACAGGAATTAAAAGAAATATGAAAGCTACTATCCAAATCCAAAAAACAATGGAAGAACAAGATAAATCAGAAATAATTAAAATTGAAGTATGGAGAAGTAACTACCACTATAGAATTTACAGTATCTACAATCCTCCAGACAATACACTAGATCTAAATTCTATTCCCATAGAACCCAAAAGTATTTTAATAGGTGATTTTAATGCACACTCCCCTAGGTGGGGCTACAGAGATATAAATTCAGCAGGAAGAGTCATAGAAGACCTATTAAACACATCAACAATGGAATTAATATTTAATCCAAATGACCCACCCACTTACCTTCATTATAATGGTTCAGGTACAAATCCTGATCTTCTGATGGTGTCATCTGACATAATTGACAATACAAAAAGAGAAATAATAGAAGACCCAGGTTCAGGCCACAGAATCACCATAAACTCCATAAGAGGTCTAATAAATAAATGTTGTTGTTTTCTAGTGCCTTGCATCTGGCAATGAAGCCATTAGCATTCATGCTTTCCAATACTTTTGAACTGTAGTTTCTTCTGATCTTAATGCTTCACAGGTCTTCAAGTGGTCTTCGTTCATTTCTGCTGGATTGTTACACAGGACACATATTGGTGAGGCTGAGATATGAGAAATTCAATTTAGACTTTTGTTTTATTGTTGTGCCTTTCTTTGCAAGTGAGTCTGCAGCTTCGTTCCCCATGACTCCACAGTGTGCTGGAATCCGTTGGAGATGAACAGTCTTATTAACTTTTTGGAGTTGTGTTAACATTTTGTACCATTCTCTAATTTTTGTTGACTTCTTTGTAGTATTTGAACATATTCCCTGAATTGCAGCTTTAGAATCCAAAAGAATTACTGCCTTGTTAAATTTATTTAAGGGAAGATTTAATAATTGTCGCAGAGCAATGTATATAGCCTCTATTTCTCCATCATAATTTGTTGTGTCTCTGCCAACAGAATGATAAAAGGAAAACTGTGAACATGTAACTCCAGCTCCAGTAAGGTTTTCCTTGGAGGATCCATCAATATATATGTGCAGCCATTCTTCTGTGGGATGTCTAGTATTGATTGTTTCCAGTGCTAGAAGTTTTTGTATTTCTTTTGGTGTGTCTGATTTACTTATTTCCTCTATTAATTCCAAATTGAAGGCAGGTTGCAATAATTCCAATGGATTTTCTCTTATAAGTAGATTTTCTCTGGTGTTAGGAATGTTCAATTTGGATTTAATCTGTGTTACCTTTTCTAGGAAACTATTATGAGTTTTAAGGATTGAAGGGGGGAGGTCCTCTTCTGTCCATTTAGAGTTTGGCAGTCGTAAGATTTTCTCGTGTTGGAGCAATGCTTGTTCTTCTATTTTTGTTGTTATTGATGGGGTCCGTGTTAAGGCAAGCATGGCATCAATAGGTGTGGATTTAACTGCTCCAGTGATTAGGCGAAGAACCTGATTTTGTATTTGTTCAAGTTTATTGATGTTAGCATTTGCTGCTATTATTAAAGCTTCAGAACAGTACAAGAGGTTTAGTTCAACATACATTTTGTATGTTGTGTTAACGACTCTCCTTGAGCAGCCCCATTTAGCACCAGCTAACCTTTTCAGGATTTGCAGTTTCTTTTCAACCTTTTCTGAGATGTTTGTTATATGTTTTTTCCAACTTAGCTTTCTGTCGAAAGTGATGCCTAAGTATTTGGCATCATCAACTGCTTTGAGTGGTTTACCATTATAATTGAGTACCTGGGTGCAACAAGAGCGTTAACCGGCTAACGCTGTTATTGCATAAATGCTTGCATTGTGTTTGTCAAACGTTCAACTATCATCTGTATAAAAATTAGTTCGGTACGACATCACTTGATGGCAGGAGCTCTTTGGAAAGTAGATCGCATGCTACACTTCAGTTGCACTCATGACCAAGCCATTCATTGTCGCCACGTGGCTAGGCAGACAAGGTAAAGGTGAACGCAATAATTGATGAGTATGTTACTTCGGAAGAAGAAATTATCACTGATGATAATTAAAGTAACCGTGTTGGGGTAAAGAGACAAAGGAATTTCGAATTGTGGAAACGAAATGTTGCTAAGAAACGTAAAAATTCTGGTAAGATGTATATATCCGAACGCGCAGGAAAGCAAATACCAGCCAAGAAGTTCAAGCCAGTTCAATCTTGTTGCAAGAAGAGGTATGTATTTTTTAATTTTTCTTTGCAATATCTTCTAGTGGACAGTTTATTTTCCTTTAGTTAGATGAAAATCAATTTAAAAACTTCATTGTTGGCAGCACTTAGCGGGCTGCCAACAATGACAAAGGAAACATGCGAATTTAAATTAATAATGCTAACATAAAATGATTAGAATTAGATATGGGTGAAGTTTTGCTTATTTTATATAGTCTATATTTTTTCCAATCTTATTCTATATAGCGTTTCACTCTTAGAAGACAGTATGCAGTTAAATGGGACATCTCTGTCTCTATCTAGCGCATACAAGTTGCCATTAGCCGCATCCTTTTCTACCCTCGCTCTGTTGCCAGATTCCTAATAGTATGGTATAAATATTCATTTGTTATAAATTTCAGGTTTGAACACATTATCCTATGCAGAATTTTTTTTCTCTATCAGGTTATATCCTTTTCAGAGTCATTATACATTTCTATAGGTCCAAATTTCTTCAGAAAACGTTTTTTTCAATAGAAGTCCGATATTTGCTGTTTCTACACTCATCACGCAGTAACTAACAAACTAACTGCTAGAATGCATCTATATTTTTTTCTTAGGTAGAGTAAACTATAGTGCTACTACCTGCCTACTTTGAATTCTCCATGTTTACCCAGTTAAGTGTTATAATTTTTTAAATTAAATGTTTTCGGAAAATTTTATATATGTGCACTGCAAAAGTTACGCAGTGTGAAACTTTTTTGTTATTGAGTTTACATCAGGGAACCAGCGAGAACAAATGTTGAGGAAGGTTGGAGAAAGTTTTTAAAATAAACCAAAAGGCAGTAACCTCTTTCTTTTATCCAATAAGGCAAACAAAAGGTATTCATCTATTCAGCATCAGGCCTGACACAGAAGATAGTATAAGGAGCAGCACTAACATTAGTTCGAAAGAAGCTGTGTGCGTAACTGTGAGCTGTTATTGCGTTATTTGTTTAATATTTTTGTAAATATTTGTAGTTATGGAGGGTGAAGCTAGAAAAGGACGATATGTTGGTAAATAAAGAAGTAAGGAACGCCAAATAATTATGAATGTGTTAGATTATTTTTTAAGTAAAATGCGTGTAAGTAAGGCAGTAAAAGAAACAGCTAAGGCTATCGGGTGTTCAGAAGCAGTAGTGTGTATGATTAAAAAGGAACTAATGAAAGGACCTCTAAGAACGCCATCGAAAAAGAAAGCAAAAAGGGCGGGACTACACAAATCGCTAGGTTAACGCAATATGATTGAATAGTGCAAGGTGGAGTGCGGCGAATTGTTCATTCTTTACTGTTTGCAAATATTCCACCCATGCTGAATATAATTTTGTCACAGTTCAACAGTGATGAGACCCTACCAAACTTCTCAAGGGCCACTCTGATTTGGGGTTCGAATATGAAAGAAGGGGTAACAAGTGCATATTAATAGAAAGAGACGATATCGATATCATCAGATGGCGACATAAATATCTAAAAGACATAAAAGGTTTAGGGACCAGGGGAAATCAATTGTTTATACAGACAAGTCATTTGTAAATTTAGGTCATACAGTAACAAAGGCATGGAGGGATAGCAAAGTTAAAAGTGTCCGTCAAGCAGCAATTGAAGGACTAATTACAGGACTCGGCTACCTCGGGATCGCTCGCGGAGAAAGATTCGCAACTAGTACATGTTGCAACACTGCGCTCCATTTAACGTGTACTGTCTTTTAAGGGTGAGACGCGCTTTAGGTGTCAGAGTTTACAAATCGTTGAACAGAAACAACTGTTCGTTAAATTTTGGGGCTGCAGTGACAAAGTACTTCAGGGTGCGATCTTATGGGACACATAACAACAAAAGAGAAACAAACAACATCTGTCAATACTAAGGCACAAAAAAACGGAGTGTGTGAATAATGATGCCCCAAATAAAGTGTCAGACGTTGAATCAGAATCTGAGGCCTAAAGATTGTTCAGTAATCCTAAATGGATTAAAAGTATAACAATTATAATATAAAAGGGCTGAACAGTATACATTCTATGCAATAACAGCTTTAATTTTGTTCCTATATATATATCAATATTTATCTTTGTGTTATTAAATTTGAAAGGATGTTATGACAAACTGTTAAACATTTGCATATTATTGATAATAAATCTGATTCTCAAAGTATTAGTGTTTTATTAAACGATTCCTACAGTTTCAAAACTTTGAGACCATTTATCTCAACATGGCATTTTTCCACTAACGCTGTTGTTGCACCCAGGTACTCAATTTATGTTAATATTAACTGGTTTGTATTTTAGTGTAAATAATTCATAATTTGTTTTTTCCACATTGATAGTCATGAGGTTTTTGGAGCTCCATTCATGTACTTTGTTCAGGGCTGTTTCTATTCTGTCTATAATTAATTCAGGTTTTTTTGGAGAGCCTGAAGTCCAAATGACTACATCGTCAGCAAATAAAGCAATTTTGGTTTCTAAAGTTTTTATTATTGATGGAAGGTCATTTATATATATGTTAAAGAGTGTTGTGCTCAGAACAGCACCTTGTGGAAGTCCTCGGTGTGTTTGCTTACACTTGGAAACGTATGTATTCTATTTTGTGGCACAAAATCTTTGTGAAATAAACTGAGTTATCCATTTAAGCATGTTACTTTTCACACCTATTGATTGCAACTTCTCAATTAATTTGTTTCCAAAATGAGATAGAAGGGAAGTGTAATATACTGTTAGAATCAGAGTTCAAGTCAACAGATGAAATGAATAAAAAAATTTGTGAAATATTATTGACAGACCCCAAAACACATATCCCCAAAGGAAAGTTAAAGAAATATAGCTACTTTTGGTCTCCATCTTTAAGTTAAAACACGAAAGAAATATAGCAAGAGTCAAAGCCGAAAGAACCAAGTGTCCAGAAGATGTACAAAACTGGAGAAGAAAAGCAGCCATTTTTAAGAAAGAATTAATTATAGCAAAGAGGGCCAGTTTCACAAATTTTGTAGAACATATGGACTATAGGGAAGATGGAAATAAAATATACAAATTCCTTAATAAAACAAAATTATCAAAAAATACAACTGAACCATTAAAACATAATAACAAAAGCTTAACTACACATAGGGAAATAGCAGAATCCCTTAACAAGTTTTATGCTCAGTCACCAAGAATACCCCAAGCGTATAAAAAACAAGATAAAGCTAAAAAACTATCAGAGAAACTAATAAGCCAAAAGATATACGAAATGATATTTTTATTCAGGATTTTAACGAAACAGAACTGGATTTAGCAATAGAACAATTACAGAACAAAAAATCTGCACGATCTGACAAGATCCACCCAGAGTTTATTAAACACCTTGGCAGGAAAGGAAAAGAAATCCTACTTAAAATGTATAACACGTGTTGGAGAATGACTGTACCTTCCAACTGGAAAAAGGCCATTATCATCCCGATTTTAAAGAAAAACAAACCCTCAAACAATATTAATAGTTTCAGACCAGTATCTTTGACCACTGTTATTGCAAAAGTGATGGAAAGAATGGTGGCATCTAGACTTAACTGGTTCCTAGAATATTACAACTTAATTAATAGTTCACAGACCGGCTTCAGACAGAATCATAGTACAAGTGAAAATATACTCCTACTAAGCCAAGACATCAAGGAAGCTTTCAATAGAAAGGAGGATACCTTGGCAGTATTCATTGATTTTAAATCAGCATATGACTCAGTCTGGAGAAACAAATTAATTGAGAAGTTGCAATCAATAGGTGTGAAAAGTAACATGCTTAAATGGATAACTCAGTTTATTTCACAAAGATTTTGTGCCACAAAATATAATACATACATTTCCAAATATAAACAAACACACCGAGGACTTCCACAAGGTGCTGTTCTGAGCACAACACTCTTTAACATATATATAAATGACCTTCCATCAATAATAAAAACTTTAGAAACCAAAATTGCTTTATTTGCTGACGATGTAGTCATTTGGACTTCAGGTTCTCCAAAAAAACCTGAATTAATTAAAGACAGAATAGAAACAGCCCTAAACAAAGTACATGAATGGAGCTCCAAAAACCTCATGACTATCAATGTGGAAAAAACAAATTATGAATTATTTACACTAAAATACAAACCAGTTAATATTAACATAAATTATAATGGTAAACCACTCAAAGCAGTTGATGATGCCAAATACTTAGGCATCACTTTCGACAGAAAGCTAAGTTGGAAAAAACATATAACAAACATCTCAGAAAAGGTTGAAAAGAAACTGCAAATCCTGAAAAGGTTAGCTGGTGCTAAATGGGGCTGCTCAAGGAGAGTCCTTAACACAACAAACAAAATGTACGTTAAACCAAACCTCTTGTACTGTTCTGAAGCTTTAATAACAGCAGCAAGTGCTAACATCAATAAACTTGAACAAATACAAAATCAGGCTCTTCGCCTAATCACTGGAGCAGTTAAATCCACACCTATTGATGCCATGCTTGCCTTAACACGGATCCCATCAATAGCAACAAAAATAGAAGAACAAGCATTGCTCCAACACAAGAAAATGCTACGACTGCCAAACTCTAAATGGACAGAAGAGGACCTCCCCCTTCAATCCTTAAAACTCATAGTAGTTTCCTAGAAAAGGTAACACAGATTAAATCCAAATTGAACATTCCTAACACCAGAGAAAATCTACTTATAAGAGAAAATCCATTGGAATTAATGCAACCTACCTTCAATTTGGAATTAATAGAGGAAATAAGTAAATCAGACACACCAAAAGAAATACAAAAACTTCTAGCACTGGAAACAATCAATACTAGACATCCCACAGAAGAATGGCTGCACATACATACTGATGGATCCTCCAAGGAAAACCTTACTGGAGCTGGAGTTACATGTTCACATTTTTCCTTTTATCATTCTGTTGGCAGAGACACAACAAATTATGATGGAGAAATAGAGGCTATATACATTGCTCTCCGAAAATTATTATATCTTCCCTTAAATAAATTTAACAAGGCAGTAATTCTTTTGGATTCTAAAGCTGCAATTCAGGGAATATGTTCGAATACTACAAAGAAGTCAACAAAAATTAGAGAATGCTACAAAATGTTAACACAACTCCAAAAAGTTAATAAGACTGTTCATCTCCAATGGATTCCAGCACACTGTGGAGTCATGGGGAATGAAGCTGCAGACTCACTTGCAAAGAAAGGCACAACAATAAAACAAAAGTCTAAATTCAATTTCTCATATTCCTCAATAAAACACTTGATCATTAAAAAATTTTCTCATTCATACCTACAAGAAATAGAAACAAATGCCAAAGATAAAAAATGGGTTACACTACTTTCCAACCCAGATATAATCCCCCAGAAACCAAGGAAAAACAGCGGTTGCAGCCTTCCGATTACTGACAAATCACGACTGCTTAGCAAGTCATCTCTACAGAATAGGTATCTCAGCTTCACCAATATGTGTCCTGTGTAACGATCCAGCAGAAATGAACGAAGACCACTTGAAGACCTGTGAAGCATTAAGATCAGAAGAAACTACAGTTCAAAAGTATTGGAAAGCACGAATGCTAATGGCTTCATTGCCAGATGCAAGGCACTAGAAAACAACAACAACACTAAAAAAAAACAACAATGTCAACTTGCAAGATAATGGCAACTGTGTTTTGGGATAGACATGTTGTTGTGTTAGTCGACCTAATGGCATGAGGGACAACAGTAAACTCAGCTGTATAGTGTGTGATCTTGAAGAAAAGTTTTAGGAGTTATAGACAATAAGCATCATGGTCTACTGTCATTTGGAGTTTTGTTGCTACATGACAATGACGACCACATTCTACTGCTCGAACTCAAGAGTTGATCTGATCTTTTGGATGGGACAAAATGCACCACCCACCATACAGCCCAGACCTTGTGCCAAGCACTTATTATCTGTTCTGCTATCTGAAGCAGCTTCTCACTGGTGAGTGGTTTGACACAGATTAAGAAGTGAAATCAACAGTTGAAGATTGTGTTCCATCACAGGCAGCTGGTTCTATAATGTGGGTATACAAAAAGTGTTGGAACAGTACGATAAATGTTTAAACATGGTAACTATGTAGAAAAATAGCTTCATGTTTAAAGAGGAAATAAAAAGCTTTTGGCAATATCTTTACTAGTTCCGCTTCTATTGACAAACAGATCTTACTTTAAAAAATTATCCTTGTATCTATCTGCATCTTTGGTATTCATTGAATTTCTTAACCTCCTGAGCGATGGTCATTTAAAACGTCTGCAAGCCAAAAACTGCTACCCAATATCCAGCGCAGGGCATTTAAAGTGCTTCGTATATACACAGCTGTATTTTGTGTAAATATTAAGTTATTTTAATGAAACAAAAACTGGTATAAAACTTGTCATATGCAGTATAAATGTACATCATCAGCAAAGTTGAGTTGTATTTACAAAATGTTGAAATGGCACTATTTTGTTTCACTGTGGTGAAAAGTCAACTTTCCTCTGTCGAACGCATCTAATATAAGTTCTCTGAAAGAAACAGTAGTCGACCCATTGTATGTGTGGTTTATGCGTCAGCATACTGTGTAATAAAGCACTACTGTATGTGTGGTCTCTTGAGTTATCAGAATAGATCAACATTGCAACTTTTGCTTACGCGAGTTTCGTAACTTAGGAGACTCCGTTTCTTTCTTTGTTGAAATACATACATATACTTTCCTGCTTGTAGCTGAAGGGAGAAGTGGTATAAAAAGATATTTTTGCACCAACTGGATATAACCATATACAATTGTTTGGTAATTTGGAGAGCTCTAAACCCACACAGGACAATGACCTACCTTAACTTCCGACTATCTATAGCTCGCAGCCTAATTGAACAATACCACGTTGGGGGTTGAAAATCCAAAACCCCTGCACCCCTCAGACTTCAAGGAAAACATTATCCTAAAAGGATACCACTAACAGCAAAGAAGTCCCACCCATCTCGAAAGTGTTTCGTGTGCTGCAAGAAGGGAATTCGCGAATGTGGAAATGTACCCTTGTGTGTTTATCCCTGTTTTGAGGTAAATCACTGCAGAACGAACATATTAAGGTAAGCCAGTAAAGTATATGGACTTTACTCAAATGTTTCATAAAGGGAAAATTAAAATAAGTTGAGTTAGATAAGGGATAAATAAGGGTTAAATGCTTGGACGTGTATAAACGCCCATATCGCTGAAGTGGTTAACTTTCTTAACCAATTCTTCATTGGAATAATTAGCTCCTGCTCCATGAACTATTGCATTTACTTTTTAATGATCCATCTTGTTCAGTGGACCTTCTATAATCTTAGGCTTCAACTGTTGATGACTGCATGCTTGTATTGCTTGGGATTATATCCATCAACTTTCATGTAATTTTCTGTCTCCCAGTGTTTTGTGATTTCTGATTAGCTTCAAATCTTGCAAGAGGGGAGACTGTCTTCACGAGTTCCTGTGTATACATAACCAGCAGCTTCAAGGTACCATGGTATTTTTTAACACACTACTGCAAGATGTTCTCGATGTATCTATATGAGCACAATATTAACTGAATGATCTCATTATTTTGATTTCAAAGGAACAGAATATATTGCCTTATAAACTAATCCAAAATAATTCCCAACCAGTGGTTTCAAAACAGCACCCTGAAAGTCATTCGGTGCACTAGTATTTATAACTGAAATATTTCAGTATTACCACTTTATGCACACTAGTATTTTTTTAGACTGAAATAAGCAACTTGTGGTAGACATTCTTGGAGATACACCAACATAACATTCAATTATGGAGATAAGCATGATTGTTTAACATGATGAACTTCGCAAAATTGAAACTGACAATAAATTATATATAATATACATATATTTTATTTTTGTTAGATAGCTCTTCATCATAAAAAGGGAAACAAGGAAAAGCACATTGCCTGGAGCTTAATGCTTATAAAGATTACAATAAATAGAAGCAAGTACAACATATACAAACCAATGTATTACAGGGTGTGTCAGCATTTTTCGTTTCAACAAGCAGCGCTAACATCTGCTGTACCCGATTAGCTCTTTCAGCAAATTTATGATAACCCTCTAGTCTTGTTCGACAAGGTCTACACACTTTCTTTGGCAGTCTGTCTTCCCTAGTGACCTGCAAAAAAGTTGCATCATACTTTATACTTAATTTTCATACATTTAAACTATTGTCCTTCATAGCCAATAATTTAAAGATATCTTTACATGAACATGAAATATTCAGAATACCATTTTTTTTAGCAAAACTTCAGCAAGAGCTTGGAACATTGAATTCATTAGACTCTAAACTGACCAAAACAACTTAGGCCTAAAAACTCAAATGCAGCTCCTGAGCATACCACCAGGATTACACACTTCACAAAGTGTTGTATAAAATTATTGTTTCAGTTTTCATACTGTGCAACTCTAAGTCTTATATCTTCTACCATATTAGACACTTCAAATATCAAACAAGCAGAATATCTCTTGATGGCAGCCCTAGTCAGTAACCTTGACTGTACTCCTATCATGAACAGCTCTTCCCTTCACGCTTTGTTTACTACTCCTAGAAACTGCAGATCAGAATACAGTTGCACTGACAGGTTACACCTACAACTATTTGTGCACTGAAAATGTTTATCAAAAACTGTTGCCTGAAACACATTCCCTAATTGTTTATCCCTTTAATTTGAATCCCTTTATTGTATTCTACACATCAAGTAAATGATATGAGCCATTTCAGTAATATAATTATGTAAACTAAGACACAAATCAAGAAAACAAATATTAAATAACGCTGTAATGAAAGATATGTCACAAATAATATAGTTTTTTGCTTAAAATAAAGTAGATATAGCAACATTAAAATTTCTGCTCAGATAAAGAATGCATCTTTAAATGTTAATGAGAATAACCTTTAAGAAATGTACTGATCAGCAATGTATTCATAATAAAATATAAGCTACATCCCTATTGTTTTAGAAGGTGATCAGTAGTGAGCACATTTTGAAAAGCATTATACCAATGAATTCTTGACAACCTCAAAGTAAATTTGTTTGCTTCTTTTAAGGTGGCAGTAACTTGCATTACACATGAAATTTGTCATTTTTTTATTTGTGAATTAGGTAATCATGTAAAAGTTGCTTTATTGTGATACCTTCATTATATTTTTAGTTATAAGCTGCTGAATTTGACATTTCTAAAGTGGATGTGGCAATTTAAATGCCACTTTACTGTGCAATTCAATATCATTCTTCTACATGAAACAGATTCCAAATCTGCCTCCTTAATTACTGCAAAGTTCAATGTTTGTATGCTAGATGGCATAATGTGGCAATTGAAAAACTAGCATGTGTAGACCATGCTCAAGAATGTGTGAAGTTTTAGAGCTACAGTGCAAGAAACTGCCCCAGGCATATTAAATGTTTATACTCAGTTTCCCGCTAATTAAATTTTTATTTATAAAATGCACCTTTTCTCAGAAACTATTGGATAGAATTGCATGAATTGTTTTGTGGTTATTATTTGCTATATGACTTTGAAACTGAGCCAAACACATTACTCAAAATTAAAAATTAATTAAAAGATAAAGCAAAAGTTGCAAATATTATAGGTTCTGATTGTTAAGCATGTACATGAAATAGTTCATATAAATTTTGGTGTTATTAAGAGTTTCCATTCTACAGTAAATTGCCTTTATCTCTTTTTTTATTAATGGATGAAACATCTTGTAAAATGACTTGCATTATGTATAAAACATTGAAATTTATACAGTAGTTAAGATGGTTATGATTATAACCACACAAAATTTCAATAAGCCGGATATATCTAACCAGAGATAAGATTTTTCCTAGCAACGGAGGAAAAAATGTATTTTCAAGTTGCCACCTTAACACTGTATTCACAATAAACAAACCTGGCTATAAACTGTTGAACATCCTTGTATCTCAAGGGATTCTACAAGTGAGATACCAGTTTTTATAAGTATCAAAAGCTGCCACAGTTACATTTACAAGCATTTTAATTCCCTAATACAGTTTTCCCTTCCTTTCTGAATGGTCAGCTTCACAGGACGGGTGATAATCGTTTTCAATAAATACTTTTTTCCAGTTTGTGCAGATGAAGACAATCACATTCAAACACTGGCATTCATTTCTGCAGGCATTTTTATGCCACAATTAAGGTGCATTTTTTCAGAATTTGATAGATACAAAATTTTATGAAATCGAATTATTTATATATATATATATATATCGGCACAACTTGAACCTCCTAAATCATTCTGTTGAACAAGATTTTGCATTTCTTGATACATACCCTGTGTAGAGGGTAAGGAATATTAGCAGTTTTTTCAAAACTTGATAAGTACACTAGTTCAGTTAAAGTAGAAGTAGATAGATGCAATTTTATTATATTCTAACACAGTATATAACAATCTTAATTCTATGAAATTTAATGTTGGCATTGGCTACTAAGGTAACTGTGCCAGTAGTCAGCCAGTTAGCAACAAATGTGACTTTCTTATAACATAATTCTAATCACTAAACATCATCAAAAGCTATTGCCATATATGAAAAGCTGTGTTTATTGCAATTCTGAAACACATGGGTTAAACTGTAAATGTCAGAGCTATTGGTATTAAAAACTATGTTAAAAATTTTCCAGAGAATTTTCCAGTGCACAGCCTTCTAGATTCAATAGTCAGCCAGTTGATTGCCAGTAGTCAGACAGGATAAGATTAGAAATTAAAAGCCACAGGGTTGCTTTTAGTGCATCTTATTTATTACTATTTATTACTATAAACAGTTAAGAAAATGGGAACTTAACATTTAATAAACTTTATGCTTGAATGGTGTATCACTGATACTATCATATGGTAACCCTTTGAATTCAGTACGCATTATGTGAAACCAGTTTGAGCAATGATCACATCCAATGTTTTTCAGATTATCCTCATCTACATCACTAATCATTTCTTCGTCACATTCTCTACACTTTATTAGTCTGAGGTTGTCTCCAACCTTGTGGTGTACATTTATTTCAGACTATATCTATTCCTCATCTTCCAGCTTAATACATTGTCTGATGCTGTCCCTTTCCTCTTTTCATTTAAGAATGACCTTTTTTTTTCTGCTTTTGCCTTTTGTTTGTGCGAGTACCACTCTCGTCATGCTGCAGATGAGATTGCTTTATGGGGTAATTTTTGAAAATTTTCTTCGACCCCTTTCTTCCCATTTGTTTCAGCTTTAGGTGTAGGAGCTGAATAATACAGATGACTCTCAAAAGCAGTTTTTTTTTTTTTTGGTTGTGAAAAGTTCAGTGTCAGATGGCCTGGTAAAGATGCTTTGAAGTTGAAGGAGAGCTGAAACAACTTGGAGTATTGATAATCTGATAATCCAATATTGCAGTTTCCAAAAAAAGCTTGTTTAGTTCAGAGTTAGGTACTATATTTCGCTTACTAGGGATTTGAGTCAAGTTGCTCAGTAGCAATATGATGGGATTGAAAGTAGACGAGGAGGTGGATATTTCAGTAGAGTAGAGTGTGGAGGGTAAGGCAGTGGAGCTGGGAGAGCATAATGAAGCACAGATTTCAGTAGGTTCAATCTGTGTTGAGGGTGACACAGGGACTGTAGGTAGCAAATAAAGGAACATAGGTTTCATTTGACTGTTTTGAGAGAAGTATGGTGATATCTTTTGGAGAAAGTGGATCATCAGTATGAGGAATGAGCTATGTTCCTTGCACATCATAAAATCTAGGTTCCACATCGAGATACAAGAGGTCTGGATCAATTTCAGCTAAACTTCCTAAATCCGTTGGTCTACAGCAGCCTCATTAGTGTTCAACTCTTCGTTTGCAGTGGTAATACATTCTAAAATGGTATTTACACATATTCCTTTAGCCACCAGGTTATGTTTCAGCTCATTAATAACTTTCTCAGCACTTTCATAATCTTCATAGTTGAATACAATTTTCTGTGGTGAATAGCTTTCATTCAATGTTTCCATTTGATTCTGTACACATTTTGAGTAATCTACCATATCAGGATTAAATGGGCCAATCTCGTGTTTTCTGAATCCATCCATGATGGAACTTGTTAGGCTTTGGTGCTCTAATACTGTGGCTAAAAGAGGACAGAAAGTAGATTAAAAAGAACCAAAATAGTGTCGTTTTGCTGATTTTGCTGGCTTCTAACAGTCTTTCTCCATTCAGATTTTAGTGGTTTGAAGACACTGACATCAGCTGGCTGCAGAATGTATTGTATTTGGTGGCAAGCAATACAAAATTATGTTAGTCAGCTTCATTGTAAGACGAGTCTTGTGTTCAACAATAATCAGAACAGGCTTTGGAATTGATTTGTCAATTAGGAATCTATTAATGACATTTATGACATATTCAAAGAAACTGTCACTTTTCAACCACCCACTCTCGAACCTCCCCAAAAACCAACTCTCAGGCATACTATTCACCACTTCCTTAGGTGGTCGAATATAAGGAAACACAACCATAGGTGTATCAATCTCCCCGCCAGCTGTGAACACTAAAAGCATTGCAATAGTTTCTTTTTCATTGCCTGATTGAATGTCGTATACGTTGCACCATCCTTTAGGAGCTATCACTTTTCCTGTTCTTGGACACATAGTAAAACTAGTTTCATCTCGATTTAGTATCCTTCAGGGATCTTCTAAAATGTCTGATGCATTTAATTCTTTTAGATAGTTTAAGTTTGTAAACCACTTCCCAACAGATTCTTCAGTAACGACTGCACGTCCTTTGGAAGTCCCTTCTGCCGTGCAATAACTTAAGGTTGGATGTCTCCATAAGAAAGAGGAATACTACTTATTTCCTGGTCTATTGTCTCTGAAAAGTGTCATCCTGCCATCGTGTACAATATTTCGAACAGTATTCAAGAGGTCATCCTTCTTTCGTGCATAACCACACTTCGATAAATTGATTAGCCACTGAACAATCGTTCTTCATTCTCCATTAGAATTGTTGAAGGTCCCATGTTTCTTGGTCCCTCTGGTACATGGTTATGAAGGCTGTCTTGAAGTGTTCCCTTTTGAACACCAAATTTGCGACTTGTCCTCTCTGATAGGTAAATTTTGTACACGTACGGCCTGGAGGGCCTCAGCGACAGCATCCTCAAGATACTAGTGAATAGTCTTTCGCTGCCTGGCATCTTCAATTACTTTTATGTAGTTTGCCTGACAGAGATAGTAACCATATGTACATTATAATGTAATTAAAACCAATGATATATGTAACAAGGCATGTGGAGGCTGTATACTGGCACACTTTATTCCTTAGTTCAGCCACATTTTGTTTTTGTGGCTGACTACTGGGTATACTGGCAGTTTGTTATTGATGAAACGGTTATGTTTCTGTTGTAATACTGTGCTGAAGTAACCTTAATATGGGGAACGGTCTTCAAATCCAGTAGTCAGCCTTGGTGGCTGAGTACTGAATTTTCTTCCTGTATTTACTCCCGTAGTCAAACCACCCACAAAAAATATATAAAGGATACCAAAATCTAATAATTTCACATTCAAAGGTATATTTATGTATGTGTAATGAATAAAACAATGGCTGCTGTGAGTGTGGATTAAAATAAGGTGTGCAATTACCTTTCAAACATTGCTGTGAAGTTAGCAAAAGAATAGTCAATGCTCTGGATTCGGGTGACGACTCTGAGTGACTGTAGAAAATGGCTGCCTATATACACCAAGTAAGCTACAGAGTGCAGCACAGACTTGCTTACCTGTAAGAAGGATGGCTGAATACCAGAGCATCATTTAGAGCAGGAAATATTAAGAGATTTGCTTACTATACCAGTATTTACAGTATTTATAATGAAGTGGCTGACTGCTACGGGGGTGGCTGAACTTAGGCACACTTACCCCATCTCACTGTTGTGGTTCCTGGATTTCGTATTCATTTCTGCAAGTTTTGTTAAATGGGGTATATTTATTCTTAGTTGAGACACTGCACTGTGCACATGCTATGGTGAATGGACAGCAGATTGTGAAACTGTGTCAGGCATAGAATGCGCAATAAGCAGGAATCGCAAAAACAAAGAGAGGAAATTGCTCTAGTTCAAACCAAAGTAGTGTGATAGTGTTCATGCTTATTTCTTTCTTGGAGAAGAATAGAAAATACTCCTGCATCTGATATGAGTATCTAGCCATATACAAACACAGTTAAATGGATCCAAATAGAACAGAAAAAGAGTTGAGGAAAAGAGAGAATATCTTGAGCCTGATGAGTAGCATAAAATATTTAAAAAACATGGCTCTTTGAAACACACTTCCTTTGAAGTTCATTACACAGTGAATCACAACTTATTTTAAACAATCAAAGGAAGATCATATGGTACATATGTTGTTGTTAGCTAATGCTGGATTTCTGACAATGAACTCATTAATCCTCTTGCTCTCCAATATTTTTCACTGATTATATTGAAGAGAGCAATAGCAGTACATATGTGTAGAAGTTCAAAATGCATATTCTGCTTTGACTGTTGAGGGGGTGTGGTAAAACCTTGCAGCAAGTCCTGTGGCAAGATCCAAAGCTATACAATGCATAGAGGCAGTCCAAGTTGGGTATAGGACCCTAATGACTGCCCATTATTGTAAAAGACCATGTTAGCATGGTATAGCATACTTTTCATCCTTTAAAATACTCAAGTTTCAATAACACCTACTTAAGTTATAACACTGCCACAAAGTAGACTTGCAGCAACAACATGTTGACCTGGAAACCTCTAGCCTGTATAACTGGCAGCAGTGGTATTGTTTACACAATCCAGATGCAGGATTGGGTTGAGGCCATATTTTCCATCCCTTTCTGTCTCTGTTTTACTCAGGTGTCAGAACTTGACTCTGGCTGACTGAATTATAATAACCTAGTTTAACTTTCACTATGATTATGCTTAGCTCACACCGTCCTTCACTAATGTGAACTACTTAGTTTCAATCGTAAATGTCACTCCACTTTCTTTGCATACAGCATGATACAGCCTCTCCTTCCACTTGGTTCAATTGCTGAAGAGTCCAACACAAGGTTCCTCTAATTCCTTACAGTAACAGCACTCACTGCATGTCACAAACTCACTCAAAAAACCGCACTTGCCATCAGACCAGAAAAGCGCTTGCTAGCTCACTCGTTGACTTGCTCAAACTCTAAACTTAAGAAATGAAAAAGAAATGTTCTAACAGAGGAAAAACTTGGTACAGCATCCGTTCTCCAAAAATGTCTATAAGACATGTTGCACAGCAAGTGGGTGTTTCAAAAACTGTGCTCATGGAACTGCTCAACTTTTAAATAAGAAACCCTACAAAGTGACAACTGGTCATGAATTGCAACCTAATGATGACAAGGATGCCAGGAATGTCTCCTTTCAGATAGTTGTCACTAGTAACAGGTTTAGTACTCATAGTGCATGTTAACACAACTGAATAAGTATCGTGGAATTTTAGAATAGAAAACCCCCAGCATGCGTGCAATCTACGGCTCAGCAATATAAGGATACCTTTAGATCCTAACTGACTTTTTTTATTTAATGAAGAAATACTATAACTAGTTAATAATGATCTTATGTCTATATGAACTCAAAAGATCAACATTTTAAGATTAGTGAAATACGAGGGCCTGTAGATATGTATTGGGACAACAGAAAATGATTATTCATAGAAACGTTTTGTTTATCCCAGCTTCTCAAGGTATATCCCATGGCACTGAATGCAGCGTTCCATTCTGTGGAACAACTTCTGGAAGCATCCATGCCACTCTGTTTCCGGCACTGCAGATAACTGTTTTTCATATGCTGAAACTGCTTTTTCGTGATGTTACACCATGTATTAATTAATTGAGTGTACAGACAAACAAGTACTATGCATGCTGTGTGACTGTTACACCACATAATAAGGGTATAGAGTAGAAAACTGGGGGAATACCTCACACACTGCAACCTACACAGATCTATTGTGGCTAACAACTCTCAGGAGGAAGGGATGAAATGAGGAATCTGCAGGACAGGCAACAGAAACACACAGAAGTCCCAATATTTCCAAGCACCATGACCCATCCCATTGCTGTGGCCACCTATCGATCTGGCAACTCTCTAGGGTCTACAGGGAATAGTCTTTACCTTGTGCATGCATCTACAACAAATGTCTGGCACTGCCAATCGGCATAAGCCTAGAAGCACACCTGAAAATGGGGAGGAAATGGAATGACAGGGAAATGATAGAAAGGCAATCGTGGTATTACAGTACCCCAGCATTCAAGTGAAAAGCACTGAAGGGGAAGCACCGAAAAACCCAAGTCAGAGTGTCCAATCAATGGGGATTTAACCTACGAGTATGAGTTGCACACATACCATGTATTCAGTAGACAGATAAACAAGTATTAAAAATGTATGCCATATCACTATTACACTATGTTTTAATTAAGTGGATAGATAAACATGTATTAAAAACATACGTCATGTGTCTGTTACACTGCATTTTACAAACACACATTAAAAATGGAAACGTGACTGTTACATACTATACTCTGGTGTTTTTCATGGTTAATCTGTGAGTAGTGACCATGCTTGGTGTTGTGGAATCTCAATTAAAAATATTGAATTACTTCATAATCACCAACAACTGAATTATTCAACAGTTTCTGTCTGCACTAAGTGTAAAATTTGCTTTACCGACTGTACTTGTGCTTCAAAGTGATAGGCCCATTGATTTGGTTTACCCAACTAATAAGATTGGAGGAATATAAGACCCTGCCTCTAGCAAACTAATCTAAAACATGCATTTTCCCATGACAATAATTTTAATTCAATTTGCCAATATATAAATACTAGCATCTGATGGAGAGATTTCGAAACCAATAGTGACTCCCCACTAAATCCCCACAACCTGTGCATGGCATACTATATTCACCAACAATCATGCTGTTATGGATTTGAACGAATGAGTAAATTTATTTGGTAATTTAAATTGCAAAGTTGGGGGTGGGAGGGGGGTGTATATTAAGAACAACTAATCTTAACCTTTTCACAGAGTTGGACATCACAGGATTTAAACCTTGCTGTCCTTTGGCAGTCACATTGACGGCTCAGGCTAGAATCACTAGAATCATGGCTTGTTAAGTCACTGAAGGGAAACTTTGTATGCACTTTCAATTGAGAGAATAGGTTGCGCCACCTGTTAGGATTATGAAGAAGCAATTTCAAAGAGCTGTCTGTTTTATAGTGGTTTTTTCAGCTAAAAATACAAAGGCTTCCATATGCATTTCACTCCACATAAATAGAAATGATTTTAAAATTAAAAAATATCTTAGCAAGAAGGGGTCAACAAGTGGAAAATATCTCAGCAGTGAAAGAGTTAAGGCTGCAGTAATGCCATTGACTGGCACAAATTATAATCATACTAATTTGTTCATTCTACACCCTATACTAATTAAATCACAAAATAAATGTCCACCAATAAGATTAACATACTACATGAATTAGGTGGTGGTAGGTCCCATCACACTTAATCTCACTTGTCACCCTCAATTAGGTAATAAAAGGAAAATAAATCAAGCAATAACTGTGGTCAAGTAATTTAAGTTATAATAGCATATGATGAATTTTGGAGGTCAAATTGCATAGTTTGATTTATGCCAGCAACACCACCATAAATTTAATTATTTAGTTTGAATTCAAAGTAACGTTAAACAAGTGTTTAGAGTATACACCACAAATTATGTAGTGTGTGCTGCAATACAATAACGGCAATTTATAGTTTTACTGAGCAGATTCTGAACATAATTTATAAGGGAAATGAATGTGTAGGGTTACTCTTAGACTTAACAAGGCATTTGAAATGGTTCAAAATAATATTCTATAACATAAACTGCAGTTACACAGAATAAGAAGAAAGGGCAGGAATGGTTTCAATCTTATTTGTGACTGCAAACATATGGTTGAAATAGCAAATAATGATGGGAAAAATGTTTTAAAAAGTTTTACCACCAAAATGCAAAATACTAATCATGGTTCTATATTAGAGCCAATTTATAATCTTTATAAATGAGTTTTCAAGACACATAATTACATATGTTAACATGTTTGCAGATGATACTAACACAATTTTGGAAGGATCAGAGGATAAAGAGAACCTAGTAATCAGAATGGAGTACTAGTTTAATAAAAACAAATTACTTATTCATTCTTCAAATACAGCACTAATTGGGTTCAGGCATAAGAAAAGTAAGCACGTGAATACTATTGACCTTCAAATATATAGAAAAAAGGCACAAATTAATCACAAAAAGTGTTCAGACATATGGCTAGATTAACATCTAGATTGCAGAACCCATATAGCTAACTTAACCAAATAAAACAGCCTCTATTTTTCATCAAGGGGAATGAAGAAAGAATTAGATACGAATACTATAAAAACTTTACATTTTGCAAATGCAGAAATTCTACTGAGATATGGAATAACATTTGGGAGAAATGGTAAAGACAGGTATTTGGTTTTTAAGACCCCTCCCCCCAAAAAAATAATTAGAACCATTACAAATATTGGTAAAATTGACTTGTGTAGGACAGTTTTTACAAAATTAAAACTATTAACTGAGCCCAGTTTGTATTTATACATCACATTATGTTATGTAAAGCAAAATATTAATACTTCTGTCACAAATGAAGATATTAATTCTCACAATACTAGAAACAAACCAAATTAAGAGTTATTAAGTATTAAACATCCTTGTCTGCAAAAGAGGTAAAGTATTGTGGGACTATGCTACATAGTTAGTTGCCAGCAAATGTTAAAGAACAGTCAATGCATTGTTTCGAAGGAAATTCTAAGGGTTTGCTACACACATAGCATAGATAAGTTTCTGGACTCAATTTAATGACTAATTAAATTTATTATCATTTAAACTGATATAAGGATAATTTTGTGTTAATTAATGTAATCTGATGAAACCATGTATACTTTGATATATTAATGGTGAATAAATTTGAATTTGAATTTACAAATATAAATATAGAAATGTTCTGATAATTCTGTGTATTGAAACTGTTGCTACTGCTCAAGTTATAATCCTCCACAAATTACATGAAACAGGTGCAAGAGATTTCTTTCTAATGTCTTTCACCTTACTCCTCTTAGGATCCATTCAAAAAATAAAGGAAAAGATAGTACACTTGGGCCTGGCCCACTCAGTATGTTCTGTGGCAGTAAAATGGTTGTGTTCCTCTTCTTCGTGATAATTTCCCTACAAAACCAGACAACCTAAAAAGGATGATCAGGTGGTTTCCAGGCTTTCGAAGTGAACACACTTATTATGAACAGCTGTAATAGGATATTTACTACATCCTATTTCACCACTTTTAATGCATTGCCAAGTAAAAAAGCTTTTCCAAAATAAAATACATTCCTCTAACATTGCACCAATTAGCTCCAATGTTTTTGTTAGCACTACACTATGAATGTTGCAAATAAATTGCTATTCAATTTTGTAAGCCAATCACAGTTTTGGTTGAAAAGCAACAAAAGAAAGATACTTGAAAAATTGGAGTAGAAAAAGGTTATAACTATTCCATGTGTATTTATTTATTCATACACTAAGCTAGGAACAAACTCAAATTATTATTCCTATGCTTCAGCACACCAGTGCAATTCAATTTCGGAATTTATGGTTACATTTTAACGAACATAAGTTGATGCGACATAAGCATAACACGGTATACATTATGAATCAGCTGAGCAAATAATCGTATATAATGTGCTTACTTAACTTCATTTCTTAACAATTAGGTACATCTTAACAGCCAAATCCGCTTCTGGATCATAGGAGAACTGGCGTTTATTCTGTGATGCGAAATTTAATTTTAACGTGACGCAGAACCCTTTAAAACCGTACAGTTTGCGATGACTATCCAATGAAAAGTTTTCACCGACTACAGTTCAACAGGTTTGTATGAATGGCAAAATCAAGAAAAACCCGGACAGTTTTTACACACACCATCATCATTTAGCATTCAACGCAATACAACATTCCGTCAGATCATCGCTGCGCTGCTTCCCCTCCTTGTCCAGATCTTCCCATAACACATGGGGATGTTTTTACCAAGTGCGCACGCACCGGAGGTTGAAAATCAAGCTGAACCCAGGAGTCCAACTCCTCTCTTCCATTATTTATTGTTATAGCTATTAAGTATTGTTAATTTAAAAAAAAAAGTTGGTCATAACCGGCCTTGTACTTCCTCCTTAAAAACAGCTGTTGGCTCATGGAGCCTTAATGAGAATGAATAAAAACTAAATTGCATTTCTAATAGCAGTTTAAGGACCCGTTCAATTTTAAGGATATTTTCTTTTTGACTGGGGAAGAAGCTTAGTTTGCATAATCTTGAAAATGTTTCCGATATCTCCTGGAGAACCATGGGACAACTTTCTCTAGCTTATCAGAGCAGTAAAAGCGCAAAATAGGTTTATAGGTTTATAATTTTTCGAAAATCAATATATCCCAATCAGATTACCATGCCCTTGATTAAAAGCATTGCACTCCTATTTTGATCTTAATGTGCGGCGATCTACTCAGAACACACAACATTTATACCATAAATCATTAATCTACGCTATATCGTTCATAGAAAAAAAAACTGAATAGCACCTCACTTCTATTCTGAGACATTTCATTATCTTTTCTTCTAAGCATAAATCCAGAGCTTCCGAACTGAAAATAAATACACCATTCTTTGCTTCAAGTGCGCAAAGCCTACAGCAATTCTCTAGACACTTCACCGCTGGCGCCATGTTTGTTCTCGTTCTTGTTTTATTTGGCGCGGCACTGTTGGCTAATGATGGGCCACAGTGATGGGCACTGCAGAATAATCGAATACATTGTATGTAGTTAATTATTCTGTGATTCGAATACTTGAATTGAAAGTTTCTTTCGAGTACAGGTTCTGGAATACTGCAATCACTCACTAATTCCGTTGTAGTATTCGCTAATTGAAATTACTTTCATTCAAATACAAGTACTCTGATACTGCACTATGATATCGTCACTCTTCAGTTCTCACCATAATTGTTGTCGAATAAAGCATTCAATGATGCTCGGAAAATACAGCTGTTGTGCTCAAGAATTAGTCATTATTGACCACTTTCTAATGCGCGTTAATGACTTTATCATAGTCATGAAGTAAGATTTAGCACAATAATACTTATTTTTATAGACTCAGATTAATGGGAGTTTTATATACAAATATGAGCTATGTTTGAAGTGGCTTATCGTGAAGTTACAAATGTTTTCATGTAAAGCATAGATAGGGGGAACCGGCACTTTGTGTCATTTCCCCTACATCGTAGTTTTAACCCGCTCCAGTGCCTCACAGCAGCTAGCTACCAGGCCACGCCTGCCGCTATTGTCTGCCTCAGACAATCGGCCAGTCCCAGTCCTTCAGATTGTGTCTGTAAGTGGAGAGGGTAAATACTCCATTGCACTGCTGACACCCCTCTTCACCATGCCTGATGTAAAGAGTTGTTTGACTGACTTGGAGAGATTTTATTGAAAAAGAGTCAATATTCCACTGTCATTCAATTTTCAGCTATGTTTAAAGTTTCAAGTCCCTAGCTCATCATAAAGTTTAAAAATTTGTCCCAAGTAAAGGATAGTTTGGACTGGAGAGATTTTCTTGAGAGTTAATATTGCATTGACATCCAGTTCTGAGCTATGTTTAAAGTACAAGTCGCTAGCCCACCGGGAAGTTAGTTTAACCAAACTCGAAATTTTCGAAAACCTTTCAATTTAAAGGGTGGTTTGGGGTGGGCGATTTGCTTAAAGTGAGCTAATATTGAAGTGTCATACGGTTCTGAGCTATGCTTAAAGTTTCAAATCTCTAGCTCATCGGGAAATTAGTTTAAGCAAAATCAAAATTTTCGATAAATGTTCCATGTAAAACTTCGAGTGGAAGGATTTTCTTGAAAGCGACATAATGTTGCGCTGTCATCTAGTTTTGAGCAATGCTTAAAGTTTCAAGTCTTTAGCTCATCGGTAACTTAGTTTAAAATTGACTGCAGTTTAAAACTGCTTGCAAAATTTGTACGAACAAACAGACGGTCAAGAGAGTAGGTTAACAAAAACGTTTCAACATAAATCAAAACAAAAAGAGTTCGTATCCAATATTCAGAGCTTTCTCCACCCATTATCAGCTAAATTGTATTCTTTATTCATCATACCATGTCCTCATAAAGCTGGATCTCTCTTGCCAGAAAGTATTTGAACTTGCCGTAATGATAGACAGCCCTTTTAAGACAACTTTAATGTTTTCTTTCCTATTTTTCACGAATTCGTGCTAAAAACTATATTACTCCTCATAGTGTCAAAACATTCATTGATGGTGACAATAAAGGCTTCAGCCCAAATTGCACATTAATTAGTCTTTCCGAAAGGACTAAAGCTACGATAAAATTATTTGACATAAGCTGAATGTTTTCATGAGCTCCATATTTTTCCCTCGATAATATTTACGTTATGCATTACGGGTTCCCAATTACATAATATTATCGAGGATGATGAGAACTTCAAATGCTGATTTACAGAAAATTAAAGAATACACACTTTATACATTATGCCAGTGCTACAATTATTCGTCAGAGGTGTCTTGATAAAACAAAAATAACAAAATAGCCAGTCATTTCTGTTGGGAGGATATCTCAGTCTGAAGTGCTTAAACGGTGTCTGAGCAACAATATGAAATTTTGTATGTACCCCGCAAATGGCCTTTCACTTGTATTGTTCACACACACACACACACACACACACACACACACACACACACACACACACACAAACACACACACATCAACACACACACACCAACACACACACACACACATGCACGCGGACCTTTTTCTACAAATGCTTTCTTTGAATTCAGGGAGACCCAAAGCATGTACCTGCGATAAAATCTCGACCTAGAATTTTTGGTTGCAATACAATACTTCCTTTTACCTATTATAGATAAGTGAGAGAGAAAGCAAAAATAATAAACGCAGTGTTAATTAATGAAACAATATTTTCTAGAGTAGGGGCGCAGTATCACTATATTATGGAATAAAGGCACCTCCAAATCGGAACTCTGAATGCCACTAGAAATACTCTACCGCACAACAGTAGGTGGGTTCTTTAGAGGGAGGGGGAAGTAAATGGAGCGGCTTCGATATGCAATGCAGCTACCTATACTGAAATGAGTAAGCTACGGTGAGTGAATCTGTATTCATAAACTAGCATTATCTATGGAAATGTCTCTTAAATATTGATAGCAAACGATCTGAGGCATGTATACTCTGAAATTGGTACATTTTTAAAAACTTCTATGCCAGTTAGACCTTAGAACTTACTGTTCAGAAACGTGTTAGTTTGTAAATTTGATACTTCTGGTTGCAACTCTGACTTAACTTTCATTATGGCTGCTGTGAAAACATTTGCAAACAGGCTGAAGTCATTTGTTGACGATATATAAATCTTTGTTCTTGCAAATCCCTTTCACGTTTTTCCAAGACATTAATGCAATTATTTGTTTGTTCTTCAGGAATGTGTATTTGAAACTGCAGGCGTACAACATAATGGACTTTTTTCTCCTTTAGGATCGACGTAAATGAATTATTTATTGAGCACCAAATCTTACATACCTTGAGCTACTACCTTTTCACCAATCTTATCCTGCAACCACCCTGCTCTTTAATTTATATTTTCAAATTTATTTAATCTCCCATCTTTATTCGCTTTCCCTCTTTCTCAACTTTACTTGTCAGCTCCATTATTGTAACCCTTATTAATCAATTTACGTTACACACTTCACTAATCTTCATAGTCCAATTTCACTACTCTACTATAACCTCACTTTCACAGCATATACAAACCTTCTGCTCCTTCGTTTACAGATTAACAACCATTTTCTTAACCTGGTTACTTTCGGCGAAATAACTTTCTCTCCTGTTCAGTTCTCCATCCCCTTTCCCCAGCTTCTTTGATCGATTAGTCATTTCATCCCTCATTTTTTTTTCTGAAGCTATTATTGAGTTCACACTTCCTTCGTTTCCTCCTAACTATCCACTTTTATCGTCTGCCATCCTGGTTCTTTCCCATCTTTCCTTTGAACTCCACTGTACACTATATGCCCACCTTGCGTTTTACTTACACTTGACCTTGACGTTGCACTTGTAGTTCGATCCACACCCCCTGCAAAATTATTAGTCATCTCCTCACCAACCAATACACCGGACGAATCACTTCCTCCTGCTTGATCATTTCCCCACCTTTCTTGGTTCAATGACTGCTGTTCCTGTTTCTGCCTGTTAGATCCGTTTTTTCTCTCTGCCTACTGGTCAACTGTGTGTAGCTTGAAGTTTCTGATGCGTGGATTTCAATGCCCTTGTACTAAGCATGGGCTGACTGAAGTCTCTTCTGGAAAACCAAAGCTCAACTTTGACCAGGATACCCTCTTCTACATACTGCAGCTAGGCGATGGCAGCACATTGCGGGGATATGAATATCTCCTAGACGGGTTTGCAGCCCTTTTTAGTCCTGTAGAACCGCTAGCAGATCCCGCAGTAAATGTGGGCAATTTCATCACCGCAATGGGCAGGCTCGCCATGCAAATGTGGCAACGACAAAACTCTCTGACCCATAAACATACACTAATGACAACAAACAAAACGAACAAAATGGCGAACATCAGCACACACCAACACAACACCACCAACCAATATAAGCTACTATACTGGAAGGATAGAGGGGTACGGACCAGAGCACAAGAACTCAAACACTACCTATACACCAATAACATCGCCATAGCACTTCTAAACGAAACCTTCCTGACACCCAAAGCACGCTTCTCATTGCCGGGGTACAAAATTTACAGAACCGACCGAAAAGACGGGCGGGCTGGTGGAGATACAGCAATTGCAGTCCAAAATGACATCCAACACTCCCAAAAGCACATCCCCCAACTTCACACCATGGAAGCAACTGACACTTCCATTAACATCTCCAATCAAGCTGTAACCGTAGCGAGCATCTATGTCTCACCCAATCAACTTGACATCAGAGACATTGACACACTAACCAATCTAGATAACGTACTATTAGCCGCAGGCGACTTCAATGCAATACACCCATCGTGGGGATATTCCCCTAGTAACACAGCAGGGAACACATTATATAATCACATGAACCACGTAAACAGCGACTATTTCATTGCATATATGGACCCCCCCACGTACATACCCACAAACAACAAACACACACCACACACACTAGACATTGCACTCATGAAAAGCACTACATTCAGGTATGACATTCAAGCCATAGACGCTCTAGCCTCAGACCACTTAGCAGTACAACTGAATATCCACGGAACACCAAAACTTAACCGTCAACAACCAATAAGAAACTTCCATCATGCAAATTGGGACCCCTTCAGACTACACCTAGATGCCGCCCTTCCCCCAGCCATGCCCCTCTGCTCTCATGAAGAGGCAGATCAGGCCGCGGTCAACCTCCAAGAGGCGATACAGGCGGCCATTACAGCCTCTGTCTCACTGAGACTCCCCCCCCCCCCCAAGCACGAATTTCATTACCCACCGCATCTATTAGCCCTAATGAGGGAAAGTGACCACGAAAGGCGCAAGTGGCAACGAACAGGAATCCTGGTACACAAGGTAAACACAGCCATACTAAACAGCCAAGTAAAAGCGCGATTGTCACAAATGGCATAACATCAATGGTATCACACCCTAGCGCAGCTCAGACCGGGAGGGGTCGCGGTCTGGCAGCTAACCAAAAGAATTGTCAAAGAGCCACTACATACCCCTCCACTCAAAAAACCTGACAATAACCATGCGGAACACGACACAGATAAAGCAAATATTCTAGTCGAGACACTAACTGACGCCTGCACCCCTAACCAGACACCGGTTAATCCCGACCACAGCACCGCACTCGAAACCAACATGCGCAACGTGCTAACACAACCAGGCCACAATAAGAATAAAAGAACAAATGTAGGGGAACTTCGCTGGATAATCAAGCATCTTCAGGATGCCAAGGCCCCTGGGCCTGACAAAATACCAAACTTAGTACTCAAACACCTAACCACAGCGGCGTTTGAAAATCTTTGCAACATCTGCAACTAGTGCCTAGAACAAGGGTACCTCCCAACCACTTGGAAAACCGCAGATGTATTAATGTTCCCCAAACCGGGCAAAGACAGCTCAAACCCAGTGAACGATAGGCCCATAAGCCTACTCAAGACCAGCAGTAAGGTAGCAGAGAAGGTAATACTCAAAATAATCACCGCACACATCAAAAGACATGATATTATTATTCACGAACAATTCGGCTTTCGGGCACACCACTCTAGCACACTGCAAATCGCACGAAATGTTGAATAATTCCCCAAGGTTTCAACCAAAACAGGTCTACAGGGATAGTATTTATAGATATACAACGGACATTCGATACAGTCCATCATCCGGGACTCATACACAAGCTTAAAGAAGTAAACCTTAACGATAGCATGATAAAACATTTAGCGCACCACCTCACGAACAGGACCTTCACAGTATTCATACATGACGCTACCTCTGACATCAGAACACTCAGAGCAGGAGTCCCCTAAGGGAGTTTAACCGGGCCGACACTGTTTAATCTCTACATCAATGATATACCTAAGACGAACAATACAGTACTCTCGATCTCCGCGGACGATATAGCTATAGCAGCGCAATCCTGGAAACAAGAGTTGGTAACAAGCAGACTACAAACTGCACTCAACGAACTTGAACCCTGGCTTAACCAATGGCGCATACGGGTGAACACGGCAAAAACACAGGCGATACCTTTTTTCCAAAAATACTTAAACACGCGAACCGGAACGCTCCGCTTAAGCTTTATGGGGAAAACATTAACTGGACCAATAAAGCCAAATATTTAGGCCTTACCCTCAACTCCAAGCTCACATTTGCAGAGCACGTAAACATAATACGCCAGAAGGCCAACGTCCAACTGTGCAGGTTGTACCCCATCCTAAATAGAAATTCAACACTCTGTAAGCAACTAGGCCTGGCCCTTTATAAAACGCACATACGCCCCATATTCACATATGCCGCACCGGCGTGGGGGCACTGCGCCAAGACACATAAAAAACTGCAAACGCTGCAAAACCAAATTCTCCGAACCATTTCTAAAGTTCCACGAACGGTCCCGCTGGATGTAATACACAGCGAAATGAAAATGCATACAGTAGAGGAATTCATTAAGAGACTAGCTCATAATATGTATGAAGCCGCTAAAAAGAATCACAATCATCTCATCCGGCAACTGGGACAGTACACAACAGATGCTAACAAGCATAAAAGGCCCCTATCGCTCTTCGACAGAACAATCCCGGTCAATAAACACGCCGCAGACACAGAAAGAGATATAGCCAGACACCTCAACGCTTTAGTACCCCCATAACACCCAACAGCCAGACAGCCCTCAAGTCCCCGGATGGATGATCTCCCCTACCGGGGCGAATAGGGCTGAAAGGGCAACCCCAACGATTACGACCCCTAGCTATTCCAAAGGTCACAGGCAAACATCCACAGTGTAAATATTGTAAATAAACAAAGGCAAACCAAAACAAAAAAAATTTTTAAATAACAAAAAAATTCACGTATGAAATCAATAATACCTAATAATAATAATAATAATAATAATAATAATAATAATAATAATAATAATAATAATAATAATAATAATAATAATAATAATAATAATAATAATAATAATAATAATAATAATAATAATAATAATAATAATAATAATAATAATAATAATAATAATAATAATAATAATAATAATAATAATAACAATAACAACAATAACAACAATAACAACAACAATAATAATAATAATAATAATAATAATAATAATAATAATAATAATAATAATAATAATAATAATAATAATAATAATAATAATAATAATAATAATAATAATAATAATAATAATAATAATAATAATAATAATAATAATAATAATAATAATAATAATAATAATAATAATAATAATAATAATAATAATAATAATAATAATAATAATAATAATAATAATAATAATAATAATAATAATAATAATAATAATAATAATAATAATAATAATAATAATAATAATAATAATAATAATAATAATAATAATAATAATAATAATAATAATAATAATAATAATAATAATAATAATAATAATAATAATAATAATTTATAATAGTTAATAATAATTTGTAATTAACTATACCATGAGCTGGATACAGTTCAGAACTGGATTGTAAGCAATACTTCACTGACTTTTACTAAAATCCCTCAATTCCAAACTGCCCTGGTAATGGAAAAATTTAACATTTTCATTTTCTCGAAAATGGCTTTAACGATTTTGATTAAAATAACATGTTTAGGACATTTTCATGACAAATAAAATTCATATTTCTTGAATTTGCCGGTAATAGTCTTTGAAGTCCTTTAAAACTTTAAATTTAGCACAGAACTGAATAAAAAAACACAGACAGACAATGTTTTTTTAGTTTTAATTATTTAAGCAAAAAGTTAAAACAATTCTAGTATATCACGTTTTTAAAACGAAGCAAAGGTGTAAAATAAACTCATGTATATAAAATACAGATTCCTAACTCCGTACAGATTGTCCTGAAAATTTGTGAATGTGAATTTTTAATGGCTATGAAAATGCTTGTAGAATGTAAAATGACAAACGTTTTAATTATAGAATATGACGCCTTTAATCCCAGACATTTAATTTCCATCATCGCTGCGAGTTCGTCTGCATTTAAGACCTTAATGATGGATTCTTTACACTGAGATTACTTTCTTACGACCAAGTCTAAGAGAAATGTTGGAATGATATTTTCTTTGGACTTAGAGGCACATTTTCGCCCCCTCAATCTTGTAGACAGGTATGAGCTGGCAAGTCGACCCTTGAGATCACCTGGCATAACCTACCGATAAGCTTTCTTGCCTTCCCAACGCGGCTAGAAATAGGTGGCTTGCAAAACATTTGGGGCCGGCTGTACATCTAAATGCAACGTTTCAAACAACCTAAATAACTACATAAAGTAGTTTTTTATTTGCGAGTATCACTGGCACACTAAGAAGCACTGTTCTCTTCATATATCAAACTTGTATCTGTACTATATATCCTTTCAAGTAGTTCTGAAGGAAAGCATTCCTAAGATTTACGCACTGTAGGAAAAGTTTTGCTTGGGGACGCAGCCAAGTTGCAGGTAAACAGTGACGACTGATAACTAGAGCGAGGACATATATCCACTGAAGAAGAAATCAGGTTGACTGCACGGCGAATTGCTTGCCTGACGTCATCGCTGCTACCTCGGGCTGAGGGGTGAACAGCGTGCTCTGGTTCAGTATGATAGCTGTACCGTACAGATAAGGGAATGTTATTTTCTGTGCAATCCGTGTTTACATACGAGGTGAATAATGTCTTCAGCTTTAGGTGATGGTAAATTAAATCAGTTATTGGAAGAATTTGGAATGAATAATTTCGTATTGAATGGTGATACGATACAACGTAAGTTATGTTATTCACAAATCAGAGATTCCAAGGAGAAACGGAAATTGTTGAAGCAACATTGCAATACCAAAAAACCATAAAGCGCTTATTGCAGCATAAAAGAATAAAGAGCACGACCATTTATCACTTCAATCGGAGTTTTTTGAAGACATGTGCAAAATGTTGGTACGTAGTAACATACCATCTTATAAGGTAGAACATGCTGAATTTAAAATCTTAATAAAGAATACACTAAGCGGGAGCCTCCCAGTGCAACAACCCTACGTAAATAGTATCTATCAAAATGTTATGATAAAGTTTTGGCTCAAATTCGGCAATCTGTGGGTGACAATAAAATTTGGATTTCCATAGACGAAACTCTGGATTCTGTGGGGAGGTTTGTTGCAAATGTAATTTTGGGAGTACTTTCGCCAGATAGACCTACTAAATCATTTCTATTGACGTCTGAAGCTATTGATAAGGTTAACCACAAAAGTATTGTCGAAATGTTTCAAAAGAGTCTAATTTTGCTGTGGCCAGAGGGGATCAAAACTGATAATGTACTACTTTTTCTGACAGATGGTGCAAGCTACATGCTAAAAGCAGCTAAAGAAATTAAAACTACACATTATCCCGACATGGTACATTTAAAGTGCATCGCTCACGGCCTTCATTGAAATGATACGCTTCTGGTACAGTGATGAGGACAGCTTCATTGCTAATCTGAAACAAAAAATTCTGAAAGCCCCAAGCAGGTCACTGATTTTCAAAGAAATGGCCCCTAGAGTCCCTTTACCTCCCCAGCCCGTTGTAACTCGATGGGGTAGCTGGCTAAATGTTGCTGTATATTATGCAGATTATTATGATAAAATGATTAAAGTAATCAATGTTTTGGATAGTGAAGACAGCTGTGCCATTAAATCTGCTCAGTCACTAATTTCAGGCAATTTACGTAAACATTTGTTATTTATTAAAAAGAATTTTCCAGATGTAACCAAAACTATTCTGCATTTACAATCAAGAAATCACAAACTGTCATATTCTTTACAATTGATAGACGAACTTTATATGAAAATTGAAAATGTAGATCCTGCAGCTGTAACCGAAGCAGTGCAAAATAAACTGAAAACCGTGTTGGAGAGAAATCCTGGTTACGCCACAATGGTTCATATACAAATTCGTTTACAACAGCTAGACAAAATGACATCTACGCATGACGAACACAATGCACAATATCTTACGTTTGCTCCCGTTACATCATGTGACGTTGAGAGAAGTTTCTCGCTGTATAAACATTATTTGGATGACAAGTTTTACTTTGAACAATTTAAAAAAATGTATTGTTCACTGCAATGTTTTTGAGGAACGAATAGATGACGATATGAACTGATGTAAATGGACTAGAGCTTCTTACACAGCCCTGCCAGTTTATTTACGTGTTCTGAACACCCGTGCTTCGCCGTCTGCCAGTCACCACGGGGCGTGTATAGTACGAGCGCGCAAACATGGTAGGCGATGGGATATTTATCCTCGCTCTACTGATAACCATCCTATTGTTGATACGTGTTACATCATTTGTGGTCCGCAACTTTCAATACTTGCGCAGTTGTGCCCGGAACTGCGTGCAACCTAGACACCGCTGTCCTATACAGTGATTCATGTACGGTCGATACTTTTCAGAATGAATTGCGTACGTTTACTTTAAAAAAGTATAGCTTAGAAGCTTTCAACAGGAATTATATTAAGTATTGGAGAATTGTTTCACCCCAAGGTAAAATGGCAAATGTACAGGTCATTACAAATGGTTGACTCGGTTTCAGCAATTCGCTGTAGCTATACTATTTCGCATATTATCGCAGAAATTTACAGGCATCTAGAAAAACTCAAATCCTGTTTTCCTTCTTTCACACATTACAACTGTTCCGTACGTGCCCCCACTGATTCTGCAGATATCAAGTCGATAATAAAGTTCTATCATATTCGGTTCAGCATGTCCCTAGCAGTCTTTCAAAAGGACTGATGATGCGAACTCGCAGTGCTGGTTGTTCAGTGTGTAGAGAACGCTTAAACACTAAACTTTTGAAATAATCCCACGCATGATATCAAGTGCTGATCATCATCCATTCCACGACGGATCTATTGGTTAGTCAATCTTTTGTTTGAGAATTCAAGAACATCGTAAACTGCGCATGCCATTGCCGAATGGATTTGGCAATTGATGGATCGATCTTGTTGAACTTCTATCTGAAGTGTCGTTGCACTGTTCCGATGCGAATCAAATTCAAGAAAACAAGCTTTCTCGGGGCCTGCCTTGCCATTTTGACCACAGAACCCCTACTTAAGCTATCACCCCTTTAATTCGTTATACATTCTCATGACTTGGATCAGCCAATCAGAATTATCACCTTTCCCAACCAAGTACATCAGTGCTCCCCGTACTCCTGCAGAACTAGCAATGTTGTTACCCAGATCCCTCTTCAAGTTTCAACCTCTCTTGTTATTGTTATTCTTAGTCTTATTCCTATTACTATTACCATCACCATTACCAATACTACTACTAATACTATTACTAATACTAATACCTCCTATTACCATTAGCATTACCATTACCAATATTACTACTAATACTAATACCATTACCATTACCACCATCATCATTACTATTAGTATTACTATCATCATCATCATCATCATCATCATCATCATCATCATCATCATCATCATCATCATCATCATCATCATCATCATTATTATTATTATTATTATTATTATTATTATTATTATTATTATTATTATTATTATTATTATTATTATTATTATTATTATTATTATTATTATTATTATTATTATTATTATTATTATTATTATTATTATTATTATTATTATTATTATTATTATTATTATTATTATTATTATTATTATCATTATCATTATCATCATCATCATCATCATCAAGAAATACATTGTATGATATCTTTTTTTAAGAAACTGTTTCAGGGAATGCACAACTGAAATTGTTATTTTCTATTATCAATCCAATCTGTCTGATATTTGAACCATATATTTGTCTTGTAATGTTAAAACAGTTTTATGAATTTAAAGGCAAGATCTTCAGTAGTTTTTATTTATAAATTTTCAAAAATGCAAAATAATGGGTACAGGCAAAATTCAGTACGTGGTGCAATGTTTTAAAAAGAAGAGAATTAAAACTTTTTTTGTTGCTTCTAAAGTATGAAACTACAAATTTTACATATAGTTTCTTTCTGACATTTTTAGTTTATGGCAAAAAAATTGGAATTTTTATGACTATTTTTTTCGATTTTAGGATGAATTGTTATATTAAAAAAATTGTAGCTCAAAAAATTTTTATGATACAGAAAAATTATGACACTTTTGTTTACTTAGGTTTTGAAAATAAGCATATAAAATTTTAAACTGATTGGATGAAAATTGCATCGTGGCATGCATTTTCAATATGCAGAAATGCTAAAAAATTTAAATGCCTGAAATTTAACTTTTAAAATTATGATCATATTTTGGTTATGTTTCACACCTTGAAACTGGTTAAATTCCCCCAAGCTCATGTGTTGGACCTTCCTGCCTCCTTTTCCTTTGTTGTGCAACACTTTTCTTCAATTTTAGCTTCCTCCTAGATGTTTTGGCTGATTTCTGTGTCGAAGCAGAGGCATGTTGCAAGCGTCTAACATCTCTCCCATGGGTTATCTTCAGAGACGCAGGTGAAAGTGAAGTGCCTTTGACTTTTGATGACAACTTCAATGAAGATGAGCTCCCAAAGTTGATTCTAATTTGTTCTTACTTTAGAATCTTGTTGCTTCACTGTTAATAGCTTCAATTTTTCCTTATTTAATCCCAAAGTTGAATTCAGCAACTGCCTTAGACACAGCAATTTGAAGTCTCTTCAATGAAACAAAAACTTCCTTAGGACACTAAATTCTTCCTCATTCAATTTTACTTGATTCGTTGAGCAATATGGACAAAATTTTGACAATATTTCAAAGTCAACTACTAATCCAGTGAGAACATCAATTACAAATCCCATTCCATATAATGATGAATGTCCTCTCTTCATCCAGGTACAATCGTAAGACACAGTTATGTCAATTATGTCACTGTCTCTTAGGGTAGCATCCATGTCGATGTGAGCCTGCCTTACTGCAGCATATGCTTTCTTCAGCACCTCTTTTGTGAAATCAGCATTGGTCTTTGCTATGTGTGTGACATGCTTACTGTAAGTGGTTGATGAAAGGCATGACAAACCCATTCCAACACATTTTTTTTCTAAATCCTAAGGTCCTGCACCAATACTTTAAAAAGGAAGTAACCATCCTACGATTCACTTCGAATGGAGGCCTGACACTGTCACCACTGTGTACTCGAGGGCTCGATGAAACTTCTTTTATTGTAGTTTTGCAGCTTTCACTGGTTACTAATATTTTGAAGGCAAAGCCAGAGATTTCTGAAGTTTGTACTTTTAGTGCTGGTTTGCTACATTGGGTGCGCTTCATGCCTTTGTATAACTGTTCCCATACACTTGCATGAACTAGACTAAAATCAGTGAGAGGCATACCTGGGTTGACAGAAGCTTCAAATGCTGCAAGATTTAATTTTCTCTCACTGGCAGTTGTTGATGGCAAAGGTAAGGTTCTTATGCAGCTTGTAGATGCTTCAGCTTCATTGTTTTCTCCTGACATTTCCAAATGTTCACTGTGTATTGCAGCTGTCATTTCGCTTTTCGCACTTGGTTTCCAACGCTTGTTTATTAAATTTGTAGCCTTACTGTAAAGTTTAGAGCCCTTCTTGCGTTTGTCACACAGCCTATTCATGTTCTGTTCTAATAAACGACTCTCTAATGAAAGATTTAGCTAACAAAAAGCCAGCTGTACACTAACCTGACTAACCTAAACTACACACACTACCTACTTATCTTCCCTATTAAAGTTTATACTATCTAAAAGCTATACTTATATTTCTTATACATAATTAAATATGCAGCAATAATAATATCTAAACCACATATATGCCTAGTGCGGCTGGTCATCCTAAGGTCTCACACAGATTGCCTCGGCTGAGATCTTATCTCGTGGGTGTTGAAGAACTAATAACCACAGTTATTGTTGTGAAACCTTTTTTATTCCAGTCCACAGTAAATGCTACTCTTCCTACCATATACCCTTTGTTATTGAATTCGTCACTGACTTTTCCTCGCGGTACTGGCCGGCGCTGATACTAATGTTGCAGGGGTGTTGTAATAATGTCGGAGTGTGTTGTAGGGCTCTCGGTGTGTGTTGTAGGACTCGCGGGGTATGTTGTAGGACTCCCGGGGTGTATTACAGGACTGGTCAGGGTGTATTACATGACTGGGGTTTTAAAATGCGTGTTCGCTGGTTTTATAACTTTCCCATTTCCCCTGACTATACCCTTACTTTCTGACCACGCGGTTGCCGTGATTGGTGGAAATTCATATTGTGCGCGGGGCTCCCGAATTTCCGCCTATAGGCATGCCTTGCTGTGGCGGGAGTTCCAGGAGGGGATTCCGCCTCAGTGCACATGGCGTCCCTATTAGCCTAACAAAAGGCACAAAAGGATTTTTCGCCTTTTGTTCAGCATTGTCTGCGTCGTCACACTAATGACTGTTTTACCCTGAGTTGGAGCAAACTCTAGCTGATACCCAACTGTTACGCCTCTACCTGCTACACGGAATGATCGGTTGGCGAACATTTTGTTTAAGAATTTGCTTTAGCAATTGATTTGATTTATCCCGCTACAAATGCCCCGCTATGAAGAAATCAGTTACCACCATCGGTAGGAATTGATTTGTTCAGAGCTCGTCTCCCACTGAACTTTAATTTTTTTTTTTTTTTTTTTTTTTTTTTTACATTTTCCGGGTTGGCGGCGAGTCTGTTTTTTTATCAAACGACGGCGCAATGGGTATATGGTTTGATACCTGAGTATTCCCTTTTTTACATATTTTACATACTGAACATATTATACAGGTTACCCTTTTGAATGACATATTTTGAATACACATATACACATACATAAATAGCCCTTCGAATTTTACATATTTCATGTGAAATATACTTACATGGAATACACACATATACATATAAATAGTCATTTGAATTTTATACATACTTTACATGAATGACCTGCACAATTGGCGTACATATTTCATACGAAAGTGACCTAGATTTTTTTTCTTCCCCACTATCACTTCCTTGACACTTTTACTTCGGTTCACATCTTTAGGTCTTTTCACACGGCATTGGCTACATGTCTTCGGTATTTGAAGATTTGGGAAATTAAGGTCTGTGTGAACCAACTGTGTGTTAATATAAGAATTACCGTTATCACGTCACCAGAGTTCTCATTCATTTATTCTTATGGCTGGCAATATTTCAGTATACTAGTTCTGACGAAAGTAGGCAATTCTATTATTACAATTCATTTGGAATTCCTTTCGCCAAACAGGCTATCTGGGAGGCCTCGCTTTCCAGTGTCACGTGATTGCGTCATACTTACAGGACCTAATATTTACAATTTACTACTTACTACGATTAATGCAATCTTCCACCTTACCCGTGAGGTATAAATTTTTTTAAAATTGTTTACTTAGTGCATTTCCTTGCTCCACATGCGATTTGGTTTTTATTTTCTATTCCCTGAAGGGTCTTAGCAGTGAAAGGTGGTAACGGCCCAGGTTCTTATGGCTTTTTATTTCCCTTATTTCAAATGCAAGTGGCCCGAATTGGTTCACAATCTCACACGGACCTCTCCAGAGTTCTTCCACTTTAGCATTTCTTCTGTCAGTGCGGAGCATATGGGGTGCCGTCTTACCAGCACCGTTTCTCCTACTTTTGGCGACCATTTTCGGCGGTGGCGTTTCGCCTTTCGCTTTCGTTCTTCCGCCCGCCTTTTAATTCTAAGGAACGCTTTTTGTATCCTCTCGTGTTCCTCTTCAGCGTCTCCGATTTATAGTGCCCTTGGGATGTGCCTTATAATGGGTTCGGGTTCGGTTCCCAGTTGTAATGTCGTCGGGGGATATCCGGTGACAGCGTTCGGCGCATCATTAAAAATATGCTCGATGTATGAGCAGTATGTCGGCCAAGAAGTATGTTTACGGGCGTACAGGATACGTAGGAATATAGATAAATCCTTCATTACTCTTTCGCATGGTTTACTCTGGGGTTGGTACAATGTTGAGTTATAAATTTTAATTCCTGCCTCATGCAGTTTATTCACAAAAGCTTTCCCTTTATGTACCGACGCGTTGTCTGCCAATACTGCATCTATTTTCCCATACTTCGGTATGTAATCGTTTACTATTTTGTCCGCGCATATGGTGCTGGACAGTTTTTTAATTGGATATATCTTTACGAATTTTGTGAAGATATCGATCATCACGAACACGTGCTTTAGTCCTCCTCTACCTTGTGGTAGAGGCCCATGGCTATCGACAGCCACCAACGCACCAGGTTTTTCGCGTAGTATTGGTTGCAGCGGAGCGTCATATCTCACATTTAGCGGTTTATTTTTCTGGCATATGTCGCACGCCGCTATCAGCTTCCTCGCCTTGTGTTGCAGCCTAGGGATATAGCATCTTTCTTGTATCGCGAGGCTAGTTCTTTCACTTCCGGCATGAATCATCGCATTGTGGTAGGATTTAATGACCAACGTATACCGTCCGTCTCGGCTTGTTTCTGCCTTGACGCTTATAGATGACGTCATCTTTGATTCCCAATGATCCAACTGTGTGGCGTTCAATCTTAGGTAGTTTCATTCGTATTTTCACTAGCCTGGGGTCTGTTTTCTGCAGGTCACTTATTTTCTTCATCTTAGCTGTTAATTCTTTGTTTACTGAGAGGTCCATGCGCATTATGGTTACTTCCCTCTGCCGGTCCATTGACCGTTCCGGTATGTTTCTACCTGCCGGGGTCCTTGACAAAAGGTCGCTAAATATGTTTTCGCTCCCCGGTATATGTTTCACTTCAACATCGTATGATGTTATTTCGTGTATATAGCGAGAAATCTTTGTGCTCGTCAGTTTACAGTTTTGAGTGAAATATAGGCTCACATGGTCCGAGTATATTATTATGCGTTTATTGTAAATGTAATGTCTGAATTTTTGTAATGCATAATAGATGGCCGTGATTTCCTTCTCCGTGATGCAACTTATTGCTTCAGCCTTGGTCAAGCCCCTGGAGCACGTCGCGATGACGTGTCGGTCCCCATTCTCGTCTCGCTGTGTCAGGACGCTAGCGAATGCGACATTAGATGCATCACAGTAAATTTCGAACGCCAAATTAATGTCGGGCGTCTCCAATAATATTGACCGTCCGAAGAGTTCTTTCACCTTTTCGAACGCCTGTTGTTCGACGTCAGTCCATTTCCACGTGAGGTCCTTCTTTAATAATGCCCTAAGCGGAGCAACTTCCTTCGCATAATTGCAGGTGAAACGGGCTTGGTATTGTAGCATTCCAAGGATCCGCTTCAACTGTTTGAGATTTCGAGGGGACGGTATGCTTTTTATCGCCTCTATCCTGGCCGGGTCCGCTGATAGTCCTTCACTCGAAACCACGTACCCTAGGAATTTTACTTGGGATGCAAAGAATTCAGTCTTCTCTAGGTTTACGGTCATCCCGCATTCCCTTAACCTCTTTAGCACCATTCCGATGTGCTGTAGGTGTTCATCTACATTTGTATCGTGTATGAGGCAATCGTCGATGTATTGTGCCATAAACGGATCGTACTTTTCCCCGAATATCTTATCCATCGCCCTGAGGAACGCTCCATTGCTGGTTCGTACTCCGAACGGACATCTCCGGAATTGCAAAGCTCTATCTTTATGAGTGAAAGCCATATATTTTCGCGACTGCTCGTCCAATTCTATTTGAAGATAGGAGCTCCTTAGATCTAAGCTAGTGAACCATTTCTTGTTTCCGATGCTTGCTAGAATTTTATCTATTGGTTCGGATCTGCAATTGTCGGGCGTAATGTGTTTATTTAGTCGTCTGGCGTCTATAGTGATACGTACGTCACCATTTTGTTTCTTCACTATGCATAGCGGGTTGAGGTATGGCGAGTTGGAAGGCTCTATGATCCCTTCCTCCAGCATCTTCTTTATTGCCTTATCTACTCCTGCCTGTAAATCCATAGGGATCGTTCTGCTCTTATATCTAAATGGTTCTAAGTCTTTTACTTCAAGTTGTATTTAAACACGTTACATAAACCTGTTCTATCCTCGTACACTTCCATATTATCTAATAGTATTTCAAACAAGGCATCTCTTTTCTCTTCATCCAACGCAGTGACGTTTCTGGCTACCCGGCCTATCCTGGCCAACAAACTGGTTTCCAGGTCAAATACCTCGTATTCCGGCTGTCCACTAATTGCCTGTACATTACCGTCTGCCCATTCATTTAGAGCTCGTATTTCCTGCACTCGCATGCTATACTGTTTAAACACCTGTTCCTCGAACGGGTTTTCGCGAGAATAACTTTCACTTTCGATGTCACTGGCATTCTCATCCTCGTCATTATCCCCGTGTTTATCATTATCATCATCATCATCATCATCATCATCAACTATCCATAGCTCTTCATTTCCCCTTTCGTACTCGTTATTCCCATCGGATTTATTCTTCATGGATATCCTTTCTACAAAGAATTCTGCATTTTGTATATTTTCTCCGTCTCTGACACTCTTTATCATCTCTTGCCATTTGCGTGAATGGAACTGAAAAGCTCTTTTCTTGTGCGGTGATCTGCATCCTTTGACGTTCGAAGTCTATGTTTGCCCGCGTGGCCATTAGGAAATCTGACCCGAATTAATTCCGTCGACAACCTTGGCACAATTAGCGAAATAATATCCAACTTCACCCCTTTAATTTCGGTCTCTATCAAGACTTGTTGAGTTATTCTCGTTTTGCTTCTACCGATGGCCAATACACAGTATACATTAGAGACAGGTAGTGTTTGTAGTTTCAGCCCACGCGATTTCAAATTGTTGAATAATTCCTGACTGCAGACTGTCACATTAGACCCGGTATCCACTATTGCGTGACAATCCATTCCTGCTATCGTAACTGCGATCCTGGGCGCCTCCACCATGTCACACATTCTATTTTCACTTAAATTCATTTTAGCTTCGGGATGTTCTGCGCTGTCCTTATTGGCATTTGGTAGACCCATATCATTCTCCTTTTCATTTCTGTTTATTTCATCATCATTCGGGGCGCATATCGGAGAATTTATGTCCCCGTTTATTAGTTTAAAGAACCTGGTCAGTTTCTTGGGTACATTTTACGGGAGCCTTGAACCTTACATCCTGATATGGGCCTGTACCGTGCCACTGTTCCCTTTCCCTCGAGGTCAACGGACTTTCGCTCTCATCTCGTCGGTCTGGTTGGTAGGCGTTGCCTGCGTCTGGACGAACGTCGTTACGTCGGTTCTGCCATCTTGTTGGTTGCCTGTCATTGTTATGGTTCCACCGATAACGCATGAAATGCATTCTCCCCTCATTGGTGTGGTTCACCTGGGCATGGTGGTTCGGACCGTCGTATCGGCGATTTCCTCCGCCGAACGGATGTCGGGGCCTTTCGTCATGGCGCCGATCACCTGTATTGTAAGGCTGGTGTCGTCTGTTCGGGTAATTGGGGGCAGTTCGTGCCCCGCTCCCACTGAGATGCTGCCTCTGAGTGTTAGGTGCGCGCTCTGTTCTCTCCCCGTGGAAAGCGGTTAGCAACTCAATCGCGTCATTGAGGTGGCGGAGTCTGGCAACAATTAAATGATTTCTAATGTGCTCCGGGAAGTGCGACGGCATGAGGGTTATAAATTCCTCCTCTCTGGTGGGTCTAATAGCTTGGCCTCTTGTGCAAGCTTAAGGAAATAATCCACCATACTCTCCCCACTATGACTATTATATCTGCCATTGTTTACCCTTATTCTTATGTTACACTGTTTTTGAGTGCTCCAGTATCTGGCAAGGAAGGCCATTTTAAATTGCTCATAAGGGACTCGGTCGCCCAGTGTGAGCCTAAACCAATTCAGCCATTTCTCCACTAAACCCTTTTTGATGACCAATAACTTGAACTGCTCGGGGACAGACTTCATTTCAAAATATGTTTCTAGGTCTAAAATATATTGTTGGGCGTTGTCATGTGCGTCATCAAACGATGGGATTGCTATCTCATTTAAAAACTGAAAACGCATGTTTTGCATGTAGTTTGCACTTTCATATGGGACATTTACATCGCTCTCACGTGGCACTGTTAGCGGCGTCCCTCTTACATTACTATGGCTGTTATTTGATTCTGCACGTGAGATGGCCGTGCGTACGCTGGTGCGAGCGGGTTCATTCATTACAGAGGCCCGCTGTATTTGCGTCCTCATATCAGCAATGTCACGTGCAGTTTCAGTAATCTTGTCACTATGGGAGCTCTGGGCTTCGGATATTTGCGCCAGCGTTTCCGCCATATTGTTTTTTACTGACTCTATTTCCCTAGCCATGTCATTCCTGATTAATTCTAGATCTTTATCTATCTTGCTCTCCATTGATATACAATTTCTCCTCAGCCCACCACTCACGTATTTTCTTATATCTAGGTTCTCTAATTGAAGAGCTTCCACTTTCTCCGTTAAATGTCCTATTTCTGCCTGCGTACCTCTTAGTTCTGCCCTGATTAAGAGGAAGTCTTCCTGCATCTGATTTTGACCTATTCTGATGTCTTCCAGTACCTCCTGTTGCTGCGCTAATTTATTTTGTATCTTTACATATAATTCCCTAGTGCTATTTGCCATTTCTTCCCTAACTGCCCTCTTGCTATTTTCTATTTCCCTCTTAATTTCTTTATTACTATACGATATTTCCTCTCTATTGGCCTGCAGTTCCCCTTTAAGTCCATTAATACTTTGAGCTAATTGCCTAAGCAGTCCCGCTACATCTACCTGACTTGGGTTGTTCCTTTCACTTTCATACATAATGGGCCCTTCGGCGGACATCTGATTCTCGCATTCCATACTAATGGGTTTCCCGTAATTCTTCCCGCTTCTCAAAGTCATAAAAAGTCATGAACTGTTTAACTCTACCCTATCAGCTGTTTATTCTAAATCCCTCTTATGGGAGCCCTTCGTCTTTAATTCTATATTTACAATATTTTTTTAACCCTGTAAGAAAATATCTAGATGTAATTTTCCTACACACTTTCACTTAACGTTTTTATTTTGTTTTTGACTTACTGCGGAGCCTTCTGGGAGTTCTGGATGTTCTGGACGTTCTGGAAGCTCTGGAAGTTCTGAACGTTCTCGCTTCTGTTGTGTGGTGTGTTCCTGATGTGGTGTCTTCCTTCACGCTTGTTGGTGTGGGTGTCCGTTGCTGCTGGTTGTGGTTCTTTCGAGCCCCACGTTGAGTGGCGTCATTTGCGGCTGGTCGTCCTAAGGTCTCACACAGATTGCCTCGACTGAGATCTTATCTCGTGGGTGTTGAAGAACTAATAACCACAGTTATTGTTGTGAAACCTTTTTTATTCCAGTCCACAGTAAATGCTACTCTTCCTACCATACACCCTTTGTTATTGAATTCGTCACTGACTTTTCCTCGTGGTACTGGCCGGCGCTGATACTAATGTTGCAGGGGTGTTGTAATAATGTCGGAGTGTGTTGTAGGGCTCTCGGTGTGTGTTGTAGGACTCGCGGGGTATGTTGTAGGACTCCCGGGGTGTATTAGAGGACTGGTCGGGGTGTATTACATGACTGGGGTTTTAAAATGCGTGTTCGCTGGTTTTATAACTTTCCCATTTCCCCTGACTATACCCTTACTTTCTGACCACGCGGTTGCCGTGATTGGTGGAAATTCACATTGTACGCACGGCTCCCGAATTTCCACCTATAGGCATGCCTTGCTGTGGTGGGAGTTCCAAGAGGGGATTCCGCCTCGCTGCACATGGCGTCCCTATTAGCCTAACAAAAGGCACAAAAGGATTTTTCGCCTTTTGTTCAGCATTGTCTGCGTCGTCACACTAATGACTGTTTTACCCTGAGTTGGAGCAAACTCTAGCTGATACCCAACTGTTACGCCTCTACCTGCTACACGGAATGGTCGGTTGGCGAACATTTTGTTTAAGAATTTGCTTTAGCAATTGATTTGATTTATCCCGCTACACTATTCACCAACAACAATTTCACAAACACAACACAACAGAGCTACAGACTTGCAAAACAAAACAAACATTTGTTTAGCACCAAAATATGCTTTATAGCATTCTTTTGTTGAACAGTTCAACGAACACAGTTTTCTAAACAAGCAAATCCCTTCTCCTTGCTTACCCGCTAATTTCAAAAGCTGAAAATAAAAGCAATACTGTACCAGCTACATTGAAATGTATGCACGCAGCATTGTGATTGAAACAGCTGGTAAAAACGTGCGCAAGGGCATTTAAAAGGTCACGTGACGACCCTGAAACATATGCTCGGACAGAAATAGGAGTGGATTATGAAACTGCAAGGATAGGAGAATTTTTTGCAAAGATAAAAAAAAATTAATTTTTTAGCGATTTTGGCCAAATTTCAGTTGTGCATTCCCTTAAACATGCTTATTATACGCAGTTAATGCTACTACAAAAGTTATGCTAGTTGTTTGAATACATGCAGGAAAGGATGTGCTGTTCTTTTCGTTTGGATAGAATAAAATTGATTATTTAACTGCTTGTTTGATCCGCGCTGACCACAGATCAGAGCAGCACGCAAAAAGTGAATACCTCAGGCGAAGTTCTCGAAGAGCCAGGCCGACGAGACGCAAGCGATTCATCAGGAAACTCTTCGCCTCTTTCCCCTACATCCTCTCGTCCATCGGAATACTTTTGCAGCCGGATGTACCACTGTACAAAATTTGAAGTATGCGTGTGAAATAGCGTTTTGGTCACAAATTGTTAATTGATTTTAAAAATATCACTTAAAACATGTTTCTTGCGCCACAATTTTTTAAATGTTTGTCATGAGACTCCGTACTCAGATATTTTATACACCAGCAGTTCAGTATTGCTCTGGATTATAATTTTACGCTAGCAGTTTAGCATATGGAAACATTATATTTCCTCCATTTACGGATTTAAATTATTCTAAGACGTTTATCTTCTTTTCTATGTGAAAGTTTATATTACCAAACAGATATAAAAGTCCGTGGAATTTTAGATCCTTACAGAAATAAAAATATGGCCTGTAATTTTCAAAATGATGCTAAAGTTCTATGTCGCAAGGGGAATTTTATAGGCATGAAAATGCTCAGGGTAAAAAGCGTTAACGTCAAATTTCGTAACCTCACGAGAATTGTCCTGCAACTTAGGTCTCATCTCGTACTTAAAATGGCTTGGGATTATATCATTGCATGTTTAATGGGCAAAAGACTAAATAACTTTTTAACGTGAAATGAAAACCATTGATTCCATTTTTTGACGCAATCGGACAAAACTCGTCCCTAACTATTCTTAAAGCAAAAGCGAATATTTCTAAACCATTAATCATTTTATTCTAAGTGCTGCTCTACCTTCTTTGAATTTGTAGCTTGACAGATTGAACCGATTTGGTGGTTCATAATGTACTATCTTTCACAAAAGTAAATACCCATCTTCGGTGAGAAATGCGCGAAGGGTCACCTAATTCTCAGGCGTACTTGCATAGGTGGTATGAGCTTTAAATTAGTCATATGCCTACCTTGCTGTTCCGAGGACGTGGCAGCCATGTCACCTCGCAGTTTGCAAAAGTAATATTTCAGCAATCCGTCTGCAGTAGCGGGCAAACATTGCAGATTCAACTTCAGTGCACCTGCAGAACATATGTTCTTATGGTGTTTCTTTTAAGAGATCGACTAGAACTAAAATTATTCCTGTGTTGGTGCTAGACTTACAAAACGTGAGCAGGCCCAATCCGTGTATTAGCTGTAGTTGAGCTGGCTAAGGCGTGCAGCTTCAACTGAACAGCATGGTTTGACATGGGTTCGAATCCCATTTAACATAGTAACTTATATTTCCCTTTTTCTTTTTTCTTGTTTAACGGGAACATTATTATTTATATAACCCTTGCGAAATATAAAATTAAACAAACTAATGGAATCTATTTCTCATAAAGCTCCTCTTTTAGGTATCTTTATTCCGCTTACCGTTGTAGCTTTTCCCGTCGTCTTATGAATGCTTCATAAGATATTAATTGCAATTGCTGAAAATGAAGCAATGTAGAACAATTGTAGAACATTCCAACTGAAATTAATATTTTCGTTTAAACATTCACATTCAAAAGCATCTATAAAGTTCGTAGACTATTACCATATTAAAATATATAAGCGTGTAATAGTGTAAATTACCAGATATGGATGTCACTGAATAATTTAATTAATGATACATTAAACAGAACAGAATCCAGCTGTAGATTACTTGAGGGTGAAGCAACCTTTGCACCCAGCGAGGTTGTCATGTCGTTTATATCCAAGCAGACACAACGTTGCCATGTCCCCGTTAACTCAATTTGTAGCAGTGTGCCTTCAGTCGAATCTCCATCCCTGATAAAAAGCTGTAGAGTACTGAATACGTTTGTTAATTCTGTATTTCAGAAAATAAACATGCCAAAGACGGGGATCGAACCCCCGGCAGCTAGGAGTTCTGAATTTCACAGTCACCGATGAAGCGCTCTTGGCTATTCGTCACTTGGGCACTGGCACTGTATCATATGGTATTAAGCCAGCTTAGCAGCTAATTTCACTGCGGGGCGGTAAGTTCGTGTGCTCATTTAGAAATGGTTTAAAAATTTGCTTTTCTTTTCTTCTAAGTATTCACTTACATTTGTGTAGAGGAATAAGGAAAGGGAATATTCCTATAACAAGCACGAGTATCACAGTGTTCAGTAAGGAACTTGTTTCATTAATTGCTTTCGTTAACGACAGACATAAAACAATATAATACGAACTGCACGTTACCGCTGAGAGAAGTATCAGTAATTGAAAATAATCTAGCAGGTGCACGCTCATACTTGACGAGAATTGAATAATGAATATGTGATGACTTACAGGGAGCAGTTATGTTCTACACTTAAGACGTGATATTATGATAGACGTTGTGTGTTAGATTGTATTCTTTTTGCAAAATAGAAGCGACCTTTTTTTTTGGCTAAGTACTGCAAATAAAGATTTGTTGATCCGAAGCCGAGACTTATTTTGTGCTTTATATTATAAGTTATCATCATAACGAAGTAAAACTGCACTTAATTTAGTTTTTTAACGTGTAATACGTAACATCTGGCGACCGTAACAGGACAGGTTGTGCAGTTATTTTGGTTGGTGAAAAGAAAACACGAAATATAGACAGGCGTAATAAAATGGCGGAAGTGACCACGTTAAAAAGACAAAGAACACAATTACCCGTTCGTTTTCTCGAGCTTATAATGCATTTCAGAGCAAGATCAAGGAAGTCAATATAGTGCATGAAGATATTTTGACATGTTGTACGATCCTTGAAGACAAAGCTGATAGATTATTCGTACTTGACGAACGAATCCGTGACGTTTGCAGTGTCCGCGAAGTTGAAAGTGAAGGTGAAGCTACGGGGTTTGAAGAAATAGAAGCATACCGTGACAAGTGAGTAACAGCTAAATGTGAGTATGAAAAGACTATAAGAGCTGAAGTGCAGTGTGATGTTTCTTCTGTGAGGTCAGATACGTCCCAATCCAGCAGATTGCTCACGAAATTGCCGAAGTTGTCACTTGTCAAATTCTCGGGAGATATTAAGCAATAGCTACCATGCTGGGCACAGTTTAAGAGAATTCATGAAAGTAATGAATTACAGGACGTAGAAAAAGTTCTGTATTTAAGAGAATCTATGACCCCAGCCACGAGAGTCTATGAGCTAGTAAATGGATTTCCCCCGACTGCTGAGAATTATTTTAAAGCTGTACAACTATTAGAAGAGCGCTATGGACGTAGAGACTTGCTAATAGAAATTTATGTGAGGGATATAATGAATCTAGTGACAGAAAAGCCGCCGCTTTCAATGACAAGATTGAGGTTAATGTCAGGTCCTTAGAAACAATGGGATTAACAACAGACAACTACACTGCATCATTGTCCCCTCTAGTGGAGTCATGTTTAATTGACGAACTTATCCGCGTTTGGCAAGGAAAAGAAGAAAACATGCGAGAATATGGGTCACAGGAGAAGCTGGAAAATATTTTAAAGTTTTTGAAATCTGAAGTGGAAAATGACGAGTACCTGCAACTTACGAGGAAGATTAGTAATGCTAGTGTAACTGATACAATGACGAATGTAAAATATTTGAAGAAATGTCCAACTCCTACTGCTCAGGGCTTAGTGGAAACTTTAAGAGTATTAAGTGTCTGTGTTTTCTGTGGTAAAGAGAACCATTTGTCGTCGGGGTGTCCACAGGCTAAAAGGGTGACATCTGAAGAAAAGAAGACAAATTTGTCAAAGAAAGGTGCCTGTTTTAAGTGTCTCAAGATTGGACATACTACTAGAAGATATCACACGCGTCTCTCATGTAATGTCTGTAAACGACAGCACTATCCAGTCATGTGTGATATCTCCGAAAAGAAATTACAGGAAGAAAGACAGGCAGAATTAAAATCGGAGGAAGTTATTAATTTTTGTATTAATTATTCTTGTGTGTACCTCCAGACAATCATAGTTAAAATTGTTTTTGGATATAAGATGGAAGTTTGTGCGTGCTCTTCTGGATTCGGCATTTCAACATTTATATATCTCAGAGGATTTAGCGGCGAGAATAAGACTTAAAGCAACTCAGATGATCACTTTGAATCATTCCATTTTTGGAGGTCGGACCGAATCGGCAGTAGAACACAAAGTGTTTAAGGTTGTCCTTCAGAATCTAGATAATTCTAATCAGTTAGAATTAACTGCCCTTGGTCAGCATATTATTTGCACTCATGTACCTCGTCTTACAGCAGAGCAAGTGAAGGAGCTAAGACTTTTACATCTGGATGTAGGAGAGGATAAAGACATCGAGATTCTTATTGGTGCAAATTTCCTGGGATCAGTATTCTCCAATGAGTGCAAAAGAGTAGGAGGGTTGACTGCGATGAAGGGTGCTTTAGGGTGGACTGTATTCGGTCAAGACGTATGCATGCAAAGGAAGCAGAGTGAGACAACACATATTCTATTCAACTTAGACAATATCTGCAACCTATGGGAACTGGACGTGCTAGGAATACAGGATCCAATAATAGAAAGGAAGAAACAGCAGTTGGAGGAACAAGCAAGGAGGAACTTCATCGAAACAGTAAAGATAAACGAAGACGGAAGGTATGAACTTCAGCTTCCTTGGTTGAATGATCAACCTTTGGATTCTGCATACGACTTAGCAGCAAAACGACTGGAAGTTACTAGAAGAAAACTGGAAGCGAGTGGATACTTAGAAGAATATGATAAAGTTTTTAAGTGTTGGCTAGATGAAGGAATAATAGAAGAAATTCCAGCCACAGAGACAGACATTTGTGATCACTACTTGCCTCATCGACCTGTTACCAAAAATTCATCAACAACACCTGTTCGACCAGTCTTTGATGCCTCGGCAAGAAAGAGCAATAGTCCTTTTCTCAATGACTGTATAGAAAAGGTCCCAAATCTGATTCAGCTTATTCCTTCCCTCCTCATCAAGTTCCGGAAGAAGAAAATTGGTGTAATTGCTGATATTCCTAAAGCCTTTCTTCAGATTTTCGTGGCACCTGAATATTGTGACTTTCTGAGATTCATTATCGTTTCACGGGCGATCAGCCGTGTGAGGTTTGAAAATATTGAGCTTTCGGCCATTCTAAACTCCATGGCCTTCGTCAGAATGAAATGACCGTTATTTTTCCGCTCCCATATATATACAATGTTAGATGAGAGGGGGTTGCGTTGCCCTGGCCAATGAGCGGGTGACGATTTGTGATTGGGCCTGCTGTTTCGGGCTATGTTTGTCACCGGCCACAGTGTTTTCTTGAGGGTCAGTACTTGGACCAGAATCACTATAGTTGCTGTTGTGAATGTGTTTCATGGCTATTGTCCAGGCAGGGCTTAGCTGAAGACCGCGGTCCCTATTGTAATTGTTTGTATGTAGTTTGATTTGAATGGCTTCCTTAATGACTCTGTCCCCGTATTTATCCGTGTGCTCCAGAACTTTGATGTCTTCAAAGTTTATTTTGTGGACATACTCTATACAATGCTCGGCCACTGCTGACTTATCTGGTTGTAGGAGCCTGATATTGCGTTGATGTTCTTTACACCTTTCTTCTATTGTGCGTCCTGTTTGGCCTACATACACTTTACCACATTCGCAAGGAATCCTGTAAACTCCTGGGACCTTGAGTCGAAGTGGTTCTTTTACCGGTCTAAGGTATTCTTGGATCTTCTTTGGAGGTGTGAAGAAGGTCTTGATGTTATACCTAGCGAGTATGCGGGAGATCTTGTTTGAGACGGAACCGTAGAATGGTATGTAGGCTTTGTTCGGCCAGCTATCCATCCTTTGAGTGAGGCGTTGGGGGTTATTTCGATTGTTTTCAACCTTCTTGCATGCCTTTTTGATGTCGTTATCACTGTGTCCGTTTTTCAGCAATGTGTCTCGTAGGTATTTAAGTTCCTGCTTAATGTGGTCTTCCGCATTGCGGAACTAGAACTGTTTATTAGAGTTGTCCAAGATGTTCTTGCTTGTCACCAATTTGAGCTCAGAGGGTGGGACAGCTCGTATATGCTGCATGAAGATGATAAGATGTCTGTTCTGGGAATACGATGGAATCGTGCGGACGATACTCTTAGTTTAAACTGTGATCACCTAAAGGAACTGTCACCAGAGAAGATAACGAAAAGAGTGATACTGTCAGTTGTACACAGGGTTTACGATCCAATGGGATTTTTAGTTCCAGTTATGTTATTGCCTAAGCTACTGCTCTAAGTCCTGCATAAATATTCATGGGATGCTGAGATACCTAAGGAAATCCTAACTAAGGTTAAAAGGTGGCTCACTGCACTGCTAAAAATCACTCGATTACAGATTCCTAGGAGGCTTCCAGAGACACATCTGAATTGCAGCCTGCATGCTTTTTGTGATGCCAGTCAAGATGCCTACTTAACAGTGATATTTCTGCGGGCGTGCACTGAGACAGGAGTTTGTGTTCAACTCCTCCAAGCGAAATCGAGGGTAGCTCCACTGCCTCAAACTACTATTCCGCGTCTTGAATTAATGGCAGCTACAATTAATACACGTTTGTTATCGTCTATAAAAATGATATTAATGTTGAAGATGTTTATTTGTGGATCGATTCGACAACAGTATTGGCATGGATAAAACGAGAAGTTCTTTGGTCAGTGTTTGAGGAAAACAGAGTTTGAGAGATCAGACAACTGACAAAAGGAATCTTGGAGACACGTACCAGGTGCGCTGAATCCTGCTGACCTACCTACCCGGGGATATACAACAGCAGAACTCCTGGCGTCAAAATGGTTGGAGGGACCATCCTGGCTATACCGTCCCATGAGTGAGTGGCCTACAGACTGTTGTAGTGTAAATGAAGAAGAAATCCTGCTTGAGAGGCGAAAATCCGCTACAGTTCTCTTGGTATCGGAAAATTCACAGGATTCAGGCTGGTACCACAAATATTTTTCTCGGTTTGAGAAAATAGACTTATTGGACGGATTAAAATACCTATTCATTTCAAACTGTAAGTCTACAAGTCCACAGCGAGGAGAACTTACATGTTCAGAGATGGAAGAGCGTGAAAAAACAGTGATTAAGTTGATTGAGACATCATTTCCATGGAATTGAGGATCAGAAACTTACATCAGTGGTGTAATTCCTGGATGAACATGGCACTCTGCGAGCGAGGACAAAAACAATTGATAGAGATGACATCCCAGAATTCCGACAATCTGCTGTCTTACCTGCAGACAGTCCTGTAGTTCAGCGACTGGTTTATGATGTTCATGTTCGACATGGTCATACAGAACCACAGACTCTGTTGGGTATTCTCAGAGAGAAATTTTGGATCCTAAATGGAAGGAGGATTGTGAGGTCCACCATACGAAGATTTGTCATCTGTAGGAGGTACAAGAGAGAACGACTGAAGGTCACTACACCACCTCTACCAAAAGATCGTGTGAGAAATGCAAAGGTTTTTGAAATTGTTGGTGTTGACTTAACTGGCCCATTATTTGTAAAGCATGGTCAGAAGGTATGGATTTGCGTGTCCACATGCGCAGTTTATCGTGCTATACATTTGGAACTGCTTACCTCATTATCCACAGATTCATTTCTTCAAGGTTTACGAAGATTTGTTTCACGCCGAGGAAGGCGTTCAACAATCTTCTGTGATAATAGGACGAATTTTAGAGGTGCCCATAATATGATGATTATACTTGACTGGCATAAAATAGAAGCGTATAGCAGCATCCAACGTATCACATGGAAGTTTAATCCACCCACAGCATCCTGGTGGGGTGGGTGGTGGGAAAGATTGATTGGACTTGTGAAAGATGCATTGCGAAAGGTCCTTGGGAAATCGTGCCTAACTATTGAGGAAATACTGACTATGCTATGTGAGTGTGAAGCCCTTGTTAACAGCCGCCCTATGACTGCAGAAACTGAAGATCCTCCTGTTTTTACAGGGGGTCCAAGAAATAGGTTTAGCAGATCTTACTATTTTTGTTGTTTAACGACGCTATCAATTGCCAGGATCACATCAGCTTCGCCGGTGTGCCGGAATTTTGTCCCGCAGGAGTTCTTTTACACGCCAGTAAATCTACTGACATGGAGTGTCGTTTTTAAGCACACTTAAAAACCATCGACCTGGGCCGGGTTTGAACCCGCGACCTTGGGATCAGTAGGCCAGCGTCTAACCAACTGAGCCACCCAGACCGACATTTAGCAGATCTTGATCAGATAGACAAGACCGACTTAAAAGAAGGGCAGCATATTGTCTGCAGTTAAGAAATGCACTGCGTCAGCGATTCCGTAGAGAGTACCTTGGACGGTTACTGCTCAAGCGGAACCAGCATGATCACGTGAAGAAAAGTGATGTTATATTAGTTGAAGCAGACAACCTGAAGAGACTTGAGTAGCCACTTGGAGTAATTGAGGAACTCCTGCCTGGAAAGGATGGGCGAACTCGTGTTGTAAGGGTTCGAACAAAGAATTGAATTATAATGCGTCCTGTTCAACGTTTGGTTCCCTTAGAGTGTTCTACACAATTATCTGAGGAGACTACACCGAAGACTGATTCTTCAGAACAGGAAGAAGATCTCAATGAGACCTCACAGTGCAGAGACATATTGTCTACTCGCATTGGGAGATTAGTGAAGCGCCTCTCATGTTGCAATTTTTTGAAGTTTCAAAATTGCAAGGTGGGAGAATGTTGTGGGTTAGACTTTATTCTCTTTGCAAAAGAGAAGTGACTTTTTTTTTTTTGTTGCTAAGGACTGCAAATAAAGTTTTGTTGATCAGAAGTCGAGAATTATTTTGTGCTTAATATTATAAGTTTTCATCATAACAAAGTCAAACTGCACCTCATTTAGTTTTTTAACGTGTAATTCGTAACAATGGGTGTTATAGTTCACTAAGATTAACTTAGTAGTCAAACCCGCCACCTTGCATAGCAATAGATGTCTGCTTTGTAAACTGGAAATTAAAATCGATTCCTGTTTGCAAGAAAACAGTAACTTAATCTCCTTTCAGGGCTTCGAACATGTCTAAATTTATTTATTTAACCCTAATACCCATAATGAGTCATTCATTTTTAGATATGATTTATTTGGTATAAGTTATTATGAAAATAGAAAATCATTGGTGTTATATCTAATGGAAGAGATGAATCATGATCATTATACACCAGGATATATCTGTAGCGGTTTATATTTAGGCTGGCCTAAACTTTAAGGCTCGTGTGAAAAATAGCAGAACACCTCGGTTAAGACGTCTTCAAACATAAAGGACATTTAATGAAAATGAGACATAAAAATTGGACATGAGTGATGTAGGCAAGGTTTTATCAGTTGAGCACCCCTTATGGTGAAGATATTACTGTACATTGCTAGTTGTTTCTTATTTTCATAGTATGGCACGTTACTGATGTTAGGAAATTATAACTAGATAATGTAGACCTTACTTTGCACCTGATACTAAATCGGAACATCACAAAATTAGCCAGAGTGAATTAAATGATTTAGTCAGAGACCTAGAACTTTCTAAAGCCAAGGAAGACCTCTTAGCTTCCAAATTGCAACGATGAAGCTATCTTGCTGAAAATGTGAAAATGACATTTCTTCGGGACCATCAGAAACATCTCGGAAAATACTTTGCTGAGGAAAACGATTTAGTGCTCTGCAATGATGTTAGTGGCCAATTGAGTGCTCTGAACATTAATCACATCTCTGATCAGTGGCAGATGTTTATAGATCCTCCAAGTTATGTCTCAAAACTGTCTTACTACATAATGACTATCAGTTGCCGTCAATTCCTATTGGTTATTCCGTGCATATGGAGGAATCATATGGCAGCTTGAAACCCCTTTATTCAGTTAATTATAACACGTATAAATGGAAAATATGAGCAGACTTCAAAGTAATTGCAATATCAACTTGTCTCCAACTAGACTACACTAAACACTGTTATCTCATATGTGAGTGGGGCAGTAGAGATAGAGCTTCCCATTTCATACAGAAAAGGGATGGCCTTTACGTCAAGGTAAGGAAACTGGAAAAATGTTAAACATGAACCTCTGGTAGAATCTAAGAACATTATAATTACTCCAGTATACATACAACTTGGTCTCATAAAAAATTATGCTAAAAAGTTGGACCGAATGGACTAGCATTCAAATACCTAGTTAAAACATTTCCTACAATTAGTGAAAACCAGTTAAAGAAAGGAATTTTTGTTGGCCCACAGATTAATCAAGTTCACAAGATTAGATATTCGAACACCTCTTAGACGATGCTAAGCAAGAGGCATGGATTTATTTCAGAGAAGTCGTAAACAACTTTTTGGCAAACAAACGAGCTGGAAACTATGATAACCTTTATATAAATTTGCTGTCATCTTATTACAAAATTCGATGCAACATGTCTCTTAAATTACACACTTTACACTCCCATTTAATTGCTTTGCTACAAGAGTGGAACGACGAGCATGGCGAACATTTGCACAAACAAATATCATTAATTCGAAAACGTTAGCAGGGAAAGCGGAGTGCAAGAATGCTTGCTGACTACTGCTGAACAGTCATCAGGAATGATCGTCAACTCGACTACAAGAAGGAAACAAATAAAAAGCATATTTAGTAAAGGTAGGTGATCACCAATATATTTTGCAAAACAGCAGACAGATTTTCATAGAAACAAATTACTATTGTAAATATTATTTATGCCAACAAACTTAATGTTGGTGTTTTTAAACACACAAGCCGTGTGTGGGCAATGTTTGAGAGGTAGAACTGGAACTTAAAAATTACTATTGTGTTTTTCCTTAATATTATTCTCAAACCAGAACCAATCTAGTATTGTTGTTATAATATTCGTGTTCAGCGTGGTGTAACTCATAAGAAAAGTGTGGCATCATTCATGTCGCAAACAAGAAGTAAAATTTTGTTCTCCAGTGTAATCTTTCAGAGCGTGATGATTTAAAAACCTTAACTGAAGATACGAAACAGTTAAACATTTTCTGTTGTAAATGAAATCAAGGCGATTATTGGTGCTCCATGTTTACAGGACACAAAAACACAAAACTTTGTGCTGTGACAGTCACTTTATTTGCACAGAAAACCAATAACAAACGAGGCTCTTTTATTAAGAGCACCTTTAAGTGCCAGAAATATTAAATTAAATAAATTTTTAAAAAACAATACTTTTAAAAAGGGTTCTTGGAGACAGGTAATGTCTTAAAGATGTTCCTGTTCTTGAAGATGGGCGCTTATTTTGAGTAGGTAATAATTATAAATTATTGATATTAGTGACTTCAATCTCATTTGTCTGTCAGTAATAAAAATCAACTAAACGAACTTAAACGCCGCACTGAGCACTGTGTGGCTGAGTGCGGGATGATGGTTTTTTGGGCTTCGGTGGTTAGGCTGGAGTGTTTGATGAGCTTGGTGGTGATCTTGGTGATCCTGGCCGTCGGGTCCTTGTCAAGTTTCTTGAAGGAAGAGTCTTCGAGTTGTAGTTTAATTTTCCGGTCGTAATCTGTGGTTTCCATAATCACCGTGGCATTGCCCTTATCTGCTGGAAGTACTGCTAGGGACGCGTCTTGTCGCAGTGTTTTTAGTGCTCTGGATTCTGCAGAAGAAATGTTTGATCTTGGTTTCTTAGCTTTCATCAATGTGAGACTGACTTCTGTTCGTATTTCCTCGGCTACGTCCGCCGGAAGGCGGCTTAATGCTTGCTCTGTGCCACTGATGAAATCACGAGTTGGTATAGACTTCGGTGCCGGCGCGAAATTGAGTCCTCTTGAAAGCACTGAGATGGTTGGTTGATCTAGTGTGCGTTCGGTGAGATTAATTACCAGCTTGGACTGGTCCAGAGGAGTGTGGTCCTGTTGTGTGTAGTGGATACTGTTGAACTTCTTCATGTGCCTATTAAACTACTACTCAAAGACCCTTCCTTCAAGAAACTTGACAAGGACCCGACGGCCAGGATCACCAAGATCACCACCAAGCTCATCAAACACTCCGGCCTAACCACCGAAGCCCAAAAAACCATCATCCCGCACTCAGCCACTCCACCCAGACTCTACGGACTTCCGAAAATCCACAAACCTACAATACCACTCCGACCCATTGTAAGTGCTATAAACTCACCCACATACCAGCTGGCCAAACACCTCACCACTCTATTGAATCCACTAGTGGGCGCCTGTCATCATCACATCAATAACTCCAGCCACTTCATACAAAAGATCTCAACCATGAGATTGGACCCGGAGGATATCTTGGTGAGTTTCGACGTTGAATCCCTCTTCACCAGAGTGCCTCTTGAAGACTCACTACATCTCATAGCGGAACAATTTCCGGAGGACATCACACAACTCTTCAGACACACGCTCACGTCCACCTACTTCTGCTACAACGACCAGTTTTACGAACAAACTGACGGAGTGGCCATGGGCTCACCATTATCACCGGCCATTGCCAATTTCTTCATGGAAAACTTTGAACATACCGCACTGGACACCGCTACACACAAACCAAAAGCTTTCTACAGATACGTCGACGACACTTTCGTCATCTGGCCACACGGGACAGAAAAACTTGGCTTTTTTCTGGACCATCTCAATAGCCTACATACTAATATCAAATTCACCATGGAAGTGGAGAACGACAACTCCCTTCCCTTCCTGGAGGTTCTAGTGTACAAAAAACCGGATGGCAGCCTGGGACACACGGTCTACAGGAAGCCCACACACACCAACAGATACTTGGATGCCTCCAGCCACCATCATCCCTCTCAGAAGAAAACAATCATTTCCACTCTGTTTCACCGAGCGTTTGACATAGCAGGCAAGGACCACATACACCTAGAACTTCAATACTTACAGGATACCCTACGCAAGAATGGGTATAGCAACCAGGACATCAATGAGACCCGTAGGAAAGTAGAACGCAGCAGGAAGAACACGCTACTGCTCACGCAAGGGAAGGATAGCCCTCAAGAGAAGGCCTACATACCTTTCTACGGCTCTGTCTCCAACAAGGTTTCCCGTATACTCGCGAGACATAATATCAAAACCTTCTTCACACCCCCTAAGAATATCCGACAACTCCTCAGGCCGGTGAAAGACCCACTTGGGCTTAAGGTCCCGGGAATATACAGGATTCTGTGCGAGTGTGGTAAGGTGTATGTGGGTCAAACAGGACGCACGATAGAGGAAAGATGCAAAGAACATCAACGGAGCATCAGACTTCTCCAGCCAGAAAAATCAGCAGTAGCCCAACATTACATAGAACAGGTCCACAAAATAAATTTCCAAGACACAAAAATACTAGAACACGCAGAAAATTACTGGCACAGACTCATCAAGGAGGCCATCCACATCAAATTACACCCCCACAATTTCAACAGAGAGGGCGGACTCAAACTAAGTTTTTTTTTATTTATTATATATATATATATATATATATATATTATAGGAGAGACAGAAAGAGAGTTGGAAGGGGGATAGAGTTGGCTTATTACGCCGGGATATAGATTTATTGGGGAGGAGTGTAACGTTGTCACGAGGTCCCGCTTAGCACCCTCGGTAGTGCGGGTATGCTAGCCGACCGGAGTCGACTTTAATTTGTGGTTACCGGGTGGCAGCCATGAACAAGCCCTGACTGACACACACGGGTAGTTCTTCGTGTGGAGGGGAGTTGGTCGTGAATCGGCGGAGACTGCGATGTGGGTTCCAGTGAACGGCGATGACTGTGGTGGCACTTGTTATTCAGGTGGTGGAAAGAATGCGCTCTCGTCAAGTCCGGAGGCAGTGCAGAGCCTTCCTCTGCACCGAATGCTGCACGGGGAGTTGTAGTGGTGGATGAGTCCATATCTCTTGAAGAGTGAAATTTGTTCTGGTGTCGGAATCTTGCGTCCTTCTGGTAGTACGTTTGGCGTTGTAGGTTGTGACCATGGTTGGTTATGTTGCGTTGCTGGAGCTGGCGATGTAGTCCAGGGTTGGCGATGTTGCACTGCAGATTGAGGCGAGGTAGTTCGGGGTAGACTGTATTGATCTCGGTCATGTGCTCTTGGTGGTAGAGAGACTTGTGTGCTGGCTTCATGGGTCAGGGTTGGAATTCGGTCCTCGATTCGGTGAAGTTTGCGCAGAATGGAGTCTAGGGTGGTTGTGTTGTCCAGTGCAGCGGTTGTGTCGCGTAGTTCTGCTAGTAGTTCTGCTGCGGAGTTAAAGCCGGTGGTGTTGTGGAGAAGTTGTTGATGGATTGTTGTGAGTCCGTTGCGGTAGGTCCGGTGTAGACAGTTCGTTTTCTTGTTGATTTTCTGGATGTCTGTGCTGAGAGATGTGAGGCGGCCTGTTGTGGAGTTGCGTAGTTGACGTCCTTCGTCTATGATGGTTTGGAGTTGAGTCGTGATGGTGGCTGTGGAGTTGGCTATGGTGGAAACTGCGGCGGTGAGTTGAAGTGTGGCTTCTTCCAGTCTTTCCAGTCTTTGTTGGAAGTTTTGTAGGTCTTGCTGGATGTCTTCGGTGTCATTCCGGGGCAGTGGTGCAGTTATAGTGGCGGTGGCGGAAGATGGAGCGGACTGTTGTGACGATGAGCGTCCTTGCGTAATAGGAGCTGGTCTGCGGCGAGGTTGTGAGTCTGCGATGGCTGGTGTAGATTGCAGAGTGTTGGCCTTTGGATAGAGAGGGCACTGCGCCTGACCCGTAAAGTGGCCGAAGCCATTACGGGTGGCGCAGTACCGACGTCTGCGGCGTAGGTCGTGCCTGGTGCAGTCCTATGTGAGGCAGTGGGCTCCACAATAGTGGCACCTAGGAGCAGCGTTGCAAGTGGTGTTGTCGTGGCCAAAGCGGCAGCAGCGGCGGCAGGGCACATGTCTGGAAGTTCGTGCTGGTTCGACGAGTAAGCGCTCAGGGCGGCTTCACTGTCCGTGGTGTCGGCGAAGACGATTCTGATTAGTGGTGTGGGTCCCCGAGAGGTGATGATGCGAATGGCTCTCATTGCTGAGGGCCACTTCTGACGTGCTGCATGTAGAATGTGTCTCTCGGGGATATCCCGTGGTACACCTCGCATAATAACACTGACCCCTTGAGTGGGGCCACTGTGTGCAGGCGGTGATGGTGAGTTGTCTGGGAGACGGGCTGAAGTCCGCGGTGATGAGGCCGGCAACTCTGGTGTTGGCACTGCCACTGCCATTACCGGGGAGCGGAGGCGCTCGGCTGGCCGGCTCTCTAGCTGCGGAGTGGTAGTAGCGGCGCAAGGTGTGGTTCCCGACGAAGATGAGGTGGCTGTGCTGGCTGCATCAGTGTTCTCAGTTGTGGCGATGTTTATTGGTTCCCGGGCCGATGGAGCTCCATTGCCCGGTGAACGCGGCGATTTCCGGCGCTGTTGAGGTGGCGCGTTGCTAGAAGAGGCGTTCTGCGAAGGTTGCGGTGGTGTTGAGGTCTCCGGGGCCGGCACTCTCACTGCCTCCCCAAGAGGTGCCTCGGTGACGGTGGATTGTGCTGTTGCAGGTTGCCGTGGCGTTGAGGTCTCCGAGGCCGGCACTCTCACTGCCTCCCCCAGAGGTGCCTCGGTTGCGGCGGAGATTGGCGCTGAAGTTCGGCGTTGTGACTTCTTCTTCCCCATAGCCTCTTTTTTTTATAAAGGGGAGACAGATAGAGAGTTGGAGATGAAAAGGTTGGCTTATTTCGCCGGAAGTACGGAATGTAAGGATTTCACGGGAAGGATTGGGGAGGAGTGTTGCGCTGGGATGAGGTTCCGCTGAGCACCCTCAATAGTTTGGTGCTTGCCCGGTAATCGATTACCGGTTACGTACAGGCTGGCCGGGTGACAGACCTGGCCGGGGCCCTGACTGGCACACACGGGGAGTTCGGCGGAAATTTCTGGGCGATTCTGGATTATCTGGGTGGACGTCTGTATTGGAAATGAAGTGTTTTGCCGCTACAACGCATGTAGTCACACATCTCGTCACAAGGTGCATGACCATGGTTGTAGAAGCCGATTGACTCCTGTTCTCTTCGTTGCGGTGGTGGAGCTTGTTGAGAAGGACTGGACGTATATGCTGTGGTGTGTGGATGGTGAAGTTGGCGTTGGTACTGAAGATGGTGTTTTGTCTCTTGGGGTTGAGAGTTGTAGAGCTGTTCCTCCACTTGTGTTCCTACTTCGTCTGTTGTGGGAGGAGTAGGCGGGTCTGGAATTTCCTCAAGTCAAGCAAGCTCACCCCTGAGGGATTGAAGAAGTTCCGTGTTGTCCGACTCAATCACTGCAGCTCGAAGTTCGTTAAGAAGCCTTGCTGCAGCGCTGAAGCGCTGTGGTGAGTGAGCAAACGTTTCAGTCCAGTAAGCCTCTTGTTGGTGGTCGTTCTTGAAGAGTTGAGGTGGTGTCGAAGTGCACGGACTTCTGTTTGTAGGGCTTTCACGGATTCTTCTGAGTTCAGTTCGGAGATGGTGTTGGTGGTGGTGTTGATGAAAGAGGAGACGGCGGAGGTGAGTTCTTGAAGTGAGAGCTCAATGGTGCCCAGGCGTTGACTGAGGCTATAAACCTCAGAACGAAGATGCTGGACCTCCTTGCTGGGCTGTTGTGGTTCTGCGGTGGCGGCGGCGGCGTAGTAGAAGTTCGTTCTTGGTTGCTGCGTAGACTGGGTTGGAGTATCAAGTTGAGATGGTGCTGAGTCTGCGTTGACAGGTGCAGGTCTATTATGGGGCTTAGAGGCGGCGACGACTGGTGCTGGATGTCTGCTGAGTGCCCGAGGATAGAAGGGGCACTGTGCTTGCCCTGTGTAATGGCCAGAGCCATTGCAGGTAGCACAGTACCGGCGACGTCGACGCAAGTCGTGCGCAGTACACCATTGTGTGAGGCGATGAGCCCCACAATAGTGACACCTTGGTGGTGCGGTGCAGGATGTCGCGTCGTGTCCAAACCGACAACAACGTCGGCAGGGCACTTGGCGAGTGGCTCGGCTTTGGCTCTGCAAGATGACGTCTCCCAAGCAGGAAAAGTCCTCCATTCAAGGCTGCCTCGCTGTCTCTGGTGTCGGCAAAAACGACTCGCACGAGGGTGGACGGTCCATGGTTGGTGATGATGCGAGTGGCCCTCAAAACAGATGACCACTCGTGCTGTGCTGCTGTGAGGACATGCCTTTCCGGTATGTCCCCGGGGATCCCAAGGAACACCACACTGCACCCAGGAATGGGAGCAGTTGGTGTCGGCGATGCATGTTGGTGTGTTGTAGCTGAGGGTGGTGTCGAGATCTCGGGGATCGGTACTCTCACTGCCTCCCCCCGAGGTGCGGTGACGGCGGATTGAGTTGGTGCAGCTTGCGGTAGTGTTGAGGTTGCCGGGGCCGGCACTCTCACTGCCTGCCCAAGAGGTGCCTCGGTGACGGTGGGTTGAGCTGTTGCAGGATGCCGTGGTGCTGAGGGCTCCGGGGCCGGCACTCTCACTGCCTCTCTAAGAGGTGCCTAGGTGACGGCGGAATGAGCTGTTGCAAGTTGCGGTGGTGTTGAGGTTGCCGGGGCCGGCACTCTCACTGCCTGCCCAAGAGGTGCCTCGGTGACGGTAGATTGAGCTGTTGTAGGTTGCCATGGTGTTGAGGTCTCCGGGGCCGGCACTCTCACTGCCTCCCCCAGAGGTGACTCAGTTGCGGCGGAGATTGGCGCTGAAGTTCGGCGTTGAGTTTTCTTCTTCCCCATTGCTCCTGAAGAAGACGCCGGCGCGTAATTAGGTTTTTCCCCATAGCCTCCTCAAACTAAGTTCCGCGTGGACTATAGCCATCAGAAACATTGCACAAATTTTGTACCCGCGGGAAAACACTGCAGCCGAGCCTACAGCAGGCCCAATCAGAAACCACGCCGCGTAGGAGAACTTCGAGATCGTCTGCAGCTGCTTTGAAGAGCCCTCCAAGCTTTGGTAAAGCGAGAAGCAGGGAATCCGAGCGAACTTCAGAGAACGCAGTGCGCAGGCCGCCACTCGTGCTCAAAACCGCCCGGGGATCACCGCTTCAACTGCCGCTTGCCGGAAGCTGCAACGACGCTACAAGACAGGTAGCTATAAACAAGCATGATAGACGAGGGATAGCACGACCACAGCCAACAGTCTCTGACTGGTATCTAGACGCCATAACCGGTTCAGGTCCTCTGCTAGCCACGCTTTTTAGCACTCGCTAGCTGCCTCTTTCTCTCCGACTATCTATATTTTCCTCTTTTTCTAGTAGTTCTTAAGCTCCCCGGTTAGGCCCCCCACTAGACTTTCCACACTCTTCTCTTTTCCTCTTAAAACCACTTTCCCTTACTAAAGTTCCTCCAGGTAGGTCCCCGTTAGGTTCCCATACTCACTACACATTAGGTTCTTTAAACTCAGCCCCATCAACTGAACACTAAAAGCACTAGGACGGAAGATATCTGGCAATGGTGAAGAAGACTGTTAGACTCTCCCCCTCATCCCTATCAACTACCAAAAAGCCGGTAACGGCTAAGGCAGTGAAAATGACTAAAGACAAACCATCAACACCCACGCCCACATCATCATCATCATCATCATCATCATCATCATCATCATCATCATCATCATCATCCACAAACACACGACCATGCACGCGATCACAGCGTAGCAGAACTCCTGAGTTGGACATCATGAGCATGCCCACACAAGACACAACACCAACACTCAACCCCACACTTCCACTCATACCTACACCAACTCAGGCAACAACTCACAATCAACCCCCTCTCACCGACGCCAACACACCCAATCGAACACTTACACGGACACGCATACCCACACCCACTCATACACAGGCGTCAACCACACAAGCGCAAACACACTCACACAAACAACCTACACTCACTCAGACACACCCTACACACACACAAACACAGCCTACACTCACGCCAACACAGACCACACCCATACACACACAAACACAGCCTACACCCACTCACACACAAACACAGCCTACTTACACACAAACACAGTCTACACGCTCACGCACACAAACAAAGCCTACACGCGCACAAACACAAACTACACCTTCACACACACAAACACAAACTACACCCATGCACACACCAACACTACCTACACACACATGTACACAAGCACAGACAACACACACACGCACACATACACAACCATCTCCACAAACACCACCTCAAGACCTCATCGACCTTTCAGACATGAGACCATCCCCCACCCCTAAAGCACACTCTCCGATCCCTGAGACCTACGCCCAAGCGGCACAGGCACAGGCACAGGCACAGGCTAGCGCAAGTTCCACCCACACCAACACATACACGGAGTTCAGGTCCGATTTGGCACCAATCTTCGTGCACAAGCGCCAGACAACACCAATACACACGATTACCCATAGTTTCGACACCGCACACAAATATTTATACAAATACACAGTTAGATTCGCGCCGCGCTCCGGAGACTATGAAGTCAAGCTGTTCTCGAGGAGGGACTACAATGCTTTTGTAGAACACCTCAAAGCCAGGCATATACATTTCCACCTAATGTCCGAGCCCACAGAAAAGACCCTTAGATTTGTAATAAAAGGCGTATATGCCGAAGTCTCCGGAGAACACATAAAATTAGAACTGGCCACCCACAACCTTGAGGTCATCAGGGCTGTCCAAATGCACAAGCGTGACAGGACACGTGCCCTCCTCCCCATGTACTTAATAGAACTAGCAGACACCCCAGCTAACAGAAAGATTAGAGACCTCAAGTACCTTGCGCATTTTAGGGTTAAAGTCGAGGACTATAGGACGACTCCAGCACCAAAACAATGCAGAAAGTGCCAGCAACTATTCCATACCCAGTTAGAGTGTCAGGCCCCAATTAACGTATGCGCCAAATGCAAAGGCCCTCACCCCTCTTATCAATGTAGAGTTCCTCCTTAGGAACGACTGTGCGCACTGTGCAACCACACAGGCCACGGGGCAACATGGCGCGGTTGCCCAGTCTACCAGCTGGCACTTAACTCAAGGCCAAGGGAACAGCCAAATAGGGCCCCCCGTCCCCAACCTCAGAGACAGCAAAACACTACTCAGGCTGTTCCCACTAATAACGAAGGGTGGTTCATCCAGGACCGTCGCGGCCGCAACAGGCCAGCCCCCGAAACCCGCCCTTCCACTGCCAGGGATGACCGAGTCACTGCCGGGCAGACCCTGGCCACACCAGAGCGCACCCCAATCACTAGGGACAGCAACAACACAAAACAACCAACACACACGCAAACACACACACAAGCACCCCCAACACCGCTAGAGGATTCAATTTTCTCTCCAGTAGCGCTCACCACTCGCGAAGCTTTTGTAAATGGAATGGCCTTGAGGGAGCTTCTGGCTTCACTAGGAGTCTCCAGGGAAGTAAGCTACGAAAACTTCCTTAAACACACAAAATGGCTGCTGGAGTTAATCACACACCAAGACGCAGACCCACTTTACCTCTTTAACTATCTTGCCAGATATCTCCTTGTACTTTCATCCCACAACCAGTAATGGATAGCACATCTACACTAAACGTATTATACTGGAACTGCAACAATATCAGACGAAAACGTCAGGAATTAACGGACTTCCTGATAAGAAACTCGATCCAAATTGCGCTTCTAAACGAAACACATTTAGGACCATTGGACCGCTTCTCCATTCCGGGTTACAGTATATACCGCAATGACCGAAATAGAAGAGGCGGAGGCACGGCAGTAATAATACTGAACACTATCAAGCACCACCAGAAACAAGTGCCAGAATTAAACCGGTTGGAGGCCACAGCGGTAAATGTGCAATTGCACCGCGCCGCGGTAACGGTAGTAGCCGTATACAACCCTCCACTGAATATTGATATTGAGGATGCTGACAAAATAATGCGAATGGACACCAAGGTAATTGCGGCTGGCGACTTCAATGCCAAGCATTACCTTTGGAACTGTCGAACAGCGAATCCGCAGGGTACCCAACTACTAAATTTTATCAACCGGGAAAACATCCTCCTAACGGGCCCAGAAGAGCCAACCTTTATCCCGCGAGCGGCCAATCAAATGCCCGACATCCTCGATATTGCCCTACTAAAGGGAATACCATATGACACCGAAACTACGGTACTAAACGACCTCACATCAGACCATTTACCGGTAATAATGGAGGTTGCGGCGCCCGTAATGTTCAAACCAGAACAGCCTAGGCGCAACTACAAACACGCCAACTGGCCCGAGTTCGAAGCGTTAGTTCAAACGCAACTCGAACAAAACAACCCTGTCATTAGCTCACAAGATACTCAAGAGCAAGCCGTAGAAATAATTACCAGAACTATTCACCATGCGACCGAAAAACATGTTCCCTTAACTAGGCCAACGAATAGGGCAACCACGCAGTTCCCTCGGGCTGTAAGACAGGCAATGCAGGACCGAAATAGGGCCAGGCGCAAATGGCAGCGAACGCGAAACCAAATACATCGCAACGAATATGACAACCTCAAAGTCGCGGCCGATATACTAATGGCCGAACACATAAGGGAGCAATGGAACGCCACACTGGAGGACGTTGATCCTCATAACAGAACAGTGTGGCGAATAGCGAAGTGCCTGACACGTACTCGCACAAACATTCCGCCCCTACATATTGACGGGCAAATAGCCGAAACACCGGCAGAAAAAGCAGAAGCTTTCGCGACCACACTAGAGCAGGTATTCCAACCGAATGCTGAACCATGCGACAGACAGTTCGCAACGGCAACGGAAGACCAAATTGCTGAAATAGGGAATATTCCAACGCACAACAAACTTCGAAAGACCAGTGCAAGCGAAATTAAATGGCTAATAGCACACTTGCCTACTCGCAAGGCTCCAGGACCAGACAACATTCCCAATATAGTCCTGAAACATCTACCGCCCAAAGCCTTAAAAGTGCTGGCGGATATATTCAACTACGCGCTGGAACACGGAAAATTCCCAAAGCGCTGGAAGGAAGCACGAATCCTTATGTTTCCTAAGCAACATAAAGATAGGTCCATTCCTACTAATCACAGGCCAATTAGCCTCTTAAGTACACTAAGTAAACTGCTAGAGAAAATAATACTTAAACGCCTCAACTCATTCCTAATCAAAAACAACGTGATAACTGACGACCAGTACGGCTTCAGGGCCAATCACTCTACAACCCTACAGATACTTAGGCTTACCGAAACTATCACCAGGGGATTTAACACTAAACGATCGACAGGCGTGGTCCTATTGGACATAGAACGCGCTTTCGATAAAGTGTGGCATGCAGGATTACTCCACAAACTCATTCACATAGGGGTACAAGATTCAATGGTCGCCCTAATAAAAGATTACCTCAGTGGAAGGAGTTTCAGAATCTCAATTGAGAATACCGAATCCTCATTGCACCCCATAAACGCGGGAGTCCCACAAGGAAGTTTACTCGGGCCTACACTATTTAATATATATCAATGATCTACCACCACTAGTACGAGTAGATAAATACATATACGCGGACGACACGGCACTGGCCACGCAATCTACTCAGCCACGCATCATACACCTGCGGCTCCAGAATGCTCTAAACACATTGGAGCCCTGGTTCACGAAATGGCGGTTAAAACTAAATGCAAGAAAAAGCCAAGCAATCATTTTTACCAGGCGAAAATTGCACAGGCAAAGGAGGCGAGCCCTCCCACCCCTCACCCTAAATCAGGAACCTATTGGGTGGGAGACATCCGTCACGTACCTAGGGGTTAAGATGGACGAATATCTCACATGGAGAGAGCATATTAACTCAGCCAGAGCAAAGGCCAATGGCCAACTCAACAGACTGTACCCGCTCATAAATCTTAACAGCAGCCTTAAGCTACGCATGGGACTTACGCTCTATAAGACGCTGATCCGACCCATCTTAACTTACGCCGCCCCGGTATGGGGATATGCGGCAAAAATGCACATAAAACGCCTCCAAACGATGCAAAATAGAATACTGCGAATTATTGCTAAACTACCGCCAGAGGCTCCGACGTACCAGTTACACGAAGAGCTAAAAATGCTCACAATCGAGCAGTTTATTAAACACCTGGCATGCCTCCTATACGCCAAAAAGAATAAGAACCACAACGAGCAAATACGAATGCTCGGGGAGTATGATATGACTCGCGACAAACACCTCCGCCCTCTATCATTGTTCGATCGCACTATAAGCATAGGCGAACCTGAACTCAACATACAGGAATACCTGAATAATTTAGTACCTTGAAATTACTTGTTAGGGGATGAAGGGAAGCACACAACAAACACACAACACTATAAAAACATACACTTACACTCAAGCCCTCACAAGTCCTTGTGCTACCTAGCCAAGGCGGACCCCGGGAGACGAGGGCCTCCCCGGTAGTGGCACAGGCTCGCTCCTGCACTTCAGGCAGACAGCCCGCCATGTGTGCACTTATACGACCAGGCAAGATCAGGTACACGATTAATGACGAAGCCTCCGGCTTAATCACACCCTAGTAACTAAGATTAAATGACACAGTAGAAGTTATCTCTACAAGTTGTAAATTTTATAAATATCACCATAACTGCACCTAGTTATATAAGCATTTCTTAAAATACTACTAGCATAGATTATAGGACGCAATATAAATTAAAAAAAAAAATAAAATAATATTAAAAAAAATTACGCTAAGGACAAGAAACGAAACCTTCGGGTGGAGTTTTAAAACAAAACATCCTCATTCACGCATCCCTCACATCCATCTACACCTAACGATGCCAAATGGCTGAAACACAAAAAGAACACCATCAACTTTCATACACATCACCATTATTTACTACCAGGGGGCACTCAGGGCTTATGTCATGTTTGCCCTCCGGCACATCAGTAATACTCGCTGTTACTGCCACTGGCAGGCAGCTTCCATCTCTCACCACAGAATGCGCAGGTGCTTTATGCGGTACTGCAGCATAGAGGCCTTGACCTAAAGACTTCCGGTGGGGTTTTTTAGTGAGTAGGCTGCCCGGGTTCGAAGCCAGGGTAGGAGTCTTACACTCGCATGCATGCATGCGGTTAGGGCGTAAGTAGCCTTTTTCCCCACCACAAAAAAAAAAAAAAAAACCATCACCCGCGCATTGGTTCGGACAACACAACCTAACCATAGTATATATTTGGAAACTGAGGAGAATTTTCCATCATGTCGGCTAGGTACTGCGGTAAAGACACTTCGGGTGGGGGGAATAAGCTTCCCCACTCGACTCGAACTGCCTCTGGAGCCTCTGGATTTTCCATCATTTTAGTCCTGAAGATGGCCATGGAGAGTATAATGGCCGAAAGCTCGACCTTCTTAAATTTAACACGGATGATCACCCGTGAAGCTCTTATCACTAATTTAATTCTCATACCACCTATGCAAGTACGCCTGAGAATTAGGTGACCCTTCGCGCATGTCTCACCGAAGATGGGTATTTACTTTTGTTAAAGATACTACATATTTCTAATTAATAGGGAAACTGTCTTAATTGGCACCGCAACTAATAACAGTATTAACGTGAATGTCAAACAACAGATAATCACACAAAATTACTTTAAAAGCTAGACACTGCTTCTTTCACGCATAAAAACTTTTGTGTTGCTGTGATATACAAATTGCAATTCTTTTCTTTGCATTTGATACTCGTACATGCATTGGCCTATGCTTGGATTGTGACTTGAGCTATCACTAGACCCACCAGGTCCGGATAATAAGGGGTTGTTGATTAACTTCCCGTTAGACGTGCGCTATATTTTTGTGCTTATGTGCTCGTTCTTTATTTTTTAACTTAAGGTTTCCTCCATTCCCATGTTTAGCTTCATTTAACTTAAATATACAGGCTTTTTATCAGCATTATCATACAAAGACCAGGTATGGGGATAGGGGTGACAGAAATGCAATCGAGTATTTACCCTCTCTACTCACCAAATGCAGGTTACCTCTTTTCTGTTTGTTTGTTTACGATACACACGTCTTTCCAAACAGGTAAGTTACAGGATGTGCAGTGGCGGAACCAAATAGAAACGTGATGTATTGATTACGTTACGTATATTTTCTTTTGACACAGCAGACACAAAGCTTTATTACTTTCTCTACTATGTATAGTAAGTAGGGGAAGTATTGTATTCGATCCAAAAGTTCAATGTTCAGATTTTAGCGGAAATATATTTTTAGAAATTCAATGAATAAAACAAGCATTTTAAGAGAAAGGTCTGTCTGTGTGTGTGCGTGTGTGTGTGTGTGTGTGTGTGTGTGTGTGTGTGTGTGTGTGTGTGTGTGTGTGTGTGTGTGTGTGTGAACAGCATAACTCAAAAACGAAAAGTCTGTTAAAAACCAAAGTTGTTATTCAAGTATAATATATTTCAAGGATGCAACACAAAGATTTTGAAGAAAATTACTGCACCCTAAACTACTCCTCACATGTAACATTTTTCGAATTCTTTTTCCTCAAAAATGGCTCTAACGATTTTCATTAATATGCGATATGTGTAAGATATTTTTATGGCAAATAAAACGTATATTTTTAATTTTCTGGCCATAGCCTATATAGCCCTGTTTACCCTTGATGACTTCGGCATAACTGGTAAACCGTGAGAGATAGACAAAATCTTACTGTAGAAAAAATGTAGATCATTTTAAAAGGCACGTCATGTTTAAATGCAGCTTTTTGTGGGTTAAAGTCGTTATTCATGTTTAATATCTTGGCCGTGTAAAGAGAACGAAATTTCAAAGCCTCCATATACCAGCTTTGACTACTGTATTCTTCTAGCACCTACAAGAAAATTAGCAATAAGATAATTGCTGCAAATGCTGATTTCGACTAACATGAAGAAGTTAGAGCCATAAGAGTTTGTTAGAATAGTAGAAGAGCAGGGAAAGTCATGTAAGTGCAACACATCAGATATTTTTTACTGGGAACACAAAGGTGCTTACGTATGCTCCCATTCGACTTTGAAGTAATTTTTTAACTTGTTATGCAATATGACTCCTTCACTGAAATAATTTGAGGTATAGGTCGCGCGTTACTTCTTGAAGAATGAAAATTTTATATGAAAGGTTGAATGCGAGTCTCTACTCAGCTTTTGCGGGAACGAGAGAGAGGAGGTACAGTCTGCAGTGAGATGACGCGCATGCTTCTGAGCTGAAGTAGTACAACACTACAAATCAATTTATGACACTTGCAGTAATATCAGCCACACGTATTATACACTATACCTCTATAACTGTTTCCATTTAACTTTCTTGCATTTATTCTATTCCCGACATCTCTCCCTCGTCTGAATTGCTATTTTCGTTGCATGCATGCACACATCCGTACCGCACAAAACTTCTGCAGTCGACTGTATACACAAACGCGACAGAGGAAAACAGAGGTGTCTGTTATCGTAGCATAAACATTTGCTGACCTGTTTATTAAGGGTAGGCTCACTCATTGGATTTCTGCTCAAGGTCATTCGTCAAGAACGAACGCGCAACCTATAGTGACCGGTTCTTTGAGCTAGATCAGGGATGTCAAACAGCACTCCCAAACTGTGAACTTGTGACGCGTGGACTCTTGCTACCGGTCTCACCTGCGTTCTATACGCAGCTAGAAGGGTAGGGGTGAGCTGGTGCCAAACAACAACAAACAGTGGCGGCTGGTACCATGCTTCATGTTTGTACAATTTAAAAATGGAAATACACTGTTAAATTAGTCACTGATCCCTTTTTATTGTTTGTTGTTTATTGTCTTTTGGATGCTTGGCAATATTTCCTGCCCACAAGTTTGTCAACTTCAGGTTCCATCTCCGAAGAACATAGGTGTAACACTGACACTAAATGTCTGTCAGTAATATTAGTACGTCTGAGCGTTTTATTGTTATTTAATTTAGAAAAAAACTGTTCACAAATGTATTTCGACGCAAACACTGCCATCAAACGACGCGCAGATTGACGAAGATTGGGGAATTTAGTTTCAGGTAACAGGGATGTCGAACAGCGCTACCAAGCTGTGAAATGAGCGAGTGCTTGCTTCAGTCGCAGTTGTGCTCCAACGACAGTCAGTCAGTCAGTCTGAGTGGTGTGCCCTACCTGGTTTTTTGACAAATATACTGTGGCAGTTAGTATGGACAGAGAACGGTGTTTTCAACCTGACTGGACTGATCAATACTTCTTTATCTTAAATGACGGCAAGGCACGTTGTTTAAGGTGTAGAGCATAAATTGGATATATAAGTCATTACAATATTAAAATACATTTTAACTCTCAACATGCTGCAATGTATGGCCCGGACAAATTATCAGGTGTTACTCGTGAAAAGGCTATAGAGGAATTTCAGTCAAGAGTGAATTTCGAAAATATTCTATCATCATCTTCAGGCATTAATAGAAAAAATTCGCGTTAGCTACAAAATCAGCAAACACATTGTGTCTGCTTCAGAACCATTCACAGATGGAGAATTTGTTAAAAGCTGTCTTATTACTGCTGCAGAAGAAATATGCCCGGAACTTGTTAATGCGTTTCAATGTATAAGTCTGTCTCGTAATACTGTTGCGGAACGTATATCAGAAATGGGAGATAACTTGGAGGAACAACTAATAGAAAGAATGAACACATTTACTTGTCATTCATTAGCTCTTGATGAGAGTACGGACCGCAAAGACACAGCACAATTTGCTATATTCATTAGGGGCGTCGATTTAGATTACAATGCTTTTGAAGATCTTCTCGATGTTGTTTCGTTAAAAGATCGGACTGGAGAACAAGATATTTTTGATGGTGTAATAAAAGCTATTGCTAAATTTAAACTTCCATGGAACAAATTAGTTTGCATAGCAACAGATGGCGCACCTTGTATGACGGGACAAGAAACAGGACTTGTAGGAAGAGTACGAAGATTTCTGACTCAAGAAGAACTCGATGCAGACAAAGTTAAATTCATTCATTGTCTTATTCATCGTGCAAACCTTTGTGCTCAGTCTGTCTGTGTAAAGAATGTTATGACGGCCGTTGTAAGAATAGTCAATATTATTAGCTCACATGCTTTATGTCATTGACAGTTCCAGCAATTTCTTGAAGTTGTGAACTCTGATTTTTCGGATGTTTCGCATTACTGTCAAGTGAGGTGGCTTTGTCGTGGTAATATGCTGACTAGGTTCTTTAATCTTCGAAGTGAAATAAAAATATTCTTAGAAACTCACAATTTACAAACTCCAGAACTCTATAGTGAAGACTGGATTTGTGATTTGGCGTTCTTGGTGGATTTGACTTCCTATCTCAATTCCCTTAATTTGAAATTACAACGTAAGGACATACTCATAATCAACATGTTTGACGACTTGAAAGCATTTATGCAGAAGCTTGAATTGTGGATAGCACAAGTTGATAATGAGGATGTGCATAATTTTCCTTGTTTGCAAAGTGTATTCAATGATGGCTCTAAGCATTTGCTACCAAACTACAAAACATTGTTAGAGTATCTACTCAAGGAATTCAAGAACAGATTTGGAGAAGTTAACTCTATGGATCCCAAATGGAGACTCTTCAACAACCCTTTCAATGTCCATCCTCGTGATTTCTCACATGATTTGCAATTAGAATTAATTGACTTGCAAAACAACACACCATTGCGCAATTCAGGAAATGTAGGTGTCAAATTGTATATTTCATTACCTGAAACTAAATTCCCCAATCTTCGTCAATCTGCGCGTCGTTTGATGGCAGTGTTTGCGTCGACATACATTTGTGAACAGTTTTTTTTTCTAAATTAAATAACAATAAAACGCTCAGACGCACTAATATTACTGACAGACATTTAGTGTCAGTGTTACGCCTATGTGCTTCGGAGATGGAACCTGAAATTGACAAACTTGTGGGCAGGAAACATTGCCAAGCATCCAAAAGACACTAAACAACAAACAATGAAAAAGGATCAGTGATTAATTCAACAGTGTATTTCCATTTGTAAATTGTACAAACATGAAGGATGGTACTAGCCGCCACTGTTTGTTGTTGTTTGGCCCCAGCTCACCCCTACTCTTCTAGCTGCGTATACAACACAGGTGAGACCGGTAGCAAGAGTCCACGCGTCACAAGTTCACAGTTTGGGAGTGCTGTTTGACATCCCTGAGCTAGATAGACAACAGCGAGGGGCGTGGCCTGGTAGTCAGTCCGTATGTGGCAGAATGGACCGGTTAAATAGGGGAAATAACACAATGATTCACTTCTCCAACGTAGATAAATGTAGTATGGTTACAGTACACATCATAATGTTTACTACTCTACATGGTGTGTATTCATCAACAGCGTAGGATAGCACATAGTTGGCTTTTATTTATGAAACCAGTTGTTTCATCGAGCACGAGTTCAATAAAACTAGCCATATCAGTGTTCGACTTAATCTTATCTCTAGCACTGGCCACAGCATCAATTAAAATATTATGCATGAGAGTCGAGGTGCCTTTTCCACATCATAATTAGCCAGAAATTGTAGCAGTTCTAGGTAGTTCCCTTTATTTAATGACTTCTCACTTTCATTGTGGCACCTAAAAGAACATTCTTGTTTTGCAAGAATGCCACTGCATTAATCAATCTCTTCAATATATATCTATTTTCTTTAACCTCTTCATTATGCAAACGGTTAGTATGTTTTTCCCCTGATATTTCAATGAATGGTCTCTCCGTTGAATGTCGAACGTTTTAAGTGCTGTAAAAAATTTTATATGCGTTGGCCCCTTGTTTATCAAAGCTGGGATTAAATACGCTAAATTTGCGAAACCCGTCGTATTCCAGAGCATTTTCAGTTGCAAACAAGCATGGCCGGCAATAATTTAATTCGCATGAACCAATCAGCACTCTGCATGTGCGGAAGGGCTGGAGTAGGCCTTCCGAGTTTTACTATCATTAAATTATCCTCGTATTCAACTGCGAGAATGGTCGTTACACTAATTGTTTTCCTACACATTGTTCATCCATTTGGAAGCATTAGCACTAGCAAGTGTCCTGTGCTCTGTGCACTACGAAAATAAATAATACTAATACCAATACAGCCGTGGAGGACCGTAACATTCGTGCAATCAAAAACACGCTTTTTCTTGCTTTTAACTCCACGTGCTATTGCTATGAACAACTCGTGTTCATACGGCACATTTCGGTCACGCTCGTATGAGTATGGTGACATGGGATTCTAAAACCTTGCTGTGCTTGTTCTTGCACGCTGCCACCTTTCCTCTCTCTACCTGCATCGTAATGAAGGCTGCTGCAGTAAGTATACGAAGTCCTATTCTCCCCTATGTTCAGTGGTAGAGAAGAGGCATATTCCAACCGATGCGCTAGTTCTTCACGAGGTAAACGGGCTAGTATTGCAATTATTGCTGTTACTAATTAATTTCTAGTTTATTTTAGATACGGAACTCGGTGATAGCTTTGATGGCCCACAATATACGCCACAGCTTTGCATCTAACCCCTCAATCGTAAATGCTTCTACTTACATCCAATGTATCCGAGCCGGTTAATCAACGTATCTCGATATTCTCCATCCGGCTCACATGCTGCCTGGCTTTTCAGTTCATAATGTGTTTCTATGTTGAAAGTTTTTAGCGCAAGATACTGATAGCCTATCAGGTACTGAATACTGCTGCCGACAACTGTGCACACAAATTGTTTTTCCCATTTAGGTTTAAAATACCTTCGCCAAATGGGCGAGTCGGACAACTCATGCCTCCACTCATCGACGCAGCCATTTCTCTGAGTGCATCACAACAAATACTGCACTGAACTGCTTTCTAACGTATTGGCCAGCTATGCCCTGGGCACGGGAAGTGACTCGCTGCGTGGCATTGCCACTCAGGGCCACGATCCACGCCACTGGTATAGGACTTAATTCCACATACAATTTTAACCTTCCATTTTAAATATTTCTAAGTTACGTGTACTTGAAGACAAATACATTATAAGTTACGGAAACACGCAAAAAGGTCTCTGCACACAGAAATTATCAGAAAGTTATAATAGTGAACTGGATTTCACATTGCTTTAATAAGCAAGGATTGCTGAATGTGTGGTAAATATTTCTTGTTCCTAGCTTAAAACCAAGCAGAGGTATTCCCCTTTGAAGACCTAGAGCATATTTGTGTGCAAAAGCCACTCAAAACCTTTCCCATTACTCTTAAGCAACCAGGAAAATTCAAACAAATGGCAACTCAGCGATCTCTGTATACGAGGGTGGGTCAATAAGTAATGCCTCCTATTTTTTCCCCCATTAAATAAGTTAGTTATGTGAAAAATTTGAATTTGGCGCAATTCCTCAAACCTTCTTCTCCAATCCCCTGCAGTAGTAACTTCCTAAGTCAACAGGTGGCAGCACTGCATCCTCTTGCAAAATGACTGACATCGACATTCGTATTAGACAGCGTTCTGTGATTGAATTTTTGACTGCCGCTTTGATCCAGGTTAAAAAAAAAATGAACCCACGTTTCGTCTCCAGTAACAATTTTTTCCAGAAACTCCTCTCCCTCCAAATTGGAGCACTGCAAGTATTCGGAGGCTATTGTTTTCCTTGTTTCTTTGTTTTGGGCGGTTAACATTCTTGGTACCCAACGTGAACGAACTTTTGAGTAACCCAGTTGTTGAATAATCGTCATTGCCTTTACTGAGGCAGGTAATGCGACACAATTCACCTGTTGTTATCCGGCGATCACCACGAATGATCTCATCGACTCGCTGAATGTTGCATGGAGTCACTGCAGTCACCGGCCTGCCACTTCGCGTTTCATCTGCCAATGGTGTTTGCCCTTCAGCTTCGTTACAGCGACGAACCCATAGTCTAACAGTGCTGACATCCACCGTTGTATCACCATACGCGTTTTTTAGCCTTTTGTGAATGCGAATTGGCGTTTCACCTTCCGCAGTCAAAAATTCAATTACAGAGCGCTGTCTAATACGAATGTCGATGTCAACCATTTTGCAAGAGGATGCAGTGCTGCCACCTGTTGACTTAGGAAGTTACTACTGCAGGGGATTGGAGAAGTTTTGAGGAATTGCGCCAAATTCAAATTTTTCACATAACTTATTTAAGGGGGGGAAAAATAGGAGGCATTACTTATGGACCCACCCTCGTATATAAGGAAGGCTGAAGCAAATGTAAACTCTTTCGTGAAGAGTATGTCAAATGTATGCGAACATAAAAATCTCTTGGACGCATGAAAGAAGTTGTCAAAGGCGTAGAGGAGAAAAACCGCCGCTATGTTTCCCATTATTCCAGGGTACAATAATGAGGTACAGCGAGCAAGACATTCGCTGTTTTAGACGCTTCAGGTAAAACAAACTGACGTAAGCTCTGGAACATCCTTCTTGACTCGAACATTCAAAAGAATCTTAGCCTCCACATTTGTATTTGGGATTCGGCAAATAGCTTTTTATGCGGAATCGGAGAAAAATGTATGCAAGTGTTTCATAGCGAAAACTAGAGAATTGATAATGCATTCTAACAGAAGTAAAATAGTCCCAGTAAACATTGCCCTACAACCAGGCCAGTTGCAAGATAATTGCGAATGTGTGGTTACTAGTCCCTGCTGATTTCGTTCACCTTCCTACTAGGTACTCAATTTGCAATGCCGATTTTGTTTAACTTTCATCTAATTTGGCTAAAGTTGCACGCTGGTTTAGCTTAATAGGAAAGTATATTACTCCTTTGAATTTTTACAATTACTATATAGTTTACTCATTGTTATTTAAAATGTCGTTCTTACATTTGGACGCAACAATGGATTATTTCCGCAGAGTTTTGGATTCCATCAAACACTCCCCAGATTATTTTGGAATTGTTGACAAGCATGCAAACTGGTGTGCTTCAGTTCTTTGAGCATGCTAACGGGAGAGCTGTAGGCTTTTCAGGTGACCCCAGGGACACAAATTTAAAAGATTTAGGTGGAGCGATTTTGCATCCAAGTCCGCCTCGACTTTTCCATCTTGTACCATATATGCGTGTTAGACGCCGTCTCAAAAGCAGCAAAATTTGCCGGTTCTCCAACATACTGAACTATACACTCTCAGGTTGCCCAAAGGGAACATTCTCAAGCAATTCTGGAATATGCTGCCGCAGAAACTGAAGACATCTCCGGCCATTTTGTTTTCTTTTAAGAATGGGTGACTTCATAGATGACCACCTAGTACGTCTATCCACACATTCAACGAGAAACCTTGCTGATGTGCCTCGTGAACACCATATGGTTTACCTCACAGAAAAAAAAAGGTTATTAGAAAACCATCAAGATTGAACCCTGGTTCGTCTATAAATAGTCACTTGTTAAGCGAAAGTTGCCTACTAACTCTTGTTTATCCGCTGATAAATCTGGGGGTCAAAGTTCAGATTACGGAGCTATTGAAGGAGGTGGCTAGGATACAATTAATTGCTTTGTAAAATTCTGTACACTGCTGTGGCTCAGTACAGGCCCTAGCATGGTAACTCTCTATCTGAAGTTCCTAGAAAGAGTTCTATTGCTCCATGTCATCAACCGCAGGCGAAATACTTGCAGGGCTAACTGCTTCTAAATGTGCAAATTTTTACCTCTTCTCTGAGGCACTGGAGCAATGTTGTGAATGTGCTACTTCTGCTTTTTCCTCGATCAGGACATGCACTGTCCAAATATCTTCGTTGGTAAAAGGTTCCTTTGTATGTATATGAATACTTGCATGCTATCATGAGGGATAGGGAGACAGACGAGGAATATGTACATGTATGTTATGCAAGAAAGGAGAGTATGAAGTATGAGACTTCTCTTATGGAACAATGTGAGAGAGGATATGCATGTTTGGGACTACTCTTACGCTATCATTCAAGACAGAGACAGATGCATGTGTGTGAGCAGCTACTCTTTCATGTGAGACTTACCTTATCGACCTTAACCTTAATTTTACATTTACCCTGATCCCTAACCTTACCCACCCATCTGTCCATCTCTGTACACTCTCATATGATAGCACAAGAATAGGCCAATCTGCCCCTTCACTCACTCACACGTTAAAGAGTAGTTGCATACTTCTTTTCTCTCTCTCACACACACACCTACTCATTTACACACTTGATAGCATAAGAGTAATTGTATATAAATACTCTGTCTCTCTCAAACATACACACCTCAGCCTGTTTTACATGAACAACAATAATTCTATTTATAATACCTGTACTTTTATCTGCTGCAAGCAAATTCACTGTGCCGTTTGCAACACCTATATAAGCCACCGGTTTGATAGCTCTGAGTTACATAAGATTATACCCATAGACAACTAGTAGATTGGCAGAGAGGCACTGTGGTGGCAACAAGCTCAGCTCACTTGAAGCAGGGTGTTGTGCCATGCTGTGTAAATACAAGCAGAGCAGCAGACTGTGGGTTGATGTTTAGAGGAAGTGCAAAACTTCTTGGCATACGGATGGTGGGCAATGTTCGTGCTGGGCTCTTCTTTTGTTTTATTATATTAATGTCCTACAATGTAAAATATCATACAAGACAATGAATGAAATTAGTGAAATGATGCCCTCGAGGTCCACAGAGCTTAAAGTTACCTGACATTTGGAAAAACACCTCCTTTAACACTGCTTATGTCATTTAACCTGTTCCAGCTCCAAAGCCTTGTTCTTTCCACCTTTTCCTCGGGTGTCCTATGTTCCTTTGTCCTTGTGGTTGATAGTTATTTGCTATTTTGGAATTCTATTTAAGTGCTGTTTCCAAATGGTTCTGCATTCTATTATTGTTTTAATTCTTCTACTTCTAATTGTTGTGGTATTTGATTGTTTTGTTTCTTGTCTAGTTTTGTATATCCAGTTATGGCTCTAAGGTATTTCATTTCTGCTGTTTGTATATTTCTTTTATGCTGTGCCATCATCCACGTTTCTGAGCTGCATGTTAAAATTGGGACAGCTATTCTTTTATATAGTTTTACTACAGAATTGTTCCCTGCTTTATTCTTTAATGTTCCTTTTATTATACCTATTAAGAAGCTTAATTCATTTAATTTTTTTCAATATATATTTCTATACTGTATATTATTTCACATCCAAGGAAAGTAAATTTTGAAACTTGTTCAATTGTTAGTTTCTAAAACTATTTTGAACCGAACTGGATGAAAAAAACCTTATCCAGATAACTCATCCTAATCAAGACTTGAACTCAGGACATCTTGAATGTGAGGCAGGCATGCTATCACCACACCACAGAGGCGTGCTGCGCTGGGCACTGTTGCCAGATGTAGTAGGCATATATCTGCAGTAACTCTGTACATCAGAGCTCATTTTACATGCAAGCTATGGTGCCGTCCAATGTTTCCATAATCAAACAGCACATTAAATATCCTTGGAACATCAACATTTTACCTTGATGCTCAGGAAAAAGTATTTTTCAAAATTGTCTAAACCAGTAATGCACTTTCCAACTTTGTGCGTTTTTTCCCCAGAGGTTGAAATAGGGGTTAGCTGCCTTTTGTTCGAATGAGGCTCCTTCACTACAAATTCGTGGCACCGTGTATGCTACTTACACAAGTTTCGACAGTCAATTTCTGGATTTTTGAAAAATCTAGTTGCCCTATATTCTGGATTGGAGACCTTTCTTAAATGTTGTTGTTAGCTAATGCTGGATTTCTGACAATGAAGTCATTAATCCTCTTGCTCTCCAATATTTTTCACTGATGGATGGGGCACTAGAAGTGGCCGGGCATATTTGAAGGTGCTATTGCTCCCTTTCTTAAATGTTGCATACATTAAACACAATTCTTTTGCCCTATGAATAAATCACTTCATGTATGTTAATAGAAAAACCACTTGTCCCAGCTCCAATGCACATGTTCACACACTAGTATCATAAACACATAGGAAAAGAGAAATAAATAATTTAATTTATATATTAATAATATTTCAGCTTGAGTTTGAAATGGCTTAACACATAGCCACTCACTTTAATAATAAAATAATACACCACAGCTCCGAAAACGAACTGAAAACTAGTTCATTCCTTTGCAAACACGTGGTTTGTATATTCATTGTACACTATATGTTTTATATTTGGGAGCAAGGAATGGTGGCATTTTTCAGGCGTTTTTTAGGTTTATCTATGTTGAATAAATGTTAAGTAACAATAATCATGTGAAATTAAAAAAAGCATAGCTTGCTGTATAAGTATTGTTGATACAGGATTTTTTTACAGTGATAAGGAAATAAACACGTCTAATTATAAGATTGACATCTACCATTTTCAAGTATTTATCCAAGCCAATTAATGAAGATAATGTTTGCGGTTCAGGCATGTAAGATGCGTGTCCCATATTTAACAGTGCTGACAGGAGGGTCAAGCATATGATTTGCTGCAGCCTTTGGTATAACTCGCCTTCATATGCCTTTTACTTTTGCACTTCCTTAAGTCTCTTCTAGACAATGTTTCAGCCACGTTCTAGGTGAATCAAATGGAGGCCCTCACCTCCAGTTTACAAGGAGTTATGGGAAGATTCTTGTTCACACAAGTGATGGTGTTGCAAAATGTTTGGTGGGTCATAAAATCCCGAACCAACTAAAAAGACTTCATCTTAAAAGATACTACACTGTATACAAGTCAGGTTTATGAAGATAACAGAGATGAACAGTGTGCATTAAAAAATAAACCTGCTGAAGGCAGCACTAACAGAGTATCTGGTAAGAGACTATTATTTGCAGCTTGTACAACTTACGTTAATAATATATACAATATATTTCAGCATATTTGTTCTATTTTCTTTTTATGGTGAGGATCAGAGTCTCTTAAGAACGAGCTATTATATTTCTATAGAAATTGCTAAGTCTTAAAGAAGTATTACACGTGGACGCTTTGTTAAAGAATGTTTATGAATGTCTGCAGCTGAATATTGTCCAAATCTCGTGCAACAGTTCCAATCTGTAAACCTTTCATGGTGGATTGTAGTCCGTCACACTGAAGATGTTGATGAGGATATTGAAAACTAATTAATATAAGGTTTATTAATCAAGGCTATGCGAGTGATCAGCCATGTCAAGTTTATGAAGACTGAGCTTTCAACCATGGAGTATACAATGGATGAAAGCTCGACCTTCATAAACTTGACACGGCTGATCACCAGCGAAGCCTTGATTAATAACGCTCGCCGTGAAAGCTTCAAATCTTTCATAATACAAAGATGCCACAATTTCATGGCTTTTGATTAGCATTGGACGAAAGTAAAGATGGGTATGACACTTCACAGCCAGCCATCTTCATTAGTGGAGTGAAGCAAAAATATGGAATGCACAGAAAAGCACCTAGATTTAACACTTATGAAAGGAATCACAACAGGTATGGAGGAAAGAACAGGAAGGCAGTGGGACCTGGGGGAGTCCCCACAGAGCTGTGGAAATATGGAGTTGAGGTTTTGGTAGTGTTTTGACAAAGATGTTTAACCAAATAGTTGAGGGAGGTATCATCCCCAAAGAATGGAAATTCGCATAAGTACCTGTGATACATAAGAAGGGGAATAAACAGGACCTGAATAATTATTGGGGCATCAGTGTCATGGCATCTCTTGGTTGGATTTGGAGTAAGATACTTAAACAGTGGCTGGAGAAGTCAACAGAGGGGAAGATTGCCGAGCAACAATCAGGATATGGATAATATATTTATTGAACGCCAAATATCTGAGAAATTGGCTGCAAAGGGGCAGGAAATCCACTTTGTGTTTGTAGATCTAGAAAAGGCGTATGACTCTGTGCCTGTAATATGTCTGTGGCCTGCAATGAAGGGTGTTGGAGTTGAATACCCCCTAATAGATCTCGTTCACAAAACCTACCAAGAGAACCAAGCAGCAGTAAAAAACAGTAGAATGACAGGGTCAGAGTTCACAGTATCTAAAGGTTTGTGATAGGAATGTGGAATGTCGCCAACTTTATTTAGATTTACTTGGAAGAGGCTTTACGGCAGTGGAATGCATCCTACCATGGTATGAGTATCCCACTTGGTGACCAGGTGGTACATGCCCTCTTGTTTGCAGACGACCAGGTGATTATAGCTCGAGACAGGTATGATGCAATAAACATGTTGGGAAAGCTACAGGAAACATTTGGGGAAGCCAGCCTAAGGATCAATGCCCAAAAGATGGAATATTTGGTTGTAGGTGGGGACGGACAGGACATTGCACTCCCTGGTTTGGGGACTATCAAGTCGGTTGATCGTTTTAAGTACTTGGGATCAATAATAGAGTCATCTGGAACCTGTGAGGCAAAAATAGATAGACGAATACAGTTGGCCAGAATTGCAGTGCACTCCCTAAATGGGGTTCTGTGGAGTTGGGAAGTCCACCTTTGTACTAAGAAACTTATCCTGAATGCTATGGTAGAGAGTATTCTAATGTATGGATCAGAAGGTTGGTCACTGACCCAGCAAAACAGACAGAGATTATGTGCAGTTGAAATGAATGGGCTTAAGCATAGCTGCGGAAAATCCTGACTAGAAAAAGTCCAAAATGAGACTATATGATAATTGGTCAACCTGAACCAGTCACTGATCGAATTGATAAGAGAACTCTAGAGTGGTATGGCCATCTTAGACAAATGCTTGAAAGCAGATGACCCAAAAACGCTTTGAATTGGTCACCAGAGGGTCGAAGAAAGAAAGGCCGTCCACGCCTGACTTGGACAGGAGGTGTTGTTGGCGCCATGCGTATATGGAATTTGGACGATGAGATGTGGGAGAACCGAACTTCCTGGTGTCAGGTTGTTAAGAGGCAACCTCTGACAAGGGGATACGTCGTAGAAGAAGAAGAATAGATTAAAGAGTAACATATTTTGGCATCCCCTGCATATGGCTTGTGTCTGTAAAAGACAGAGCTCCTCTAATGATACAAATGGCCTTGTGAGATGTTTAAATGAGAAACCTGCCTCCCTTGAATTAGCAATACATTGCCTATTTATACACTGCATTGTGCAAGGTAACAATCGTTACGTTATGAGCAGGGAAAGTACCTTGGTTGGTTGGGAAATGAGGTACACGACACACATACCATTGCCGAATGCAGAACTGTTTTGTTCCTGTTGGCAGTGCCTAGCTGTAACGTGCAGTGCTAACCCTGTTCATTTAGATACAAAACCAACAGTATGACACTTACATGATAGTGGCTTAATTGTTACCATTACAGTGCACTACTATATTTATTCTAAAGCTTTCGAAGCAAAATCTTCTCTTATTGTCACGCAAACGTGATTTGTACATGGAAAAACTTTGTTCTACTTCACAGGATGTGACAGGTGCAAAACGAAAATACTGGACGTTAACGGCAGGAAATAAACAGTTTATGCAGCTGATTTTCCTTCTAAGGCATGTTGAATATCTTGTATGACGGAATACCCAGTACTTTTCATTAGAACAGAGTAACTTGTTTTATTTTTTCGGTGATCGATGTAGATGGTGCTTTATTAAGTCTTTCTTACAGTGTCAGAACTAGCTCAAGAGCATTAAGCATTCCTGTGCGACTGTATCAGAAATATGCTCAAAAGAGTTGTTTATAAACTAGAGCTTTCCAGTAAGTGATCGGACAGCAGTGATCTTATTGTTCCAATTGCTGAGCAGTCCGTACTGTCGAAGGTATTAAATATTTTAGCGATTGTAATACAATGCGTGGCATATGATACTGCATTGAGCCAGGTTCCCCACCTCGTAATGACAGATTGTGGGGGTAAAGGTACCACTGGTGCCATTGCTTTAAATTCTTGCCGGAGCCTTCCAGAATATTCTATTCATATTTGTAATGAATTTATCTATGTCATCATAAGATGATCAAATTTCCTCTGCCACCCTGTGGCAAGCATACACCCAGCACGTTAAATGAATCATGTTTGTGTAAATTTTCCGAAGCTTGTGTCTTTATGTCAGTACGCTGTTGATTCGTATGCACTGCAGCTGCCCGCTGAGCCGCGTGGACGTCATATGCTATCACATCGCATGCATATATCAGTTGCAGTTAACCTGTGTTCACTGCAGAGTGCTACTGCGCCAACCAAGGTACTTTCCCTGGTTATGAGTATGGTGGTGAAAACAATTATTTGTATTACATCCATTGCTCTGAATCACCGTCAGTTCAAATTACTCCTCGAAGATATGGATAGTGAATATACTGATGTTCTATATTACACTGCAGTGCAATGATTGAGCAGAGGAACAGTGCTTCACAGGTTCTTTGTCAGCTTCGCACTGACATTTTGACGTATATGGAAATGAAGGGCAAAGTGACGACTGGATTGAACAACAGAAAATGGATATGATGTCTCATGATTATGCCTCATTTTTTCAGTCATTTGAATAACCTAAATACTACACTAAGTACAAATGGTCAGTAAAAACTCAAAAGTGTGACAAAATAACAACATTCTAGTGTAAACTTACGCTATGGGAGTGACAATTGAAAGAAGGAAATAATGCACACTTTTCCAAGCTAAATTCTGTACTCATGCTAGCTGAGGAGGAAGATTTTAAGGGATATTTGCCGATTCTGAATGATTTCGATGAATTTTTATCAAGATTTCAGGAAATAGTAACACTTAAATCTGGATTTGAAATATTTACCTAACTATATTCTGTAAATGTTGATTGTGTTGCTACAGATTTACAATTAGAGCTGATTGACTTGTAGTGTTTCCAAGCAGGGTTGACAACATTTAAAAGTAAAATTATCGTACCAGCGACTAAAAATTATAGATTTGGATTCAAAATTATTGTACATCATAAACCATATGCTACAACAATAAAAATATCAGTATAACATTTAAGAAAATGTAATAATAATGATGTTTATGATGTCCACTTACAATACTGATTACCTCAACCAGTATTACAACTTTAGCTCTTATGTTTCACACACTATTCATCTGAAACTTCATCTTCCTCAACTGTTGCAGCATTATACAAATTTGTTGCTGAAATACACCTCAACATCTCGGCGAATTGTGGATTTTCGGATCTTCCACATTCTTTCATAAGCTGAGACAGAATAAATTCATTTACCGTATCTAGTGCCAATCTGTTTCTAATTTTGTTTTTTATTAAAGCCAGCTTAGAAAAACCTCTTTCACAAGAAGTGTTTCTGTAGGGCAACGAAATCACTGTAATGCAAAGGCCGCTAGTTCTTTGAAATCAGTATTTCCACCAAGGTAACATGTGTTTAATAGCACTCGAGAAACTGCCAGGCTCAGGCATGTTCTTTATTTCACACAGAATATCACTTATTCCGAGATTTCTGCATTGATCATCAGTTTTCTGAACAGTACCTTCATTGAGATTATCAGACCTGGGCACATTGGCAATAAGAGGATAAAGGGTAGGAAGCTTTGTAGGATTGGAAACGGTTGCCTTAGAGGGTTGGAGAGAGGTCATGCGGGCAAAAGTGGTGTCACCATTTGTAATGTTTCATTTCGCTGGTGTGACAAACCAGTGAAAGTGATATTTCGCCGGTATATAACTATCGAACTATCATACATTCAAATTATCGTATGCCCCCATAATTATCGTACGGGTTGGCAATAATGTGTAAAACATTAAAATTATTGTATGGCCCCATAATTATCGTACGAGTTGGCGACCCTGTTCCCAAGAAACTATAACAGGTCTGATCTAATGGGGTTCTACAAGAATTTTCCATGAGGAAGATTATCCCGACTTCATAATCATGTAGCTAAAATCAAAAGTAATCTTGGGTTAATGTTTAAATTGAACTGAATTAAGTTTTAATGGGGAGGCTTTTAAAAAAGCTCTTGCACTGCAACCTATTTAAACATCTATTGCGCAACCCCCTCCAATTATCTTTCAGCAATTCAAAGTGAACTGCAAAAAACTACTGATTGAAGCAGAAGGTAGCTTACTCTGTTTCGGGAAATGGTTTCCAAAGGCCTGAATTCTTGTGGTGAGCTAAAACTTCACAATCAGAGAGCAGATGAACTACAGATTCATCACCATGAAAACTCCTAGTGCAAGTTGGATCAACATCATGACCCAGTTTTAAGGCATTCTTTAACAGGACAATGGGTTGACATACTTATGCTAGGTTATTTTCAGTAATAAATATGCACAAGCATGGGGAGAGAGCAACATTGTCAGACATACACTGTCCTGCGCTTACATTCTGCTCAAAACCTTACGCCTTATATACCAAAACTAGTCCACACTAAACTTCAAAAAGCAGTAAAAAAGGGAAATATGAGTAACATCATGCAGCAATTCAAGGTCACAAATTAACACTTCATACTTGATGGAATGAAAATTGTAAATATTGTGTAGAGTATCATATAGTGTTTATTGTACAACATAAATTTCTTTCACAACATTTAAGCGCTGGGTATAGCTAAGTTCTGAAAATGGGCTATCTCCATGTTTGCACTGTTACTTCGTAATTAATAGGGCTAGGAAGTTCATGCATTTGAATGTTTTTTCATAGGGGTTAAAAATGTATGCTTTTACATTATGTGCATGAATTATGGAATTTTCAGTTATTTGGACATGATTTTATGGTGCATATAACTGCATATTTTCTTGATTTTGATAAATGCATAATATTTCAATATTATAGCCTCTATATTGCATATTTTAATGATTTTTATGAATTTTTATTGTTTTTTTTTCCCATCTGGATAATATTAATTTTCATATTGGTAGTATTGCACATGATGATGCAGCTCACGAAGATTTCAATATTATAGCCCCTATATTGCATATTTTATTGATTTTTTACGATTTTTTATTATTTTTTCCATCTGTAAATATTTTTCAAATTGGTAGAATTCCACATGATGCAACTCGCGAGGTGGCGCGAACTAATGCTGAGTAATGTTGTCGTGTAGTGAATCCCGTTTCTATCCTTTCATTATATGTATGTGCATAGAGAATAATTAGTGCGTTATCTGAGAGGTTTATATTAACAAAGATAAAGTGCTGGTCAACGTTTTGAGCAGCATGATTATAGCAACGCTTGCCTGCCCACCAGTAGTTGTGTCGTGGTCTTCAAACGTAACAGTGTTGTGAACTGGTTCCCACCAAATTAAATTAGACATATAAAATGTTAAAAAGCTCTTGAAATGCCGAAAATAAACCAACTTCGAGTGCTAGATTAATTAATTTACAGAAAGAGTTTTCGGGTGATTTAACATCTACAGATAATAGGGTACTGTTTTGTGGAGCGTGAGAAAAATGTAGGGAGTGAGAAAAGAGTTCAAATAGTTCAGCACATAAACACAGCAAAACATAAGGAGAATTTAATCAGAAAACTTGCAAACAAAGAACCTGCTCAAAAACAGCTAGTAGTGTGTTTATAGGAAGTAGGGTTACTGAATTTTCCTATGACTTGTGCCAAGCATTTTTAGCTGCTGATATTTGCTTGTTCAAACTTGATAATCCGACATTTAAAAACTTTGTTGCCAAGTAGACTCGACAACATGTCCCTGAAGAAAGTACACTGTGTAAGACTTATGTATGACATTGTTACAATAGCGTATTGTCAAATATACAAAATGAATCAGCAGATCTGTTGGTGTAGTTGTCTGTTGATGAAACCCCTGATTCTGAGTGCTGTTCTATTGCCAATACAATCGTGGGTGCTTCAAATAATGAACAAAAGACTACACCTTATCTTCTTAATGTGTGCGAATTGTCATCCACTGACAATGTAACTGTGACCGAGTTTGTGATGGACTCTTTAAAAATTACTATGGCCATGTGGAATCAAATACGACCGGTTACTTTCATTTGTTACTGATGCAGGTCCTTATATTGTAAAATCAGGAAAAACTCTGAAAGGTATTTTTCGTAACTTAATTCATATAGCTTGTTTGGCACACGCTCTTCATCACATTTCTGAGACCATACGTGATTTTTTCCCATTGGTAGATAGATTTGTGTCCAATACAAAGAGAATTTTTGTTAAATCTCCTAAAAGAGTTAAGTTGTTTAGATCAACAGCACCTAATATCCGATTTCCTCCTGCACCAGTGTTAACTCAATGGGGAACATGGGTGGATGCAGTTTTATATTATGCTGAGCACATAGAAATAGTGGAAGAGGTTGTTAATTCATTGGACTCGAAAGATGCTTCATCAATACAAACTGTGCAAAATATTCTGTCAGGCACTGAGTTAAAAGAGGATCTTAGTTTCATATCTGGCCATTTTTCTTTCTTACCAACAGCCATAACGGCATTGGAAACTGTAGGATCTCCTTTGCATGAATCACTTACTGTCTCTGAAAAAACAATATGTGATCTAAGTTCGGTTCCTGATAGCATAGGACAAAAAGTGAAAAAGAAAGTGAATGATGTAATTTCAAAAAATTCTGGTTATAAGCAGATGTGCGATTTTCGAGACATCCTCGAAAGAAAATCATCTGTCACACCAAGAGACTTGACTCTCTGTGTAGCAGTTAACATCATTTAAATATGCCCCGAAAGCATCTTGTGACGAGGAGAGAAGTTTTTCATGTCACAAAAGTGTTTTGCGAGACAACAGACAATGTTTTACAGTTGAAAATTTGTGCAAAGTGTTGGTTGCAAACTGCAATTTAGCAGTTAATACTAGCAGGGGGACCACTTCTGCTTCAACCTCTAAGGAATAAGGTTACTTTATTATTTATAATAACTCCTCTTGTCTACTGCAAAGGGACATTGTTTTAATTAAATAGTGCATATTTCTTGGCATATTTTCAAGTTTTTAAGAGCATATTTGCATGCATATTTCAGTGTTTTTTAGGGCACGAACTTCCGAGCCCTAGTAATTAACTATGATTTGAAATCAATCTAGGAACATATTCTGGTTCATATTATATAGTTGTAATGAATACATCTTCATTTTAAGTACAGGAAATGTTTATGATTATTATTAAATGCATTGCAAAATGTGCCTTGTATCTATCAAAAGGTATAATTTCACTGCAACAGCATATAACATGTGACAGTGTGCCATGTGCATGTTATGAAAACGAACAGACTACTAAATAGTAGCCAGTCTGCTACTGAAGTTGCTGTCTTATTTCGCTGTGTACCACACAACCTCTTTGCGATCTAGTTTGATCAAGGGCAAGAGCGCAGTCTTACACGCAAAGCCAACACAGGCCAGCAGTAGATGGAGAGCGTATTGCAGTGGATCTTTGGTGCAATGGTCGAACAGTTGCATTTAGTGGTTGCCATATTAATGGATGGTAAACAGTGAAGATGTGGTTAGTGCACACCACGGAATGAGAACATATTACAAAAGAAACCTAAATATGGTTTTTCAGGCCCTCAATGTCATCATCATCATCATAGTGGAAGAAAAAAGCTCTGTCTGCTACTGCCCAGAAACTGCCATCATTCAGAGCAGAGGGATTTACTTCAATGTTGAGACACAACTCAGTAAAGCTTTATATGAGGGCAAATCAAAAGGCTTTTCTCACATTTTTTTCTGGTAAAATAAGATAATGCAGACAACTAAACATGTAGATATTATTCCTTGTACCTTTCACTATTTTTTCACATAGTTCCTGTGCCAGTTCAGCACTAATTTTGCAATGCCGCTGCGGTAGAAGTTGGCCACCTGACTACAGAACCACTGTCGCACTGTTGTCTTGACTTTGTAGTCACAAGTGAATCGCTGTCCTGCCAGGAACTTCTTCAGCGGACTGAGAAGATGGAAATCACTAGGGGCAAGGTATGGGCTGTATGGTGGATGCTCTAGAAACTCCCAGTAAAAGTTCCTTAGCTTGCGGATGGTCTTGTTTGTCACATGTCTCGCATTGTTGTGGAGGATGATCATGTTGTCAACATCGAGAATCCGGCTGTGCTTGTTTCTGATCACAGCCTGCAGAAGTGACAGTGTGGAACAATATCTGTCGGCATTGATGGTGGCACTTCATGGCATGAAATCCAGCACAAGCGGTCCATGGTAATCCTAGAATGCTGTTAACATCACTTTGTGAACAGATGGTTGTTGTTGTTGTAGTGTTTAACGCCCGCTTTTACTACTATGGCACCGCAGGCGGTGACATTGATGATACATGAAGATGGAGCACCGGTGGAATGAGATGGCGGGGGAAACCGGAGTACCCGGAGAAAACCCGCCCTGATGCCGCTTCGTCCACCACGAATACCACATGCGGGTCCCTGGGATCGAACCCAGGCCGCCTAGGTGGTAGGCGAGCGTGCTAACCGCTCGGTAACGGCACCGCCGTGAACAGATGGCACAGTATGGAATCTCTTTTTCACAAGAGACTGCGGATGTTTCCACACCATACTCTGCTGTTTTGATTCTGGCATGTAATGCAGTACCCACGCTTCATTACCAGTAACAATCCAATCCATGAAACTGGTACCCTTCTCGGCATATTGTTGCAGATGATTCAAAGAAGCAATCATTCACTTGCCTTTCATCACATCATCCAACTGCTTAGGAACCCATTGACATGAAACCTTCCTGTACCTTAAGCACACGTGAATGATATAGAAAGCACTCCCAAAAGAAATGTCAAGCTCCTGAGCAATGTCTTTGATGCACACGCGTCGCTCTACTTTCACAATCACATCCGCACAGGTAATATTGTCATCAGCCACCCTACTTACTGTCATGCAGGTTTTCATAGCCATTTTCAAACTCAGATCACCACCACCTCACACATCTCAAAGCAAGATACCTTGCCCCATATGTTGGCTGCATTTCCCTGTGGATCTCGATGGGTGTTCGTCCCTTACTCCATAGAAAACGGATCACACTTAGTTCCTCATAAGCCATGGACATGTTAAGCACACCTACCATTTTGAATGCACTGACAGAAGCGCTGCTGCCAGCAGCAGCTGGAAACTCTGAGGATTGGCCCATGAAAAGTCCACTACTTCGAATGTATATGTCAGTTTTTGTTTTACATTTGGCTGAAAAAAAAAAAATAGGGGCAAAGACTTTTTGATTTGCCCTCGTATGATGCAATGCAGAGCCCAAGAGATTAATGGGGGAATAATTTCGAAGGAATAAAAAACTGCCCGAGAAGCGGTTGACATATCCCCTCATTTTGTTACCTGAAAGAGACATTAGTAGATCACCAAAGGTAGAAGAAAACAAACTTGAATAACTTCAAATAGAAGCAACAAAGGAATTCAAGCTGATGCTGAAATTTATTTAGGAGAAATTTATTAATGATCTGAAGCTTTCCTGGTGACGAACATATTCAAGATGTTCTCGGGCTTCGAGCCAGGTGTAGTGATGAAGAGCCATTGACGTTTCAGGAGTGTACATCTCTCCCATCACCAGGATGATGAATAACTAATAAGAAGGTAAGGACCAGTATATGTACCGTCCGCTAGTACGTACAGAGTAGAAAACACCCAGTCTAATCTGGTGGTGGTTCAATGCTCCATTGGAATCTGTGTTTTCTGAGCCACTTAATCCCAACTTCAAGGCTGGTTTCCAGGAGGGACTAAACTGCAATCTGGTGTCCTGGTTCAGTGTGCTCTTCTCGGAGGAGAGGAGACAGAGCCTCCTTAACCCTCCATTCCCAGAAACTGCTACATTTTGCCACAATGGTCGTTTCTTTGAAGTTAGCTCTGTGGTCTTTTTCAAAGCAATGTTCCGCCAGCCCTGACTTGTCAGGCTGCATTAAGCGTATGGACTGTTCGTGCTCCTTGACTCTGGTGGAAATGGTCCTGCCGGTTTTTCCTATGTACGGCGTCTCGCATTCACAGGGGTTACAGTATACCCCTGGTACATTAAGGTCCAGTTTGTCCTTTACCGGTCTCACTAGGTGTTTGATCTTCAAAGGCAGTTTGTGGATAGTTCTGATATTGTGTTTGGCGACAAGTCTAATGATTCTGCCGGATAGATTGCCGGTATATGGCATGCCGCAGAGTACCGCAAACCAACACACACTGACTTCTATTTGAATGCTTGTAGTTTCCATCATAAATCACAACAGGTTGGAGTTCTCAACACTCTGACCCACGGAGCTGTGTCTATCTCCTATCCCAGCCACCGAAAGCAAGAACTACAGCACCTGAGACACGCTTTCCGCCAAAAGGCTATTCTGTAGACGATATTGAATCTTCAATCTCCAAGGCCAAGAACCACTTTTTGAGCTGCTATTTTATGAATTTTCCGAAGCGTCAGGGTGCTAGAGGGAAGTAGGCGTCCTTACTCTTTCTCAGCTAGGAAGCAGAAGGTGACGGATGCACATGAAGTGTCATCTTAAAATATTACATACATCAGCAAAAATATGCTGCTGATATCCAATTAATAAAGGGTAAATGTTGGTAAAGTGTCTGTGGAGTACATTACATTTAATAGTATGATGAGATAAAGTGAACATTTCACCATTTCTCAATTCGGCATCTCTTGTAATGTATGACTGCAAGTCCAGACATTAAGGTGAATTACTGCAAAGAAAATCATTGGTCCTTTTTTCCAACATGCCTACACATACCCGAGAGAAAGAACTCATCTCAAAGATATTTCAGCTAGCCAGGAAAATATGTAATATTGCCGACGTAATAAAGTAACGAAAACGTTACTTGCTGGACACCGACATAAGTTTGTTCCAGTAGCAGTAAGAAGATCGTCTAGTAAAATGGAACATCAATGTTGGAGTAATTTTGCCACTTGTAAGTAACAAGCTACAATTCGATGCAGAACCTCCAGGTGATGTGGTGTCCGTGCAGGTATGTTTGTTATAGTTACAAAGTCTTCTGAAATGTTTCCTATTTTAGATTTCTTTGCAGCAGCTTTGAAGATTACATTTCTTATTCAGTTGACAGTGAGTTCTTCTAAACTTTTACTTTTATGGCCTTATACAGTTATTAACTCCAAGTGAAATGCAGAGTTTTTGTTTCCTAAAGTCTTTGCAGAAAAGAAAAAAAAACTGATTTACTGTGGGAACTGGTGATGAGGATCATGGCAGTATGGTAAATTGTGACTATTTATATGAAGGCAAAAGAAGAAGACGAAGAAGAAGAAGAAGAAGAAGAAGAAGAAGAAGAAGAAGAAGAAGAAGAAGAAGAAGAAGAAGCAGGATACAAAAAAGTGTGAAAAATATTTAAACACAACACATCAAAATTTATTTTACAGGTAGATTAATTTTACACATTAAAAATTTAGTGTTTTAACAGGAATAAATGTGTTGTGGCCAGTTCTAGGTGTACTAATTTACATACAGTGCTTTAAAGTGACAGTAAAATATGGAAATGTTTATGGTGTGTTTAGCCTTATTTATTTTATTGGCTTTCATATTGCTCCAAGCTAGTGTTGGGAGATGAGAGACACCTCTGCAATCTGATGCAAGGGAAATTATATGTTGGGTACACAAATTCTTTGCTGATGAACTGAAAGTGTTGACATCTGGTAAACCAACAATATCCATTATACATGGCAAGAACTGCTGCAGCCACCACTGTATCTCCCACTTTAATATATAGAATATTGCAGGAAAAGAAGCAAGCAGACGAAAATGGAACTGTTGTTACCACCCCAGAAAGAAACAACCACACAAAAACAGTAGTCGATTTGTTTACAAAAGCAGCTATGTGCAGCATAATTTATAGGATGCATAAATTCCATTTCTTGTCCAGTTTATGTGAATTGCTTACACATTAAAAGAAGCAGATATTTTCATTGGAAGTATGTGGGTTTTATATGAGGTAATGAAGAGCATGGAATTTCGTTACATAAAGAACAATCTAGGATGAAAATTGCTGATCAACAAACCTATTGTGATGGTGAAACAATTAAAATTTTTATGGCAAATGGGGAATTCAAGCAACACTAGGCAGCCCATTCTCTATTTGGATGAAACATGGGTGAGCGTGAGTCAGTTGTAGGAAAAATATGTATTTCCAATATTAACAAATTAGAACATTCTTTGTGGGTGCCACTGGGAAAGGGTTCTAGATTTACTGTTTTGCATGCTGAAACATCTGCTGGATTTGCCCTCAAAGCACTGCTGTTATTTAAATCAAAATTTACACAGAATTACCCTGAGGAAATGGACGAAGATATAGTCAAGCAATGTTATCATGACTAGCTCCTGCCTAACATCCTGGAACATATTATTATTATAATGGACAATGCACCATATGATTCTGTTGAAATAAATAAAGCCATTGTTTTAAATTCACTAAAGAAAACAATGCAAGAACGGTTACAAAATTAGGGGATCAACTGCAACCAATGAGCAACAAAACTGGTATTGTGTGACAATTATAATGCACGAGGCTTAACTTGTCACTTTCTAAACTATTCTTGTCCAGCACGAACTGTAGCTTTCTTTCCCTGAAATGGTCTACCCAATATCTGCCATGGTATGGCAGTAAGCAGGCATTAGTGGTGTCCAGTATAAGAGAAACAAAGATAAATTTAGATGGTATGAAATAGAATTCCATAGCTGAATTAAATGGGCATACAGCAATTCGCTTACCTCTGTGCCACTGTGATATGAATGCTATTGAGTTAATATGGGCACAAATCAAAGCAGATGTGTCAATACATAATGTGACTTTCAACACATGTGATGTTAAGGAGGTGTTTCACTATGCAGCACACAAAATTACTCCAGAAAATTGGAGGGCTACCTGTGAAACAGGTACAAGAAATGTACCAAAAAAGGATGAATTAATTGATGTGTTGGGCAATTTCGTCATTATTCTTAGTAGATGAACTACCAAAAGAATGAAGTTGTGCATGTTTTGCCTGTGCATCAGATGGACAGAACTGGTTCCCCATACTGTACCATCACATGCACTATGAATATGGATAACTTGATTTCTCTTTAATGTAGCTGGATTACTAAGCCTATTCATCATAAATTTAGAAGAAAGTGGTTCTGAACTGGAAGACAAATTTTTGACTGCAGCAACAATCCAGCATTTGAGGATAATGAAGCTAAGAGTATTAACAGCCTGCTGGGACCTTCCAAAAAATCACTAATGGATGATGTATTTGCACTGCTGCCATATATCAGCAGTGAGTGAAGAGCTGCGTTTGAAGGGATTGCAGAGATAATTATCAGTAAACAATACTGATGAAAAGAATCCAGGCTGCTGGAGCAATGCCCAGATACAAAATTATGACTACTACTTTTCAGCTGTTGATATTTGGTAGATTTTTAAATGGAATTCATCAAGTTTTTTGAGACTTACTAACATAATAGCTTCATGCATTTCTTATGCAACAAGTTCCATTTATAAATAACATTGTTGTCTTATAAAGACAAACTGAGTAGATTTCTACACAATGTTTAATAAATTGTACAATCCAAGACAAAATCAATAAATAATAGGATTGGTTTCTTTGCAAATCAATGAATATTGCTATAATCTGCTTTAAAATGGATACTCTTGAGCATTGTATTTATTAAGAAACAGAGAAAATATTAGGATATAATTTCCACGCAGAAATGCACCAACCACACTGAAAAATTTGAAGATATGGAAAGCATCAACAATTCTGCACAAGTGATCATTCAACATCAGTGTTAATATGATGTTTTGTGCAATGGATGGCAGGAAGAAACTGTATTTATTATAGCTACAAAGTATGTTATTGTGTACTCCATCTTGTTGTTGGTGTATTGTCATTCATTCGTTCATTCCTTTATTCATTCATTCACTCATTCATAGACTTTAAGACTTTGGAGGTAGACAACTAATTTCTTCAAAGAGATTGGTAGGTGGTCATATACTAACTCAGTGACTGCACTGTATTAACTCATGTATAATATCTCACATTTGCTGTGATTCTTGGGGGATTGCACGATTTATTTGATGATCTATATGAAGTTGGAATACAGATCATACTTTGTCCCAGCGCCATATGGTACCGTCGTCACATACACAAAGCAAAACTGATCCATCACGACTGAGACTTGTTTGGCGTATTGCAGCAACACAGCGAGGATGAGTTAAGGTGGTGCATCTTGACTGCGTAGGATCATTTACATCCAAATCCCACACAAATGTGCGGCCAACTTGGTTACCCAGAGCTAAAATCTGAAACAAACATCACGAATTGTAAGAGAAGAGATAAGTAATACATGTGCATGGGTCTGTAAATGTTTATAGCAATTACTTTCTAGAGAATTGTGCATGCTGCAGATAAAAGATGATGATAATGATGATATTAATAATAATAATAATAATAATAATAATAATAATAATAATAATAATAATAATAATAATAATAATAATAATAATAATAATAATAATAATAATAAATCATAATTTAATAAGAAATAACTAAAGTACACCAGGAAAGATAAGCAAAAGCCCAAGGGTATTCCATATTCAATCAAGAAATGGGGCTTTGATGAAATATTGTACATAATGTAACATAACTGCTTGTGTCATAAGGTGCCACCACCAAATATGTAGCATTACTAAATCAACATGCTCTACTACTTCTACTATGGCACCACAGCCCACTTTCGAGCCTTGGCCTCCTTCAGCAAAATCAACATGTTCCCCTTCACAAAATATGTCACAGCCAAAATGTAATGAACCCAGGTGCCATTCAACAAACATAACAATAGTCAGCTCAACACATTTTATTATACACACATACCTGAAATAGAACACAATTAATTTTATATTTCCTTAATACAGTGTGGGTTGGACGAAGACATGTCCTAGGTCAACCTCACTGAAGTTTGTGATTTCGGCATCCTCTCTGCTTGAACAGCAAACTTGTTCTGCTGATACTTCTGTTGCACACAGATAGCGTGCCCTACCTTTGCATATACAACAAAAAACATACTAGAAATATTTGCTACCTGGCATTGACACCAATTAAAAATGAAGCAACAATAGCTAACAGCAAACATTAAATATCACGATACTTGCCTTTATTATCATTTTATGACATTATGCCTATCACCAATTCTGTAACAAGCCTGAAACTGTAGCCCAAAAATTACTTGAATATAACTACAAACTCTGAAAAAAGAAACCTATTAACTATTTCATGGTGAAAATCATGGGACATAGCCCAGGAACTGGGAGCAAAACAGAGAGAGAGAGAGAGAGGGAGAGAGAGAGGGGGGGGGGGAAGGGAGAGACTGTAGGGATTGTGCTAAAGTTGACAATTCAGACACCAAAATTCAGCTCAACACACACCTCCAACTTAACACTTTTTCTTTCGTTTTTTTTTTTTTTTTTTTTTTTTAAAGTTAACGTCCTCCAACATCATGTCATATTGGATGGTGAATGAATGGAATGGGTGAAATGATGCTCAAATGAGCCTGAGGGCCATGGAGCTTTAAGTTACCCGACATTCGTCTTCTCAGGATAAGGGTAAACCTTGGGGAAAAAAAACCTTACCTGGATAACTTACCCTAAGCGAGATTCGAACTCGCAACCTCTTGAATGCGAGCCAGACATGCTAAACATCACGCTACCAAGGCAGGATTGCAACATAACTTCATTAATTTTAAATTTACTCAATACAGTGTAAGTTGAACCAAAGCTGATGAGGCTTAGGCCGAATGCGATTTCACCAACATTCCTGCTTGAACACCAAACTTATTGTGCCGTTACTTCTGCTGCACATCCTACCCTTGACAAAAGCATTGTGCTGACATTGGCACTAGTTGAAATGAAACAACAACGGTTAACAACAGGCAACATTACAATATTATGCACTATGTTCCTGACTCTGAAAAGGTTTTTATTATATTTTTAAAAAACATTTTCCCATATATACTGCCAAATCTTTGCAGCATCAACAGGAAAAAATGCCACTTCAATCAAGATTGAAAATGAGGCTAAGGAGAAAACATTTTCAAAAAAATTATTAAAAAGTAGAAATACTTAATAAAATACTGTACCAAAAAGGTGCATCACCTATAAAATAAGTAAAATACTTTATTCTTTTGGAGTACACTATAACTGGTCTTTCTTAACACTTTCAAATTTTTATCAGCTATTCCACATGCCTTTTTGGGTCCTGTAAATTAATATTTTGGAAATGATTACAATATAAGCACTTCCTCTTTTGTATCTGACTGAAAGTAACAGCTTATTGTATTCTGTTCTGCACATATTATTTAACAGAAAAACATACTGGTCAGTTACTTGCATGAGAACAATAATTTTGTTAATTCAAATTTGTGTCCAAAACTCCCCCCTTATACCTAAATTAAACCAAATGTCTTACAGTATGACAGCAGGATAGCTGGTAGCTCTGGCATGAACATTTCTGGCACTGCTAAAGGTGAGCTCTACCCTCCAGAGTTTTTTTTTTTAAATTAACGTCCTCCAACATTGCGTCATATGGGACAGTGAGTGAATGAAATGGGTGAAATGATGCTCAAATGAGTCCGAGGTCCACGGAGCTTTAAGTTAACCGACATTCGTCTTCTCAGGATAAGGGAAAACCTCGGAAAAAACCTTACCCGGATAACTTACCCTAAGCGAGATTCGAACTTGCGACCTCTTGAACATGAGGCAGGCACGCTAACCATCACGCTATCGAGGCGGGCACCCTCCAGAGTGAGCTATAGCTTGTTATCACCAGGGTTCGGGCTATTAGTAAGAAATCCATCAAGTTAACTGTACACCTACAGTGAGAAGTGGAAGCACCAGCGACCTTTCCTCTTGTAAACAAATAAGAGTGGAAGGCAGTGCAGAGTACATCCAGCTTCAAAGGTAGAAATACCAGGATTAAGGGGCATAACCAGGCAGCAAGTAATGAATGTTTAGCCCTTTATAGTATGCAATAAACTTGTTTTATTAATGTTTTAATGTACACACATGTTAGCTAGAGATATCATCATTAGCACAGTTATTGCAATGTGCAGTAATGTATTTCCTAAATGCATTGAAAGTAAATTGCATCTGATTTGCTTGCAGACAGTTTTTGCATTCTGAGAAACTACGTTCTGTATCACACGAAGTAACAGGAGCATACAAAAACATGAAATATCTGGGTAGCTGGCGCTTTCCTGATGGAGCAATGAATATTTTCTTTTACACATTTCTGAATATCCAGTATTCTTCTCTAGAACACTTTTAAGTTCATTTGTCACCATTTCCCTAACAGTGCTTGCTGGTATTTGACTCAGTGTCTCCGAAACTTGTTCTACTGTCTTAATAGCCTCGGGCATTTTTAATGCAGATATCTGTAAATATGGTATTGCTGTTACTATACTGCTGAAATTCCTCTGAATGTACTCCTGTGGCAGCCTTCTTCACACAGGAAGCCTCGTCCGTAAGAAGTAGCAAACCATGCATTTTTGGAAAGGCACAGTGCAGAAAAAACAACCAAATATAACAGAAGCAAGAAACAGACTGCAGTGTAGGGGTGGGCACATCATTTCCTCAATCCTAATGCAACCTGCTGGCTCTATACTCTGTGCTGTTTATATCATTCCTATGTTTACTTACTAAAACCATGAACCCTTGTCACAGTAAATTCTGTGTGCAATTAAAATGGTATATGCAATGTTGTTGTTGTTGTTGTTGTTTCTAGTGCCTTGCATCTGGCAATGAAGCCATTAGCATTCGTGCTTTCCAATACTTTTGAACTGTAGTTTCTTCTGATCTTAATGCTTCACAGGTATATGCAATGTTAAAGTGTAACAATTTTGGCATTCAATAGTACATCAAGGCACACTGAAGTAAACTTAAAAAAAAGTTTAATGTCTTGTCCACTATATTTGTCCTAACTATTGTAGTATTTTAATTTAATTGACTCTTGAGCCAGTTGATTCTTTATAGGATAGGATGTTGCAGAGCGGATTTAGCATGTAGAACTTGAAGTTCTTTTGTACTTATGCTCCTTGTGGGGCATCCCCAGGAGGAAGGAGACTGAGGGTGGCAGACTAAAGGAGTCACAACAGAGCAGAGGGCAGGGTCCCTACCATTTACAGATTCAAACTCCCCGGCGGCATTTAGTACAATCCCTCATAAAAGAAACTGAGGTTACGCTCCCAAAGAAAGAGTCAGGTATGCCTCATTTGTTCATCCTTAGTGAGCCATAGGGCTGTGCAGGGTCAGGGATCTGCACTGATAGAAACATAATTTAAGAAACAATGTTTTACTATAAATAAATACTTACCTGTGTATTATAATTTGAAGGAGGATCAAAGAAGGAAGCACCGTGCACCTTTAGCCCAGGGCATTTATGCAAATGAATTATGCCAGATGATATATTTGCTAATTTGATTAGGGATGATAATTGCTGCTAGAATGCTTTTTCTAGCTATTATTACAACTAAATTGAGAATTACATTACCTAATGGTCATACTGAGTTTTTGCTCTTGACAAAGTAATGTCAAAACGTATGATGCTGATGGCAATAGTAATGAAAGTAATGTAAGAGCATACTACTATAAGATTAAATATCGAAGGTCAATACAAGGCCAGCTCTCTTATTACTGTGAGGGAGAATGCGGTAGATTGTGTATGTACACTACTTCAAATTTACCTATACTGTTTATACCATATAGGGAATTATAGAAATTATTACAGTCAAGTTTAACGATAAAAACCAAGAAAAAAACAAGTTCCTTGGTGGAATGATGAATACCGTTTAGCATACAAGGCTTATAAACAAGCATTGTCACACTGGAAATGACACAGTACTGATCAGAATAAACAAGAATATACAAGATGTTGAGCAAAAATGAGAAGAATGTTCAAGGACAGCTGTGCCTTGGATGAAATATATTTCAACACTATCTTCTGGAACCTTAACATTGGAAACTTGGAATAAAATTAGAATAATTAATGGACAAGGAAAACGAAATGTATCCCCTTCTTTGTTATATGTTAACAATAACATCATTACAGATCCAAAAGCCATTGCTAACACCTTAGCATAAACATTTTCTAAAAATTCCAGTAATGCAAATTGCCTTCCTGAATTTATAAGATACAAAAATTCTACAAATAAAACCATTGAACACATTTTGCAATCCAATGTAGAATCTAAACCATCATTAAACTGTCCAATAGAAACCACAGGGGTCCTCCAGGCTCTTTCAAGTACCAAGAACTCTAGCCCTGGTTCTGATGGTATATACAATATTTTTCTGAAGAAGCTCCCAACCATTGTCATTACATATATTACGAAACTGTTTAACGAAATCTTAGTATCTGGTGAATTTCAAAAAGTATGGAAAGTAGCCACTGTTATCCCAATTTCTAAGTCAAACAAAGACAACACGAATCCAAAGAATTAACGACCTAACTCTCTTACCTGCACATTGTGTAAACTTATGGAAAAAGTAATAAACAAATATTATGGTACTTAGATTTCATTCATTAGATTTCACCATATCAAAGTAGGTTTCACCAGCTAAAATCGACAAATGACCAACTAATCAACATACAAAGTGAAGTTTGTGATGCATTCATAACCGATGAACGTCTGGTCGCAATAAGCCTTGATTTACAAAATGCTCACGATATGGTATGGAAGGAGAGGATCTAAAAACTGTTATTTCACATTGGAGTTAATGGACAGATATTACAATTGAATGCAAATTTCCTCTCTAATAGGTCAATTCAGGTAAAATTCAATAATCAGTTATCAGATTTATTTGAACTACAGAATGGAATATCACAAGGATCAGCTTAAGTGTTACTCTCTTTCTTGTTGCCATAAATGAAGTGAATGAAGTAATTCTTACATCAGCTAAAATACACATTCGCCGATGATATAATATTGTGTAAAGGAAAAGAAACAAGCATAACACAACAAATACTACAAACTTGACTTACAAATATTCAGTCATGGACTCATAGATCTGGTTTTAAAATTTCTGCATCTAAATCTAAGTATATTGTATTCTGTAAGTCAAGAAAAATGAAGGATTTGATGTCACTATCTCTAGGATCTGAACTGTTAGAAAAAACCTCTATATTAAAAATATTGGGAATGACATTTGATAAACGACTAACATGCAAACCACATATTAATGAATGAATGAATGAAGTAAGTAAGTAAAGTAAGTAAGTAAGTAAGTAAGTAAGTAAGTAAGTAAGTAAGTAAGTAAGTAAGTAAGTAAGTAAGTAAGTAAGTAAGTAAGTAAGTAAGTAAGTAAGTAAGTAAGTAAGTAAGTAAGTAAGTAAGTAAGTAAGTAAGTAAGTAAGTAAGTAAGTAAGTAAGTAAGTAAGTAAGTAAGTAAGTAAGTAAGTAAGTAAGTAAGTAAGTAAGTAAGTAAGTAAGTAAGTAAGTAAGTAAGTAAGTAAGTAAGTAAGTAAGTAAGTAAGTAAGTAAGTAAGTAAGTAAGTAAGTAAGTAAGTAAGTAAGTAAGTAAGTAAGTAAGTAAGTAAGTAAGTAAGTAAGTAAGTAAGTAAGTAAGTAAGTAAGTAAGTAAGTAAGTAAGTAAGTAAGTAAGTAAGTAAGTAAGTAAGTAAGTAAGTAAGTAAGTAAGTAAGTAAGTAAGTAAGTAAGTAAGTAAGTAAGTAAGTAAGTAAGTAAGTAAGTAAGTAAGTAAGTAAGTAAGTAAGTAAGTAAGTAAGTAAGTAAGTAAGTAAGTAAGTAAGTAAGTAAGTAAGTAAGTAAGTAAGTAAGTAAGTAAGTAAGTAAGTAAGTAAGTAAGTAAGTAAGTAAGTAAGTAAGTAAGTAAGTAAGTAAGTAAGTAAGTAAGTAAGTAAGTAAGTAAGTAAGTAAGTAAGTAAGTAAGTAAGTAAGTAAGTAAGTAAGTAAGTAAGTAAGTAAGTAAGTAAGTAAGTAAGTAAGTAAGTAAGTAAGTAAGTAAGTAAGTAAGTAAGTAAGTAAGTAAGTAAGTAAGTAAGTAAGTAAGTAAGTAAGTAAGTAAGTAAGTAAGTAAGTAAGTAAGTAAGTAAGTAAGTAAGTAAGTAAGTAAGTAAGTAAGTAAGTAAGTAAGTAAGTAAGTAAGTAAGTAAGTAAGTAAGTAAGTAAGTAAGTAAGTAAGTAAGTAAGTAAGTAAGTAAGTAAGTAAGTAAGTAAGTAAGTAAGTAAGTAAGTAAGTAAGTAAGTAAGTAAGTAAGTAAGTAAGTAAGTAAGTAAGTAAGTAAGTAAGTAAGTAAGTAAGTAAGTAAGTAAGTAAGTAAGTAAGTAAGTAAGTAAGTAAGTAAGTAAGTAAGTAAGTAAGTAAGTAAGTAAGTAAGTAAGTAAGTAAGTAAGTAAGTAAGTAAGTAAGTAAGTAAGTAAGTAAGTAAGTAAGTAAGTAAGTAAGTAAGTAAGTAAGTAAGTAAGTAAGTAAGTAAGTAAGTAAGTAAGTAAGTAAGTAAGTAAGTAAGTAAGTAAGTAAGTAAGTAAGTAAGTAAGTAAGTAAGTAAGTAAGTAAGTAAGTAAGTAAGTAAGTAAGTAAGTAAGTAAGTAAGTAAGTAAGTAAGTAAGTAAGTAAGTAAGTAAGTAAGTAAGTAAGTAAGTAAGTAAGTAAGTAAGTAAGTAAGTAAGTAAGTAAGTAAGTAAGTAAGTAAGTAAGTAAGTAAGTAAGTAAGTAAGTAAGTAAGTAAGTAAGTAAGTAAGTAAGTAAGTAAGTAAGTAAGTAAGTAAGTAAGTAAGTAAGTAAGTAAGTAAGTAAGTAAGTAAGTAAGTAAGTAAGTAAGTAAGTAAGTAAGTAAGTAAGTAAGTAAGTAAGTAAGTAAGTAAGTAAGTAAGTAAGTAAGTAAGTAAGTAAGTAAGTAAGTAAGTAAGTAAGTAAGTAAGTAAGTAAGTAAGTAAGTAAGTAAGTAAGTAAGTAAGTAAGTAAGTAAGTAAGTAAGTAAGTAAGTAAGTAAGTAAGTAAGTAAGTAAGTAAGTAAGTAAGTAAGTAAGTAAGTAAGTAAGTAAGTAAGTAAGTAAGTAAGTAAGTAAGTAAGTAAGTAAGTAAGTAAGTAAGTAAGTAAGTAAGTAAGTAAGTAAGTAAGTAAGTAAGTAAGTAAGTAAGTAAGTAAGTAAGTAAGTAAGTAAGTAAGTAAGTAAGTAAGTAAGTAAGTAAGTAAGTAAGTAAGTAAGTAAGTAAGTAAGTAAGTAAGTAAGTAAGTAAGTAAGTAAGTAAGTAAGTAAGTAAGTAAGTAAGTAAGTAAGTAAGTAAGTAAGTAAGTAAGTAAGTAAGTAAGTAAGTAAGTAAGTAAGTAAGTAAGTAAGTAAGTAAGTAAGTAAGTAAGTAAGTAAGTAAGTAAGTAAGTAAGTAAGTAAGTAAGTAAGTAAGTAAGTAAGTAAGTAAGTAAGTAAGTAAGTAAGTAAGTAAGTAAGTAAGTAAGTAAGTAAGTAAGTAAGTAAGTAAGTAAGTAAGTAAGTAAGTAAGTAAGTAAGTAAGTAAGTAAGTAAGTAAGTAAGTAAGTAAGTAAGTAAGTAAGTAAGTAAGTAAGTAAGTAAGTAAGTAAGTAAGTAAGTAAGTAAGTAAGTAAGTAAGTAAGTAAGTAAGTAAGTAAGTAAGTAAGTAAGTAAGTAAGTAAGTAAGTAAGTAAGTAAGTAAGTAAGTAAGTAAGTAAGTAAGTAAGTAAGTAAGTAAGTAAGTAAGTAAGTAAGTAAGTAAGTAAGTAAGTAAGTAAGTAAGTAAGTAAGTAAGTAAGTAAGTAATAATAATAATAGATTTTATTGTCATTAGGCCTGTTACAGCAATAGACAACGTCAGTGTAGTTTACATGTTATATATAACAAATAGATTCTAGCAAAATTATATATACATACATATTTACAAATATCAGTTATAAAAATAATGCTACCGATATTCACTATGACCTACTATATATTACTTTTAGTACAATCAGTTGACTTATAGACCCAAGTATGGAGCATATATGGATAAATCCATTTGTTGAATGGCAATGTACATTTCAAAGATAAGATACAATAACAGTGATATTTACAGCTGAGAATAAGGGTAGCTTGGGCAGCTAAGGGCAGAATGCCAACGAAAACTCAATGTAATAATAATAATTTGTAATTATATCCACTCATAATGCTTTAATTTGATCGAAGTTAGACTATGGAGCCATCATTTACAATTCAGCCAAGAATAATCTTCTTAACTCGTTAAATCTTGTTTATGTAGCAGGTTTGCGGATTGCTATTGGAGTTTGTAGAACCAGTCCAGTTTTTAGTATCCTGGCAGAAAGCAACCAAGAGCCATTGCATGTTAGAAGACTAAAGCTTACGTATAATTATGCTGCAAAAATTTCACATACACCAGAAAATCCTGTGTGTAAAATGTTTTCTCCAATTGACTTTTTGATAGTTATATGAGAAGAAAAACATTTTCCAAACCTTTTCTATCATCGTCTAAGTAAATACTTCAAAGAAATCAATGTACGTCTCCCGAAAACAATTCCATGTACTACTCCAAATGAACCGCCATGGCAAATAGCTCGTCCACAAATAGATACGACCCTGATGGATAACCAAAAAAGAGAAACTAATGTATATGTATACAAATCTCTCTTTAACAAAACATTGGGTAGATTCAAAGACTTCAACAAATGTTACACTAATGGGTCTCGTTCGGCAAGTGGTTCAGGATGTGCAGTCGTATACAATGACAATGTAATCAAATACAGGCTAAATGATACCTGCTCAATCTTCTTTTTTGAGGCTTTTGCAATCAGAAAGGCTGTAGAAATAATAAAAAATTCCAAAGAACTAAAATTTCTAAGTTGTACAGACTCACGAAGTGTAATTGAAAGCATCCTAAGTCATACAAACAAAGAACCAATAATTGAAGAAATTAAGCAGCTCTGGAATGAAATTCATGTTAAAAAACAACTTATTATGTGGATACCATCAGATATTGGAATTCCTGGTAATCAATAAGTCGATAAAGCAGCCAAGGAAGCAACAACAATCACAGAACACCAGGAAAAATCAGTCTCTCATACGGATCTTAAAACACATCTCAGCAGTTTAAACAAGAATTTGTGGAACACTGAATGGTTAAAAAACTGCCCTAATAAGCTTTTGGAAATCAGGATCTCAATTTTCAACAATAACCAAATCCACCTGAAGAACAGAAAGGATCAGATAATTTATACATGATTAAGAAGTGGCCATTTGAAATGAACACATGAGCACCTCATAACCAAAAGTCAAGCTACTACGTGTAACTACTGCAAAGTAACATTTACAACAAAACATATATTTGGATGCAAACATTTAGAACCGGTTCCTTGACAACAACAGGAAGTACTGAACGACTTTACAGCTGTTTTTTGACACTATCAAATTTATACATACCACTAAATTACCATTGTCATTGTGAGTCTTGTAATAAGAAACTGTAATCTTTTATGTATTATCATGGTCGCTCGTGACCTAAGATGTTCATGCCAAAAAAAAAAAAATTCTTGAGTTATAGGGAATGTTGAGTTATGGGGGTTCCACTGTAATAAAATAAAATATAATAATAATAATGATGATGGTGATGATAATGATAACAATAACCACAACAGTAGTAGTGGTGGTCGTGCTCGTGGTCACGGTGGCAGTGGTAGTAATAATAAAACAACTTGGGTCCAATTCAAACGGGAAAAAAAGGAGAGTTTAGACTCAAGAAAAATGAAGACCTATACTATAAAAGTAAAGAATGTGAAAAGATTTCAGATGCAATCAGGAAAAGAAGAATAAGATGGTTTGGTTAATTAATGAGGATGGATAATAATAGACTTACAAAACAAATTTTCAAGCATATATACGAAAGTAAGAATGGTAACCAATGGATGTAAGGGATAAAGAAAGACTTGAATGAAATGAAATTTACAGAAGGAATTATGCAAGATAGAGCAATGTTAAGGACGTTAACCCAAAATTTTGAAGGTTTCCGATTGAAAAAAAGAAGAAAACTAAAATGTGGACAGAAGAAAGAAGAAAAAAAATCACAGCAACAGGATGAAGAAATACTGGAAAGATAGAAAGGAAAAAGAAAAGTAGAAGTGAATATAAATGCAGTGAGTTGCTTAACGTGGTCTGTAGATGGCCTTTCATCTGATATGACACATTGTTGGACGTTAATTTATTTAAAAAAAAAAAAAAAAAAAAAAACCCTGTAGATGGCCTGAAACAATTATAAGAAGATAACAATAATAATATTGAAATCATCTGTTCATAATCTCCAAATGAAAGAAGCTGGGAATAAAATTGGATGCCTGGTTTGTCAGCAGTCCCTTACACTAGGCTCTTAATGTGTCCACATAATAAATAATCTGACAAACACATTCAGACGGTCCCTGTTTAAGTGAGCAGAAACTCCATCATGCTGGAAGCATATCCTCCATTGTACATCAAGAGGGACTTGTTCTGGAAACCCAGGTAACACGTTGATGAGAACCTAGCAGTATGGGTACCCATTTAACCATGGCAGCAGAAGGTACAGGCCAATAATGTAGTCTGAAGTTATGCTAGCCCCTTGTGTCACTGTGGCTAATTGCCTGCATTATTGACCCGTCCTCTTAGCTGTACAATATGCCAAGCTAAACAAGACACTGTGTGCCTCCTTTTGGCTCTGAAGGGTTTCTTTGATCGTTTTGGGAACATTCCTTTTCCAGAATGTTTCCTTATATTTGGGCCCTATATACGGAGCTGAGTAGTCCCATCAGGAATCTTTCAGGACCTAGGATAAAATGAAGAATTGAACTATAAGGGATCCCTACCCCCCCAAAAAAAAAAAAAAAAAAAAGAATTGGAAAAATACAGTTCATTGAACGTATTTATCATTATTGAACATTTGCAAAATTTAGCATTTGCTGTTGTGGATATTAATTATGTTAGGTTGATAAACCATTAGGTTTGTCTTCACAGAATCTATATTGAAGTTTAGTTGAATGATTTTTGCAACATACGTGAGGTAACAGGAAAAAAGAACAATGGCCTGAAATGTGCGGCACTACTGATGTGATTCCCACTCATATGTGCCAGCAAAATTAAGACTATAGTTCAGAATATAAACCCATTTAATTATGTACTTCATAAATATGCTCTAGAATAAAACTGGAACCTTCAGGTTGTACCATAATATCAATATGCGAGTGATCATATGTGTGGCGTAGTGGCCAGAAAATGTTAGCAAACTATTATACAACATATCAAATTATAACCAAAGAAAAAGTTGCAAGACACACTTACCGTGGGGAATGTATCTGCATACCACTGGAAGCCAGACACCACTTGCTAGGAGGAAGATGACATACAATCAGAGCTCAGAGCTTTCTCTTTTTTTCCATTTAAGAACACCCATGACCAGTTCCCAAGGTGACAAAAGTGCTTTCACCAAAAACATTACATGACATAGTGCTTGTGCCAAACTACCTAATGGGCACACGCTCCTCCTTGCCCCAAATCCAGTCGGTCTGGTTGGCTCAGTTGGTTAGGCGCTGGCCTACTGATCCCAAGGTCATGGGTTCAAATCTGGCCCAGATCAGTGGTTTTTAAGTGTGCTTAAAAATGACAGCTCCGTGTCAGTAGATTTACTGGCATGTAAAAGAACTCCTGTGGGACAAAATTCCGGCACACCGGCGATGCTGATGTGATCCTAGCAGTTGACAGCATCATTAAACAACAAAATATTTTTAAATTATTTATTGCCCCAAATCCAGGCAATGGAAAATATGAAAATAATGAAGGATAAGTAAACAATGGTAATGACAGGATAGCATCACACAACACTTTCGAGACTTAAGGTGTGGGAAAAGCAGCACTTCACTGATCAAGAATTGCAAAAGTTTATCACATTTTGGACCCACATTGCCGACTGATGTCTAGCAGGTGTGATCAAGTACTGGGGGGGGGGGGGGGGGGGGGTATGTGTTCATATGGGAGACATTCCAATGCTGTGATGAGACCCTGATGAGATGAATATAGGAGTGTTTTTTCAAAACTCGATAGATGCATAAAATGTGTTTCTGAGAAAAATGGGTTTTTCTATTTATTGGCAATACTAATTGGTTAGCACAGCAACTATATTAATCATTCAATTCTCCTTCCTGCAACTGTCTCACTGAATGTCAAAAGAAACAAATAGCATAGTTTAACTAGTGCAAATTTGGGGTTTGAAAATGCAGAGTTTTTCCAAAAACCGGTAGATGCTGATTGACTTTTCTGCGAGAGCGAGAAATGTTTACATGAAATTTTGTTTTTGTCATTTATTGTTTTTGTTGCTTTTTATTTATGTATTTATTATTTTTTATTTATTTTCACCTTTTTATAATGCATAATGTACTATACAACCAACATATTAATGTTTATAAGGATTATTTTATTAGGTATAAACTTAGAAACTAAGTACTGCTACATTCACAATAACAATATATTTTGTTTTATTTATATAACAAACATATTGAATACACACAAAGAAATTTCAAACAATATGAATAAGTAAGCTTTAACCTTTATTAGTGCTTGTGCAGTCTGTACATGGTTCTTAGTTCGTTTCCCTTTTCCACATCTGCCTCTGTCTTAATCTTCATCAGTCCCATTTTGCAGGTTAAGCATGTGTCAGTGTGTTGTGTACGGAATGAAAGATTGAAGAAGTTGTAAAATATGTTTTTATATTTTGACAATGAGCAGACCGGTAGATTTCTTAATCTTCTTTTGTTGCAAAAGTTGGTCCACATTTTTCTGATATTAAGTTCGAGAGATAAATATCCTCTCCTTGATTTTGCTCTTCCATAGTAGCTTCCTCTACATCTGTACTTCTTAATGTCTTGCTTTATAGCAGCAGTAATGCCCTTCTGCAATATTCCTGTTCTGTCACCTCCTCTGATTTCCTTTGGCACATTCCCAGATAAGTGAAATTTTCTAGCCAAGAGAGATAATCTATCTTTTGACACCCCTGTGATTCCTTGGAAGCTTGCAGCACATATTGACAATACTCGGCCACCATTAGTTCTCACACTGTATTTAATGCTAACAGTCTGCTTTCCATTTGCAGCGTCTTTCTTCACCACTCTGTGATTAGGAGATGTAATACTCATACATTTCATAAGGAATTTATCTTGATCTATTTTGATGAGCATCATTATAAGTGAAATCAGTTGCATCACAGTGCTTATGCCCTTTACTTTTAGGATTTCGTGGAGTGCATTCGAGACCATGTGAACATGAATTGCTGGAGTATGAGCTTTCCTTGACTTGCATTTTGATTTCCTTTCCTTGTTTTTGCAATTCCTACCTCCCGCGCTTTCTACCACTGGTACAGTTTCACAATCTGAGCTCCTGTGCATTGTGCATAGTACAGTGCAGTTGCTCAACTAAGAATAAAATTGCCATGTAAGTATAACAAAGCTTGCAGAAGCACCTGCCTGCTGTGCAAGGGATCCCGGGTTCGATTCCCGGCAGTGGGGTAGGAATTTTTCTTCAGCCGAGATTATTCCTCATCCTTCCCTGAGTCTGGAAGTATGAATAAAAGTGTGAATGTGTGTGTGAATTCAACATATAAAAACCCCCAAAGACTGAAAAATTCACTGTTGAACGAGTAACACCATTACCAATAGTCAAGGCCGCCGATATGACCTCTGCAGTTAAAGGCAGGATATAAATGGAACAAAAAAAAAAAAAAAAAAAAAAGCTTGCAGAAATGAATGTGAAATCCAAGCACACAACTAGAGTTCGCAGTTATTGCCAATGATGCAGCAGTGTACAAAGCTTGCAGAAATTATTCAAGAATCGCAACAGTGATATGGCAGTTAATGCCAACATGCGTTTCACAGAATTCAGGTTGCTACACTCTGGATCATAAAATTGCATCTATCAACCTTTGCTTTAACTGAGCAATTGCATCTATCGAGTTTTGAAACAACTGCTAATATTCCCTAGCTTCTACACAGGACAAGAATAGAATTTTGCAAAATCTGATTCCACAGAATGATGCAGATGGTGAAAATTATGCCGATACTATATATAACGCAATTTCATAAAATTTTGCATCTATCGAGTTTTTTGAAAAAATGCTCCTCAATTACAAGCTCCATTAAGTTCACTGCACTGTGATCCATATTTGTAACAGTAAGTGCAGGAAAGATACAGCAGTTGGCAGTGTGACGCAGGAAATAGCATCTCAACACATACCGAACTGGATGTAAAATATCACCTCAGCTTCCACACCTCCACTGGGACTCGAACTTTTTGACATGTGGATGCTCAAGGAAAGGTGCAAATGAAGGTATAGCCTGGAAAACAAATTATAGTCAGCAGTATTGCGCTCTTCACAAATCACACAGAGGGTTCCAGAATGAACTCTATGAATATTGACATAATAATGGGCAATAATATAGCAGCTCGGATTGAATAAACTCTGAAAAACATTAACAAATAAAATATAACCAATAACAATAAAATAGATATACAACTATATAGACTGTAACCAATGAAACAGAGTATAAATTAACAAATAACTAGCACACAAATACTTAAGAAAAATAACAAAGCTCAAATAAAAATGGACTTTAAAAATAAGCTATGTATACAGTAATTAAACTGACCATGACATGTGGTGCACCACAAAAACAATTAATAAGAGAAATGCAATTAGGCCTATGCAACAAAAAAAGGCCCTGGCCAGAGAATACTTCAAGATACACCAACCAAAAGCACACAAAGGTCTTTTGACATAACAAAAACACAACACAACACATGACAGGTAATTGAATAAAGGACACAAAGAAAAGAACATAAGGAAGAAACAATGGCAATATTAACACATACAGAAAGAGAAAGCAGACAGTAAATTGTGTCTGGCCTCAAGACATCTATGACGCAACGAAAATCGGTCAGTAGCCAAGATAGGTCTAATACATGTGGTCCTCTCTATGATAACAAAGTTGGCATTCAGAAATGAAAAGAAACATTAAGGATAAAATCAACACTAGCCAGGAGAATGATACCTATTATTTCAAACAAAAGTTAGGCAGCTTGGCCATCAGCAAATAATTTTAGTTTTGTGATAGAGGTGCTCTTAAATTGCTTGGTAAGTTAAGTGTTGCAATTTAACTGACACACCTTTATGCATATATATAATTTTATATGGGCCAACGTACCATGGAGCTAACTTTGCCACAACAGCATTTTTCCTTGAACTGAGCGGGTGGTTACAACATGTGACAGTTTGCCCTATTTTAAATGGAAAAATTCTCCTGTTCTCACCATACTGCCTTTTGATCATGCAATGCTAGTTTTAACCCTTTGTGACACATAGTGTAGTAAAACGTAGTGAAATGATAAATGCCCTGCTACACACAGCGTAGTAGAATGTATAACGTTGTTTGTTTCACATGGGTTCTGCTTATGCAGAACCCAGCTTTTAGGAGCTGTGTCGATATGAACATTCTCCTGTTGTACTGTTACAATGATTGCAATGTGAAAGAATCTAATACCAAACTATAAATAACACTTCTTAAAACTGAGTGCAGTCGTGTAAGTAAGCAGATTCCTGGATTGTTTATAGATAGTTCAGTACCATGGAGGCTGTTCCAAATACATCACGAGCTAGAAAGCACTGTAGTGATAAGATATTGGTCACAGATGAAGTACTTGCAGCAGTTTATGAGGAATTAAATTGTGAAGTAGTTCTGACGAGTCTTGGTTTGGTGAGTTAGTGGAAGACAGTAATAAGAATCAAAGTGACAGTGAAAGTGCTGAGGAACAGGCAGCTAAAATTAATGCAAAGCAAACTAAAACTAAATTAGTACCTGCACAGTGGACCTCCAATTTGACTTTCAATGGGTTAGAAGAAGCATCTTCATCCCCTGCAGGCGTGAATCATTCCATTCCTCCAGGAAGTCCAGAAATATATTATTTTGAATTATTTATAGATTCCAGTTTTTGCGGTAAAATTGTGGAGGAAACCAATAGGTATGCAGCTCAGATTCTAGCTAAAAATGCAGATCCAAAATAGGAAGAAACAAATTCAAGGGAGTTACAAGCCTACTTAGGTATTTTGATATATATGGGGATGGTGGATTTACCTGAAATTAGAGATTACCTTTAGGGGGATTTTTGCATTCGTCCAACTGTAAAACAAGCAGTGACCTTGTTCCACTTTCAAAAGATATCACAGTATCTTCACTTGAATGACTAATCTGCAAAACCACAATTGGGGGTGGATTCTCATGATTATTCATATAGGGCACAACCAGCTTTAGATATAAACAAAAAGTTTGCAAATGTCTACAAACCAAATTGCGATCTCTCTGTTGATGAAGTGATGACCGCCTTCAAAGGGCGCTTCTTTCTAAAACAATATATGTACGCTAAACCTACAAAATAGGAGATAAAAGCATGGGGTATTGCAGACAGTAAAAGTGGATACTTATTGACCTGTAAAATCTATCAGGGGGAAAAAAGAGGTGAGAAACAGTGATCCTCTACTGGGAGAACAGGTTGTTTTAGCCATGTGCAAAAAATACAAGGGATTGTGGCACCACACCTACTTTGATAATTTTTTTACCTCCACACAGCCAATGAAATGACTTTTGGACAAGAACATATATGCATGTGGTACAACTCATGCTGGAAGGAAAGACTGGTTAAAAAATTTTCAAAGTCAAAACAACTGAAACTGAAAAGGGGTGAATCTTGCAAACTGCAACATGAAAGTGTCACTGCAGTAGTTTGGCATGACAACAGGGACACTTTTATTATCTACCTACTCTGATCCTAGAACAGATGGAGAGATGGAAAGAAAGAGTGGCATGGGGAAAGAACTAATAAAAATACCTTGTCCTAGTGCAGTGATAAATTACACAAGTAATATGGCAGGGATTGACCTAATGAACCAAAGGAGGGAGTATTACGGTGTTGGCTGGCCTTAAAAAAATGGTGGAAATGCTTGTTACATTTTGTAGTGGATGTTGCTATTGTCAATAGTTTTATAATATACATTTCGAACAGACCTGCTCCTACAGCTCATTGCAACAGACTTCTTCACTACAGGCAGAATTTAGTGCGACAGCTAATCATAAACTTTATGTTGCGCAAGCAAGTGGGATTTCAGTGTAGCCTATCTTCTGCTACCCCTGTGCCCAGTTCTCTTCACACCCTTTTAAAAATTCAAGGCCGGGGGAAATTGTGTGCTCAGTGTATTCTGAAGAAATGGAAAACAATCAGGTTGTGGCATACAGTCACAATACAAGTGCAAACAGTGTGACATTGCCTTGTTTAGAACTAGGTGTTTCCTGCTATCAAGCGAGGGGGGTGGAAATTCAAAACTAACATGGGGTGTACATACCAAACCATTAATAAGCTTAAGTGTATATAGAACATTTTTATTGTGCAACAGAATAGTGGGAATAACATTTTATAGACCAATGTTATTGGTTACTAATGTAAGGGATGTAAACATTTTAAGGGGGAATACCACAATATTTTGCAGAAATTATTTTAATTTTATCTTAGCTAACTTTAGGATATTTTAGTCTGGTTTTTAATATCCTAAAGTAACAAAATTTAATTCCTTTAATACTGTGGAAGATTAAAACTGTGTTACAAAAGGGTGCACATGTTGCTTGCCTTCAATGGGGTTGATGCTTTCAGTTATAAACAGTTGAAATAAAACTTATATTTTATTTACCGCAAACCAATTTAAAATGAGTTAATTAAACACATAGTTTAGCCAGTAAAACATATTATAATTATGCAGGTATAGAGGTCACTTTTAGTTTAATATTTGCAGTAGCAGTTCAGAATTTAAATGGACACATGTCTGCTTGGAGAACAACTAGCTAACACTGTATGTGCAGCAAAGGGTTAAATTTTTAAATGCTGTGCTCCAAATACTCTTTAATCGTACTAGCTGAAGGTTCTGACAACAAATCATTCAACCACCAGAAGTTGGCCAATGGAGAACTTGGCTGATATGTGAACATGAGTTGGAATGGAACACTTTGATGTGTTATAAGCAAATTATGTTGTTTTCTAGTGCCTTGCATCTGGCAATGAAGCCATTAGCATTATATAAGCAAATTATAATTTAGGCAAACTGCTATCACATTTATTACATCAACCTGAATTTCAGATTGCAATTCTGTTTTTGCTTGTGATGGTATATAGCCGGGCCTCTAAGGGTACATGTGCCAGTGCATAGAATGGGGCAAGGTGCAAAATGTGATTACGAAAAGTTGAGCTCAGTGTATACCTCCATTTGCTCTTTCCTTAAGCTTCTCTCACTTTGCTGCCTCACCCTACCTCACTTTAAGTGCCATTTCTGTCTCACTGAGTAAAGTTAAAGTGTGGAGTGCAGTGTAAATAGGTTAATTTGGTTTTTAATACCAAATCTGATCTTTTGTTTAATTACCTAGAAAGCAAGGCTACAAGCCTCAATTTTGGAAAAAGAATGCTTTCCTGCAAGATATAGCAACCTCTTTAATTCTCCCTAGTGTCCTCTATGATTTCACCACATATTTTGGCGGCACTGTGGCTGAGCGCTTAGCGCGCTCGCCTACCACCTAGGTGGCCCGGGTTCGATCCCAGGGACCCGCATGTGGTATTCGTGGTGGACGAAGCGACGTGAGGGCGGGTTTTCTCCGGGTTCTCTGGTTTCCCCTGCCATCTCATTCCACCGGTGCTCTATCTTCATTCCATGTGTCATCAGTGTCACCGCCTGCGGTGCCGTAGTAGTAAAAGTGGGCGTTAAACACTACAACAACAACCACATATTTCTGGGTGTGCCCTGTTCTAGTGTCTTTTAACAAATGATTTTCTCACATGTGTTCAATTATCATACCATATGTGAGACATTTGGCCTCTGTCATTACAATTTTAAAAAAAACAAGAAAGTTCCTACTCTGATTGAAATGGACTTTCAGCATTCTTTGCTTTCTTTGGAATAAGTCGCTCCATAATTAGGCATTTCTTTGCACATATCTATTTTACTGATAAGTAAGCCATCCATCAACACAGGTTACCTTGAGTCTTTGCTCTGCAGTGCATGAGTTGAGCAGAGCTTAACTGAGTTGCCACAATGCATGGTGCAAGTAACCTCTGCACCTCGGATTGTACCAGGTGCAATTTTAAGTTTTGAGAGGCCCATGTATATAGGGTATTATGGCGTAGTGGTTACATAGGACATGCCTTCTCAAAACAAAAATTCTTGAAGGAATACTATGTGAATAGTGTGCAAAAATGTTAGATAACCCTTTACTGACTAACTGCACCATAGCTTTAGATATGGTGGACAGCCACACAAACTTCAGAAAGGCATCAACAACCACAAGCACATAAGTATTGCTCTTGGGAAATCTAGGCTGTTAAATCAGCAAAAAGTTTTTCAAGGGACATAGATGTAACCTCCGAGGCCTATTCGCCCCACGTTGCATAATCAGAGGCTTTGTAAGCGCACAGATTTTATGTGTTCACCCTGGTGGGAATCTCCTTATCAATGCCTTGTTAGATAAACTACTGCCGGATTTTTACCTAATGTTTTGGCAATCTCCAAATGTTCACCAAATGAAGACGTATGACGATAATGAAAAATTATCGGAATGAGTAAGTGGTAACACAATTTCATACTTGCCATTAAATCTCACCCAAGCCATTAAAATTCCATTTGGTAGCCAATACGGAGGGATTATTTCACCTCTCAAGTTTTCCAGTAATGTTACATGCTTCTAAATCATGATGTTTATAATCCGTGATGTTGATGAACATTTTGGAGAGCAGATCACACAGATTACAGCTCAGAACTGTAGGCAGTTATATTACACCCGGTTTTACAAATAGGCACATCAGTGTGTCAATGACATTTTCCGAACTTTGGATGTGAATTAGGGTGCACCAAAATGTGTCAATCCCCACCTAACTTATCTGTTGAACCTGGCACCTCTGAAGGCCAGGCTAATGCATGATTGTTGTACTCCAGAATGAATGCCACATGCTTGAAGTATTGCACATACTTTTCTAATCCAAAGAATAGGTACTGCTAATGTCTCGAACTCAGAGTATTTGTGTTCAAATAAAGACAAAATACGCCAACTGTAGCATATTGGTCTACGTCCTTAATCTGGGCTTTACCTTGGCACATCATCATTGGAAGTTTGCACCAATCCATGTCAAATGATTGCTACTTGTTCCAATTCCAGCGTGTTTGGAAGATTAAAGAACCTGACTGCATATCAATTGTTCTATGGAAATCACTATTCTCTGCCCAAATTACATGATAAACAGTGTTATGTTTTCACCTGCAGCTTGTATCAGGATTTTGATATGATCTGTACAGTAATTTATCTTGCCTTATGGTATGGCGCTTACATTTTGTCACCACTTTACCAACAATCTAACAAGTTGAAAAAAGAAGGGCTGCTGAATTTTAGCATGTGGAAAAGGGTGAGTGGGTGAGTGAGTGAGTGAGTGAGTGAGTGAATGGGGTTTAAGGGCCCATTGATGAGGTCATTTGGGACTGAAGTAACAAGATAAAAACAGTAAAACCAACAAAGCTTCCAAGTGTCAGGGGTAAAACAGCTACAAGTTAAAAAGTAAAGCTAAAAAATAAAATGAACAGTTAAAACACTAAAAGGGTAAGACTAGAATATTAAAAACCCAAAACCAAAACATAAAATGCTGTGGGTTAAAAACTCAAAGGTTGAATTTAAAACAATGAAACGAGTTAAAGATTGAAAGTTAAAACACTAGCTGGCATAAAACGTAAAACATAAATATGGAAATGAGCCCCCCCCACCCCAATTTTCAACAAATTATCAAATGTCCTGAATAATGAAGTTTGAGAATTAATGCCAAAGAGTAGATATGATGTTCATTACTACTACATTCTTACTGGCTGACACTCAACTGTGCTATTTGTTTTCTTGCCACAATGCCATTTTTGGAGGAGCAGTGTGTTTATCTTCCATAATCAAGCAAAGCAGTCGTTCAAAATATCTGAAAACACATTAATATTCTTGTTTCTTAACTGCTTTTTCTGGGGGAGTGGAATTGTTGGTCTGGTGGCATACTGTGACATGATTAAAAGATGTGTACAAAATGGTCATTACAATTCAATGAAGTACAGACAATGGAGTTTCCCTCAATAAAATGAGGAAGACATGATCATGAGGTGTCCTGTGAAATGTTTAAGTAATAGGCCTCTTTCAACTTACTGATAAAGAAAATAAATTATGAATTAAGTAAAATAGTAAAAATACTTGAGACTTTCATTTCTGTATGTGTAACTCATAGGTGCAATTCTATATTTCTAAGCATTTAATGATAGAAAAAGACAAGAAAAGTATTGCTGTTATACTAAACACTACACAGCTTCAAGGGTATTTTATTCAGAAACTAACAAAGCTTTTATGGACGGAGGTGATAATTACAGAAGAAACTTCTGGGCTGATTTGCTGTGGTCTGCTGGAGTAACTATGTCAAGACATTTTGTCCATAACTGTGGTGGACATCATCAGTGGCGAGGGCAAAGTTTTCTCGGTGAAGGTTCAGTTATGTCTGAAATGTTAATGGTCGGGAATGTGTTATTTATGTAAGAGGAGTCTTCTCTGATTGGTTCTGGGCCAGCTGAGGCAGTACGGCTGGTGGCAGGGGCCTAGCTACTTCCTGGTTGCTATTAGCTCCTGATTGGTCCATGTTATTTCACTGTCTGGATTGTTGTTTAATGTCTTCAGTGATGGGATACCACATACTGTTGAGCTTAAGGCCTGCTTTCTTCCTTCCTGTTAAAATTGTTGGGGTGCTTATAAATTTCTATAGCTTTGTGCTGCAGTCAAGCTATAATTAACCTTTTCACTGCCGGAGCACTTCACCACATGTGATATGCTCCTTGCTGAACACTTTTTAGAAAAACTAAACATTTTTAATTTATCAAAATGACGTGCAGGATTACTCTAAATGTGTTAATGACTCACCAGAAGTTGTTCTGATGTTTCCAGATGATGTTCTGTGTTCAAAATTTGTCCATTGTAAAGTTGTTTATATACCATATGCAATACACATGCACAGGGTAGTCCACATGATGCCATCAACAGAGTGTAAATGTGTTCTTGCACTAGCGCCTGTTCTATAGCGCTTTAAAATGTAAAAGGTATGATACTGAATCTTGAAACTGGGTTGCCCACAGCATTAACTAATTAAACTAACCTTGTCACACCACACCAAGTTGAGAAGGCTTTCACTTATGTACAGTTATATACAGTTTAGATTGATACCAGCTCAAAAATGCATAAGTGTGAGATACTTTTCTAAGCAGGGGTATACACACAAGCCTACGCCACATTTGACAGACATGTATCTATTTTCCTTCCTTTTTTTTCTGTGCTTCTTTGGTATTAGCACACACATAGCATTCACTGCTCTCCAGTATACAAACCCCATCATCACTAAAATCAGATAAATTGGATGATATTGCCGTAAAAACTTCCAGCAATTCATTGTCACGAACAACACTGCTTGTAGAAGCCATTTTACTACCCCTAGTTTGCCGCATTCACTGCCTGTCATGTGACTGCTCAGGTGGCTAGGCACATGGCAGCATCTTGCTAATGCACACAGTCTCAAATATTTTTCTCTAGATGGCACCATATTGAAGTAGCCCTCTTGAACACTATTTTCAAGCAATCCCAATAGATGGACACTTGACAACATGCAGTTTGTACAACTTCAGAAGTGTAATCTTTCAAGCTATAGGTGGCAAAAGTTGAATCTGGGTATACTCAGGCATAGTACAAGCGGCATCGTTCTGTCAGCTGAATATACTTGGGTGTAGCAGAGAAAAGGTTAACAAAGCCAATATTGTGGCAGTAGCTGAAGGTTTCTTTGCCCAACACAGTGTAAAACATCACATGCATTGGAATATAGCTATTTGTAGTTCTACAATGTTTTCATAAAATATTTAAAGACTCCAACATTCCAGCAAATTCTCAAGTGCAAAAACAAAAACTGAAGCCATTGCAAACAACATTCTTGCCCCCCACACTTTAAGTGTGTTCAAAGATTATGTGAAAGATATAGCATTCATTAGAATATCCAATGATCCAAGCAAGTAATACTATAAGATGTTTCCAACTGTTGCTCAGTATTTTGACATGACTAAGGTGGCATATACTAGATTAATTGAATTTGATGAACTAGAAAGTGAAACCTCTTTCCATAGCTAGTAATTCTCTGAAAACTGTTAAGATTGTTTATGATTCAAGGAAAGTTGTTGCATTTGGAGGTGACAATATTAACACCAATTTTGGAGATCTCACAGAAAGAGTCAAAATAATGAGCTCAGTCATTTTCACAAAGACTTGGACTGTTATAGCAATCCTATTGGTGTTGGCTATCCAATATATATTATACACAACACACAAGGTACATGCTGGAACTAATGTCTTCAGTGTTGATACAGAAACCATAATTATAAAGATTTTCAAGTACATTTTAATCTATACCATTAGGGTCAAGGTACATTTTCCTAGGAATCAATAAAATGAATTATAAAAAACATATTTGACCAAAAATATAAGTTAGTAGAACCTAATCAAAATTATCGGTTGGAGTAACTTGAAGACTGTGCCTTAGTTCCTGATTTACCCATTGCTAGGTTTTGGCTAATTACACTGGTCGACAAAATTCAACTTTGTTAAATTTTCAAGCACCAAAATGGGTTGTTCTTGTGTATTCCGACCTGCTGAACATGAATATGACATTGGTTTTTCCACAGCACCCACAGTTTTTGTGTAAATCGTACCAGTCACTATCTAAATTGATTTAGTTTTAGTGATGCTTAAACAATATCATTTTGTCTGTAAATGCTAACATATGAACACAAAGACCATGAAATGCTAATGAAATATGTTTTCATACACCTAAATTATTTTTGCACATTTGCTGCGCCTCTAATGTGTGCCACTACTATCTTGCAGTAGTGTCCAGCAGTAGTCAGCTACCATACTTGTTGCACATTGCCTGTGATAGCATTACTCCAATGTAGATACAGCCTAATGAAATCTTTCCCCATGTTCATCAGAGACTTATCTATGAGCACCAGCCGGAAAAGGTTTCAAGTGCAAATGAAGAATGTGCATTTTTAATGACATGTGATAACCGAGATTACGGTAAAACTAACACATCACTATCATCTGCTCTCTCGTTTCCAAATACTATAACACAGTTTTTCAAAAGAATTCCATCAGTCCAGTTTGGAGGACTCAAAGCTTTGTCCATTGTAACAACAAATGACTTCATAAGTCTAAGTTTTATGTGAAGTCGTAACAAAATGTCTTTCAATTTCACCTATGGAACGTTTGCTACGTTCTTGCAACCAGGTTCCATTTCTGTGTGGGCAGGCCAAGTACTTCTGTTGTAGCGACTCTTTCGATCATGATTATCCCATTCACAAAGAAAACAGCAATGCTTTGTATACTCAGATTGTAATTCTGCAAGTACCCCGATTACTTTGAAGTCAGCAAAAATTTGCCACTTGTGGATGTTATCTGGAATTTCACTCAATGAAAGTTCCATACTGCTGTATGTTTCCTTCATTCCTTCATTCACCCCGATTACTTTGAAGTCAGCAAAAATTTGCCACTTGTGGATGTTATCTGGAATTTCACTCAATGAAAGTTCCATACTGCTGTATGTTTCCTTCATTTTGGTGGCATAAGCTATGAAAACAGGAGGATATATATTGCTATTGTGAGGGAGTACCACTTTGAGGCTATTTTGGAGGTATCAACAAATAGTCAGCATTCTAATGGAGTATGTTTCATTCCCATAGCATTAAACAAACCATTCACGTCATTGCAGTAACAGAATGAGTCTTCCATGACAAAGAATGGTGTGAAGGCAGCCTGATGATGTCAAAGGCAACAAACTCTAGCATCTTTGTCTAGTAAATTCCACTATTTCAGACTTGAACCCAAAAGTTCAGCTTGTGCCTTAGAAAGATTCAGGTCCCTAATAAGGTCATTCAAATCATTTTGAGTGAGGAGATGTGGTGTCATTTCTTTGCAATTAAAATCAGAGCTTGCATTCTCCATGTCTGTACTAGCTCTGACATGGGTTTCATCTTCGAATGACCATGTGTCTGGAAGAGTGGGGATAGGTAAGGAGGAACTGTGCGGCATGGGTTAAATAGCTGACTTGATCTTTCTATCCTTGTCCTTCCTGATATTTTAACCATGCAGAAACAGCACTCATCTACATGATTGCCACTTTCCTCCATATCATCAGAATAGCAAAAGGCATGGTAACTTTACCTTTTTTCTTCAACCAACATAAACATTAAGATGAGACAAACAGTTCACACAGACAATATGTGGTGCTCATTTTCAGTCCTGTTGTTGTTGTAGTGTTTAACGCCCGCTTTTACTACTATGGCACCGCAGGTGGTGACACTGATGACACATGGAATGAAGATGGAGCACCGGTGGAATGAGATGGTGGGGGAAACCGGAGAACCCGGAGAAAACCCGCCCTGACGCCGCTTCGTCCACCACGAATACCACATGCGGGTCCCTGGGATCGAACCCGGGCCGCCTAGGTGGTAGACGAGCGCACTAACCGCTCGGGCACGGCGCCGCCATTTTCAGTCCTGATTACCTAACTTACACCCAAAGTAAAGGTCATACAATTTCTTCATTACGGGTTTCACATGTCCTCTGCATGATTTAATAGTGTATTCCCCATGGATATAGCAAAAGTTATTTGGGTGATTCTTAAGAATCTACATAATTGCGTTTTATAACCATTCTTATATAATGGAGTATTTTTAAAGCTGAGGCTGCTACAAAAAACAAATAAGATACTCATGCTTGGGGGGTCAAAATACGTAAGAAACACTAATTCCCATTCTTGAACATTTTTCATTGTAGACCAGTGTTATTGGACAAGACTTCTTGGGTAAACATCTTCACAAGATTGGGATACTTTCATCACCAAATTATTTATTGTGCTCTAAACAAGTTGAAATGGATATAGAGTATCTGGCATAATGTGTAACTCCAAAATCATCAAATTACTTCTAAATATTGGGAGGCTAGTAGACGGAGAAAGACTGTTGTTAATTCCTGTGCATTAAAGACACACGCATGCACATAGAGAATTTTGTGATTTTGTGAGAGATAGTTATCAAGACTTGCTGTATCATTCAAAGACATGACGAATGACTATATTTATTGCTCAAAATAACACTTTTACTATTTGAGGCATTAAATTCATATTTTGTATCAATCGATTATTGCTGCAAAATGTTAAAATTGTTTTTGAGAATTCACTTGGCAAGACTTTTATTTATTTTGTTTTGTAACTCTCTCATGTCTTTCATAAATCTATAATGAACATAAACAGAAAATAGTCTGCATCTGTAACTGAGGTTGTGAATGAACTGAATTTTGTTTCAAACATTTTTAACCCTCCTTTGGTCGCTAGTGGCCAGGGAGATTCTTAGGTTTATTTAAATGTTATAGTTTTTGTATGAACGCACCTACGTAATTGACTGACTGGGACATCTAATATTACACCTTACTCAACTGTTAGCTGAAGTGACAACCGTATCTGTTTATTTCTCTGGTTGCAAGAATGAATAATCAGCAGTTACGTGCTGTAGAGGCCAGCCAGGCCCTGTGTATCTACTCTCATTACACATTGCTCACATGCGTTTTTCCTGGTTAGCTGTGTAATATCCTTTGCCATAGATCAAACTGCATAGGCTTTCACGGCCAGTGTCATATAGAAACTGATTATCCGAGCTTGTGGGCTGTGGTCTAGTCAGGAAACTCTTTCCAGACGTTTCGTCTGAAGCTGCGTCGAACATCCTCAGTGGCATTGCCTTAACACTCTGGTAGTCTCGGCGATGACTGACACGGAGCCTTTTGGCTTAACAGGCTTTATACGTTTGATGCGCGTGGGCGGAGCTGGTTGCTACGGTCTTGGCTTATTGGTACGGCTGCTGCGGGGGCTGGGTTGCTGCTTCTATTGTCTATGCTTGATGTTGAGGCTGTTGGCGGCGTATGGTCCTGGATTTGTTGACGGTCATGTGGCTCTGTGTATATAGGGACCACTCAACGTATGGTAAACACACACATTACAGAACACAAGAGGTGCTGCCGTTTGGGACAAACCAAAGTCTGCAGTCGCAGAACACGTATTACTAGCGCCAGGGGAACACATTATACAGTATGCAGACACAGCGGTCCTATCTTCCATAGTACATTATTACACCCGTTTAAGTCGAGAAGCTATAGAGATCAACAAACATAACAACTTCAATAGAAAGGAAGAAACCAAATGCCTAAATAAAGCCTGGCATCCAGCATTACAAAAAGCACGCAGGAAAGTTGATTCCGGCGTGGACCTTCGAGACGGCAGCATCAGCAGAGAGAGAACTTCAAGTATCGTCGCAGCAAAGAAGCTGTTGCAGTTGGATTACGGTTCGAGCATTGCCGTGGAGAAATCCAAAGCTCAGCTAAAGCGCTTGCGCTAAGGCACACAAACAACAGAATAGATGAGTAGGGGAGTAAAGCCATAGCGAGCAATCTTTTAGATTAGCTTAAGCGCCTCTTTGAGGTCCGGCTCTCTTCTCCCCGTGCTTCTTAGCGCTCGCTAGCTGCTCTTTCTTTCTACTCTTCACTTTTCCTCTATTTCTATTTAGGCTTAAGGTCCCGCTAGGCCCTTACCCCACTTAAATACTTTCTTTTATTCATACTTCTTTACGCGATGGCAGGAAACTCCAAGGCATCCACTTCCAATTCCACGGAGACGACCAGGGTGCTGAGAAGCAAACTGGTCAAATCCAGTCCCAACAAAAAACCTTCAACCCCCACTGCTAAAACACCACCCAACAACTCTCCGCAACCTGAGGAACCTACTCCTACCCGTCCGGCCTCTCCAAAGCCCAGTACCTTGAGCGATCCAACGGAGATAGTTTCAGACACTCACACTCACACGGAGAATGCCAGCTCCACTGAAACCCCCGCAGACCCACTCACAGTAAAGAGGGCAGACCTGACACCAGTCTACATCCACAAGAGCCAGGCAAATATTTTACGCGCCCATTCCCAAGACTTTAATAAGTCTCATAAAGTCACATTTGACTATTTCTTCTCCTCGGCCCGGAACTCCGGCGATATAACTCTAAATGTGTCCTGCTTGAGGGACTACCAAACTTGGCTAGGTTACCTCAAGTCCAAAGGCATACCCCACTACCTAGTCCCCCACCCCCAAGAGACATCTGTAAGGTATGTCATTAAGGGGTTGTACGCCGAAATCACCGGTGAGGAGTTATTAGAAGACCTGGCACAGATTGGAATACTGGCGCTCAGAGCCGTATGGATACGAAAACACAACTGGCGTCGCACCCCGCTGCCCATGTTCCTCATAGAGGTGGCAGCTTCCCCTGATCTAGAACAAAAATTATTGGCCCTCAAATTTTTGGCACACTTTAAGGTTAGGGTAGAAGCATATAAAAGCACTCCTGAACCGAAGCAGTGTTCCAGATGCCAGCAGCTATGGCACACACTGCGGGACTGTAGGGCCCCACACTTCGTCTGAGCCAAATGCTCAGGCCCCCACCCCTCAGGTACGTGTGCCGTTCCCCCCTTGGAACGGCATTGTATACTCTGCGGCCAAATAGGCCACAGAGCAACATGGTGCGGTTGCTCCATCTACCAGGCAGAGTGCACGAAGGCCTCTAAACCCCCACACACGCAGCCTCAAAGACCAGCCCCTAGGATACATAGCTTTGCTGAGGCTGCCGCAAGTGCACCAGTGCACCACACAGGGTGGCTCACAGTAGGAAGAAAAGGCTGGCCCTTATAGCTGAGCTCCCTGTGGCTGAGGCTCCCCGGCTAGTCACCGAGGAGAGTGCAGCTAGGTATGAGCGACCCCCTCACCCCCTCCCAAAACCCCACACGCACACACACCCACACAAGTAGCAGGAGGGCCTCACCCTCCCGCACCTAAGTCGCTCACCCCCACAAGACAGGCTCCCAGACCACCTAGAATTCACCAAGTCAATAATCAGGCCGCTTCCAAACTCATGCACGCAATGAGGCTTCCCCAGAACTCTATTCCTCTGGATGTCATAGAGGAACAGCTTAGGACGTTCAGGAGTCACACACGTGATGGTAAGGAACTAGACTCCGTAGTATTTGTTCACTTTCTCACCGAACTAATCCAAGCCCTAAATGCACATCGCCACGGCTGAAACGGACAAAATTAACTTAGTTTTCTGGAACTGCCGAGGAGTGCGCAGAAAGAAGAAAGATCTAGCGGACTTTCTGCAAACACACTCAATCCAAGTTGCTCTTTTAAATGAAACCCATTTAGGTGAAACCGATAGATTTACACTGCCAGGTTACACAATTTACAGGACTGACCGTAACTGCCGGGGAGGAGGGATGGCAGTAGTCATACAGTCCACTATTAGCCATCATCAAGTTTACATCCTGCGGCTTAACCACTTAGAAACTACCACAGTAAAAATGAACACGTCCTATGCTACACTGAAGATAGCAGCTGTCTATAATCCCCCGGGGGACGTGGACAAAGTAATGCGCTTAGACACTAAAGTTATAGCGGCTGGGGACTTTAACTGCAAGCACCAAATTTAGTACAGTATAAACCCAAACCCGCAAGGATCAAAATTACTAAATTACATAAATAATACTCACTTTCTCGTGATGGGGCCAAAAGAACCAACACATATCCCTCACATTAACAACATTCTCCAGATATACTAGATATCGCAATTACCAAAAATATCAATTTCAAAATTGAATGTAACGTCCTACATGAACTAACGTCGGACCATCTCCCAGTGCTCACGGGAGGTTCAAACCAGAAGCACCCACCTTAAATTATAATCAGGTAAACTGGGACGACTTTAGAAGTTCTGTCAAAAACTATTTACCTGACATGGAAATAAATTCGCCACAAACACACGACGAAGCAATTAACAACTTAGAACTCGCAATAAAACTCGCGACAACAAACTGTGTCCCACTAAGATACAGGCCAACTATCAACACTCGATATCTAATGGATATTAAACTCTTGCACCAAAACCACAATTGGTTACGCCGCAAGTGGCAAAGGACTAGAAATCCAATCCACCGGCAAGAGTATCTGGATGCGTTGAGCGCAGTGACGGCCCAGACTAAGGAATTCGTGGGGAACGAGTGGAACCAAACCTTGGAAAACCTCAATCCCCAATCCAATGCGGTCTGGAGAATAGCAAAATGTTTGACACGGGCAAAAACGATAATTCCTCCCCTAGTAAATATAAACACCAACAGCATCGCTAAACTTCCTCAGGCCAAAGCAGGGATCTTTGTGTCAACACTTGAGGAAGTATTCAACCCTAATCTGCCACTGGGACAAGCAAATGAAGAAGAAATCTGAAATATTGAACGCAAAGTAAACGAAACCAACTACTCGACCACGCACAACAAAATGTGTAAAACAAATGCTGGCAAGATAAGTTGGATAATTAGACACTTGCACAATAGAAAGGCCCCGGGGCCGGACAAAATACCAAATGTGGTACTTAAAAATCTTCCACAAGCAGAGTTTCGGCTGCTTGCAAAATTTTTCAACTACACTCTGGACAAAGGTAGATTCCCACCACAATGGAAAGAGGCAAAGATTGTCATGCTTTTGAAGCCAAAGAAAAATCTCTCGTTACCAGCCAACTACAGGCCAATTAGCCTATTAAACACAATAGGTAAGGTACTTGAGAAAATAATCCTCAAAAGAATTAACGCCCACATCATCAAAAACAATTTACTAAGTGCAGAACAGCTCGGTTTTAGATCACAACATTCCACAACACTTCAACTACTTCTACTAACAGACCAAATTACCAAAGGTTATAACACCAATAAATCAACTGGCGCCATTTTCCTGGATATTGAGCGCGCTTTTGATAAAGTTTGGCATGCGAGCCTACTCCATAAGCTAAAAACTTACAATTTCTCTGATTCAATGATCGCGCTAATCAAAGATTATATAAGCACAAGGCACTTCCGGGTGGTAGTGGAGGACTGCTCCTCCTCTCGAAGGCCCATTAGGGCAGGAGTCCCACAAGGAAGTTTAATAGGGCAGACGCTTTTTAATCTATATATCAATGATATGCCAGAATTCATGCGTACTGTTAAATACACATATGCGGATGATACAGCCTTAGTAATGCAATCCACGGATCATCCACCTGCGCTTGTAGAATGCTCTAAATGAGCTGGAGCCGTGGTTCGCAAAGTGGAGAATCAAAGTAAACACCACTAAGTGCCAATCAATAATTTTCACAAAACACATACAGCACAGGCTCACCAGGCATTCACAACCGCCTTTGGTATACAGAGGCGAGCAAATTGAATGGAAAGACCAAGTCACCTATTTAGGTGTTACTATGGACCAAGGTCTGACCTGGAAAAAGCATATAGACACAATTAGGGCAAAGGCAAACGGCCAATTAAATAAACTCTACCCTATGATAAATAAAAACAGCCAATTACAACTAAATATGGGGCTTACGCTTTGCAAATCTCTGATAAGGCCCACCTTAACATATGCGGCCCCTGTTTGGGGCTATGCCGCCAAAACACATATTAATAAGCTGCAAACACTACAAAACAGAATAGTTACAGTAATAGCAAAGCTCCCACAAGTAGCATCGGCTTACATTATACACAACGAGCTTAAGCTACACTCCATTGAACAGTGCATAAAAGTGCAAAGTGCAAACTTATACGATAAGAAAGACAAAAATCACAACCACCTCATTCGAGAACTAGGTGCGTATAACCTCGAACAAGATATGCACAAAAGACCTCTCTCGCTGTTCGATAGAACAATTGGCCTGAAGGAACCAGAAATAAATATCCAAGAATACTTAGACGCGTTAGTTAGATAAAACATCCAGAAATACACAGCCATGGCATGTCCATTCCTTTCCTTCTGCCAGTGGCACTTGAAAGTCCTTGCTCATTGTAGTCAAGGCGGATCTCACTGAGAGGGTGCGGTCTAAGTTCAGCTGCGCTCTGATTGGGCAGGCGGCTTAGGCGAAATCCGACACTGACCAACAACAATCACCACAGACTTACTCTCAAATGGCATCTCCTGCCTCTACTTGTAAATAGTAAGTTAATTCAATGACCGTGCTCCTTATTTCAGGAAAGCACAAGCGACAAAAACAAAAATTTCTCTTAGATAAGTAACCACTGACCCTAATTTCAGGAATCCATTAACACATCAAATGCATGAAGTGGCGTCAGACCTCACGTGGTCTACGTAAACCAACAAATCCTCTTGACAGATAAATAACCACTGACTTTGTTCCTAATTTCAGGAATGCACAATCGCTTCAACTGCATGATTCAAATAAAATTTCTACCAAATATCTAGCACATTAATAACCACTGACTCTGTTCCTACTTGCAGGAATGTATAACACAACTATTACATAGAGTGACGTCAGACCTCACGGGGCCTGATTAAACCAGAATTTTCACCTTAATTGCTCTTTATTTCAGAACCACTACAGGACGTCTCCGTCCGGAGACATCACTGACCTAATACTTCCTACTCACTAAATTCCCAAGGGCGAGTCCAGGGCCTCGGCAATGTTCACGTCCTGGCGATCTCTCTCCTGGCTTAGGCCCTTGTGGCCGGCCAACAAACCCACACCCTCAATCCACAGGTGCATTAGCGGTACTGTCGGATTTCCACTCCTGAATTCACCGGTGGAGGTTTTTTAGTGGAGTAGTACCTTCGGGTGAAGCCCACAGTCCCCCTCTGTGCCTCCCAGCACATGGTGCTCTGTAAATGGATTTTTCCTCCACTTGAAAAAAAAAAAAAAAAAAAAAAAAAAAAAAAAGCTCCGTGTCAGTCATCGCCGAGACTACCAGAGTGTTAAGCCAACGCCACTGAGGATGTTCGACGCAGCTTTGGACGAAACGTCTGGAAGGAGTTTCCTGACTAGACCACGGCCCACAAGCCTGGATAATCAGTTTCTATATCCTTTGCCATAGCAAAAAGCTGTTAGTGCTTCGTGTTGGACACGAGTAAAAGGTATGATCTAGAAAATCCCATGTCTACTTTGCGATGCTGATGCCTCACCCGTAGATAACAATTTGTATGAATCAGATGATGCTGATTCTGAATATAAACTGGAAATGGGATCTTTAGATTCAGAAACTGATCATAAAGAAGAGGAAGACGATGAGAGCAGCCGCTGCCGCCACCGCCACCATTTTGAACAGCAAACTATTGCTATATCACTTGCCTTGATTATTTACAAAAGTAGTTATTTTCTTTCTTTTAGTAGTTATTTTCTTTTCATTTCACTCATCTCAAGTGTTTCAATAAGTTGCTCTTGAAGAAAGACTGACTTGAGGTGTGCACATAGAAAGCACTGTTAAATACTTATTCAAACAGGATTACAAAGTTAATGACTCATTAACATTCAACCAATCAGGCTGATTAATACACTGTCATGGTGTAGTAGAACTGTAGTTGGAAATTATAACTAGCACAATACGGGAAGTTTATACCATGGTAATGTCTGTAATACTGTGCACTTCAAGGTAATTGTGGAATAATGAGGAATGGGTAACTGAAATGTAATAATACGCTAGCAATACGTTTTAAGTGGGAGTATTCTTATTAACTTGGGCAGAAGAAAAGCCATTGGACCTTTGACAGTGGTGTGTGTGTGACTGGAAGTTCACTTTTAACCTCAGGGTGGAACAAGGAAGGGAGGAATGTTCCAGAAGTCTGTTACAGAACAATTACTTGTGGTTGTGTGGAACATTGAACTGAAATGTGTACTTTACCCACAGAATGTTCTACAACAATGTAGCCAGAGTATATAAACCTCAGTCACCAAGGAGGTGCTGTCTTTTGACTCGCTGTTGGCAACGAGTTCATATTAGACGGTGTACCTAATTATCCTGCCCATACTCCTTGAAGCTTGTTCTATACTGTTGTAACTCCTTTTAATATACAAATAAACCCTTGAATCATACTTGTGTGATTTCGACTGGTATACTCAGGAAACCTCACCTTCTAGCTCCTGCTTGGCAAACCAACCAAACAATCCCATCCCACCTCACCTACAGCCAGGTGCAAGGATACAACAGTCAGGAAAGGAAGGGGGCGGGGGGAGAGAAGACAAAAAAAGGAAAAAAAAAAGTTAGACTCTGGCAGTAATTTTATGTATAAATTAACTACTGAGAAGTGGATGGAATTTTACAATTCTGTTAAGAGACAGCAACATTCTGAACTATTAAAGATTGCCCAGTTCTATTTTTAGTTTGCCTGCTCATAATGTATGTATGGAAAGTATTTTCTCCATGGCAAATGCACAGTGGACAGATAACAGGAATAGGCTAGAAATTAAATACATTCGAGCAATCCTGATTATTTAATATAATTTGAAAAGCATGTCATGCTTGAAATTTTATGAATACATGATGCAAAACAATGTGTTGCTGTAGAAAATTTCATCTTAAGAATAATATGATTGGTATTAAGACTAAATATGACCAATAAAGCAACAAACTTACTGATATATTCAAATATTATATTTGTAGCAGTTGCAAATACATGTATTAGCAAGTTTCTGTATGTATTTTATGACCACATAAAAGTTAGGTAATACATTACAGTATAGAGAGAGTCATGAATTCATGTCTCATCCTTATGGTAACCCTATTCAAAGAGTAATATTGATGAAAACTCATTTTTCTTAAATTTAAAATACCTTGCAATCTTCATTATAAATTTATGTCCATTACACAAAAAGATTATGAACAGCTTATAAATTCACAAAATAAATAATAAAGTTGTGAAATGTAGGGGGCAAGTTCTTTCCTGCAAATCATGAACCAAATTTTATGCTTCTTTTAGCTTTTTATTTGTCATATTCTTGAAGAAAATATATGGAAATCAAGAACCGCTAAAGTTGGGACACTTAATGCCTTTCATGCTGTGCAGAGGGAAGTGAAACAGATAAATATGGACACAAACAAAAAGGCAGTCAAATATTCATTTCTTTTTGCAAATTCACTGATCAATCAATGTACTTTCATCTATCTTTGAAATATTGCTATCAATCTAATACATAGCACTGCACTGTACTAGCAGTAATAAATTTGTATTTTAACTTTTTTATGTATTTCACATTTAGTCAAATAACAAGTTTTACATAAATTTTTTTGAAAAGTGTAAAAAAGGTTTTACTGCATTTAACATTACTTCTGGGTTTTTAGGCCCTTCCTTTGATGAGAGACAAAATGCTGCCTCTATTGTTTCTATAGTTGCTGAATACAGAAGGGGGGGGGGGGGGGGGGGAGAGTGAAAAAAAGTATATGCCAGGACCCATGTCATACAAGTCACACAACTGATTTAGTTACTTCTGAAATGAACGACTTCTAAACTGAACAGTAATTCAGAAAATCATTTATGCCCCCATTTTTGGTCAACCTTTAACACTAGAACCCTGGTAGCGGTCATTTTGACCATTCTTGATATTTAAGTAAGTAGCTTGGCATTTCATGACTTTTCCTGATATAACCTCTAGTTTTATATAGCATTCGGCATGTCATTATTTACGTGGAGGTTTTTTCATGTTTGACCATGAACCCCGGACACGGTCCTTTTTGACCGTTACAATTTTGTTAGGCTTTCGCTCGCACTGTCGTTGGATTTCTCATTGTTACTAATCTGCTTTGTCCGTCTTCATGTCAACTGTTCATTATAGTAGTGTACATTGTGAATCTATGCGTGCAAGATGTCTCGTGGTTTGAAACCAGATGAAATCCTAGCTATATTTCATGATATACCAGACGATGTATCAGAAGGTGATCTTTTTGAAGAACGTGGTAGTGGTGGAAATGATTATCAACCTCCAGCTGATTCAGAACAATCGGAAGAAGAGTCGTTCAGTGAAGATGATTTGAATGGTAAGTTTTAGATATTGCATAACATGAAACTGCATTCCTAATAGGTGCCTTTATGTAGTTATTCATTTCCTTGTTAGTACACAATATACATATATATTTTCTTTGCTTATTTATTTTCAGAAAATCAAATTCAGGATAACATTTCCTATAATTCTCGTGCTGCGAGGGAGGTAAGAAGGTATGGGCAGCACTGTGTGACTCCATCCAATTTGAGTATGTCACAAGTGGCAAGTGAAAATAGAATGCCTACTAGTAGTACTACAGCTTCAGGTAACGCAACCACTTCAACACAACCAATAAGAAGAAGAGGCAGAAAAAGACAACATGAAGAGGAAAAACTTCCTGTTCTTAGTAGAGATAAGGATACTGAGTGACAGATCATCGATCCAGGTCACAATCCTGGTAGAACAATGTTGCGAAAGAAAAAGGAGGCCTACTGCTTATGCTAAGAGACACATAAGGGACAACAGACATGGATCTGCTTGGAAGTTGTTCATTGATGAGTCGATTCTTCGACATATCAAAAAATGTACAGATTGAAGCAAGAGAGAAGAAAATGAAGAGAAATGGACTGTTTCCTTGGATACGCTGGACGCTTTCATCAACGAAATTTATTTGCAGGGTGCACTTGGGCGCAGAAGCCTTGAACTAGCTGAAGTCTGGTTCAAAAAATGGGGGCACCTATATTTTCTGATACCATGGCAAGGGACAGATTCATGGAACTGATGAGATTTTTAGGATTTGATGTCAGGCTATCCCGTTCTGAAAGGCTAAAGGGTTTGCGCTGGTTTCAACTATTTGGAAGAAATTTATTGAAAACTGTAAGGCTTGCTACATACCAGATGCATTCCTTACAGTAGATGAACTTTATCCTACACAATGTCGCTGTCCATTCATTCAATACATGGCCAATAAACCAGATAAATTTGGTATAAAATACTCGATACTTGAAGATGTGAACTCAACGTATCTCTGCAGCGCTATCCCATACCTGGGGAAGGAGAATCAGCGACCTCAGAACGAATCTGCTCCAGAGCATGTGATGTCTCTAACAAATCCTTTTCTAAAAGACTAAAGTAGTCGGGCACTAGTATCGTAGGAACTGTGAACAGATCGAGACGAGAAGTTCCTGATCACCTAAGAAATTCCAGAGCTCCTCTTTATGATACCATTCTCATGAAAACAAACGATGGTATTTTGCTAACCAACTACCAAGGAAAGCCACAGAAGAATGAATTATAATGAGTACATTTCACAACTCATGTGCAGTATCTGCAGCCTCCAAGAAACTTCCTGAAACAGTTGAATTTTACAAGACTAAATATGGAGTGGATGTGATTTATTAGATGGCACGATTGTATTCCATTCGTGCTTCAGATGGCCGATGCATGTTTTTACAACGCTCGGATAGTGTTTGGAGAAATAACTGGTAAGGAACTTTCACGCCGCAGATTCATCCTTCAACTTGTTGATGAACTAAGAGAAGCCTACTTGGGAACCAGACAATGTTGTATATAGACTAATTCAACCAAAGAACATCCAACCCCTGATCACCGGCGACAGTGTCAAGTAGGTCATAACTGCAGACAGAACAAAGCAAGCAATTCCTGTCATATTTGCAAGAAACCAGTATGTGGAAAATGCACAGCAGAAGCCAGAAAAGTTCTTACGTGTGTAAAATGCAACGCATAAGTTAATGTTCATAACAAGGAAAGTAACTTTCTGTGTGATTACTAACATAGTTGTCATATTGTAATAAGTTTACTAATATAAAGATGTGTGTTGGAATATTACTTGTTCTATTATACATAGAGTTCTCATGTTCATAATCCCAAATACCCTTAGTTGTACTATTACACTATATTACGACTTTCTGAGAATCTGAGCTATTTTTTTTTATTTAAATAAACATACTGTTTAAAAATATAGATAAATAAAGGATATATCTTCATCGTACGGACTTTTTTTATATACTACTAAATTAAATATTTTTTCTCCTAGCTCTCCATTACCACAAGATTATCAGAGAAAACATTTAGCATAGAAAATTCGAATTTATGCCCTAGAATGGCAATTTTCCAATAATTTATACATACACAGTGATAATATATTGGGCCTAGTTACCTAATAATAACAATATCAAATTGGTAAGAAATAAGTTGTAAAATGTATACGGAAAAGGCAAAGAAAAAGCAAACGGTAAAAAATGACTGCTACCATAGTTAACGGTAGCTAGCGAGCACCGGGGTTCTAGTGTTATATTACGCTATAGTACAGAGATGTTAACTCAAGCGCAATTTCATGACCTTGGCAGTATTTGTGGGCATCAGGTACTCTGAGTAAGTTTGTGGTATTCATACAGGTAGCAGCAGCTTTAAGCAAAACACAGCAAAACACAGGTGTGCTGATTTCGAAGGGAAAATGAAGTCCACTACTTTTTTTATTGTGTTTCTTCTTCTTTGGCTTAAAATTAATTATTTACATAGATTTTAATATGAATTAAAATAATAATGTAATAACTCAAAAACAAAACATTAAAACCACAAAAGATAAGGAATATTTATGTAACTTTAATCCTTACAATTCAAAAGGAAACAGACTGCTCTGGTAACAAAATAAAAAAGCTCTACATTAAAATCTCTACTTGTGGTCACACTTTGAAATTAATTAGGCATTTATTGTGCCCATTGTGTGTTTATCCAACATCTTAATATTTGGGGAGACATTAATTAAAGAAACAAGTCTCAAGGCAGATGGAAGGTTATCATAAGACAATTTTCCTCCTAGACAGCTCTTCAAGCTCATTTAAAAAAAAGAAGTTGTTTGCAGACATATGCACTGCCGAATATACACTTAATTGCTGCAGCAAATTTGTGAAATCCTGGATATATTTGTGGATCAAGACCTTGATAAAAATTTATAATATTATCACTATACATCTTTCTTATATCTGAATCACAGCATAAATCAGTAGGTTCTTGTTGAAGTTCAACTAACATTCTCAGGATCAACAGAATAGAGCCAGTTTAGATCCAGTTTAGATTTGACAGTTTCCAAATTTGAAACTCTTCTATCAAACTCCTCTAAGAGTGCATTCAATATATCACAATACTATTAAATCCTGTGCTTATGTTAGGGGACTGCACATATGGAAATGACTTAATTTTTTCCATGGTGTGCATGTTGTACAGCCCTGATTAACAATGTCCCAAGCAGGTGCTGCTGTTACGGGCAGCATAGGCCTGCTAAGCTCTGAGGTGTTCGCTTGCGCCCAAGTGCAGCATTTGACATCACTGCTATGGTGCTAGTGACGAATAAAACACAATGGCTCAATAATTAATTTCTTATTTCCTTCCCAACAAACACATCCAGTAACTGACAAAAGAAATTTATTGGCAGCAATGTAAACTGATAATACTGTGAGTTAGCATTGCCGCTTAAAATCACTTGTACACTATTAATTTATCTTAATATTAACAAAATGTTTTAGATTACTTCTCAGCTCTTCATATATTATATCATATTACATTCATTTACAAGTGAAACAACAATAAAGTGATTAACTTCGAAATCCCATCTTTAAATGAAGTGTTAAAGCTCTGCACCCCTAACACCAGATCGCAGCAGGACAATAGTAGCAGAGAGGGGCAATAAGAAGATAGCGTCAGTCACCCAATGGCTGATGATGGGACAGAATGGTCTTGAAAAGGTTTCCTGTTTTTAAAACAATTTAAGTGAAGGTGAGTGTAAAAAAGTGACTCAAAATGTCCTCAGACATGAAGAATACTTCACTGTTAATAGTGTAATATTCTATTTGTAATATTCAAGTGAAACTAAGTTCGATTGGACATAATCTGACATATTGTGTTGCATCTGTGGGGTACAAACATATGTTTAAATGGACATAAAATATTTCCTAAAATTTGAGTCCAACTGTAGCATTTATGGAAAAATGTAACCAAAATGCAAAATATTTTAATTGAAAATGTGGTTACTAAGATGTAAAGAAGCACAATTACACTAACCTTTTGCCAGAAGTCCATTGCAAAGCGGACAAACCATATCTCACACTCTCTGTATTCAAAACGATGAATTATTGTGACACTGGTTTCATTAGTCCGCAGTTCCTTGTCTTCAAGGCGCCCAGGCTTCCAGCAAACAATGCAGTTCTCACAGGACTGAAATCAAAGCAGTTGTAGACAACTACAAAAGAGCTTGATATTTAAAACTTTCATCTACTTCATAATTTATATGAACCAGTTTTAATAGCATTTGCTCAAATCCTCAACTGGAAATCATCTGTCTCCTGAAACTAATTCAAATAAATTACCAAATTGTTGTTGTTGTTGTTGTTTTCTAGTGCCTTGCATCTGGCAATGAAGCCATTAGCATTCGTGCTTTCCAATACTTTTGAACTGTAGTTTCTTCTGATCTTAATGCTTCACAGGTCTGCCACATACATGAATTACCAAATTGTAAAATGTCAGATTTCTTCAATTGCTACCATTAATAATGGTTTTATTATGTATTTCCATATAGGTACAATGGGAACAAGGGAATACTGTAGTTTAAGGGATAATCAAATCTTCTAAGAGCTGGTCACTATGTGACATCTCTGAAATTCTCTTCCTCAGTTCATGACCAGGAAGAGGGGAAAGAAAGGAAGGGAAAGAAAGAAAGGAAGGGAAGGGAAGGGAAGGAGGGAAGGGAGGGAGGGAGGGAGGGAGGGAGGGAGGGAGGGAGGAAGGAAGGAAGGAAGGAAGGAAGAACACCTACTTTATATTTGACAAAAGTATAAGTATTGGAAAATTCAAACCAATAAAAAAAATCTTGAAAATGGTTAACTCCACAAACAAGAAATTAAAAAAAGTATTTGACATAAAAGATCTTGAAAGCCATCAGACTCTAGCTATATTTATATATAACACATCAAATAAAAATATGTGTTATATTATTTAAAGCATGAAAAACAACCCATCTCTGGCACTGAAAACAAAAGCTTTGGGTTGATATCAACAATACCCATATTGTTGACTAAGTTAATAAATTATAAATTTATTGAATACAAAAGCATACACATCTTGGGCTGACCACTGAAGCAGGCGTGTTTGGGTAGCCCCACATTTTGAAGCCAATTATGAAGCAGTTGGTCAGCTAGTCAGGTCAGGTCTTACTTCATGGACATATAGGTGCAGAGGAAATGCAAATATCTGCTTTTAAATATCACTTTATTTTCTGATTAATGTTAAATTTTATTTCTATTTGAATCTAACACAACACTTATGCTATCAATATGCAAATATAGAAACCCTAACAGAGATATAATTATATTAATTGAAAAACCCTGTACATTTATACACAACTTTCAACAAAACGTTAATGTTTAATAACAGCAATATGAACAAAAAACAATATAGTCAATATGGCATGCCATTATGAATTTTGCTAAGCTCATATTGTCCTGCAATATTCCGAGAACACAAAGATATTTAATTTAGTTTATTAATATATATAATGGGTGTCCCAAAAAAAGACTGACAACGCTTAGTACGTTGTGCAGGATGACAAACTGATTGATTTTCAGATAGGAACCCATGTCCGGAATTGTGCGGTTTGGATGCGCCTAAGTTTGAGAATGAACGGTTGCGCCATTTTGTTAACATTCATTTTGGTATCTTGATACGGAAGGTATACTATCCTTTAGACATTGTGTACTGGGATGAACACCTGAACATAACATTTCTGTGCTTGCACTAAATTCCTCCATAGAGTTCTTGGTACGCATCCTACTGCATTACTCGTGTAGTTTCCAGTAAAGTAATGTTTCTAATGGCACTGCGACACCTACCAGTGCACAGCTACTGATATGGCTGACATGAGCTCCAGTACACCTTGATGTAAATGTGCAGAATTACCTCAACGTCCCATATTCAAATTGGTAAAAGTGGACCGGTTCCATGGCCAGCACAGTTCACAGATCTGACACCTCTCGACTACTTTCTGTATAAAGAGTATGGTTTATGGCACTCCTGTAACGTCAGCGGAGGACGTTATGGCTCAAGTCCACGGAGCAGCTGAAAATCTTTAAAGACAACTGCAGGTATTGGGTCATGTGTATGAGGCTCACCACCGCCGATATAGGTTCTGGAATGACACAGGATGTACACAGTTCGAAGCCCATTTGTAGTGTAGACAGCTCAATGTTGGGTTTATTGACGAAATGTGAACGCACACCCATCTCACACTTTGATGCGCCACAGCGTCCAAACCGTGCATTTCCAGGCAAGGGTTCCTATCTGAAAACCAATCAGTTTGCCATCCCACACAGCATACTAAGTGTTGTCAGTGTTTTATGGGACATCCTGTGTGTATATATATATATATATATATATATAGCAAAAACTCCACTTAATGGAAATCCAGTATAACCAAAATGGTGGAGGAGGAAGAAAGAAAGAAAAATAAAAAAATCAGAAAGAAAATAAGGAAGAACGGACAAAAAATATATACATGATGCTCAATTTCATACTGACGATGTTGCTGAGAGACAATCACCCATGTTCTTTTGCCCCAGCTCTACCTCCCAACATAAGAACTTGGTAGCCCAAAGAGCCCAAATTTCAAGAAATTTCTACTGTTAGAACAAGTCACACCTCCCAAGGAAGAAGATCGTAACTCACTTTTTTGCAATTTTGAGATATATGTTTCAGAAAGTGTAGGTGAAAGAGCATCTTGTGCATAAAAATCATATTTTTATCTTTGATTGTTGATGAGCTGTAAGCAATTGTTTTATGTTGTATCTTTGAGGTCATTATATTATTCGTGTAAAACTATCGTATGTTGAGATACAATACTTTTCCAGGTTCACAATGTTGCCTTCTTCCTAATTTAACTGAAGTTACGTTTGTTTTCCAAGGAGATTTGCAGTCTAATTTTAATAAAATAAAGAGGAAATATGTTATGGCAGTTGAATTTGGCACAGTGATTATGCAGCTTCAACATTGTGAAGGTAATGAACCTGGTACGATGTTGGTAAACTTGTGTGCATTAATTTCTCAATAATTACGGTTGATTTTACCACAATGGAAAGAGCAAGGAGAATGGTGCAGATGGCTTTATCATCAGGTAGGAAACATTAATTACTATTCTTATATATTATATATTTCACTGGTAAATAACGATAGATAATTTCTATAAATTAAAAGGAACAATGAATTCTCCTGGTCAGTTCCCAGGTTTACTGAACACCAGCAAGGAGACGAGGACTTCAGCCCTGATTGTTCTGTTTGTGAACCGTCACACTGTAAGTTTTATTTTGATATAATTTATTGCGCCACTCAATATTGTTGTCATTGGTGAACATAAATTATAAGGTGCTGGGACCAAACATAACCTCCAAATTTTACAAAGCTTAGTCACAATAATTACTATGATAGTATACATATTCTGTATTGTTATCACTTTTAAATATAATTAGCATTTCTTCCTTGTTTTAGCTGATACTAACAGTGATGAAGAAACACCAACACAAACGAAAAAGAAAAACAAAAGTTATAAGTTGAGATGGTATCAAGAATGACATATTGCAGTGTTGTAAACGCATTGATTTTGAAAGTGAACCAGTTGCACCAGCATATGACAAAATAGTTCTGAGCTATCCTGGACCTTTGGGTTTTCAGATACTAAATTTTACTGTCAATCCAGAAGCAACTCTTGCAATGAAAAGAAGTCACTCTAAGAAACGTGATTCTTCAGAAAAAAAGAAGAGGTAAAAAAAGGAAGAGGGATGTAAGTTCATGGAAAGATGTGGTCTGTCTGTTGAGTATCGAAAGCTTTTAAAGCTGTAAAAGATTTTATATGCGTTGTTGATCTCATATGTTTATCCAAAGCTGGGATTAAATACGCTAAAATTGCGAAACTCGTGATATTCCAGGGCATTTTCTCGGTTGCAAACAACAAGCATGGCTAACAATAAAGTTTATTTAATTCACGTGAGTCAGTCAGCCACACATACTTATCATTATTGTTTATATTAAAGTACGTTTTGTAAGTATTCTTATTTCTTTTGCTTCTGCCCACATTGCACATGCAGAAGAGCCGGAGTAGGCCTTCCGTGTTTTACTATCACTAATTTATCCTCATATTTCGAACACGAGCATGGTCATTTCACCAATTGTTTTAATAAACATTGTTCATCCATTTCGAAGCATTAGCACTAGCAAACAGTCACAATTACTCTAAACCTTATTTTGGCCATAATTTCTCTGTTAATGGGCCAATTTAAACAAACAAGCCAGAATATTAAAAGTCTCGTCAAGAGCTTTCAGAAAACCTAAAGAAAGTTGACTTGGCTATCTTACTCTACGTGTAAGTCACAATCTTATATATTCAAATGAGCAATTCTTATATATATAAATAAATGTATTCCGCACAACTTGGAAATGGCTCTAACGATTTCCATCAAATTTTGTATTCAGACAGGGTTTTGCTTATTAAGTTTATCTATAAAAGTGTAATTCCTGAAAAAACACAATTTTAAGTGTAACAGTCAAATTAGTTAAAACCTTATTTTGGCCATAATTTCTCTGTTAATGGGCCAATTTCAACAAACAAGCCAGTATATTAAAGGCCTCGTCAATAGCTTTCAGAAAACCTAAAGAAAGTTGATGTAGCTATCTTAGTCTATGCATAAGTCACAATTAGTCTAAACTGTATTTTGGCCATTATTTCTCTGTTAATGGACCAATTTCAACAAACAAGCTAGGATATTAAAGGTCTCGTCACTGAAACGGCTCCAACAATTAGGATGAAAATTTATATTTAGTTAACATTTTGCTTTTCAAGTTTATCTATATAAGTATCTTCTCCCAAAAAAAAACATGATTAAAAAAAAGGAAAAGAAAAGAAAAGCTGAGCGAAGCTCGGTTGCCCAGGTACTAATACCAATACCAATACATAGCCATTGAGGACCGTAACAATTGCGCAATTAAAACCACGCTGTTTCTTGCTTATAACTCCACGTGCTATTGTTATGTAGCCAGATGTGTTCACATGGCACTTTCAGAGATACTCGTGTGAGTATAGCAACACAGGATTGCAAAGCCTTGGCGTGCTTATTCCTGCATTTTGCCACCTCACCTCTCTCTTCCCTCATCATAGTGAAAGCTGCGGCAGCAAGCACCTGAAGCCCTATTCTCCCCTCTGTTCAATGGAAGAGAACAAGACATATTCAATTCAATACACTAATTCATGAAGGAAACTGGCTAGTATTGTAATTATTATTAATATTACCTATTAATTTCTAGTTTACTTTAAATATGGTCTGTGATAGCTTTGATAGCCCATAATATGCACCACTGGTACTAGTCATCAAGCAGTAATAACCAAAATTATACTTAATAATACTCATAAATCAACTTCTAGTAAAAGTTCATGGAATTTTAAGAAAGCAAACTGGAAAGGCTATAAAAGGGCTTTAGAAGAACTAGCGCCTCATACAATCATAATTCATAATAATACACCTAACAAAATCAATAATGATTTTTGTAATCTTCTTAAAAGACTGCCAAAAAATATATCCCTAGAGGTAAAATGAAAAAAATATAAACCCTTTTGGACCAAAGACTTAGAGAACTTAAAAAATGAACAAGAGTTAGTAAGAAATTTAGTTGAGACAAAAAAAGACCAGGAGAGTATACTAAACTGGAAAAACAAAGTAGCAATTTTTTAAAAAAGCAGTATTAACTCCTAAAAGAATTCCTTTAATATATTTATTGAAAATATTGATTATAGAAAAGATAGTAAAAAAGTTCTTAATTATATTTCAAATATTAAAAAAGAAATAGTTCCAATTAAATCTGGTGATAAAGAATTAACAAATGATTTGAAAATTACAAATGCATTTAACTCACCTTTTACATCACCAAAACTTCCTCGACCATATAAAAAAAAGGAAAAAATTGTAAAGAAAGAAATCAATCTAACAAAATCAATTGAGGTGCTTGGGACTAGATAATGATAAGCCACACTTTAAGCAAAATTGAGATTCTTATGTTTTCCATACCCACTAGGGGATGATAAGCCATGGGTAGAGTGGTGTTTGAAGAAACATAGAGGGCAACACACACTCGGTTGCTATGTATAGCACCAAGAAACAATGTGCAATTTTTGTGCTTTAGTATGGTATGCCACAGGCAAAATAGCATATTGCAAAAGAAACAGCTGAGCTGTTCCGATGAAATAATGTATTGTGGAATCAATATGCAACCAATTGTTTTGAGAGTGAATCGAGATACATGACAGTGTTGTAGATGTCGATTATTATCAGCCAAATCCATTGATCTCCCATCATCAGAGGTAAGCATCAGCAAAATGTAATTATGTGGCATGCCATATTATAGCAAGCGACATTGTGGCTTATCATGACAATGCAGCACATGCACTATTCATAAATACTAATTTTTTATCTAACCATGAGCTATGCAACAGTTTCTAACATATTTATCTGGAAACCATCAACCATGAATGATTGTCATACTTGTGATGGGCATCACTACATGTCTGCTATAGGTGTTATTGTGGCACGCTCGTAAGTAACTGTTAAGTTGCAGTGTGGTTTTGTAGGTTCATACTGTTAGTAACTTTTGCATTTTTTTTTTCTGTCACAAGGAGAAAAACTTCACTCCTGTTGTTAGAGAGGCAGCCTCTCTTCTGCTACGGAGAAGCAGCATTGATAGCAGCAGTGCACACCAGAGTCGAGTAAAGGAACTAAAAGAAAACACCGAGGTAATCGGCTATGTACTTAAAATTAATCAGAATCTAACAATATTATAAAAATAAATTATGATTATTTTAATTAATCATTAATATTATACAGAGAACAGTGTAAAAATATTTTATTAACGTTATTAAATTATGAATAGGATTTTGTTTGACAAAAATGTTGTAACACATAATTGTTTTTATTTTTAAGGGTCAGAAGTACTTGAGTGATGCAGCCAAAAAGAATATAGCTGCCAGAGAAATAGGACCTCCATATACTTGCCATCAGAAATGACTGAAGCACGCTGTTCAAAAAGACTTTGGTGAAATTAATGCCAATAAGCATGGCTGTCCTTCACAGACATTATGGATTGAGACCTTAACACCAAAGCATAATCGCCAATTCCTATACAGCATAAAAAGCTGTCTGACATCATGGACCTCCTTCCCTACATACCTGCAGTGCATCATGGATTTTATTTATCCCTGACTCAATACAAAGCCACAGAGTGGTTTGGTGAACCTAATTAATTGATGGCAGTTTCTTAGATAGAAATGTGAATGGAGATCAAACCAAATATTGGCCCTGAAACTTTGGTGATATATAATGACAAGCCACAAATTTTTATGTATTCCTTGCACTTAATAATGTTTTGAACTATTTAAAGTGATAAAAAAATGTTCCATTCTTTGTAACAAGAACACCTAAATGTATCTTTCTTTCATAGAAGTTTCATGTAGTACCTCATAAGATAAAAATTCCCTTTATGCACATCACCTGATTTATGGAATTTTTAAGTTTCATATGCCTCTCCTGTAAAATTCACTTAAGGTGGCTTACCATTATCTAGCCCCCAAACGCCTCAAATACATTCCATATTTAACCTCAACAAGTGAAATATTTTCCAGTGAATTTACAATTATTGAACATAATACAGCAATTAAAACACATCTAATCTGATAAAATTCATCCAGAATTTATAAAAAATTTGGGATATAAAGCAAGAAACATATTACTCAACTTATACAACCACATGTGGAAAATTTCTGTTCCAACTATCTGGAAAAAAAGTCATCATAATTCCAATACAAAACCAGGCAAACCATCAAAATGATATCAAGACCCATATCTTTAACTAGTATCCTGGCAAAAATCATGGAAAGGATTTTTTCAGCTCGCCTAAATTGGTACCTTGAACATCATAACCTTTTCTCCCCTTGTCAAGCAGGTTTTAGGAAAAATCGTTCAACAACTGAACAAATAATCAAACTTAGGAAATCAAAGAAAGCTTTAACAGAAATAAAAATACTTTAGCTGTATTTATAGACTTAAAATCAACATATGATATTTGGAAATACAACCTCATTAAGAAGCTACAACAAATTGGCATCAGACACAACATGCTTCATTGGCTTTAGTTCATCATTGAAAGGTATTGTGCCACATCTTACCGCTCTGCAATGCCAAAATATAAAAAAACAAATCTCTGACTACCCCAAGGAGCTGTTCTTCATACTAATTTATTTAATATCAATATTAACAATCTACCAGAACAGATACAACAGACTGGCAATAAAACTGCATTATATGTTGATGATTTAGTAATCTGAAATTCTCAGAATTCACAAGAAATTGAAGGTGTAATTTCATCACTTCAAAATTCTTTATTCAAACTCAAATATTGTTGCAATAACAGCTTTATGCAAATTAATACTGATGAAAGCAACTTTCAATTATTTTCATTAAGAAATAAATCAGTCAATATTTCTGTATCATATGATAATGCCCTGTTACCTAGAGCAGAAAATGCACAATAACTTGGTATACTTTTTGACAAAAAACTAACATGGAAAAATCACATCGAAAATGTTAAGGATAAAGCCATCAATCATTTTAAAATATTAAAAAGACTAGCTGGAACAAAATGTGGATGTTCAAAAAATACTCTCAATTCAACATACAACATGCATACAAAACCAATTCTCAAATATAACGGTGAAGTTCTTATAATGCATCCCCCTCAACCTTAGCAATACTTGAATGTACTCATGCTCTCAGATTAATAACTGGAGCAGTTAAAACCACTCCAACTATAGCATTACAAGCCATAACATGAAATAAAGGTATCACAATGGAACTTGAAGGACAGCTATTTTAACCTACAAAAAAATTGAGACCACTAGATAATAATTGGGAAAAATACCACAATTCTATCAACATTTTAAAAGTTCAAATAGGTGCAATACAGACAGTACAAGAATTGTACTAGAATATAAATTATCTCCATGAAAGAGAACCATTTATACGTCTCAATAATCCGTTGAATATCGTAGAAGTGAACCATCATCTAGAGCTACTTGCAAATTTTATATATAAAAAAAAAAGATGTAATTCCTATAGAAGCTAAACAATAGGCCCTTGAAACCATCAATTTAAGATTTCTGGAAGATAAATGGATTCCATATCTATACCAATGACTCCTTTTACAGTCAAGATGAAGGTGCAGGTGCTGGTGCCACTTCCAAGTTATTCTGCTTTTATAAACATGTTGGAGACAATTCCACCAACTTTGATGGAGAAATCGATGCTAACTATGCATTGTTACAAAATTTACTTATTAAACAATCCCTCAGGGGTCTCCGTCTAGGGGATATGTGAATGGCAACCACAAGGTACCCAAGCTGAGCAGAACATTACTTCCACTTACTGGTGTTTTGCTCCTCACTGTAACTTTCCTATCTGACCTTACCTTGGTCATCTCTTGTTCTCTTCCGACCCCGATGCTATTAGGGTTCCTGAGGGCTAGGGAGTCTTTATTTTTCCAACCTCTCCATTTCTCTAATTTTTCTATAAAACCTTAACCCCTAACATGCTGACCTGTCATGGCATGTAATACGTCTTCTGATTGGTAATCAGAGGATATGGTCGGTGAATTTATTTTGATAATTCTCCCGGTCAGGTCGGTGAGACCCGTAAACCAACGACAGGTGTGGTCCCCCAGACATTCTGGGGGTTGTGAGAGAGCGATGTGACCGCCAAAACATAAAAATATGGTGCTCTCTAAAAACGGTTACTATTACTGCTATTGCTCTCTTTTTTTATGAAATATGACTCGAGGGGTAAAATGTTCCGGAGTTAAAATAGTCCCCCATTCGGATCTCCGGGCGGGGACTACTTCTCGAGAACCAAAACATTATACTAATAGAAGATCTAACATCAAACTTCTACAATGGAATGCGGGTGGTCTCACACAAACAAAAAAAGTAGAACTGAATAAAATTGTATTTGATTATAACATTGATATATTTGTAATACAAGAAGCAAATCTAACAAATGACCAACTTAAATACTTCAATTTTACTGGATTTTTACTGCACTTACTACCCAAAAATAGACAGATAAGTAGTGGAATATTAGTTGGAGTCAAAAAGGATATTAAAACCTCCTTTAAAATTGTTAAAGAAATGGATAACACAGATAAAAGTGAATTAATAAAGCTAAATTTTTGGGATAACAAAACACATCTACATTTATACAGTATTTACAATCCTCCCAGGAATGTACCGGATCTCTCACTTATTGACCAATTAAATAAAACAATCGTAATTGGGGATTTCAATGCACAATCCAAAAGATGGGGTTATGAAAAAGTGGATTCTACAGGGAAGATAGTGGAAGAATTTTTGAATACCACAACTTTTGAACTGATTTATAGTAAAGAAGATCCCACAACCTTCATACATTATTCTGGAGCGGGCAGTAACCCAGACCTCTTGTTAGCTACAACAGATATTGTTTCAAAAATTAAAAAACAAGTTATAGAAGATCCAAGTTCTGGTCACAGAGCTGTAATTGCTGATATAAAACTAGAGAATACAAATAACAGTCAAGGTCTTACGAATCTGTATTGGAACTTCAAAAAAGCAGATTGGAACAAATATAAAACTGAATTAGAACATAAATTTAAAGAACAAACAAACTCACAGCTGCATGACCAACCAGATCATATGAACAAAGAATTCTGTAAAGTCATCCTAGAAACTGCAAAAAAACATATTCCTCGTGGAAGAATTAAAGATTTCAAACCCTTTTGGAACCCCCAGTTAGAAGAACTGAAAAAGCAAAGGGATATAGCCAGAAATACAGCTGAACAAACAAAAAACATATCAGATACACAAATATGGCGGAAGAAATGTGCCTCACTAAAAAAAGAAATTAATACTGCTAAAAGGAATCACTTTAATAATTTCTTAGAAAAAATGGATTATAGGACAGATGGTAACAAAGCCCATAAGTTCATAAAAAATGTCAAGGACAGGAAAGAAAACAACAGCACACCTGTCATACACAACAATAAAATGTTAGTAAATGATGCAGTCATAGCCGAAACATTCAATAAATATTATGCTAATGCACACAAAGTAACAAGAAATAATACAAAGGAACGTAAAGAATTTAAGAAAGATTCGAAACAAGAAAGAGAATGTAATCCTAACACTCAGTGCAATATCTTTTTTCAAAATATTAATATGCAAGAATTGAACATTGCAATAAATAATCTAAAAAACAAAAAGTCTCCTGGACCAGATCACATGCACCCAGAGTTCATACAAAACCTTGGAAAAACAGCAAAACAGCAACTACTGAAACTCTACAATCTATCCTGGAAAACCACTGTACCTGCTGAATGGCGAAAAGCAATAATTGTCCCACTCTTGAAGAAAGACAAAACAGCATCAGAAATAAAAAATTATAGACCAATAGCTCTTACCAGCATAATAGCAAAAGTGATGGAAAGAATGGTGTCAAACAGGTTAAATTGGTTCCTAGAATCACAAAATTTAATATCCCCATGTCAAGCTGGATTCAGAGAGTTCCACTCTACAAATGAACAAGTCTTACTTCTCAGTCAAGAAATCAAAGACTCCTTCAATAGAAAAGAAGATAATTTATCAGTTTTTATTGATTTTCAAAGTGCATATGATTCTATATGCAGAACAAAACTACTAAAGAAAGTAAAAAAAATAGGGATACAAGGTCCAATGTTTTCATGGCTATGTCATTTCCTAACACAACGCTTTATTGCAACCAAATATGGAAGAAATATATCTAAATATAAACAAATACACCGTGGCTTGCCACAAGGTGCAGTGCTCAGCACTACACTTTTTAATATATTTATTAATGATCTACCACAACAAATACAAGAATCAGGCGTGAAGTGTGCACTATTTGCTGATGACTTGGTAATGTGGACTTCAAAACCAAAAAGCAAAAGTACAGAACTGGAAAAAACCATGCAACAATCCTTAACCAACTTACAGAGGTGGACCAAAGAAAATTTAATGACTGTTAATACAACAAAATCAAACTACCAAATCTTTTCACTAAGAAAAAAGCCACTAAAAATAAAACTAAATTTTGAGGGTCAACAATTACCAGAAACAAAGGAAGCAAAGTATTTAGGAGTTACATTTGATACCAAACTTACATGGACCAAACAAATAGAAAATGTAATACAAAGAGCAGAGAGGCGCCTTTCACTGTTAAAACGTCTAACAGGAATGAAGTGGGGATGTTCCAGAGCAACGCTTAACACAACATATAATATATATATTAAACCATTGTTTACTTACTGCAGCGAAGTTCTTGTAACAGCAAACACAAAAAAAATTCAAATCTTTCAAAACCAAAGTCTGAGATTAATTACAGGTGCTATCAAAACCACACCAATAGCAGCTATGGAAATACTAACCAACCAATATCCCATTGAATATGAAATAGAAAAAGCGGCTCTTATTCAACACGAAAAGTTGATCAGACTCCCATTCAATACATGGCACAAGAGAAATTTTACACATACACTAAAGACTCAGGAGAGCTTTCTTTCCAAAATTCAAGACATCAAGAAAAATGTACACCTTCCTAATTCAAAGGAAAACTTCATATCTAAAGTCAATCCAACACATACATTAGACATCACATATTATTTACACCTGACAGAAGAAGTTAAAAAAAGTGATACTCCTACTAGTGTTCTAAAATTATTGGCATTAGAGACAATCCATACTAGATTTCCAGAACACGAATGGCTCCATATTTATACTGATGGATCATTGATATCAAACCAAGATGGAGCAGGTGCTGGAGTCACATGTCACCTCTTTTCCTATTACAAATCTTTAAGTTATGGAACTACTAACTTTGATGGAGAAATTGAAGCAATTCGAATGGCCCTACAAAATCTTTTGTACAGAATTTCACATTTTCAGCAAGCAGTTATTCTCTCAGATTCCAGGGCACCAATTATAGCAACTACTTCCAAGTTGTCAGCTAAAAACCAAACTATTATAGAATGTTGGAAGATGCTTAGCCATCTAACAGCACTTCAAAAACACCTAGTCTTCCAATGGATACCGGCTCACTGTGGACTGAGTGGTAATGAGAAAGCTGATTTTCTTGCAAAAAAGGGTACCAGCGGTGTACAAAAATCTATAGTTAATTTACCATTTTATGCAGCTAAAAGATTAGTCAACTCTGAATTCAAAAAAATTATTGCAAAATATTACTATGAAAAATCAAAGAATAAAAGATGGGAACTACCAAACATTCAAACAGTGATTCCTGAGTATCCTCGAAAAACAGCAGTTGCAACCTTCAGGTTGATTACAGGTCATGATTGTCTGGCAAAACATTTAAACAGAATTGGGATATATTCTTCACCACTCTGTCCTCTATGTGATCTGCAAGAGGAAATGGACCGAGACCACCTTCAAATATGCCCTGCCACTTCTAGTGCCCCATCCATCAGTGAAAAATATTGGAGAGCAAGAGGATTAGTGACTTCATTGTCAGAAATCCAGCATTAGCTAACAACAACTTATTAAACAAAACAAATTTACAAATATAGTCTTGTTATTTGATTCCAAAGTCGCAATTCACACTGTAATAATAACAGATTACCAAAAACTGCAAAAATACATGAAATATTAATCCAATTACAAAAATGACATAAAACAGTATTTTCCCAATGGATTCTAGCTCATTGTGGAATAACTGGCAATGAACGAGCAGACATGTTAGCAAAGAAAGGATCCAAAATAATTTACAAAATAAAACAAAAATTCCCATTCATGTCAATTAAGCGAATAATAAAAAATATATTCATACTGAAATTTAAATGATATCTCTCCTCTTTTGAAAATTTCAACTGGCAAGAAATGGAAAAAAAAATTCAGTTCAATCCCAAACTATCCAAGAAAATCAACTGCCGCTATTTTTCATTTTCTCATAGGCCATGACTGTCTCGACAAATATCAATACAAAATAGGATTAGTAACCTCTCCACATGTATGTTGTGCACCAAAGAAGAGGAGATGATGGACGGGACGGGACGGGACGGGACGGGACGGGACGGGACGGGACGGGACGGGACGGGACGGGACGGGACGGGACGGGACGGGACGGGACGGGACGGGACGGGACGGGACGGGACGGGACGGGACGGGACGGGACGGGACGGGACGGGACGGGACGGGACGGGACGGGACGGGACGGGACGGGACGGGACGGGACGGGACGGGACGGGACGGGACGGGACGGGACGGGACGGGACGGGACGGGACGGGACGGGACGGGACGGGACGGGACGGGACGGGACGGGACGGGACGGGACGGGACGGGACGGGACGGGACGGGACGGGACGGGACGGGACGGGACGGGACGGGACGGGACGGGACGGGACGGGACGGGACGGGACGGGACGGGACGGGACGGGACGGGACGGGACGGGACGGGACGGGACGGGACGGGACGGGACGGGACGGGACGGGACGGGACGGGACGGGACGGGACGGGACGGGACGGGACGGGACGGGACGGGACGGGACGGGACGGGACGGGACGGGACGGGACGGGACGGGACGGGACGGGACGGGACGGGACGGGACGGGACGGGACGGGACGGGACGGGACGGGACGGGACGGGACGGGACGGGACGGGACGGGACGGGACGGGACGGGACGGGACGGGACGGGACGGGACGGGACGGGACGGGACGGGACGGGACGGGACGGGACGGGACGGGACGGGACGGGACGGGACGGGACGGGACGGGACGGGACGGGACGGGACGGGACGGGACGGGACGGGACGGGATGGGATGGACAGATTGATTTTAAGGGCCCATCGACAGCCTGGAGGATATGGATAAAACCATCTAGCAGTATGCAAAAGTCTAAAGATCCAAGAAGATTTAATCTCCAAATATTGGGAAGCCAGACAGAGAATGATTTTATTACTAACTCCAGGGCATTAGAGACAGACGCTTCTTCTTCTTCTTGTTCTTCTTCTTGTTCTTCTATTTCTTCTTCTCCATCTTTATCTGATTACTCTCCCCTTATGTAGGACTTACACCCCCTAGGACTTACAAGCCAGTGCCTAGGGTCAGACACCTGTCGTAGAACAGAGGAACCTTATGGACCGGACAGAGTGAAGACCTGGAAACGGGTGGTCAGCCAAGCACCAGGTATGAGAGTAAGGAAGAGGATGATATGAAATGCAGGCACAATGGATGATTTGAAAGGTGATGTTGGAGCAATAGGTGGAATGAGTGGTGGGGGAAACCGGAGAAAACTCACCCAGACGCCAATTCAGCCACCATGAATACTACATGCGGGTCCCTGGAATCAAACCCAGGCCACCTAGGTGGTAGATAAACGGTCTAACCACTCGGCCATGGTGCCACCTAACACTTAATTTAACGGGAGTAATTCATAAAAAGCACTTATGAACAAACTCACTTTTATTTCTGAAATTTATTAATGATTTCTGTTTGGGGCTGCAGTCATCTTGAGAACTAGAAGTTAATGCTGAAGGTCATCTCATACTATGGAGATGGAACTTTAACTCAGAGAGCAAATTTTTCCTGTTGCTCTGCTTGATGTTTCTTAGTAGCAAATAGCATCTTGAGCATCACAAAAGTTCAGTCTTAGTTTGGGACACAGCTTATTTTTATTCACTATACTTAATGCAAAGCTCCTAAGGCAACATTCTAAGAATCTCTTAGATCAACTACCAGCAGGTTACACGTGCACATCAATAGATTGTTAGAGATTTTTTAGTTACAATACTGGCAAGCAACATACTTCTATTAATACAATTATGCTCAATATCATTTTTCTCTATAACTGATAGATTTAATTTATACAAAACAAAAATATGCAAATGATAGTACTGGGGATGACAAATGTTGATGTGGTGTCAGTGTTGGATCCAGTTTCGTATGTGCCTCAAAATACTCATTATCAAACCTAAGAATGATATGAATATATTGTGATGCTGGACTCGGTGCACAACAAAGGACTATTGGGGCCAGGCTGCTTCTATCCACATGCTGGGTCGGCAAGCGAGCAAAGGCATTCTGGGTCAGGCTGCCTTGCGCAGTTATTTGTGTGTGACTAACAACAATGAAGCGGTGACACAAATGGGGCTTCCACAACTTTTGAGAAAGATCTAGCCAAGTGACTGCCAGCGTGATGTGGAAGTCAAGAAAGGTCCGTGTGATGTCATTCCCTCGGTTTAAGGAGGCAAGAAAACAGCAGAAAGAGAGTCAGTGTGTCAGTGAGTGCGGGACAGCTGGGTGCATGTGTTGCCACACTTTAATGAGTGTCGAGTGATTGCATCATCATAATTAATGTATGAGAAGCAGAGAAAGTAAAGATATACACTGAAAGGACTGAGGCAAGGTTATGAGAAGTAAAAGTTGTGAGTTGTGATAACATGAAAGACTGTGTTAACAATGAGAAGAAAACTGTATATTTGTGATAAAATTTTAGAAGACAATAAAGTGATAGAGAAGTAACCAGACCGGATTTTGTTGTCTTTGTCACAATATTGACAATTTTTTCCATTGGAAGCAGGGACAAAGATATGCACTCACTTATGCCTATGGTTATGTATCAACTGCTTTAATTTATATAAAGCATGTGAGAAAGTTCAGTGTATTCTGAGAGGCAGCCTAAGGATGGGTTAGCGCGCTCGCCTACCACCTAGGCAGCCCGGGTTCGATCCCAGGGACCCGCATGTGGTATTCGTGGTGGACGAAGCGGCGTCAGGGCGGGTTTTCTCCGGGTACTCCGGTTTCCCCCACCATCTCATTCCACCGGTGCTCCATCTTCATGTATCATCAGTGTCACCGCCTGCGGTGCCGTAGTAGTAAAAGCGGGCGTTAAACACTACAACAACAACAATAAGGATGGGTTCTGCACTTTCATACAGTATTAAACTAATCATAAAGGAAAGTAATTTCTTTATTAGCTAGTCACTCTATGCTCATCAAGGATATCCATCACTGCTAATCTAAATTTAACAAAATGTTTGACAGGTTTAGCAATATACACACCTGAAGCTATTAAAAGTGAAGTAAATTCATCCACAAATAACACAAAGTAATTAGAGACTCACACTTCACTATAATAAACTGAGTTATACTCAATATTTTCCACTATTTTTTTTTCACTGGTTTATGAATTTTTGGGAGAGCATACATTCTGGGTAAAACTGGATTACTGACTTTTAACATGTTTTTCTTTATCAGGTAAAATTTTCACTTCCTTAAGAACTTTATCAAAAGATGTAATGCAAGACTTTAAAGGATCCCTATTAATTCTAATGTAAATCATCCCCTTGAAGCAATAGTTCTAATCTATTAATATAGTCAGCTTCATCCAAAATAACAATACTATTTCCTTTATTGGCTTTAGTGCAAATGACATCTTCTTCTTTCAAAGATCTTATAATCTGATTAATATGATTCCCCTTATGATGATGTTTACTCAAATCCTTCAAGACATAACTGCACTTACTTTTGAACAAGGATTTGTCAGGTTCAACCAAATCCTGACTTGCAATTTCTATATCTGCCACATCATAATCTATATTTTTTGAAAAATTTACACATGGTTTTAAACCCTTATTTAAAAACTGAAGTTCCCTTTCGTTGAAGTCAACATTAGAAAGGTTGATTACGTTGTCCGTTCCATTAGACTGTTTCATTGTCTTTCGTTTTATCTGTTTTTGGCATAAGTTATCTAGTTTATGTTTTAACGTCCTAGTTTTATTCCTCATACTGTAATTCAGAAACTTAAAACAATTTTGATTCCAAATTAATCCAGAAAGTGTTACCCAAGTTACTTGTCAATTTTAAATGTACTTGATACAATTCTAACTCAATATGGTTCAACCAACGAAAATGAAAACCACGTTCCAATTCAATTACTTTTCTTTCCGCTGCCCTTTGATGAGCACTATTATTGTCCAATTTAACTATTTTTCTGACAAAAACCGGAGTTACTTTCCGTTGTAAACAAAAATTTAAAAACCGAATATCTGCGAGAGTACGTCTTTTCTTATCTTGTAATTTTGTAAATCGTTTGATATCAAGTTTTAGTCCATAAAGATTTTGATTAAACAGATCATTATTATATTCAGGCCAAGCCATCATAAACTGCAAATTACGTCGTAGCTACTACAAGGTCTAATGCTTCAAAACTAAATGTGTTTAAATATACACACCTGAAGCTATTAACAGTGAAGTAAATTGATCCACAAGTAACACAAAGTAATTAGAGACTCACGCTTCACTATAATAAACTGAGTTACACTCAATATTTTCCACTGTGTTACTTGAGGTTTAGCAAGTTTGCTCTATCAGATTTCTATAAGCTGAATTTTAAACTATTCAGAAATTACACTTATTTTGATTACAATTTCTCACTAAAAGTACCTCAATAACATCATATACTATAGTTTTAGTATTTGCTAACCTTCTGATGTTCATCTAGAAGATTATATATGTTGAGGAGCCAATATAACACTTACTTTTGATAAGACGAAGTCTCCAAGCCATCTCACACAATCTACATAATTTCTATGAATGTCTCTTGTAGAAAAATCTGGAAACTGTTCCTTAAGTGAATCAAAAGGACGAAGACTTCTTACAGCACTGAACTGATATGATCCTCGAATAGCCTCACGCATTGTATCCTTATCCAGTCGCCAAAGTTTCAATGAATGGTCCATTCCACAAGACATTATACGGTCACCACGCAGATCAAAATCCTGTCAAGTTGGGAGAAAAGTATATATGAAATTACTTCTTGAACGGCCTTTGGGTTTCTCATATGACAATATTCACATTGTCTAAAACAGGTTATAATTCACATTTTTCATAGGCTCTGGAAATATAGATAAAACTTGTTCTATTTTGTTAATTGAACTTGCAATGATTTAAAAAGCTAAATAAATAAATATAATAATAATAATAATAATAATAATAATAATAATAATAATAATAATAATAATAATAATAATAATAATAATAATAATAAACACATTCACAACAGCAACTATAGTGATTCTGGTCCAAGTACTGACCCTCAAGAAAACACTGTGGCCGGTGACAAACATAGCCCGAAACAGCAGGCCCAATCACAAATCGTCACCCGCTCATTGGCCAGGGCAACGCAACCCCCTCTCATCTAACATTGTATATATAGGGGGAGCGGGAAAATAACGGTCATTTCATTCTGACGAAGGCCATGGAGTTTAGAATGGCCGAAAGCTCAATATTTTCAAACCTCACACGGCTGATCGCCCGTGAAACTTTAATAAATAACGTGCGCCGTGAAAGCTTTAAATCTTACACTATTATTATTATTATTACTCAGTACAAATCTAGCAATGGAGATGACCCCAGATGTACAGTGAAGGAAGCTCCCACCATTGAGGGAAAAAAGGAGTTAAGTGACATGACAGCTAAAGAGCAGATGAACGAAACAGTTCTAGTAAGAGATGAAGGACTGGCAGAGAGATTCAGACAAGAGTGCATGAAATATGAAAGAGGAAACAAAGAAATGGAAACCTTAAAACTGGAAATTCAAAACTTAGAAACAACACTGGAAAAAATGGAAGACAAAAGCAGCAGATACAACCTAGTGATTTCAGGAGTTGAAAAACATGGTGTGTGAGTATATCAGGATTTAAAAGATCTACTAGTGAACAGATCAGAAATATATATCTGAGAGACTACGAGATTTGCAACACATTCAGAATAAGCAAAACACCAGTGAAAAGAAATATTCTTGTGAAGTTTTCAGACTTGCAAATGGCTACAGAAGTCCCAAAATAAGGCAAACAGAAAAGGATAAAAAATATAATGATGATGATAATAATAATAAAAAAAATAATAGTAATAATAATAATAATAATAATAATAATAATAATAATAATAATAATAATAATAATAATAATAATAATAATAATAATAATAATAATAATAATAATGAGAGGATCAACTATTTACATCAACAAAGACTTAATGTATGCAAAAAGAGTGCAAATGAAGGAGTTAATTGATCAGAGAAGACAAGCAAGAAACGAAGGCAAGAGGGTATACATTAAAAACTTCAAGCTGTACACAGCTGACCAGGCAGTAGAGAGAAAAAATAGACCAACGACAGGCAGAGGCAGGAACAGCAGTCACTGAACCAAGAAAGGTGGGGAAATGCTCAAGTAGCAGCAGGAAGTGGGTCGCCTGGTGCATTTGTTTGTAAGGAGAGTATTACTCAGCATTTTGCAGCATGTGTGGATCCAATGACAAGTATGGCATCAAGATCAAGTGTAAGCAGAAAGCATGGTGGGCAGTGGAGTACGAAAGAAAAAGGGGAAAGAACCAAGGCAAGAGATGAACTCAATAATAGGTACAGAAAAAATTATGGATGAAATAACTAATGGATCAAAGAGGGTGAGGGGGAAGGGGAGAACTAAGCAGGAGAGAAAGAAAAGGATATTTCACTGAGAGTAACAAGGTTAAGAAAATGGTTTGTTAATCCAAAAACGAGGGAGCAGAGGGTTTGTATATGTGGTGAAAGTGAGGATATAGTGGAGCAATGAACTTGGGAGAGTGAAGATTAATGAAGTGTATAACATAAATTGATTAATTAGGGTTACAAGAATGGAGCTGATAAGAAATGTTGAGAAAGAGGGAAAGTGAAAAAAGATGGGAGATGAATTAAATTGGGAAATAGAAATTAAAGAGGGTGGCAGCAAGATAAGATTGGTGAAAAGGTACAAAGCAAACATTCAGAAATTAAACATGCGTAATGTGCATGTAAAATGTAATTATACTGAAGGGCTGTTCTAATAGAAAAAGGGCCAAGGCCCAGCTCAGGAGTAACCCTAGGTGTGCCAGATTTAGTACTCAATAAATCATTCAATCATTACTAGAGCCCGGATTTTTATGTAATATCAAGGTGCGAAATATGTACATATTTATGTAACACAAAACATCAAAATATGTAATGAAATATGTAATATCAACAAAATATGTAAAATTATGTAATACTCTAAATCCTAACATTACAACCTCAAATCTAAATGCAGACTGCAAATTACCCAGAATTTTGTAATCTGATGGGTCTGTAAGTACATAAATGAATTACAATGAGTTAAAATGTACTAAATATAGAATTAATATGGGGAAAATGTTTTGTTGTATGCAGAATTTACCTAAAATTTATTTTCAAGTAGGTAATCACGAAATAAAATGTGTTTTGGATTATGTTTATTAAATTTATTCACTTCACAAAATTATTTTTCTTAAATAATGTTGAAGCAATGTTGAAATACTGAACCAATTTATCAATGAGTGAAACAATGAATTCAAAATAATTAAATTTTATAATGAAGATGCATTTTCAGTTTTATATCTCTTGACATAAAATGAACAACCAGGCGTTTTCATTTTGAGTCTTTTGCTTCTTTCAACGTACATTGAATAACCATATACTTCTCCATATTTTCAGGCGTCATTGTTTGTCTCCTACCGGATAAAATGTTCTTTTAAGCAGAGAAGCTTCTGCCCAAGTAATAATAGGAGCATATTTTAGTATAGGAATCTGATTTGCAGAGAAATGTTTGGATAAATCGACATTGTCACCATTTAGCAGTTTAGACATGGACAGAAGCGTAGAGTACCCTGGATTCCTGCTTAGCACAGCTTTGAATTTTTCACCTACCTTCCTTTCTGCAACTACACTAAGCTTCTGTGATGCACATTCCATTAAATCCATATATTCTGAAGAAGGGAACCTGATGTCTTGATGGTGCTAGGCAACCAGCCGAAGTTACTTTTGATGTAAGCACAGGAGCTTGCCACTTTCGGATCTTTAAAGATGTCCTGAGATTCACATATGGAAACAGCTACTTCTGAAGAGAACATGTTCACCCCTGACTGGACTCCTTCAAACTGTTGATAATAAAAGTTCACAGCTTCTAACCAAGTACCCCATCTTGTAAGTACTGGCTCAGGAGGCAAAGGGACATGTTGGAAATGATTTTTGTAGCACTGAATTCTGTGCGCTGCTTTCACGAAGACCTTTTTTGTTGATGATATCAACTTATTCACACAGGGAAAATTACTTCTTGCTACTTCAGCAACACGTTGCAATGCATGGGCCAAGCAGGTACATTCGGGTAGAAAACCTTAAGGGCAGTAGCAGCTTTAATCATGTACGCTGCGGCATCTGAACCTTTTCCTCACACACACCCTCTGGCCACAGAATCTTCATCGCATCATTTGCGAGTCTTGCAATTGTAGAATGATTTGTTTGTTCCAACACCTTACAGCAGATTAGAAGGACTTTCGGAATCTAGTTTTCCTACTGCTAAATTTGCTATGTACCGACCCATGTCATCTGTAGTTTCATCGACAGTAAACCAAATACAGGAGTCTCCAATTTCATTCCGTATATGAGCAACGCTTCTCCATAACACACATGAAAATACTTTTTCCTCATAGTATATCTGTCTGGAATAACTTTCTCGCAATATTTTTTTTAGAAAGGAGCGAAATTGAGGAATTTTAAGTTAATGCCACTAAATATTAGCTGCAACCATTGCACTGCACAGGTCTTTAAAAAGATCATTTCCGGACAGTTCCTGTTGCATTTGTGTCAACAGAACTTGCTTTCTAGAAGACTAGGTGTTTGTTACGCATGCGAAGAACACTTTTGATATGTTGTTCCAATTGAGATTTCATGGAACAGCGAATTATTTTACCTCATGCTCGACAGATTATTACTTTTCCATTTGTTGTAAAGGCGCTATCTAATTTCACGCATGAATTCAACTTGCAGGATAGCGAGGACGCAACTGGTGCCATTTTACTAAGACTTGCAAGAAAGTACTGCAGTATTATCGCCTCGCTATGTTGATGGTTGTCCAGCGGCTCACTTTGTTTCCTTGCAGCTATTATATTACAAGATGCTGACTACTGCGACAATGGTAACAATCAATTTCTCCAGTCCTTGTAAATGCCCAAAGCGCTTTGAGAAACGTGACACTGGAGGTCAACATTTTCGAGCGGCACCTGCTTTGATATAAACGGACAACAATCAGAACGAGGCGAGGCGGTTATTATAGCATTCTTAATTTAACTTGCATCCTATTTCGCAGATTGATTTTTGTTGCTTTCAGCAAAACTTGTGAAAACGGTAGTTTATAATGTGACTACAATATTTCTTTTTAAAAAATAACAAAATTGTAACTAAACCCAGAAAATATGTACGTTTTATGTAACATCGTTAAAATATGTAGAAACGTGCAAAATATGTAAAAATATGTAATATAAGAATTTGTAAGGGAGTCCCAAATGACGTAATTCGCCAACATTTTTACTTCTCATTGAAATATTATGCAGGATTTAAAATATGTAATTACATAAAAATCCGGGCTCTAATCATTACTATTACTCAATTAAAAAGGCACTAGCACATGTCTATGCCCATAAAACCAATTGATCCATTAACCTGTTGTATCCATTTATTTTTAAGTTGATATAAATATACTCATAAATTTGTCGTTTGATATTTATAATCTTAAATTTTCTTTATTGCTATTTCAGATCTTAATCAAAATCATTTTTCTTTAATCAATTGTTTTTTCCAATCTCTTGTTTCTGAAGATTCAAATGAATGTGAACAGAATTTTTATTGTACTTAAACAACAGACATACATTCTGCTCTAGGTTTCTACTAGTTAAAATGTCTAATCTAAAGACAAGCTAAACCTTCCTCCTATCTCTTATTACATATCAGTATTAACTTCCCTCATAGAAGCTCTTTTTAGTTCTCAATATTACAAGAAAGAACTTTTGATTATCCTGTATTATAGCAGCCTCATATGGTTTAGTGAATGCTGTCATTGAGGGAGAGGGCATGGCCTCTATTGCCAACCTAACAAACATGAACGCTCTGAAAATACCAACAGTGTGTCACAAAATTGGCAATACAATGGAATCCGAATAACTTGACCTAATGTGGACTGAGAGGCTGTCGAGTTATTGAAGTGTCGAGTTTTACGGAATAATGGGTCTGTTATTCACAACCCACAACATAATACTGCAAATTACATAAAAACATACACTAGCACAATATAGGAAATAAAGGTATAACATATTCCAAAATTAATTACATATTATATGTTCCCCTTTGTTCAGTCTCTTTAACACATACAATTTAATTTCCATTGTCATGTTAACTTGTCTTTTCTTCTCGTTTGATATTTTCACTGGCACAAACATAACTCAATACAATACTAACAGTAAGCCTGAAATCAGTGAAGCTGCACTGTAACCAAACATATGTAATTGAAATTTTAGCTTACCATGTACACAGGTATCTTTTACATGTGGAAAATGATCTTGCTTGAATGTGCACAAGTGACATCATGCAAATTGATGATGTGGGTAATATCTGTTTACTTCCTTGAAATAAACAAGACACTGCTGATAATGCGAGCAGGCATATACTTAATCACGCACAATCAGTGGAAGTTGGAAACATAACCCATACTTCCATGGTCTAATAAATACAAAAATGAAGTCGAACATAAACCACTGAGCAATTGTCACATCTAAAAAATACCTTTGTATTGCGTGAAGTAATAAGCCGTCAAGCCTTCCAAACAAATGTTTGTGCTGTATATCCACTTTATTAGTGGCAAGCTTTTGGTTTCATGACAATGGTCTGCTGGCATACGTTCTGACTAGATATCAAAGGTCAATACGTGGTCACCCCTTTCATTACTGTGAGGGAGATATACTAATTAAATTTACTTATACTATTCATACCATATGGTAGATAATGGAAATTATTGCAGTCAGTTTAGCAATAAAAATAAAAAAACATTAAAATAAAAAAGGTTGAGTTGCACGGAATGTTGAGTTATTGGGATTTTACTGTACCACATTTTATAAAAGAAATCGTTTCTACGTCACAAAAGTGGTGGTACCACATTTTTTAAACAAATATTTGTTTATTATTATTGTTCTTCTTATTCTTAGTGTCACTAAATTGGCAATACCACATTTTTAAAAGAAATTGTTTCTGTGTCACAAATTATATGCTATTCGCATTTCCTGTGGCTGGCAACATTCACATACTTCTCTGGATTTCGCAGTTGCAGCATTGGTAACATCTATATCATCCAAGCATAGCAGCAATTGCAGATAATGGAACGAGCTAGGCCATAGAATACATGAATCGAGGCTGCTACTCTACAGGATAATCAAACTTTTCTCTCTTGTAGCAGCATACATTGTCTATCTGCATTTTCAAATCTGCATCCAATCACCTTGCAAATCCACTTATTAAACTGCTGCTTCCTAACCATATTTTCCATATTCCATTGCATATCAATTCAAGTTCCACTTTTAAAACCCAACAAGCTTTTAAAGCGGATTCCTGAAATTTAAAACATTCTTTCAAGATATGATTACCAATACATCTGTTGCTTTCTAAATCAATATTTTAGGACCCTCTACATCATCCAACTTCTCACACTGATTCCCCATTTTTAACACAGCAATGATTTAGCAGCATAGTGGAATAGCTAATACAGTTTTACTAAAGAGATTGAGTATTTAATCCATTTTTTCCCAGCTATCCTTCATCCCTCACATTTGCATTACATAAGCATTTTGTTAGTATGAAAAGGTAAAAAGCATTTACTTTCTTTAAAAAAAAACACATGTATGCCTTTAAAGGGCCAGTATCATTCACACATGGTTCTATAAATGATATGAAATGAAATCACTGGTGGCTGTAACCCTTGTAACTGGCTATTCACTTCAAAGATTTCTGTGGCTTATTTCACCTTTTTTACCATAGTACACACAGTTTAAAACCAATTTTTAGATGAACCAGTAACTATTAATTTATATGTGTACTGTGGGATACATAGAGTGCATCTATTTTAATGTCAAAAAATATAAGCTCTTCCATTTCAGGTGTGTGAACTGAGTGTGGGCTTTCACTGTCCACAGTTTTTGGTACTGGGAACTTGTTTTCCCATAATCCTGTAAAAGGTGGCTGAACTATTTAACAGATGTTACTCTGCATGCTGGATATCTTTCGGTGTAGAGGGCATGGACTCGCAGATTACTTTCATCTCCTAAACCGTAGCAGAAAATAATATCCAGCATTTCCTTTGTGGAATAAAAGGCGTTCATTGCTATGTAGTGTCACAGTAAGTGGCAAGGGAAAAAGCATGCTGTATTATACTAGACAAACATCATAACAACATACTGTAAATATGAATTGTAAGTCGGCCAGAGATCATGGTACATACCTACAGTTAAGAGCAATGTACACAAACAAATGGTAACAAGACTACAACTACCCAACTTGACGTGAACAACTGACCACAGACTACTGCTCCAATGTTCACGTTCACACTGCAACATGATTCAATCGCATAATAACACTAACTAAACCTAAAGAATCTTGCAGAAATATGTTCAAAAACCTGTGTGAAATGAAATTGAGTGTTATTTCTGGATGCAATGTAACTGCTGTGGTTCTCAGCATCCCATTCTACATTGGGCATGAAAGACCACTTAATTTTGCTCAGATGCCTCTCTACCAAGCTTGAGGTTCTTTAATATGCCATAAGCCTACTACACAGGATCACTGGCTTTACTTTCCTTCCAAAGCAAGCCATCCTAAGAATTTTTACACCCAAAAAGAGCCATTGTCCTCTGCTGGGTTAAACCTGTCACCTTGGGAACCAGAGGCTTGCATGTTACCCCTAGACCATAGAGGGTGATAAGCAGAGATAATTGCAGCTCTAGTAATGTAAAAAAAATTACATATACTTTTAAAAAATATGTTTGTGCATACTGTGTGCAGTATATGACTATACATACTTTTGCTTGTTAATGGCACTGTCAATTGCCAAGATCATATCAACGCCACAGGAATTGTCCCACAGGAGTGCTTTTTAGATGCCAATAAACCTACTGACATGTGGCCGTCACCTTTAAGCACACTTAAAAACCACTGGTCTAGGCTGGGTTTGAACCCAAGACCTTGGGATCAGTAGGTCAGTGCCTAACCAACTGAGCCACCCAGACTGACATGTGTGTACGTGCACATGTGTTTTTTACTGAATTTTCTTAATGTTGTAACCAGTATTTGTTGGCAGAACGTGTAAAGAAAACATATCTCCTGTCTTAAGAAGAAGGAAAATCCTTTGCACAATATTTGAACACTTGCTATGATTTTCCAGAAATTTACTGTTGCTCTGCCAGAATTACAGAGTTACTACTGACAGAATTATTAAATTTAAGTGCTTAGAGCAGTCACTATTTAAAAAATGAAATGCGTTTTATTAAATTGTTAGTGACAACAACAAAGATGACGATGACAGCAGCGATGAAGATGATGATGATACGGCATATGTCACATCACCACTGACACCACCACCACCATTATCATAATCACTATTATTATCATTATGATGATTATTATTATTATTATTATTATTATTATTATTATTATTATTATTATTATTATTGTTGTTGTTGTTGTTTATTTTGAAAGCATATAATGTTAAAAGTATGAAAAGAACTATCATGTATGGTATCACTAACAATAGTATGTTTTAAACTCAAAAGAATACCAGAGACTAGAGTGATACTTGTTAGGAAAAATCTGAAAGGTGGAGTCTTAAGGTGATCTGAATTCAGTAAAACAGGGAAGTTATGGTTACTTTCAGAATCTTTTTAGTACACTATTGGAGTACAGAAGAGGGAATCAAATTCCTTACAACTGACCCATGCAAGGTACGATCACTACAACATCTGAATATGATAAACAATTTCTTGGTATTATTGGAGAGATGTCAATTTTTGGATCCACCTATCGTAGAAATAGAGCTATAGTAGTTGCTTCTAAGAGTGAATTAGAAATCGATAGATAATATCAAGATCAACAAATTTTAAGACATCAAAAACTGCTTACATAATTTGACTGTCAGGAACCAGCTGCTGATAATGTTAAACAAGCCATATACAGAAAACTAAGAAGGTACAACAATGTTGCCAGAATAGGACTTCGGACCTCAGGGGCAGGACACCAGGCTGTACAGGAAGCTCACTGATGAACCTAAACCAGAGAAATGTGAGGCTTAGGTTCAAAGAACCCTTTCCAGGATTTTGTAACCAGTGGAACTGCAGAGATGACAGGACAGACGGAGGGAACAATTATAGAAATAATACCCCAACAGGAGGATTTCCCAATTTAACAGTATGGGGTTCATATTTTAAACCAAACACAATGGTGGTAACAGTACTTGTATTCATCCAGACTTAGAAGAAAGGGATACCAAAAGAATTTTGGAGTTCTAAATTTCACCAACTTAGCCATTGAAGGATAGATAAATAAATAGCAGTCCCACACAAGATGGGTCAAATCAGTAGCAGTAGAGGGAAGTTACGGCACCGAACTCAAGGGGAAACAATGTGGCACCATAAACATGGTAACCTAAGATCTAACACCAGTGGAAAACTCCAAGTAGGTCAGGAAATGGCTAATTAATTACCTTCAGTTGGAATCTAACTCATTAAACACAATAGATGACAATGAAATGGAAAAAAAAATGTTCTGTAGTTTAGGCACAAATTACAAGAAGTAAATGACAGAGCCCAATTACTTACAAAGTTATAGATGGTTATAAGATTAACATAATGTACACTTAAAAATACAAATTAAATTTGGTTTTAAACTTTTGCTAGGCTTTTCCTGCCATGTCCCATTATTTAGTTATATAATTAACAATGAATGGCATTTTTTGTCAGTTGTTCAATACATATAAATTTAAGTTGTTTTCAAGCATGGATCGAATGTAATTGACAATGATTTGTCACTAAGGTAGCTAGAAACTACTTACAAAGCTACATAAGCATTAACAGGATAATTTGTCATTCAGATAATCTTGTACAGAATAAAATGATTTTGAGCATAGCTACTCTTTAGCAGCAATTTTAAAAGCATTGAAATTGTCAAGTTTTTCCTTAAGATAACCAGGAAGAGCATTAAATATTTTAATGGTCTCATAGTACACACCTTTCTAGTACCAAGAAACTTTTGCATTTGAATGATGGAAAAAGTATAAAGTTAAAGCATACTCAAATTCTAGCTAAACAGTAAAAGTAATTAAAGCATGATGTGTCAGTATTAGCAACTTTAACATCAGTAAAAGATTTAAACTGTTTCGTACATGTTTCAGAGATGGTCGGTCTCCATATTCAGCAATCATCCAACTGATTAGATCTGCTTGCTGTGGTGGTGGTGGTGGTGGTGGTGGGGGCGGTGGCGGCGGATTGGTTATATTTGGTGGTATCTTGAGGTTGAAAAATAAACTTTTAGAGAGAATGTTCTAGTGGAAAATTAAACTTCAATATGTGTAATGCTGTTTTTTCTATGATCAATATTTTCTCCTGTGTGTTAAGCTTTTTTTTTTGGTAGTGTTTAACGCCCACTTTTACTATATAACTGCAGGTGGTAACACTGATGATACATGGTGATACATGGAATGAAGATGGACCACCAGTGGAATGAGATGGCTGGGAAAACCAGAGAACCTGGAGGAAACCTGCCCCAGTGCCACTTCGTCCACCACAAATCCCACACGCTGATGTGATCCTGGCAATTGACAGCATCGTTAAACAAGAAAATAATTTTAATCCACAAATCCCACATGTGGTTACATATCTGGCTGGTTTTAAAAGTTTAATATTTGGCAAATTTGAGGAGCTTGTTTTCAAAACGTATTAGCTCCAAAAAAATCAAAACTCTTGTATTTATTATTTCTATACCACCTGCCTGAACTGTGTCACGTGATTTCAATACTCTCTTGCAAAATGCAATATTTACCACTGAAATGAATGGCATAACTTATACATTCAATCAAAATTTAATATATCTAGTTATAAACCACACTCACCACACTGCCTCTGTAGTGTGGTAGTAGCATGTCTGTTTCACCTTCAAGAGGTCCCAAGTTCAAATCTTGGGTAGGATGAGTTACCTGGATAAAGGTTTTTTCTGAGGTTTTCCCTTATCCTGAGAAGACGAATGTCAGTTAACTTTAAGCTTTATGGACCTCAGGCTCATTTGAACATCTGAGCATCATTTCATCCATTTCATTTATTCATTGTCCAACATGACATTACATTGGAAGACATAAAAAAAAAATTTAAAAAAATAAAATAAAGCAACTATTTTTCCCAAACCTTATATTTCCATTAACATTTAAAGTTGAAATTGGCACTGTTTGTGTGTATTTCTTTTACACTGTTGAGGCAGTTGGCACATTGCACCTTCCTAAAAGGCATTCCAATAGTGAAAGTGTTTGGAATGAAGAAGTTTAGGGGCCCGTCAACAACTAGGTCATTTGGGGAAAGTGTTCGGAGATTTGTACCCAGTGTTGCTGGCTAGTTATGTAGGGGAATGTGGGGCATGATGGGGAAGGTAACTTTAGCCCTTACAAAGTGGGTAAAAATAAATAAATAAAAGCAGGTTTGATTATAATTTGTTTATTCAACTACTAAACTGCAATAATACATGCAAAGAAACTTGAAAATGTCGTGGATTTAGTTATGAATAACCCAATTTTAAAAAATGGTACAATTTCCCCATTTTGCCCCATGGGGTGCAAGATGGGGTAACAACATCAATATCATTTTATAACAGATAAAGATTTCTGGAATAATCAGTGATGAAAAACTTAAAAGTTTAAAAAGCATGAACTTGCTAATTTTACAGGCAAGTTTCTTACATATAATTTAGCATCTTAAAACACAAATATGAATTGCCTCATCGTCATCACTTTCTATCCCTGCACAGGAGTTGTGGGTCTAATGTCCACATGCAACACACCTTATTCAACCTTCTTGAGAGAAGTCATAGCAGTATAAACATTGTTCGTCATCTTTTTTGCTGTCGCTTGAATTCATTTTATGGTCTTTTGAGCATAAAGGATGTTTTAAGAAATCAGTAGAGCGCTTTACTTTTTCTTGGCAGTAAGGTGTTTCATCTGTTTGATTAGTCCTCTTTGTGAACAATTTTCATTTTGGTACAGAAGTTTTCGGTGATTATTTTCTTTTAATTTCTTCAAAACCATTCATAATTGTCAGGAGATTCAGTTAAAACAGCTGTGCTTCCACATCTGCACGAGGGTTTTCTTTTGTGTTTGTCGAATTTTGGAATAGCTAAAGTTATTTCAGGATTAACAACTTCAAAGTTAGAAGCAGCACACACCTGTTCTTCAGCTGGTGATTTTCCAGGTGTTTTACAGTTTGACACAATTGCTTGACTCCATGGCATGCTTCTACCAAAGTATTTATTCTTGGACCTTTTGGCATTTGTTGTTCAGTATCTTCTGCTGTTTGTATCTTCTGCTCTGGGGGCTTGCTCCCCGTCTTGCAACCAAGTGCACTTTTGGGTTACATTAGGGCTAGATAAAAACTGTTCAGTGAAAAGTGAATTGATACACACCATTTTGTAGCTAATAAGACACACTATTCAGAGGTATATATAACATTTCAACAGTTGTTCACATACAGCACATATCAGCACTTTAAAGGTAGCAAAATATTGCAAATCAGTGTAAACACTGTAGATGCTTTACAAGTATCACAGGATCTGATGTGGAAATAACGTCGCACAAAGTTGAAACAATGGCTCCTATCTACTGATGAAGTTGGTGTAGTTTCCCCGAAGTTGACGGCACCCTAACTATGAAATATAACCCTTCCCTGTATTACCTTGCCTCCCCACCTTGCCCCTTGTTCCCATTACAAGACTGCTCTGTGTAGCTTATTAGATGCATTACTGTTGTGTGAAGTGGAAGATACTGAAGGAGATACTAATAGAAGAACTCTAAAGCAAGAATATATACAAAGCTCAACAAGATACAAGAAAGCTATCCAGACCCACTACTCTCTCTCATCTTAAACGGACACCATGTAATCGTGTTTCAAAGAGCTTTATATGTAGTGTGGTAACAAATGCAGAATTGTTTTACACTTTATAAAATACTCTCCACTTTTATATTTCATTAAAATTGTTCTGCTGTTTAGGATGTTGCTTCTGAAATGCTGGATTTGTTTTTCAAGATTTAATATATTCATACAGTGTTTTCTTCCTCCCAAATTTGTTATTTCCTAGTCTTTTTCCTTTTTTTCCTCAAAACTTCATGTATGCAAGCATTTTTTTAAAATTGACAATGAAAACCATTACACATATATAACCTTGGGTCCAGATTTTGGCACAAAAGTCTATTGTTCTGCTGTTTTTCCATTGAAAAAGACTGATGTGTATTGATAACAGTTTTTTTGTTCATCCTGTAAAATTTAATAAACTGGTCATATTAACTTTTGAAAAAAATCTCATTTCCTGGCTAGTATACCACAAATAATGAGCTACCACAATTGAATTTAAGGGGACAAGCGTAATCTGAACATACAGAAATTACAGCTTACTAAGTTAAATCAGGTGAAATTGCCAGTGTTCTTAAAGTTCTTAATGGTTTATCCTTAAATTTTTACAAATTATTCTATAAATCATGAAAATTATTTCAAGTGGTTATTTGCTTATGTGGTTGAGTCTATAAAAGGTACTCCATCCAGCAGAAAAATAAAATATACTCTTAAAACATGTGAATACATGTACTTTTTTCTCTGAAACTATTTGCAATACAGAATCACACTTTTGCATGCTTGTTCTTAGTACAGTAAAAACCTGTCTTCAACGGAATCGAACGGGACTCACAAAATTAAACCATGAACATACACAAATGGACAGAATGAGACAAAAATGCATTTACCTTATTTAATTGTGTGTATTTCAATATTTCTGCAAGAATACATATATGTAATGCACACCAAGACATACAATGAATGAAAAATAGCTGTACACACGATTCATTTATTTTTTCCAGTAGCCAAGGAAGGTTTTCTAGACACATTGTTACTTAGTTGCCCAATTTTCCATTAACACTTTGGCCTGATCACACCAAACATGTCTGAGTCAAAATTATGAAGAAAATTGAGATTCACATAACTGTTACTAGCTTATTCAAAGATACATAATATCCGAGTCATTTCGCCAGGGGCGAAATACTGCAGTTCTTTTAAACTATTGACAGTATCCCAATAAGTCTTTAGCCTACACTCTTCTTCCAACTCAGGGACATATTGCTCTTCATCTTCCTCCGTTTTCTCTTCTTCTTTCCCACTTTGCATATTCTCAATTAAGCTATCTATATCAACTGTGTCTGTTAGCACATCACTACGTTGACATATTCCATGGCATTGCAATTGAAAGCACCTTCATTGATGTTGTTTTGTAATTCTTGTGTCTCATCTTCATTTTCTTCACTGTCAATAACTTGACCTATTGGAAACCCTGCTTTTCCGAAACACTTTGTCATTGTTCTGGTAGCAATTTCTTTACAGCTTGGCTTATCCAAATTACTGCATCTAGAACCAATATGGTTTTGGCTAGCTCAGAGGTGGAGGATATGGAATCCATATTAGTGAGCAATGACTGCATTAAAAGAAAATGTACTTTAACATTCTGAATGATGCCTTGGTCCAATGGTTGAGTAATACTTGTGGTGTTTGGAGAGAACCAAGCAAGCAGGACATTGGAAATTTTGATGTGTGGATGACATGTTGCATTATCCAAAAAAAGGTAGAAGATGCCAGTTTTGTCTCCTCATTCTTTCATTAACCTCTTCAGGGATATGGACGTGAAATCACGTCCATTTAAAATGACGGACGAGCGATATGGACGTGTATACACGTCCTGTGCGTTTGTGCATTTAACCCTTATCCTCTATCTAACTCAACTTATTTTAATTTTCCCCCATTATGAAACATTTAATTAAATTCTATATGCTTTACTGGCTTACCTTTATATGTTCCTTCTGCAGTGATATGCCTCAAAACAGGGATAAACACACAAGGACACATCTCCACATTCGCAACACATCATCCCAGTTTCCTTGCGGATTCCCTTCTTGCGGCACACGAAACACCTTCGAGATGGGAGGGACTTCTTTGCTGTTGACAGTATCCTTTTAGGATAATGTTTTCCTTGAAGTCTGAGGGGTGCAGGGGTTTTGGATTTTCTACCCCCAGTATGAAGAGGCCTCTCAACCTGGTATTGTTCAATTAGGCTGCGAGCTATTGATAGTCGAAAGTCCAGGTAGGTCATTGTCTTGTGTGGGTTTAGAGCTCTTCAAATTACCAAACAATTTTATATGGTTATATCCAGCTGGTGCAAAAATACCTTTTTATACCATTTCACTGCTTTTCGTAACAAGGGATATGCTTGCAATACCTGATCTACTAGATCGACACCGCCCATGTGCATATTGTACTCCTGGATAACGTCAGGCTTGAAAATGCACATTTTGGTATGGGCATCTGTTTTTCCAGTGTCAATCATCGAAATCTGAGAACTGCAATTGGATAATGCCGTAACTACCCTCCTGTCCTGCCAGGCAAGGTAGGTCAAAGGTGGGAGCTGACGCACCTCCATTTCCCCTCTCCTTAGAGCCTTCGTATTCACATCTTTTGGCAAACCAATACGATTTGAACGTACTGTTCCAATTGCATTAGTCTTTCTTTTGTGTAAGGCCATGTATAATTTAGGAGAGCTGTAACAGTTATCTAAGTACACAGTCCTACCCTGATCAAGCACAGGTTACATTAGGTGCATTACTATGGAGCCAGATAAGCCCAAATCTTTGTCTCCAGTATTGTCAGTCCCTTGACCAGTGTAAATGCAGCTATTGTAAAGATATCCCGTTTTACTTTCACAAACATCAAAACTCTTTATGCCAAATCTAGCCCTTTTTGTTTTGATGTATTGTTTCCAACCTAAGCGGCCCTTCCAAAGCATTAGGCTTTCATCAACAGTGACCTTTTCACCAGGCACATAATTTTCTTTGAATTTTGAAATAATATAATCGAAAACAGGCCTAATTTTGTGCAGTTTGTCATTTACATTCTCTGTGCAGGTGAAATGAAGGAACCGCAAAATTGAAGTAAACCTGTTATTTGACATGCATTTTCCAAAAAAAGGAGTAGCTAGCATGTCATCTGTGGACCAGTAAATGTATAATGCAGGTTTACGAATAACACCCATAAGTATAATTAGACCAAGTAGCCTTTAAATCTCATTGAGTGTTACTTCTGTCCACCTTTGAATTCTGCTCTTAGGACCTAATTTACCTTTAGAGAGCAGGTCTTCCTTCAGCTTACTCGCATATACATTTGTTTCCGAAACAATGAGAGACACTAAGTCAGTAGTAGAAAATTTTTTGAAAATATCAATTGGCTGGCTGTCAGAAGTCAGCTGAGCCTGGGGTTGAACACCAGAGCCTGTGCTCGTGAAGATGTGCCTATTTGTATTGCAATTGTTTTCAGCACTCCACAATGCTGACTCTTCACGAACACCTGAAGGAAGTTGGTCACGTTCTTCCTCACTGCTACTCGTACCTATATCCTCCACGCCCCCCTCAAATTCGGAAAATTCGCCATCAATATCCAAATCGCTGTCACACAGCAAGAAGTCCTCCACATTATCCTGTGTAATTTCAGAAGCCCTTACACTTCCACCACTCGCTAACCTTTGTGTGACACTGCTTGTTGATGCCATGTTTTAACTCTGAGATGTAACACTCAGAAGCTTCTCACTTCAGCTACAAGCAGGAAAGTATACGTATGTATTTCAAGAAAGAAACGAACGGAGCCTGCTATATCCAAGTTACGAAACACGCGCAAGGAAAAATTGTAAACCTGCTTTATTCTGATGACTCATAAACCACGCATACAGTAGTGTTCTATTTCACATCATGCTGTGATTTGCTGACGCATACAATGGGTCCACTACTGTTTCTTTCCGAGGACTTATATTAGATGGGTTCGACAAAGCAAAGTTAACTTTTCACCACAGTGAAACAAATAGTGCCATTTCAACGATTTGTAAATGCAACTCAACATTGCTGATGATGTACATGTATACTGCATATAACGAGTTTTATACCAGTTTTTGTTTCAACATAACTTAAAATTTACGCAAAATACAGCTGTGTATTTACGAAGCACTTTTAGCGCATTTAGCAATTTAAATGCCCTGCACTGGATATTGGGTATCTGTTCTTGGCCTGCGGAGCTTTTAAATGGCTATCGCTCAAGAGGTTAAATGCTGTTAACCATTCTTCCATGATCTGTGACGTCATCCATGCATTTTTATTGAATTTCTAACCAACAGGCAGGTTCTGAAGGTAGATGCTTTTGAAGCATCTCAGCTAAGCAGCCTTACCAATCACTAAGGGTTTGTCCATTTCACCTGACATAAAACAATTTTCCTCTCGATTATTTCTCACTTTTTAAATGCAATGATTTATTCAGTAACATGCAGAGGAATAGTCCCGTCTCATTGCTGTTTGCTATGTTTTCAGGTTCGTAACCCTCGATTCTTGAAGGCAGCTTAGCAATCCAATCAGTGATGGTTTCAGTGTTAACATCACTCAATTCATCACAAAGTTCATTAAAAACTATCGCTTGTATTTTGCGGAAACTCTCCAACCATCCATCAGTCTTGCCCAGTTTTTCAGACATCTTTTTGGCATATTCCTGTAACATAGGCCCTGACATGCAATGACTTTTTCCCTACATTAACAAACCACTCCCACAATATTTCACTACGTCCTGATTTTCAGTTTTCTTAACTTCTCTCTATTTTTTCCATTAGAACAATTATCCCACTGCTCCAAAATTTCCATTTTCTTCTATAGAATGTCGTAAACTTGAGTTTTGCCTGTGTTAAACACCTTCATGATCTGATTTACACTGAATTTATCATGTTCACTAGCATAATTCATTTTCACTCAATGTTAAGATCTAGTACAATTCTTGTTTACAAAACCATGGTGACTTCAGCTGAATTAAAACATTGCCTTTGTCTAAGTTTAGAGGTGTACTATTAAGAACTCTGTATTCTATGCTGTTTGACAAGCCATTACATCAGGAATTGGAAAGGAAAGAGAGATTAATAAAAGACAATCTGCCACGCTTGTTAACTATGCAGTGAAGGATGATTGTGACAGTTTCTCGGTATTCAGACTGCCATCAGCACTCCCACCTTCCAGACTGGTCATGTAGCAATGGTCAACATGGTTATGTTTCAACTTAAAAATTATGTACTTAGAGCAGACAATGTAAACTTTCACCAGGTGACCTAATATTTTCTAAACTCTGCATTCCAGAACTGGAAATTTTCCATTAAAAGGCGTACTTTGATTTCTGTTGCCTGCGTACGACAGTTTCATTTAATACAGGGAATTTTATTATCTTTCTGCTGGATGAAATAATTTTTACAGACTCAACCACATAAGCTATCAATGCAAACAGCCACTTGAAATAATTATCATGATTTATACACAAGTCTTAAAAATTTCAGAAGAAACTATTGGCAACTTTAAAAGCAGTGGTAATCTAATTCACAAAGGTATAATTTCTATATGTTCACACTACCTTGTACCCTTAACACAACCCATGTGTTCTTTTAGTCTGGTTTCTGTTCTTTTTGTTTGGACTATGGAGAACTCTACTTGCAGTCTGCACATACACCTGATTTTGTATGTTTAGAAATAGGCTCTTTCAGGTTGCTGCCTGAACACTTTGTACAGTAAACTATGGAGTTAGGGTGATGTTCAAGGTTTTGAAGATTTTACCAAATTGGCGTTAAGCTCTGCGCTGAAACATGAATTTCTTGAATCATGTTTGCTCTTTTTGCTGCACCCATTTTGTATTATCCTTTATGTGCTTTTGTTTCTTGAATGTATGTCTCTTACTATTTGTTCTAGGAAGCTGTTATTTATATATGTTAATATTCTTTTCCGTATTCAATTTTGCTCAGAGGAACCAATCTGTATATAAGGTTATTTAGTACTGCATGTTTATGGAGTTTAGAGTAGCTAAAAACAAAGAGCTGCTAAACAAGAATGAACATGGGTCCAGCCAATATAGTGATGTTACTCTCTTGACATTGCCAGTTGCCTAGCAAGCAGGCAGGCGACAGGGATTGAAGATATGTCTGTCTTTGTCACACTGAAACCGTCTTCTATGTAAACAAGTTAAACCCTCCGAGATGCTGTAGTTGTAATGAATAGGATATTCACTCGTCATATAAATCATGAACTGTTCTCCGCAAAACACACTTTTGAAAATCGTCTAAGTTGGTAGCACATTTTTTCACTCCTTGATATTTTCCAGGAGACCTAAATATAGGAAATTCTCTTCATTTGGTGAACTGTTTGCCTTCTTTATCAATGTTTGCCACAGAGTGAGTACTCACCTGACAAGCTGGTGACATTAATTCTTGACTCTGAGCAAAATTTCGAAAATTTCTTTGACAGCTGTTTGAACAGCAAATACACATGAAAACAATATTTCTAGCCTGCTTATGTAAAGTCTTACGACTTGTATCGCAATCACTACTACACATACTGTGCTTGCTAAGAGACATATTTACTGACTTTGAAAACCACGTCTGCACTCTCAACCCTTCGTTAATCATGCAAATAAGTGTAATGCCATTACTCGCGTGGGGGACAGGTGTCACCCATTTTACATCCTTTCTTTAAACGTAAATGTTCAGTATTTTATTGATAAATATGGTTCCATGGAATATAATCAACTATATTTTACTCATATGTAAAAAGAAAATAAGTTGAAAATGTATACTTAATAAAAAACATACACTAATAATACATATTTACTCATAAAATTAAGTACATTTCATATGTTCTGTTTGAAACTTAGCTTAGAAGATGGCTTTCTTTACAGATAAACCTGAAGAGACCGTTTTCCTTTACCCTCCCAGGTATCATCTATTATTATTAAAATTCCACTCATATTTCACTAACTTTTGGCTTATTTCTTCTGGCATTCATTAGATACAATACTTAATTTACAGGCAATTCATGCACACGTCTGTCAAATGGCTAGAGCAAGCCCATTTAGAACACTTTGTACACCATTTCCTAGTTGATTTATTCTTCTTTTCCTTGCAGCATACAAGTCTGCAAATAACATTACTGTTAATCAAGGCTTCACGGGTGATCAGTCGTGTCAGATTTATGAACATTGAGCTTTCGGCCATTCCAGACTCCATAGTCTTCAGAAGAGCCTTGATTAATAATGCTTGCCGTGAGAGCTTTAAATCTAACATTATTGTTGTGGTGGTTGTTATTGTTGTGATGATGATGATGATGATTATTATTATTATTATTATTATTATTATTATTATTATTATTATTATTATTATTATTATTATTATTATTATTATTATTATTATTATTATTATTATTATTATTATTATTATTATTATTATTATTATTATTATTATTATTATTATTATTATTATTATTATTATTAGTGAAGTTAGCGGTGGTAATAAAGATAGTATGCCTCTGGTTTTAAGTAGTAGTATTACAAAAAAAAAAAAAAAAAAGATAAACAAACAAATAAATAGCTACCTAGAAAGTAGTACAAATATAGATAGTGGAATAAAAACCTTAGTTTTTAAAACACTCATACCATACAACATACACATTGTTTACATATACAATATAGAGAAAATATGTATATGGTATACTTATCAATACTTTGCAGAAACTGTAACGTAACTGTATCTCCTTATTTTAACTCTATAATGGAATATGGAATTTTATTTTGGGGCAATTCAGTACAGAGCAAACGAATATTCCTCATACAAATGAAGGTAATAAGAATTATTTCCAACAGCCAAAGCAGACGTTTATGTAAAGATCCTTTTAGAAGACTGAAAATATTAACCTTACCTAGAATGTATATATTCTCGATACTAAAATTCTTTATATCCAATCAATCCACATTTATAACAAACAATGAAATTCATGAGATAAACACTAAGACAATAGAACATCCATCAACCCAATGTAAAACTTCCTTGCTTCCAGAAAAGGGGATATTATGAAACCATCAAAATAATTTGTGCTCTTAATTTCAATGCTTTTAAAATTGTTGCTAAAGAGTACCTATGTTCAAAATAATTTTATTCTGTACAAGATTATCTGAATGAATTATCCTATTAAGCTTATGTAGCTTTGTAAATAGTCTCTAGCTCATTTTATTCTATATAAGATTATCTGAATGACAAATTATCATGTTAATGCTTTCGTAGCTTTGTAAGCAGTTTCTAACTTATTTTATTCTGTATATGATTATCTGAGTGACAATCTGAATGACAAATTATCCTATTAATGCTTAGGTAGCTTTGTAAAGAGTTTTTAGCTCATTTTATTCAGTATAAGATTATCTGAAAGACAAATTATCATGTTAATGCTTATGTAGCTTTGTAGGTAGTTTCTAGCTCATTTTATTCTGTATCAGATCATCTGAATGACAAATTATCCTGTTTATGTTTATGTAACTTTGTAAGTAATTTCTAGCTTATTTTATTTTGTACAAGATTATCTGAGCGACAATCTGAATAACAGATTATCCTGTTAATGCTTAGGTGGCTTTGTAAGTATTTTTTTAGCTCATTTTATTCTGTAGTGCCTGGGAGGCCGAGCTTCACTCGGATTTTCTTTTTAATCATGTTTTTTTTTTTTTTTTTTTTTTTTTGGGGGGGGGGTGAAGATACTTATTTAGATAAACTTGAAAAGCAAAATGTTAACTAAATATAAATTTTTATCTTAATTGTTGGAGCCATTTCCGTGACGAGACCTTTAATATCCTGGCTTGTTTGTTGAAATTGGCCCATTAACAGAGAAATTATGGCCAAAATAAGGTTTAGAGTAATTGTAACTGTTACACCTAAAATCGTGTTTTTTTTTTCAGGAATGACACCTATATAAACTAAATAAGCAAAACTCTGTCTGAATACAAAATTTGATGGAAATCGTTAAGAGTCGTTTCCAAGTTGCACAGAATATATTTATATACAAGAATTGCTTGTTTAAATATATAAGATTGTGATTGTTACGCGTAGACTAAGATAGCTAAGTCAGCTTTCTTTAGATTTTCTGAAAGCTGTTGACGAGGCCTTTCAATATCCTGGCCTGTTTGTTGAAATTGACTTATTAACAGAGAAATTATGGCCAAAATAAGGTTTAGAGCAATTGTGACTGTTACGCGTAAAATCACGTGTTTTCAGGAATTATACCTATATAGATAAACTTAAAAAGCAAAACCCTATCTGAATACAAAATTTGATCGAAATCATTAGAGCCGTTTCTAGGATACATGGAATATATTTATATACAAGAATTGCTTGTTTAAATATATAAGATAAGATTATCAAATGACAAATTATCCTGTTAATGCTTATGTAGCTTTGTAAGAAGTTTCTAGCTCATTTTATTCTGTATAGGATTATCTGAATGACTATTGATCCTGTATAACATATAATCTGAATGATAAATCATCCTGTTAATGCTTATGTTGCTTTGTAAGTAATCTCTAGCTTCTTTAGCAACAAATCATTGTTAATTACATTTGATGCCTGTGTGAAAACAATCTAAATGTATATGTATAGAACAATCTGATAATAGATGCCATTCATTGCTAATTACATGGTCAACACTGAAATTTGCATCTGACCAAAAATAGACAATTCTAATAGATCCTTAAGCACGAATTTCAGAACTGAAATCCATTTTGTGATATCATCTAGCGCTTTTTAGATATTGCCCTTTTTGTGATTTGCGAAAATCCACTGCACTATGCCGCTCCCACCACCGCAGCCTTTATCAGTCGGCTCACTCTCTCAACATCTGTTGTCATTCAAGGCTGGTAAGAGTTTTATTGCAGGCGAGGGAACTTCAGCATTTTGACAAGGGGTTTAAAATATGACTTCTTTGAAAGGTCTTAAGAGGGACAACAGATGGCATCTATCCATGAATATACTGGAGCAATAATGGCAAAACTCTGCAAGAATGGCATAATGGTGTTTGCCTTTGCCTAATATCACTTTTTGCGCTAAACACAAACCTTTCAACTACACAACCACTCTCCATCATCTTTAGATGAAAGCCGACAATTCTTCAACCCCACCCTCCTCATCCTCTGTGGCTAGAAGAATTCCTTACCATGTTCTCTACTGCGTGTCATAAAGTCGTGTGTCATATTTGGAATGAGCAGTAGTTGTATACAAGTATCTGTCTCAGCACAGTGCAGTGAATGTTGTGTTCTTTGAGGTGATATGTTTTTATGAACTACGTTAAAAAAAGGTATAGAACTTCAGACTCCTTTTAACTGTAATAATAAGTTTTTCTGGGAAAGGCCGCGCCTTGGTTGTGTTGTTGTTGCCAACGTTTCACCCTACTATGTAGAGCTTCTTCAGGGCTAATGCTTTCTTTGGCAGCACCGCAGGAGCTGTGCTGACTCTTCAACTTCTCGCTTATTTATATCTTGGCCGTAGAGGTTAGAGCTGGCCCTCTCGTTCTCATTGACTGATGGTCCGCCAATCCTCGCGTTGTTATCAATGTTTGCCAAATAGTATGGAGATGTCTTCCATTATCCCTGTTGATACTTTCTTTTAACTTAAATATTTCTATGCTTTCTCTGGCCATTCTATATGTAAAATGTACAGAGTTAACTAGTAACTGTATTTGGTCGAAATCTATATGGTGTTTCATGGATATGGCATGTTCAGCCAATGCTGATTTTTCGGGTTTGTTTAGTTTTAAACTCCTGATATGTTCTTGCCATCTGATTTTTATTGATCTGCCCGTCTGCCCTACATATGCCGAAAATCGACTGTGATTGCAGAGCAGCATGTATAGGGCAGACAGGCAGATCAATAAAAATCAGACAGCAAGAACATATCAGAAGTTTAAAACTAAACCAACCCGAAAAATCAGCATTGGCTGAACATGCCATATCCACGAAACACCATATAGATTTCGACCAAATACAGTTACTAGTTAACTCTGACCATTTTACATATAGAATGGCCAGAGAAAGCATAGAAATATTTAAATTAAAAGAAAGCATCAACAGGGATAATGGAAGATATCTCCACACTATTTGGCAAACATTGATAACAACGCGAGGATTGGCAGACCATCAGCCAACGAGAACGAGAGGGCCGGCTCTAACCTCTACGGCCAAGATATAAATAAGCGAGAAGTTGAAGGGTCAGCACAGTTCCTGCAGTGCTGCCAAAGAAAGCATTAGCCCTGAAAAAGCTCTACATAGTAGGGTGAAACGTTGGCAACAACAACACAACCAAGATGCAGCCTTCCCTGGAAAAACTTATTATTATGGATACTGGCCGCCAAAGCTTACGTAAGTCCTTTTAATTGTGTTTTCTTGTATACTACAGACACTGACAGCAGTTATTTATTTATATACAGATGTTATTGTTTTGAAATGTCACGCAAGTGTTTAAATTCTGCAGACTTATTTTGTTATATCTGTGGCGAATTTAAGACAAAATCTCAGCGAAAATATTTAACTCCTAAGGTGAGAAAGGCTTACAAGTTATATTTTGGGTGTAAAGCTGCGGATGAAGGGAAGTGATGGGCACCAAGTACATGTTGCACTAGATGTTCACGATACCTTCAGGGGCGCTTAAATGGCACTCATAAATCAATGCTATTTGCTATACCAATAATTGGAGAGAACCAAGGGATCATATTACAGATTATTACTTCTGTTTAACAAAAGTATCTGGTTTATCTTCAAAGTCAAAACAAGCCATAGAGTATCCAACTATTCCTTCAACTGTAAGGCCTGTACTTCATGACAATTCCCTTCCAGTTCCTAAGCCACCTGAACTATGGACGTTAGATGATGCACCTTCAAATAATTCTCCTGCAGAAGAACCTGGCCCTTCAGCATGTAATAGCGGTGACCCAATCTCCAGTTACCAGAATCTCAATCTAAACCTCATTTGATTCCCCAAACCGAGCTGAATGATCTAGTAAGAGATCTTAAAAAAACTCAGTAGGAACTTTTAACCTCTTGAGCGATAGCCATTTAAAATCTCTGCAGGTCGAGAACGGATACCCAATATCCAGCGCAGGGCATTTAAATTGTTAAATGCGCTAAAAGTGCTTCATAAATACACAGCTGTATTTTGCGTAAATTTTAAGTTATTTTAATGAAACAAAAACTGGTATAAAACTCATTGTATGCAGTATACATGTACATCATCAGCAATGTTGAGTTGCATTTACAAATCGTTGAAATGGCACTGTTTGTTTCACTGTGGTGAAAGTTAACTTTGCTTTGTCGAGCGCATCCAATATAATTTCTCGGAAAGAAACAGTAGTGGACCCATTGTATGTGTGAGCTATGCGTCAGCAAATCACAGCATGATGTGAAATAGAACACTACTGTATGCGTGGTTTATGAGTCATCAGAATAAAGCAGGTTTGCAATTTTTCCTTACACGTGTTTCGTAACTTGGATTTAGCAGGCTCCGTTCATTTCTTTCTTGAAATACATACGTATACTTTCCTGCTTGTAGCTGAAGTGAGAAGCTTTTGAGTGTTACATCTCAGAGCTAAAACATGGCATCAACAAGCAGTGTTGCACAAAGGTTAGCGAGTGGTGGAAGTGTAAGGGCTTCTGAAATTACACAGGATAATGTGGAGGACTTCTTGCTTTGTGACAGCGATTAGGATATTGATGGCGAATTTTCCGAATTTGAGGGGTGTGTGGAGGATATAGGTACAAGTAGCAGTGAGGAAGAATGTGACCAACTTCCTTCAGGTGTTCGTGAAGAGTCAGCATTGTGGAGCGCTGAAAACAATTGCAATACAAGCAGGCACATCTTCACGAGCACAGGCTCTGGTGTTCAACCCCAGGCTCAGCTGACTTCTGACAGCCAACCAATTGACATTTTTACAAAATTTTTTACTACCGACTTAGTGTCTATCATTGTTTCGGAAACAAATGTATATGCGAGTAAGGTGAAGGAAGACCTGCTCTCTAAAGGTAAATTTGGGCCTAAGAGCAGAATTCAAAGGTGGACAGAAGTAACACTCAATGAGATTTATAGGCTAATTGGTCTAATTACACTTATGGGTGTTATTCGTAAACCTGCATTATACATGTATTGGTCCACAGATGACATGCTAGCTACTCCTTTTTTTGGAAAATGCATGTCAAATAACAGGTTTACTTCAATTTTGCGGTTCCTTCATTTCACCTGCACAGAGAATGTAAATGACAAACTGCACAAAATTAGGCCTGTTTTCGATTATATTATTTCAAAATTCAAAGAAAATTATGTGCCTGGTGAAAAGGTCACTGTTGATGAAAGCCTAATGCTTTGGAAGGGCCGCTTAGGTTGGAAACAATACATCAAAACAAAAAGGGCTAGATTTGGCATAAAGAGTTTTGATGTTTGTGAAAGTAAAACGGGATATCTTTACAATAGCTGCATTTACACTGGTCAAGGGACTGACAATACTGGAGACAAAGATTTGGGCTTATCTGGCTCCATAGTAATGCACCTAATGTAACCTGTGCTTGATCAGGGTAGGACTGTGTACTTAGATAACTGTTACAGCTCTCCTAAATTATACATGGCCTTACACAAAAGAAAGACTAATGCAATTGGAACAGTACGTTCAAATCGTATTGGTTTGCCAAAAGATGTGAATACGAAGGCTCTAAGGAGAGGGGAAATGGAGGTGCGTCAGCTCCCACCTTTGACCTACCTTGCCTGGCAGGACAGGAGGGTAGTTACGGCATTATCCAATTGCAGTTCTCAGATTTCGATGATTGACACTGGAAAAACAGATGCCCATACCAAAATGTGCATTTTCAAGCCTGACGTTATCCAGGAGTACAATATGCACATGGGCGGTGTCGATCTAGTAGATCAGGTATTGCAAGCATATCCCTTGTTACGAAAAGCAGTGAAATGGTATAAAAAGGTATTTTTGCACCAGCTGGATATAACCATATACAATTGTTTGGTAATTTGGAGAGCTCTAAACCCACACAAGACAATGACCTACCTGGACTTTCGACTATCAATAGCTGCAGCCTAATTGAACAATACCAGGTTGAGAGGCCTCTTCATACTGGGGGTAGAAAATCATAAACCCCTGCACCCCTCAGACTTCAAGGAAAACATTATCCTAAATGGATACCGTCAACAGCAAAGAAGTCCCGCCCATCTCGAAGGTGTTTCGTGTGCCGCAAGAAGGGAATCCGCAAGGAAACTGGGATGATGTGTTGCAAATGTGGAGATGTGCCCTTGTGTGTTTATCCCTGTTTTGAGGCATATCACTGCAGAAGAAACATATAAAGGTGAGCCAGTAAAGCATATAGAATTTAATTAAATGTTTCATAAAGGGGGAAAATTAAAATAAGTTGAGTTAGATAGAGGATAAGGGTTAAATGCACAAACGCACAGGACGTGTATACACGTCCATATCGCTCGTCCGTCATTTTAAATGGACGTGATTTCACGTCCATATCCCTGAAGAGGTTAAGCTCACAACTGCAAAACTGGAGCTTGCTTCAGCCTGGAGTAAATGTAACAGCATTCAGAAAACGTGAACACTCTTTGACATCATTTTTTTCACAGAAAAATGAACTTGTTTATTGTAATGATGTTAATGGGCTAATGGAACAACTGAGTGACAATTACAAGCCATTCGAACGGTGTCTTTTCATTGACTCATCACAGTTAAGTTTAAAGACAGTTTTATTACATAATGATATCCTTCCATCCCTATAGCTCATGCTGTCTAGATGAAAGAAACATATGAGAATTTGAAGATAGCTCTGAAAACTATAAACTATGCAAAGTATGAATGGCAAATCTGTGGAGATTTTAAGGTCATAGGGTTACTCCTGGGAATGCAGAGTGGTTTCACCAAGTTTTGTTGTTTTATATATGAGTGGGATAGTTGGGCTAAAGAAAAACATTATGAAGTAACTGGGTGGCCTGTAAGGCATGCTTTAATACCGAGTGAAAAGAGTGTTAAATACAAAGCATTAGTTAACAAAGACAAAATTTTGGTACTGCCACTTCACATTAAGGCAGGCTTAATGAAAAATTTTGTAAATGCTTTGAATAGAGAGAGTAAGGGTTTTCGGTTTTTGAAAGAAAAGTTTTCAAGAAAAAGTGAAGCAAAATTAAAAGGTGTTTTTATTGGCCCACAAATATGCAAATTGATGGAAGACAGGAATTTTGAAAAACTACTTTCCGAAAACACGCAGCATGGGTGGGATTCAAGACAGTATGCAAAAATTTCCTGGGAAATACAAAAGCTGACTACTACAAGGAAATTATCGAGGACATGGTAAAGGCATATAACAATTTAGGGTGCAATATGTCCATAAAAATACATTTTCTGCACTCGCACTTGAACTTCTTTCCTCCCAACCTGGGGTCTGATGAGCCCGGAGAACGGTTTCATCAGAATATAAGTGCCATGGAGGAGAGATACAGCGGAAAGTGGTCACCTAGTATGTTAGCTGACTATTGTTGGCAGCTCATAATGGAAGTTCCTGATGTCGGCTACAAGCGGAAGGCTTCTTGAAAGTTTGTTTTTAAAAAAGTGAGTAAAATTAATAACATTTTTAAGTTTTTGTATGACAGTTGCCTAAATATGGATTGTTAGTTCACTTTAACGGTAATTTATGGATTCGTTATAATGTTGAGCTATATGAAATTATTTCACCTCAGGATTGATTACAATATTTTAATTGCAGCTATTTTATGCATTATTTTCGAAGAACATTGAAACCGATTTCTCTAAAAAACGGTACATAATAGAGAATTTTGACTTTCAGATTTGAGTTCAGCATAGCTAATATGTACAATGTCACCTATTTTCGTTCGAGTGTAAACACAAAAGTTGAAATTTGTTGTTCAGTGTTATATTATAACTAAATTATACTTATATTATAACTAAACAGTAGGACGTGGCAGTAAAAGCCTAGTGAAAGTTTAAAACAAAGTTCAATTTATATCTGTAAATATACATTATGTAAGTCCTATAATTACAGGGAAGTTTTGATTGTTTCTCCATTACCATGTTTTTTTATTGTTTTTTTGTGCATGTAAATGTGTTTTATATGCTATTCTGTATATTTATTGACGTGATTCTACATTTCAATTAACATGTACAATGTTCACCAGCCTCCATGGCTACTTGTGAACTTGCTGAACACAATCCAATCTGATCTAATGTAATCTAAAACATTGCATGGGTGACATTTGTCACCCAAAAGCACTCAGGAGAACAAAACTTAGGTGGCCCTGTGGCCAAGCAGTTAGAACATTTGCCTACCACCCAGGCGGCCCAGGTTCGATCCCGGGGACCTGCATGTGGTATTCAGGGTGGACGAAGTGGCATTGGGACGGGTTTTCTCCAGGTCCTCCAGTTTCCCCTGCCACTCATTCAACCAATTGCTCCATTATCACCTTTCCAATCATCAATTTTGTCTGCATTTCATATCCTCCTCTTCCTCACTATCATACCTGGTGCTTGGCTGACCACCCGCTTCCAGGTCTTCACTCTGTCTGGTACATAGGTTCCTGTCCTCCCCGAAAGGTGTCTGACTCTAGACACTGGCTTGTAAGTCCTACATAAGGGCTGGGTAATCAGGTAAAGAAGAAGAGAACAAAAGTTCTGCTGCACACACTACAAGAGTAACTACAGAACTGAAAGAGAGTAATGTTACTGTTTAAGTATTCCTTAGAAGCTGCATGATTTTGTATATCTGTAAGTTCATTCTGAGAACTACAGCAATGAAAACAAACATGTTGGGTGACACCTGTCACCCATGCGAGTAACAAAGCATTAAAGGATCACTACTTTAGTGAATGCATTATAAAATGCATCAGCAGTATGATGTGTGTCCATTTTTCTTCACAGGTAGTGACGGATTCTTCTCTTTATGGTCAGGCATCTTATCTTCACCTATCTTCAAAACCAGATGTCCCACAAACATGGGGTTTGGACAGTTACCCTCAGAGTAAATAGGTCTGTGAAACAGGGAAAACAAAATAACTCTGTGCTTAGTATCTTCTGAGGGCACAAAGAAATTAGCAGTACGGTTCGGCAAAGCAAGCCTGTACCCGTGTTTACAACGTTGTACAATGCTGTACACATCTCACTGCATAACCCTGCCTTATGTTCATTCCTGTTTTGCAGTTACCTTAGGGTTATAACTGTCATTCTTGGTATAAGTGTTTGTTTTGGCTTAATATAGAGAACAAATGATATGGCTGGTTATTCTCAGATGATGTTTAGAGCCAAGAAGGTTAAGTAGTGAAATTTTCTACTTCTATAGTGAAGTGTGTTGTTTCTTATTCTTCTACACAATGGCGTTATAGCCCAATGTTAGGCCTTAGCCTCCTTTATCCTTTTCCTAAATTACTATTTTGTTCTGAGGTTCAATAGTTTTAATGAATCTTCTAGGAATCTGTTAGGGATACTGGCGAAAATATTGTCTACATAGCTCTACAAGCATCTGAATATATAGGGGGAGGATGTAATAATGTGGTTTCAAAAAAGGTTCATAAAAGGTTCAGCTAGGAAGAGTGAGAGTGTGTTACTCAATCTTCAACGAATTTGAAGAAATTTTTATCTAGGTACAGTTACGTGAATTTCATCCAGTTTCTTAGCAGTGATGCCAGTTTGATTTAGCCATTTCCTGAGAAGAATCATTTCATCTGCTGGAATGTTTGGAAAAAGTGAGGTGCCATCGAATGATACTAATTTATCATCTGGGTTCAAGTTCTATTCGGTTATGCTTATCTATTAATTTCAATGATTTTCTTATGGCTATACCATTAAATTTTGGCAGTGAAGTAAATTTCTGTACTAGATATTTTGCTAACTTGTAGGTAGGTGTAACTATGTTTCTGACGTATTTTATTTTTTGTTTCCAGAATTGCACATTTTTGATAGGACACACAATCTAGACAAGGCTGGAAGCTCTGATTTAATTCAGAATATCTGTTTTAAATTTATGGACTTCTTTTATGATCTTCTTGTTGGATTTCATGCAAGGTTGAGTAGGTTACTTTTTACTTCTATCAATTCAGTGTTTAGTAACTGATTTCCATTATGGAAACCACATGTGTTTTGTGCAGTGCCTTTTGATTGCCTTCGTCCACTTTTGTGTATAAACCTGGATTTCATCATAGAGAATTTCTCTATATCTAACACATTCTTTACACATGGATATTTTGTTATCTTCATTTAGGCCACTGGTGGTGATTCCTATGTCTGCTACTATTTCAGCTACATTTTTGGGAGTAATATACTAATGTTTTTAACTGTTTCTTAGGACAAAAATTCTCATTCAGTGACAGTTTCCAGGGATAAATTGGTTACATGCAAGGGTGTCGGCTTCAGTGTTTTTACGTTAAGTGTACTCCCCTTTTTCGATTTACAGCTTTACCTATGGTAGTTTCTTTTTGGATCATAAGGCTTTTTGTCTTCTGTTTATTGCTAAGAATCTGAAGAATTTCTTAATTATTCAGCAACAGTTGCAACATTGTAATCAGCACAACTTACAACTCATGTGACACAAGAATGTTAAATTGTGGTGAAACAAACTGCTTAAGAGAAAATACATATTACAACTAATGTAGACTAGTTGCAGATATTTAGATATTTAATTTCAGATATTTCAGTAAGATGTGACATAATTGTTCCATATGTAAATTATGTGACAAAATGTATGTTTTTGTTTCTATGTATAAGCATTCACAGAGTAAAATGGCATAATTTTCTTCATTTGTCTTTGTACACAGAATCACCACCTAAGTGGATGAAGTCAACACCTCTTCCACTAAGTATCTTTATAAACAAAGGGAAAAGAAAGAAAGAGAATCAAGTAGTACATAGTTATAACTGGTTGGCAAATTTTTAAGCCACCCATTTCACTTTCATATTCCACTTTGAAAGGGGCCATAAGAAACACTATTTAAATGCTCAAGGTTAAACCTAACCTACAAGGTGTAATCATCAAGGATAAATCACCAACTGTATTTAATAGGTAAATCACTAATATACACCCTTTCTTTTAAATAGTCACAAACTCTTGGTTAACAATAGCATAAGCACATTCAAAACTGGGAGAAGTAGACTTACACAGAGTTCAGAACTACACATGTTAGTTTTAATTCATCTGTTCATCGATTTCTCTTTTGTACTATTTAATGTCCCTTTTAACAACTCAAGTGTCTGCAGAGACAGTGGATGAAATGATACTCAAATGATCCCTGGGTCCACTGAGTTCAGGTGTGCCCAACAAATACACATAGTTGTTTTCAAGATGAGTGAGTATTTAAGACTGTAATAATTTATGTATGTCCAATGGAAATTAAATTTAAGCAAGTAGTTTATAAGAAAAAGGGACAAATTTATGTCAGCTTTGGAGTTTGGCTAAGATGCTATACCAGCAAATGGAATTATGCACTTATCTACAAGATTTGTTGAGTATATGTTAAATATTAGTGAACACATGGAAAGCCAAAAATAACTACACTTAAGATGTTACAATATGTGAATAAAATTTGGGAAAAGCTTAAATTCTCATCAAGTTCATCACATTTAAGAAAATGTTAAAAAAAAATATGGTTTAGTTTTAAAATAGCATATGTGTGCTATGTCCGTACCCTGAATCAGGCAAACTAATGCTACTTCCCTTTCTTTCCATCACAAAACTGTAACATAACCCCAATTTAAGACCACAGCAAGAAAACACCAGAACTTCTGGGCTATTACATTATGCAAGAAATCCAAACAAGGCAAAAAAACTACTTCAAATTTCATCATGTCTGCTCCATGGACTCACTTTTGAATAATTCCTCTGTAAATATCCAAGATGCCTTTTCATCATACAACTAAATTTAGGTAAGTACCTCAGCTATATCTAAATGGTGAAGGTTACAAAAATTATTATGAAGGCTTAAATTATAACAAATGCATTGACTGGTAAAACCAATTTAATTACTTACAGCACTCAATACTTCATCTCTGTGACCTTCTACACCACCAAAAATTGCAATGCAAACATCTGTCTTTATGTTCCACAGCCTGAGAGCATGATCTTTAGATACAGAAAGCAGTAAATTAGGATCCCGAGGATGAAATTTTAGTTCATTTATTGCATGACCATGGCCTGAAACAAAATATAACAATTTAATAATCAAAAGAAAAACAAGCGAAAAAAAACGAATAAAACAATGGAAAAAACATGTGCAACCAGCATTTCCTGAAAGACTTTGCAGGACTAACTACAATATGGTAAACCATCAATTTTACCTCTTTTGTCTTTAAAATGCTTCAAAACAAGGAGCTTTGTTCTATTTTAACAAAATAGATACAGCCAACTTAGTTGCCTTACTTGTTATATATGTACCTAATGGGTATAGGAACAATTAATTATAATATGAGGATCTGTTGAGATAGCCCAAAGCTAATTCCCAATGACATGGTATCTCACACATATTTCTGCTGCCTATAACAGATTGAAACAGCAAAACACAATTTTTCGTGTGTTAATTTCTGTAGCGCACCTCACCCTTAGAAGACAGTACACGTTAAATGGAGCGCAGAGTTGCAACTAGCTGCAAATCTTTCTCCGTGCACGACCCCGAGGTGGCCGGAGTCCTGTACTTAATCCTTCAATTGCTGCTTGACGGGCACTTAACTTTGGTATCCCTCCATGCCTTTGTCACTGTATGGCCTAAATTTACAAATGACTCGTCTGTATAAACAATTGATTTCCCCTGGTCCCTAAACCTTTTTATGTGCTTTAGATATTTATGTTGCCATCTGATGATATTGTCTCTTTCTATTAATAGGCACTTGTTACCCCTTCTTTCATATTTGAACCCCAAATCATGTAAGAACCGACTCAAGAGTGGCCCTTGAGAAATTTGTCTGGGTCTCACCACCTGTGACAAAGTTATGTTCTGTGTGAGTGGAATATTTGCAAACAGTAAAGAATGAACAATTCGCCGCATCCACTTTACACTATTCCATCATATTGTGTTAGCCTAGTGTTTTTTTTTCCCCACCCTTTTTGCTTTCTTTTTCAATGACATTCTTAGAGGTCCTTTCATTACTTCCTTTTTAATCCTATACACTACTGCTTCTGAACACCCGATAGCCTTAACTGTTTCTTTTACTGCCCTACTAACAATAATTTTACTTGAAAAATAATCTGACACATTCATAATTATTTGGCGTTCCTTACATCTTAATTTACCAATATATCGTCTCTTCCTAGCTTCCCCCTCCATAACTACAAATATTTACGGAAAATATTAAATAAATAACGCAATAACAGCTCACAGATTCCACACACGACCTCTTTCGAACTAATGTTAGTGTTGCTCCTTATACTATCTTCTGTGTCAGGCCTGGCACGAGAATATGCTGAATAGATGAGTACCTTTTGTTTGCCTTACAAGACAAAAGAAAAAGGTTACAGCCTTTTGGTTTATTTTAAAACCTTTCTCCAACCCTCCTCAACATATGTTCTCGCTTGGTCCCTGATGTAAACTCAATAACAAAAAAGTTTCACACTGCTTAACTTTTGCAGTGCACACATATAAAATTTTCCGAAAACATTTAATTTAAAAAATTGCAACACTTAAATGAGTAAACACAGAGAATTCAAAGTAAGCAGGCAGTAGCACTATAGTTTACTCTAGCTAAGAAAAAAATATAGACGTATTCTAGCAGTTAGTTTGTTAGTGCGTGATGAGTATAGAAACAGCGAACATCGAACTTCTATTGAAAAAAACATTTTCTGAAGAAATTTGGGCCTATAGAAATGTGTAATGACTCTAAAAAGGACATAACCTAATAGAGAAAGAAATTCTGCATAGGATAATGTGTTCAAACCTGAAATTTATAACAACTCAATATTTATACCATGCTATTGGGAACCTGGCAACAGCGTGAGAGTGGTAAAGGATGAGGCTAATGGCAATTTGTATGTGCTAGACAGAGACAGATATATCCCATTTAACTCCATACTGTCATCTAAGGTTGAGACAACGTATAATTCTAAATGCTTCTAGAACAGATATATTCTACCTTGGGGTGCATAAAATTTAAAATATGCATACAATGTTTCCTGAATGCTCACAAACAACCAAAAATATTTTAGGCAAAGAGATATGAATTGACCTTTGTCCAAGAATCCATTTTGCTTACTCTATCAGTCTATCCAACGATGCTGTCTTACAGCTGCACTCACTAATCATTTGTATTCATTGTTTCAAACCTGACAGCAACAACAGTGACCACAAATGTACATTCCAACTGATTTATAATCTTTCAGTACTCAGTATATTTTTATGATGTTATGCGCAGTTCATTTTCTTTACTCAAAGTCTGTCATCTTATTCTTTCTTTTTACTAATGTGGTAGTGGTCTTAATTTTAACTTTTGTTAGGTAGATAAATTCATTACATCAATGAAATAAGTGAAAGTGTTGAACTACTGCCAGTGAAAAGTGTGATGTGTTATGACCACGGGATATTGGTGAAAAGTGCTGAAGTTGAACCATCTATGAGCGAGTCAAAAAACCTGAGAAATGTGAAATACAGATATTACAGTGAATTTACATTAAATATGGATTTGTAGCAAATACATGTGATGCACATCTTCCCTCTGAATTACTTGCAACCAAACTCTGTCAAATAATTCTATGAAACCATTCCAACTTCACAGGCATTGGGAACCAATAACGGTGATTATAAAGAAAAGTCAGTTGATTTTTTCAGGTGCAAAGCAGAAAATCTAGATGAAAGTTCAAACGTAATACATAGTTTTACAAAATCAAGAAAGGTGGCACTGGAGTTAGTGATGCTAGTTGCAAAAAATAAATAACCTTATACAGTAGTTGAATCTCATATTTTTCCTGGTTCTTCCATTATAGCAAATAAAATGTTACACAAAAATTCTGCTAAAGCAATCAAAACAATTCCAAATTCTGACACAAGTGTAAGGTGTAGAATTCATGATATGGCACAAGATATTGTTGACCAATAGTAGAAAATGTTAAAATGGCTAAACAATTTGCAATTCAAATCAATGAATTGGTGGGTGTGCCCGATGATGCTGAGCTACTTATACATATACAAGGGCTGATCAACAAAGACAGACTGATTTTTTCCTGTAGTTTCCGTGATAGTTTCGTATCTGTAACACAAATATTTGAAAAGAGTGGGTTTTTATGTATAATGTCGGTAAGCGGCAGCACTCTCGTATTGGTAGGTTGGCAGTAATGCTCTATTTTGTAGACCCTACGTGCATTTCGCATACCAGACAGTGGAAGTGACGCGAGAGGAGCAGCACAGCACAATCAAATTCTGTTTTCGTTTAAACCATACAGCCACCGAAACTTATGAAAAGCTGAAGCAAGTGTACAGTGAAGATGCACTACATCATGCAACAGTGTTTAGGTGGTTCAAGGACTTCAAAGAAGGCCGACTTGTCAGTGTTAAGCAAGGTGGACCTGGTGTTTCGGCTTCTGCTGTGACTGAGGTCAACATCAACACAGCTGCTGTGATTGTCCGAGAGGATCGGCGTATAACATTACGTAACCTCAGTGAAGTGTTGAGAATTTCATATGGCAGTGTGTTTACAATTATGCACAACCATCTCCATATGACCCGAGTTGACTCCAGAACAAAAGGCTGTGCGAAAGGAGACAAGCTGTGAGGTGCTGCATCTCTTCTGATGGAGGGGATGCAATTTTTAAATTGATTAACACCGGTGATGAGTCATGGCTGTATCTTTATGATCCTGAAGGAAAACAAGCCAGCACAGTGTGGAAATCGCCAGGTTCTCCGACACCAAAAAAGGCAAAAGTTGTTCCATCTGCAGGGAAAGTGATGGTGATCACATTTTTTGACTGTAAAAGAATGATTTACCAGCATTCAGTTCCCCCTCACACTACTGTTATAGCAGCATACTACATGTCAGTATTGGCTACACTGAGGAAGCACGTTGCAAAGAAACAACCAGAGCTTTCTCGGACTGGGTGGCGACTTCATCATGACAATGCACAGCCTCATGTCGCAAATCAAGTCATGCAGTTTCTAGCTCGATTCAACATTACCTGTATACCACATCCCCCTTATAGCCTCAATCTTGCACCCTGTAATTTTTCTTTATTCCCATCACTAAAGGCAAAGCTTAGGGGTATTCGATTTGAGAACTCTGAAGCAATGCTCAAGAAAAGTGAGGCGATTCTCAAAGACCTGACAAAGAATGATTTGCAGCACTGTTCAAGAACTGGCAGATACACTATAAAAAGTGCATTGAAGTAGGAGGGGACTACTTTGAAAAAGATCATGTAAACATTGAATTGGAGTAATAAACATCTGTGAAAAAAAAACCAGTCTCAGTCTTTGTTGATCAGCGCTCGTAAATATATTTATTCAGTATTTTGACTTTAAAACAAGTTCTATTACAGATGAAAGCTAGAATGTGAACAATTACCAGAACATGCAACAGAAGGAGATATTTTTAAAATTCTTGATAACTTTATAAGATTGAAATGAAATTTGTCGTGGGACTGGTGTACAAGTTTGTCCACAGATGGTGCTGCTTCATTCACGGGTAAAAAAGAAGTCTTATTGCTTCTATTTGCGAAATCAATCCCAAAATAATTTGGCAAAATTTTATTATGCACAGAGATAATTTGGAAGCGAAAAGTGTGTGCACCAACCACGGACGCACTGGGTGGAAGGTTCTGCTTCGGCCATTTGTTAAGCAGGTATTATTCTACACGATGAGTGTAACAAATATGTCCAATACAATTATTGTCAATAGCCATTTTGTCCACCCCCCCCCAAAAAAATAATGGAGGTGGTAACAACAACAGTAATAATAATAATAATAATAATAATAATAATAATAATAATAATAATAATAATAATAATAATAATAATAATAATAATAATAATAATAATAATAATAATAATAATAATAATAATAATAATAATAATAATAATAATAATAATAATAATAATAATAATAATAATAATAATAATAATAATAATAATAATAATAATAATAATAATAATAATAATAATAATAATAATAATAATAATAATAATAATAATAATAATTTAAGTAAAATATTTGGAGCCATCTATCTTCTTGATGAACAGTCATAAATAATTTATTGATTGTCGCGCAAGCATTGTGTGAACAATGCTGTAATGCATTTTTATCTTAATTTGAATGAATTTAGTTGCAATTTAAAATGAAAGTGTCATGCAAAGTTTAATTTCTAAGACAAAAGTGGCAATGCCAGGTTGCACGTTCTCAACCTGGTTGAATGGCCAGCACATTCGGATGGAGGGGAGGTATCATCTGGCACCACTAAAAGTGAGGGGAATGGCAGGTGACAAACACATGCACAGGTATAAGCATTGGTGGGTGGGGTGGAAGCTTCAGCTGTCATTAGTTTCATTTCAGCCGGGTATTTATTTGTGTATTAAAAGCAATTACTTTTGGTTTAGCTTGTAATGGATAATAGTAATGTGCATTATTGGGAAAATCTATAGGTATCTCTTTATGACAGCATTATTTTAACCCTATATGTGGTTTTGACATTTAATTTTTCCGTTTCCTTTACAATGGAAAACTGAATCATTAACAACAAATTACGAATATGTAATTTCAGTAACATTCAAACTTGTCAGGCATAATATTTTGATTCGCGTGGATTTGCCCGAGATAGTGGCCTCTTCAGCGGTACTGTAAATTTACTGGGCAAGTGTTTTGTTTACATCTGATGGTAGGCTGGCCTCGAAGCACCCACCAGTTGGGTACAACACAAGTAGCTGGTGTGTATCAGACAACTAAGCATTGCCATTTACATTGCCACAAAATCAACATTTTTACAAAACGATTAAACCTACCAAAACAAAACTTATTTTATATTTCTTACATCCGCATCTATTAGCCAGGTTATTCTGGCTGAAGCAGTACCTTCCACCCTGCATATAGCATATATCCCTGAAATGGAATAAACACAAACACTCTAACAAATAAACTTAGCACTGTCTGTTACACTTTTTGAATGCTGGTAAATAATATAGATTTTGAAACAATGAGAAATGTTTATTTTGCCTATGCTCATTCAGTTGTGCAATATGAAATTGTGCTCTGGGGGAGTTCAACAAAATGTAAAACCTTGTTTAAAAAAAAAAAAGAAATATTGCTGCTGCTGCTGCTGCTTAGTATTTTCTGGCTGAACTTCTGAAGAGAAAATACCTAGCTTAACAGAATTCCTGTGAAATTGTTTACTCCACTAGCTATATATGCAACAGAGGCTTTTCACATTGATACTAGTATTTTCTATGCCATTGTTAATGCTCCAAAATTATAGTACATTCAGGAAATTAAAAACTGTGTAATTATTAATATGAGATTAAAAACAAATTACAAACATACGAAACCAATTGCAATGAAAAAAAAATTGTGATGTGCACCTGATGGGAATAAATTATTCCTAGGGGTATACTGACAGGGATCTGCTATGTGTGCCAAGTTCTGTGCTGTAATTCTTCTTTTCATTCTTTTTCTTAACTATTTTGCCTTTCCTTTTACTTAGCTTTTATAAAATGTTTATTTGAATGCACTTTCTAAGCACTTTAATACAATTTTCTAACAAACAATTGTACTGCTTCAATTCAAATTAATTTTACTGATTCAAACTGTAGTTTTAACTCTTCCATATACAGCTGTAAAAAATTACTACAAGGTAATTAAGATAACTATAATTTTAGTTGGAACTCTTAACAAATTTCCAGTAGATATAGCTTACCAATATAATGCCGAATGCATGACATAATAGCAGGGCTGAAAATACGTATAATGCCTCTTGAGCCTGCAACTGCCAAGAGTGGTTTTCCAGATTCTTCGTCAAAGGACCATGCACAAGTGTAATAGTTTTCGTCAAGCTGTATTCATGTTAAAGAATATTGCATTAAATGTTAAACCAATTTATAAAAAAAATATTACAACTGATCTCAAAGTAGAATACATGATTCTTACTTAGCAACTGAGTATGTTTACAATATGATACACCTGCTTGGCTCTTAGTTCCTACACAGATCTGAAGATAGTGGTCAAATAACATATACTTTAACTCAATAAGACAAACGAGAGATAAATCAATCAGAACTGGATTTAATTTTATTTGTATAATGTAGATTCTGAAATAGCATGAGAATGTGCACAAGGTTACTGTCAGGCAGTGCTAGTGTAAATGCTGGCACATCTACATAGCCCCCTAGATTGTTGCAGCTGTCTACTGGCCCCTGTAGAATAAATGGTTTGTACAATAATGGACTTTGGATCAAATGGCCCACACAATAATGGCATGAGCATCAAACCCTCCCTGCAGTTCTGGGAACTCTCTTGGCGGCAGATGTGATACAAGCCACCTACCTTTGACAACATTCTGCCTTTGTTACAGGGACTACACATATAAGGATGCTGTTAGCCCCCAGCTGGAGTGCAGTTGAGACAGAGACAGTGCCAAGAGAAGTAAGAGGAATTTGAGTCAAGAGGAGTCGAGACAATGGCGAGTTCAGTTCAGTCTGAGAGACAGCTGACAAGCTGAATGCAGCTTAGAATTGAAGTGATTACAGAAATTGTTTGGCAGCAAATGGAATAATCATGATTGGGATTGAACACTACAATTGAGGAGATGAGACAATTATTGGCTGAAATCAAAACCATGAAATCTGAAATTGAGAAATTGGAGGAGAAAACAGAATTCAGACTGGAGAAGATGAGAAGTAAAATGATGACAGTGTATACTGCAATGGGGAAGATGGAGATGAAATTGGAATTTGCACTGGAGAAAATGCAGACCCAACTAAAGACAGAAATGTCAAAGACGAAGATGGAGCTATCCACCAAAATTGATCAATTGGCTGATGTGGAGAGGATATAGACGAGCTAGGCGAAAAGGTGAAAGATCTTGGCGAATGTGTTAGCGTTCTGGAAGGAACAGTGAATAGCAGTGCCATGATGGTATAAATCTGAACAGAAGACTTAAGGACTTAAAAGTCCAGATACCAGGATGTGACACATCTGTGCACAGCAAGTCATCCAAATATGATGCAACATCAACTTTTGAAGTAATCCGTCTACAATTCACCACCAATACTGCCCCAGCCCATGGTCCGCAGAAGAGAAAGCAGCACAGTTGATAACCAGTCTCCAGGAATGGGTGGCAGAGATTCTGAACCGGTCCAGGAACCATTGCTTGGCTGCAGCCTATCTCACTCATTGTCAGCTCAAGTCAAGGCTGCAACATTGAGGGAAGATGATGCAGGAGTTTGCCCTGACGATTGAACACCTGGTGAACAGAGGCTTGGTAAACCTCCAGCCCAGTTACATGTCCCAAGAAACTACTTGTTTGTTGATGGGTTGCATTATGCCAATATATGACAGTGTCTGATGCTCTGCAACTATGACCATCAAGGTACTAACTGATGCACTGATGGAGGTGGCCAAGGTAACACCTGGCCCCACCTTGGAAGCCTGGCGCTGATGACCTCAAAGTTGAGCGCCCTTAAACCAAACCAAACTAATTGAAAGGCTGGAATATCTGATATGACCAGGAACAAATGATCAACCTTGGGTCATCGACAAAGATCTTCAAGTGGCATGTGTTGGGGGCATGGCCAACCAGAGCACCTAATGAAGGATTGTGCACTAGCAAGTCGACCAGCAGGTAGCAAACAAATAAGGGCCGGCGAGATGAGGGGAATGCCATCACCACCCCCTCATTTTTTTGTAGTGTTTAACGCCTGCTTTTACTACATACAGCACCACAGGGGGTGACACTGGTGACACATGGAATGAAGATGGAGCACTGTTGGATAAGATGGTGGGGGAAACTGGAGAACACCCCAGCGCCACTTCATCCACCACAACACAGTGATGCTGTGTGCTTTGGGCAGAAGAGTTGATGACAGCCCAGTCGCAGATACAAGGAGAGATGTACCAAATAATTGTTGATATGGATGAGTTGCAACACCATAATCAGGTACGACATGGCAAAGTGCTTGTTATTAAGAAAACCAAAATTGACCATACCAGATGGTGACAGCGTCAGGCAACACCTTGCCTGTAGAGGAGGCCCTGCTGGAGTTGACCCTGGAGCAGAGTGTTGAGCCCATAGGTGTTCGTCATGAGGATGGCTGATGATGTGATAACTGAGAATGGATGATCTCAGGAGCCACAAGATGGCAGTCAACGTCGGCAGGAGGGTCTTGCAACTCAGCCAAGATGAGGTGATGCTCCAGTCACAACAAACATTTGGGGATCTGCAGGGTGATCCTGATGGAGCATGTAGTTGTGCCCACCAGAAGTAAGCTGGTTGTGAAGGCACGTCTGAAAGGCTGACTGTCAAGGAACCTAGTTTTGGATCCAAAAATGACTCAGACTAAAAGATTGGCCTTGCCTGAAAGAGAAGTGTTGAGGAGTTTCCTGGTTCTATGCAAATACTATTGCCAGTTCGTCAGAGGTTTCTCCAACATTGCAAAGCCTAGGTGCAGGATAACCATGAGCAGGTAATGGCAAGACACCCTCCAAGGCAGAAAAAAACTACTGCATTACCCAGCGGGAGCACCAGGCTGAAGCACTTTAAGTACCTGTACAGTCAACCACTCCACCCTCACCTGGCTGCTGAGCTTTAAGAACCTAGAGGGTCAAAGAGCCCATGGGGTCCAAAGGCTACTTCACAACAGAACATCGGAAAGGAAGGAGTCACTCCAATATGGATGCCATTTTAAGAAAACCCTGCTCAGAGGAGTGTGGCCACTGCACTAAGGTGGAGGAGCAGCCTGCTGCAGCTCTCTGTGTGATTTCAGCGGTGCCTGCAGATGGCAGGCCTGCAGTGCAGGTCTGAGGAGCGGGAAGCTGGTGGACACCCACTTGGGGCCACTCCTAACAGAAGTGGAGGTAGGAGCTAGGCCGAGCTGGGAAGACATCCACCCAAAAGTGGTGCGTATATATCCTACTGCGCCCAATGGGCCTCGCTGAACATCCAGGAAGGTTTATTGTTCAGAGTTTGGGAGTCACCTGCAAGATACCCAAAGAGGGCTGTTGATCCTCTCTTGGAATAAGGAGATGGAAATCCTTATGGAAGTACATGTAGGAGCTTTGGGAGGGCATCTTAGATCCAACTGAACAATCCACAAGCTCTGACAAAGGTATTACTAGTTGAAGCTATGGGCAGATGCCCAGAGGTGGTGCTACCAATGTTAAGTGTGCGTGTCAAGTCACGGCCCATTGACTGGGAGTCAGTGTTGCATCTGCAGTAAAACCTGGGGGCACCCTTCGAAAGCATTGCTATTGACACAGCTGAACTGTTCCTTGTTTCCAACAGGGGAAACAAGTATCTGCTGGTGGTCATGGGTTACTTCAGGTGTCAGGAGGTTAACGAAATTCCCAAACCAGGAGGCTAAGACAATCACAAACTGCTGTGCAGAAAAACTGTTCCGGTGCTTTGGAGAACTGTTGGAGCTACACCATGATCAGGGCAACAACTCTGGGTTGAACCTCATAAGGGAAGAGCTGGAGCAACTTGGAGAGCACAAGGTGCACGTAACATCTCTCCACCCACAGTCAGATGGTATGGTTGAGCAGAATATCAAAACTCTAGAGCAGCATTTGAGGAAGGTTGTGGCCAATCACCAGGCAGAGGCACTGGGATGCCAGTGTGCTGCTTTTTTACTGGCCTACCGCTTATCAATGCACCACACCACTAAGTTGAAACCACTCAGCTTAGTCTTCGGCAGGGAGCTTCATCTCCATGCAACCTGATGTTTGACAGCCCTCCCCAGTCAGAACAACCAGCAATACACTACATGAAAAGCTTTGTGGACCATCTTCACAATGTGAATCAGATGGCCTGCCAGCACATCCAGGTAGCGATCAAAGGGATGAACACCCATTACGACCTGCAAGCCAACAGCCAGCAGGATGATCTGATGCAGTATCACCCAACCGAGACCAAGGGACATTGTCGCAAGCTTTAAAAACTGTGTTAAGTCCCATGCCTCACAGTGAAGAGGACTTATGATGTAGTCTACCATGTCCATGGGCTGCCCTGAGGGAAGAGGCTGGTGATACACTTGGATTGTCTAGCCAGCTACAACGGTGCTGGTTGGCACAACTACCTATGAGGGAGAACTGCATGAGGTTGTTGTCAGATTGCACTATTGTGAATGCATGTCAGCCCCTTTACATAATCTCCTGGATTTTTGCAACTGTCTGTCACCCCTTTTAGAATAAATCGCTCGCACAATAATGGCCTTTAGATGAAATTCCCTTTGCTATACTGACACAAGCAACAAAGATTTATGTGCGCTTGCCACAGTGCTGGAAACTTGCTTAGTGGCATGTGTAAGAGAAGCCCTCCCTTTAAGAACATTTTTGCTTCTGTTGCAGGGACTATATAAGGGAGCTGTTAGCATCGAGCTGAGTTCAGTTATGACAGAGATAGCACCTAGAGTACGGATGTCAGCCGTAGTGCGTATGTGCCAGATAACACGTACGCACCACTAGAGCATCCGGAGCACGTAGCTGTAGCTAAGCAGTAGGTCTGGGTTTTAGGAAGGACTGTACAAATGACAACAGTAACCCTGAATGCAGCAAAGAATTACAACACTATTAAAGCATGCGTACAATGACCTGGATAAAATTGCCTTTTACAAATCTTTGAGCAGGGTACAGTATCCAAATATTTGCAAATCTGTAGCGTGAATTATGATACTATTCACCAGCACTTACACGTGTGAACAGTTTTACTTTTTCATGAAGCTAACGAAGCCAAGATTAAGGGCTAAACTATCTGATAAGAATATGATGGCTACCATTAAACTTACCTGTTCTAGTAATTCAGAGAGATCTAAATATGTGGAAACCGCCGCACTGTGATTTTCCACTGTGCAGACAGAAACACAATAACAGCAGCTGATATACACAAGGCCACGAGCATGGCTTGTTTTTCTCTGCTCTGTTCACAATCAGTATTGAGCTGACGCAATATTGTGCGGCTGCATTACCAGTGTGCATTATTATTTAGTCCTGTACTTAGTCACAAAGTGTATTATGGCTCAGCATTTGTTTTCTACTGCACAGCGCATATTTATTTCTGATTTGTATGTGTTAACTCAGTCAGCTTGCCAGGTGCAAGGGCGATTTGCAGAAAGATTTCCAGGTGTAAAAGCTCCAGGCTGTACAACAATCCATAAAATGTATGATAAATTTCAGGCCACAGGAAGTGTTCAGGTTCAGAAATCTAAAAGACGGCGTACGGTTCTTACGGAAGAAACAGGCGACATCAGTAATCATTTGGAGAATTCCCCCCCCCCCCCCCCCCCAAAAAAAAAAGAATTGCTTAGGTGTCTTTAACAACAGGCAGGCATTTCTTATGACTCTTTGCAAAGAGCTACTAAATTGCCATATAAAATAACTGTGGCACACACTTTTCAACCAGGTGATCCTGTAATTAGGTGTACATTTTGTGAGTGGACTCTCAATAGTGTATGTAATGGCGAAATCGACCAAACATTTAAAATTTTTCACCAACGAGGCTTGGTTCCACCTTCATGGGTATGTGTGTACATAAAATAGTTGCTATTGGAGCTCTAAGAAACCTAATATTGTTCATGAAATACCTCTTCATGACGAAAAAAATTGCTGTATGGTGCATCATTAGTGGAGAAAGAGTTATAGGCCCAATTTTTTTCCAGTCAACAGTTGACACCTGTACATACATGCATACAATTTTATCCCCCACCTTTTTTTTTTTTTTTTAGAGAATTAACCATCAGGGAGTATGATTTTGCCTTTTTTCAACAAGACTCTGCAGCAGCTCATACAGCCAATATTTCAATGAGAACAATTGAAAGTGTGTTTCAGGACAGAATTATTAGTAGAAATTGGTCCCCCGACCTAACCACCTGCGATTTCTATCTCTGGGGTAACTTAAAGCATAAAGTATACAAGACATACCCACACACCCTGGAAGAATTAAAACAAAATATCCGTCATGAAACTGCCAGCATTTCTCAACATGAACTACGGTGAGCGATGGATAATTTCCTGAAGAGGTGGCAAAAATGTATGGACAACGGTAGCCAGTTTCAGCATCTGCTTTAATTATACTGGTAAATTAAGCCTTTAAAAGTAATTTTAAAAAATGTATGGTTTTATCTGCACTGCTCTATGACAGCGGCAGTCGGCGACGAGTGCAGAGGACCCATATAGACAAAACAGCGCAGCCAATTCACAGTCTTTTGGATCCCTTGTCATATTACTAAACGCAAATAAATCGGTATGGAAAAATCATTCTACAAGTGAATGTGACATTTTCTTTTTTTTTTTTTAAATTAACGTCCTCCAACGTAATGTCATATTGGATGGTGAATAAATGAAACGGGTGAAATGATGCTCAAATGAGCCCGAGGTCCATGGAGCTTTAAGTTACCCAACATTCGTCTTCTCAGGATAAGGGAAAACGTCTGAAAAAAACCTTACCCAGATAACTTACCCTAAACGAGATTCGAACTCACGACCACTTGAACGTGAGACAGACACACCAACCATCACGCTACCGAGGCAGGCACAAATTTGAGATTTACTGCGCTGCAATATTATTTCTATTACAACCAGATTAATCTGTAATTTAGTGTTTTAACTCTCGCATTACCAATGGAAGGGGGCACTTTATGCCCACCTTCTGTAACTTTTTAAATTTTCTGTTTTAATTTTTTGGTTAAAGGCATAGAGTTAATAGTTATTGTCAATCACTGTTTCTACCACTGAACTGTGTATTTGTTTCAAATTTTTCATTGTTGGTTTTTTTGAGAAACAAAGAAATGTCAAGGTGGTCATAAAGTACTGCGCCATCGATATGTGATTCATTTAAAAAAGTAGAAAGGAATAGTTAAACAATATTAAATATTACCTTTATAAACATGACAAGATATAATACCCAATTTGAAGTAAATTTGTTTTAAAAATTGCTGAAATATCTTGTTATCAGCAGTGGTCAACTCCGTTGGTAGTATAAGCTCTGTAATAAGTATTGGCATAACATCTAATGTAATTCATGTAAAAAAGAAAAAAGTAATAGTTAAGCAGTGTTAAATATTATCTTTGTAAACATGGGAAGATATAATACCCCATTTTAAGATAAATTTGTTTTAAAAATTGTTCATTTTATTACTAGTGGTGGTCACAAAGTAACCTAAGTAATCTAAGTTATGAAATAAGGCTTTGGTTAATAATTAGTATATATTATGACTTTGATGAGTTACTAATGAAGATAACAACATCCAAGTTATATTTAGTTGTGTTATGGAAAAAGCTGAGAACTTTCATTCTATGATAGTATAAGCTATTTTCATTTATTAAACATATTCTTATCCACCACTGGTCCTTATTCAATCCTATGCATGCATCAGTATACTCCAGTCCCGAACACACATAGCCAAGCAGTATGATGCGTTATGTTGACACTAGATAGTAACGTCAATTTTGTCCACCCTGTCTTTGACAATCTCTGTTCACTTAAGCACGCAGGGCCTGCAAAAGCATGTAACACAGGTCTATGTGCTATGACCTTGACGTTGCTGACCTAGAGAAATCAGTTGAGATTGAATTGAGAGGAGTTGAGATGACAGCAAGTTCAGTTCAGTCTGAAAGACAGCCAAATGCAGTTGGCAGCTGTCAAGCTGAGTGCAGCTGAGATCTTAAGCAATGAGAGAAATTGTTTGGCAGCAAGTGGAATAATCATTTGTTCCAATATTATGAAAATGTTTGTAACATAACCTTCAAGTATTACTTTGAAACACAAAAGGCAATTCATTATCAGAACATCTAAATATTACCAGTTTACATCAATAATGGGAGTAATTATCCAGAGGAAGTGCAAAACTTAATGACATATGAAGGCTGGCAATGTTGCTAGACACAGTAGGCATGTGCACATCAGGGCACATTTTACATGCCAGGCATGGCACTGGCCATTGTTTCCATAATTAAACAACACATTAAATATCCTTAAAACATTAAAATCTTACCTTGATGTTTTAACCCAGGAAATATCTTTTTCAAAATTGTCCAAACTTGCTTTCCAATTTTACAAGTTTTCCCAAAGACTGAAATACAGGCACACTGTCTTTTTGTTTGGATGAAGCATCACTACAAATTTGTGACACTGTGTACACTACCTCCATGGTCGATTTCGGAGTTCTTGAAAAATTTACTGTTGTCCTATATTCTGAATTGGAGAGGTCTTTTTAGAAAAGTACACATTAAACACAAATTTTCTGATCTGCAAATGAATCACTTCACATTTTTTAATGGAAAAACCACTTGTTTCAGCTTCAATGGACAGTTCACAATAAATGCAGGGGAAAAGGGTAATAAATAACTTAATTTGTATATTAATATACAAACCGAAACACAACTTAGTACATGGCTGTGCACTTTGATAAAATAACACACTACTATTCTGAAAACAAACTGAACACTAACTCATTCCTATTCAAACTGCATGGTTTGTGTTTTCATAGTACAGTAAACGCTCAGTTTAGCGGACCTAAAGGGGCCAGCAGTTGTCCAGAAAATTGAAAGTCCGTTAAATAAATGAATGAAAATGAACTGAATACCATTGGAACTATTTTCTTGGTACATACCATTTACTTTACATGATTTACTCTTGGTTAGAAGTCGTTCCCTGTGAAGTTGTGGGTTTGAAAAAAGTGTCAATATCCATTTGCTTCCCACTTGAATATTGCTTCTTAATCTTCCCACTTGAATATTGCTTCTTAATGATTAAGGAGCGAAACTGTCTAAAATGTTCATAATAGGCTAGCATTTGTAGGTCTGATGATCTCTCCACGTAACAAATCACATCATCCATGTGATCTCTTGTTACAGATAATTTGGGTACACACTTCAAAGATCCATCATCACTGTCGTCTTCATCTTCATCCTCTTGTAGAACACTTGCAGCGATCTGGGTCATCCTCATCCATGTCCAGCCACTCTTCTATGTCATGTTCACTTAAATTATTCCCTGCCTTGGTCAGTGTATTACAAAAATCGGATGTTTCGAAGCCATTGAAATCATACTCGGCTTCAATTCCTTTCAATAGCGATGTCCACCCGTTAGCTAATGATGTTGTTTTCATCTCTTTCCAAGCTGCAGCAAAGTTAAAGATGGCAGAACTAGCCATCTCGATCAGACAAGTAGCGGAATGCCACAATTTAATCATCGCAGATCTCCTAAATCTCATTTAAATTTATTTTATAACCAATGCCAAATTTAGTCCATTAAATCCAAAGTCCGTTAAACAGGGGTCTGTTAAATCGAGATTTTACTGTATACTATACCAGGTGTTCTGAAATTCATGTTACAAACTTCTATGGCTAGTAGAGGGGACTGAGTAGACAATATTTTAAATAGGAACCCCGTCTCTGTGCTACAAACTTTACAATCTGTCTGATTTGCTGGTGTTGTTTTGCAACTGGATAAGGCAGTAAAATGTGGTCAGAAGAGTTCCACATCAAATGTGGTGTGACGTTAGGTACAGAATTAAATGACATTTAACTCATTACATAGGAAAATGGAATACTGTAATACCAAAGAAATAAAACAGTTACATTGATCACAATAACACTTATGTCAACAATAGAAAAAAGAAATTTGTTTGTCTTCTGCTCCTGATGTGTCCCTTTCTATACTGAAACTGCTCACTACAAGAGGCTCAATGTGACAACCACCAACGTCATTGCACACATTGTACTGACAAATCAAGTTCCGGTACACTCGTTCCATCACTCCTGGTGTCCTGCTAATCTCTTGTGCAGCGGCCATAACGCGTGCGAACAGCTCTTCCTGGATCTCTACAGGAGTCTCGTACACCCAACTCTTCATGCCACCCCACAGGAAATAGTCCAATGGCGTTAAATCCGGTGATCATGGGGGCCACGCATTATGACCACCCCAGCCTATCCATATTTGCCCAAATCTTCAGTCAAGATGTTCCTGAACGTTTAGTGTAAAGTGCGGTAGTGCACCATTGTGCTGCAACCACAGTTCCTGCCTTACATTCAATGGCACGGCATCTAACAACAGTGGCAATACGTAGGAAGATCAAGAACGAAACACCCGTTAACCTGGCAGGAAAAATGTATGGCCCGATCACATTACCATCTACAATACCTGCCCAGACATTGATGGGAAATCTTTGTTGGAATCACCTGACATGCATCGCCTTCGGATTTTCATCTGCCCAGACATGCATGTTCCAAGAATTGAGAATACACTCCCTGGAGAATTGGCATTCATTGGTGAACAGAACTCTTCGTGGAAATTGGGGCTCATCAATGCACCATTGCAGAAATCACATGCCGAAGTTAAGATGTGGTACAAAATCTCCTGGTTGCAATGCCTGTACCCTTTGAGGGTGGTAAGGATGCAGTTGTTGCTCACGAATAACCGTCCACACAATGCTTTTAGAAGTTTCCATTGGATGCGCAATAGTTCGCGTAAATGTTGATGGGTCCTCTTCAAGATAATGTAGCACAGCTTCTTCAAATTTGGGGTGCGGCATCTTCTTGGAGCACTGCAGTCCTTCCTATCAACGGTGAAGGTACCTTGTTCTTGGAGTTGTTGCACAATTCTGGCAAAAAGGGTATGCAATGGAGTCATGCATTACGGATAGCGCTCTTGATACAACCGACGAGCTGCTCTTCCATTCTCTTCCGCGGCACTGTACACTAACATCATGTTCATGTATTCTTCAAATGAGTACTCAGCCATGTTTATCGGAGCTGCACAGGCACGTGAATGGGACTCCAGGCATGATACCACAGCAGGGGAAACATCATGTGACATCAGGTGATCGCCTGACGTCATGTACTGTCTATCAGGTTGCATAACAAGATCGGCAAATCTGATACCTTGTAATGGTTGTGGCATGGAAACAGTTTGTTTCCGGACATGGGTTTCTGTTTAAAATATTGTCTACTCAGTCTCCTCTACTAGCCCTAGAAGTTTGTAACATGAATTTCAGAATACCCGGGATGTTTATATTTGAAAACAAGGAATGGTGGTGTTTTTCAGGCTTATCTATGTTGAATTAATGTTAAGTGACAATAATAATTTGAAATTAAAAAATGCATAGCTCATGATCAAAGTATCATTGAGACAGGATTCTTGTACATCCGCGATCAGAAATAATTTTCTGTCCTATTATATTGTTGACATTTATCATTTTCAAGTATTTATTCAAGCATAATTAATGAAATAATATTCTCAGTTCAGGCGTGTAACATGCATGTACCCATATTTGGCAGGGCTGATAGGAGCATTAAGTACATGATTTGCTTCAGTATGACCTGTGTTCATATACCTTTAACTTTTGCACTTCCTATAGTAAATTATGCATTACCTTTGATTGTTCATCCAAACATTCAAGTTAAGCAATGAAGCCCAAACATCATTTTCTTTTTTAACATTTTAAGGCTAAAAGACATGCATGCACGCATAAGCTAATTAATGTAATTATACGCTGCTAAAATAATTAACACCTTACTTAATATCATTTAAATGCATCTTTACATGTTTATCTCCTGTACTTCAGTGTCTAATTCGTTAATTATTTGCATATAATACTACATTCTTAGTTTGCTGAGCATTTATATGCTCAAACCAAAAAGATTTACAAGATCAAGGAAGCAGCCGTTATAAATAAGCTTTCTTAAATTAGTATGCAGTATTAGTATGCTACTTTTTAGAGAAAGAATTTAAGATAATTTAGCCCCAATGTGTGCAATTACGAGGGGAGATTGAAAAGTAATGCCTCTATGATCACAACCCTTTATTTGTTAACCAATTTTCAAAATTTTTGTTGTATCTGAAAGCTGTGTGTTTCCTCTAAGTAGTACACAATCCATTTTGACATAAGAGGGTGGGTCAATAAGTAATGCCTATTTTTTTTCCCCTTACATAAGTTAGTTATGTGAAAAATTTGAATTTGGCGCAATTCCTCAAACCTCCTTCTCCAATCCCCTGCAGTAGTAACTTCCTAAGACAACAGGTGGCAACACTGCATCCTCTTGCAAAATGGCTGACATCGACATTCGTATTAAACAGCGTTCTGTGATTGAATTTTTTACTGCAGAAGGTGAAACGCCAATTCGCATTCACAAAAGGCTAAAAAATGTGTATGGTGATGCAACGGTGGACGTCAGCACTGTTAGATGATGGGTTCGTCGCTGTAACGAAGCTGAAGGGCAAACACCATTGGCAGATGAAACGCAAAGCGGCAGGCCGGTGACTGCAGTGACTCAAAAAATTATTTTCTTGTTTAACGACGCTGTCAATTGCCAGGATCACATCAGCGTCGCCGGTGTGCCGGAATTTTGTCCCGCATGAGTTCTTTTACATGCCAGTAAATCTACTGACATGGAGCTGTCGTTTTTAAGCACACTTAAAAACCATCGGCCTGGGCCGGGTTTGAACCCGTGACCTTGGGATCCGTAGGCCAGCGTCTAACCAACTGAGCCACCCAGACCGACTGCTGCAGTGACTCCATGCAACATTCAGCGAGTCGATGAGATCATCCGTGGTGATCGCCGGATAACAACAGGTGAATTGTGTCGCATTACCTCCCTTAGTAAAGGCAGTGTGATGACGATTATTCAACAACTGGGTTACTCAAAAGTTTGTTAATTTTGAGTACCACGAATGTTAACCGCCCAAAACAAAGAAACAAGGAAAACAACAGCCTCTGAACACTTGCAGCACTTTAATTTGGAGGGAGAGGAGTTTCTGGAAAAAATTGTTACTGGAGACGAAACGTGGGTTCATTTTTTTGAACTTAAATCAAAGTGGCAGTCAATGGAATGGCATCACGCAACGTCACTGAAGAAAAAAAATTCAAAACTCAGCGGTCAGCAGGGAAAGCTATGGCGACAGTGTTTTGGGATGCAGAGGGTGTGCTTATGATTGATTTTTTGGAACAGGGATGCACAATAAATTCTGTCCAATACGCCAGAACTCTCAAAAAGCTGAAAGCATGTCTTCGCCAAGTTCGCCCAACAAAAGCTATGGCGGATGTTGTTCTTTTGCATGACAGCGCAAAACCACACACCAGCCGTTACACTTCTGCAGAAATTGAGAAATTGGGATGGCAAGTCTTACCTTACCCCCCATAAAGCCCTGACTTGGCACCATCAGACCTCTATCTGTTCGGGCCACTAAAGGAAGCTCATCGTGGGATTCATTTTGAAGATGAGGAGGCTGTAAAACCGTCCGTGCGTCAATGGCTTAGGAAGCAAGACCCTGTGTTTTACCACACTGGAGTACATGCCCTAGTTAAAAGGTGGACCAAAGCGGTGGAAAAGGACGGAGATTATATTGAAAAGTGACAAATTAATCGTCAATGTTGTAGTTTTCAAGCTATGTAAATTGGATTCAATTTTCTTGGCAATTAAAAGAGAAAACAAATAGGAGGCATTACTTACTGACCCACCCTTGTAGTACCCATCCTGTTCCACACACTTGCACTGACACATCATCAGTAAGGCTAACTGGTCAGAGAAGAATTCCAGTGGTTGTTATCGACAACAGCTTTAATGGCAGCTTTCACCCATTGTCAGAATGTAAGTGATGTCCTATTGGGTGCTATTTCATCTTCAGGAAGAGAAGAAAATCACAAGGTGCAAAGTAAGGGCTGTATGGTACATGGAGAACTTCTATGAAATGCAGGCATTGCATCCCCTCTTTTGTTTTATGACTCACATGCAGACATATGTTGTCATGCTGTAGAATAGTGTCCAAATCTTTTGATGTGCAGAGGTTCGTTAATGTTGCCACAGCATTGCGAGTTTATAATGGTTCCCTGTGTCAAGAAGCATCACACCTTGGAAATACCAAAAAATAGTCACCTTGACTTTTCCTACACATGAGATCATCTTGAATTTCTTTAGACAAGGCAATGTGATAAGGCAGTTCTCTGTTGATTGTCATTTGCTCTTTGGAGCAAAATGATGTACCCATGATTCATCCCCCCCCCATGAGAAGGCACTGGAGAAAAGCCTCATCCTCGGCCTCTGTGGTACCCAAACTGTACGCACCTTGTGATATTCCGGCATCTCTGGTACGATAAATTGCACTCTTTCTTTGGAAATGTTCAGTTCTGTGGATACTGATTATTTGACTTGACAGTAAATGCAAATAATGTCATTCACGTGATTTTGAAGCTCTTCATCTGATGTGGTGGGGGTTTTACACTACAGTATTAATCAACCACACTAGAAGTTGCCAAATATGCTTCTTCCAACTTCCTGGCCCATGTCCCACCATACTGACATCAGCAGTAACATTGCCATAAACAGTTTTCATTTGGCGCTGTACTTGGACAGGTTTGCAACCCTCAGCTGTCAGAAACCCAATGATGCCTGACTGCTTCAGCCTATCTCCATGTAAGTCACCATCTTCTTCAATTTTCAGCATAACAAACCTGGGAACAAAACAAACTGTGGTAGCCACAAAATTTAAAGGCAGCTGACAATTTATTATTACTATTATTTTTCCTGTTGTACAAATAAATTTTTCTGGATGAAAATGATATATCACCAGCCGATTTCACAGTGTGTTTAACTACACAATACTACAAGGTGCGGCAAACCTATGATTGGATTTTGTGTTCAGCCAGCCACCTTTAAATTTTGCAGCTACCATAGTGCAATACACAGAGGATCCATGTAGCTTTCAGATACAACAATAATTATGAAAACTGGTTAACAAATAGGAGGGTTAAGGTTATGGAGACAATTTTCAATCTGCCCTCATGTTATGAAAATATTTTATTTTTGAACTTCAGCAGTGCCTTGATTATAAAAAGTTAGTTTCATTGTTCCTTTATCATAATATGAGCAATACAAAACAGTTATAAACAATAAACACCACTCCATTTAGGTCCCCATTATGGCAACATTCACTTTCTTAACTGAAAATTACATCCCTTCTTCTTAATAAGTGTGTAGTGTTTGAAAGTACGTGATGAGGATCAATGGAACATGATCTACCTCTCCCTCCTCTGTTATGCCCTACTTTCTTGTGTTGGTCCCTTAAATTGTATCTATTTGAGACACCAAATCACTACTATTTTACAAACTTAAGATCTTGGTGAAATGGAATTATAGGTGGAGGCAAGGAAACTTATCAGTGGCTTGGCTGACCTATTTATTATTATGAATGTACTTTTAGAAATATTTCCTCTAAGAAAAACTCAAACTATGCCCTTCTCCTCCTCCTTTATAGGACTTATACCCTCAAGGGCATACAAGCAAATGCCTTTATCAGTACCCTGTCGATTAGCAACAAACTTTAGATCATAGCACATGCAGAATAGATGATCAGGCCAATGACTGGTATGGCAGTGAAGAAGGAAAGGAAATTAAATGTAGGGATGAAAGGGATGACAGCAAAATTTGCAGGCTCAAATTATGTAATCCAGCATTTGCCTAGTGACTGCAGAAAACCGGGAAAAAACCTTCAGCCTTAGGAGTTTGAACTCAGGACCTCCTGAATGAGAGTTACTCATGTAATAATGACACCACCTAGCTTGGTGCATGAGCAATTCCGTGAACATGTCATACCGAGTGTTAAAATTTGAAATTAATGTTTCACTTTTTTTACTAAGGAAAGATGATGCTAGATACTCCAAAGTATCTTATGAAGTGAAAAATAAATGTTTTTAACGTGAATATGGGTTCAAATTTCACTTCTTACCCATATATTTCCAAAGCACTAAAAATAAGCACGAATAACGGTGATTTTCATATCAATATTTCAGGAGGTATGTACAACTGTTTTAATTTTTTTGTTCTGTACATCACACAATGACTCTTCGTCTTCGAAACGTGTATATGGCTAATAATTTTCGACATTTATAAATAATCCTTAGAGCCTCTTTAATTATCACTGTGTGTCAATGTAAGTTAGTCACGGTAAATAAGGATAAAGTCCTCTGGAGGGAAAAGTAATAGACCAAAATAAATATCCTTTTTGATTCTGCGTCATTACAATATAACAAATAAAAAAGTATCAGAAAGTTTTCCTCTATAGTCATTAGTTTTCCCACAAAACACGTGACTAACGGACAGTTAGTGCTGGGGCCCTGTGGTCGCATACGTGTACAGTGCTTCTGAGACTTCAGTTAGGATAGACGTATCAGTCCGTTTCTGCCTCCATGGCTAAAACACCAGCCCAAAGACAACATGAATACAAACAATGTCTGAAGGAGTAAGGCAGTTATGCACAATGGAAGGAAAAAATAGAAGTGACTATGAGGAAAGGAAGAGCAATAATGAAACAAACAAAACAAGGAAGAAAACAGCTCAAAGCTGAATATAGGAGATATAAGCAAGCACAGTGGGCAAGACAGAAGATAAGAGACCAAGAAGGGATTGATAAGGATACTCCATCAACATCAACCGCTTTCAAAAGCAAACGGTATTTCGGAAAGTGCAGAAAACGTGTTGAGGAAGCATTACGGCAATCTCCACGTAAAAGAAAAGAAATGATTCATAAAATAGCAGTTGGAGAGGGGTTACACGTAAAACCAAAACATTCTATCCCGGTGTCAGGAAAACAACTATCAGAGGAGCTTAAAAGTGCAATCATCAAGTTCTGTCAGGATGATTCAATATCTTACCAAGCTCCTGGAAGAGATGATTTTATTGAAATCCATGTTCAGGGAGAAACAAAAGAAGTTCGCATTAGGTATCTAGTGGTAACATTAAAAGAAGCACATGCACTCTTTCTACAAGACCGAGTAGAAATATCCGTGGGGTTGACAAAATTCGCTGAATTACGCCCTGCTCACGTGCGTCTTCAAAGTCAGATCTCACATAATGTGTGCATTATACATGAAAATATGAAGTTTCTTCTCAAAGCATTGTGTAAAACTCATGTACTCACTGAGACTGAATTTCGTAAGTTCATATCACAAGTGGTTTGTGATCAGAAATTGAGTGAATGTGTGCAGGGAGGATGCTCCAACTGCCCGGGATTGAGTGGAGCAGACATTTCGGATAAACTTGCTAATTCTCCATGCGAATGGAAGCTGTGGAGTTCACATAATGGAAGAATGGAAATAGAAGTTAAAAATGGGTCTGTAAAAGACTGCATTGAAGAACTGAGCAATTGCCTGCCATGTTTCCTTAATCACGTTTATGTAAAAAGACAGCAATCCGAGGCTCGGGAAAATGTTGCAATTAGTGAAGTTGTGATACAGATCGACTTCTTTGAGAACTACACATGCAAGGGGCAAAATGAAATTCAAGCTGCCCACTGGAACAATACACAGAATATTTACTGCTGTTGCCTGGTATAGGAAAGAAGATATTCGTGAAATTCAGAAACAATGTTTTGCTTTGGTGTCTGATTATGTATCGCATGACAAATATGCAGTTGATATTTGCTTAAGGAATATATTTTCGGAAATATTGGATATTGTTCCGAATCTTGAACTTGTGAAAGTGTGAAAGTGTTTTCTGATGGAGCTGCTTGTCATTTTAAGCAGAAATACACATTGAGCCATGTGACATATCTTTCCGAAGTATTTGGAATCCAAATTGAATGGCACTTCTTCGAATCCTATCACGGAAAGGGGGCAGTAGATGCGATTGGAGGACAAGTGAAGAGGATGGCATGGACAGCTGCGAAACCAGGAAGCAGGATTCAGAGTGCTGAAGAATTTGTTAATACTGTTAGAAAGAAAACCAAATTATGTCTTCTTGAGGTTTCTCTGCCTGAAATTGAAGAAGCAAAAGAATTTCTCGACAAAAGATTTGAACGTATTTCACCTATGCCGTCCACTTAGCGGGTTCATTATGTGAAAGTATTAGGTTTAAATGTTGTGGAATATGCTTTTCTTTCATGTGCGGAAAGTGTCAGAATGATGCACAACTTTCGGAAATAAAAACAGTGTAGTGATATGCGCGTGTACTACGAGACTACTGCATTTAGCGTTCCTGTACTATAAGGAGTCCAATCATGTGATACAGATATGTGCTGTGTGCTGTGTGCTCTCATGTGTCGTCTTTGTTATGGTTTTGAGTCAGCTTTTTATACTTGCAACGGCGTAACTGTAATAAGAAATGAGAGCTGCCAACATGTTTATTCTGTTTATGTTGCATGACAGTAATGCTTCTCCAAAGGATATGATTCTTCTCAAAATGATAAATACAATTACACACCTGTATGTATTACATCTATGTAACGTATAATATGTATCACTATGATTTACCATATGTTATACCATGTAAAACAAAGACAAGGTATTACAATTTTCGCAAGTGTCAGTTAATCACAAACTCATGTCAGTTAGTCACGCTGACCTTTTGAATAAATATGTCTAGATAAGAATAACATGCCAAACCTTTTTTCAGGTCATTTGAAAGCTTAGAAGTTCCTCTCTCAAGTGATTTTTCAGAATAAATCAAATAAGAAAACTTTCAGAGAAAATGGAGGACAAACGTTTGAAGTTGGACCTGCAGTTGACAAAAATTTCAGCAAGTCACGAAATGTTTAGCGCTCATTATTAAATAATTGTTTCACTCTTTTAAGGTTTTTATATTTCCTATCACAACCGCCAATGTATTCTCTGTCATCGTATGTCGTTAAAATAACATTTTTACACCTATATTGACCATTAGAGAGGCATTTTAGGAAGAAAATGTAGTGTAAATGTCAGTTAGTCACACACAGAATTGCTCATAAATTAATATTAGAAAACAAAATCAATTTTAATTAAAGGATTTGTTGTTAAGAAGTATGTTTTAAAATGGCTGGGTTTCAGAAAAATGCTGTATTATTAAAACAACCATTTTTACTAAATGGTGAGTGTGTAATGAGAGAAGCTTCTGATCAGTTCTCGAAATGGAGAAGGAATAAAAAAGAAATAACTAAATAGATAAAAAAATACATAATAATTAAATAAATAAATAATACAGAGAAACAAATTACAGGAAGCACTATGATGCATGGAATGAAAGATTACCTATTCATGCACTTCTCAGTTTGTACGTACCATTCACTCTGCAAAACAATGTTTACTTATTTTGTTTTATATATACCAAGTTCTAACTGATGCCTTTTGAATATTTCACAAGGTAGCCCTGTTATCAAAATTGACGTTTTTAATTCCTGATGTTCAGAAAATGCAAGTTATGCTCCAATGTTTGACTTTTTAAAGTCACATCCTGTCTTCTTTCCTACTCTTCAGAAGATAAAATTGTAGCAGTAAAAGGTTCTCACAGTTGATGTGCCAGCAGAACAAAAGTAAAATGGTGCCATTCTTTAATTTATTAAAAATGCAGCTCTTCCACTTTTTCCCCTGTTCATTACTGCAAGACTGCAAAGGTTTTAACAATAACAAAAATGCCACATGGATACTACCTTAATTATTTTTCGCAATTTTCTGTTGTACTGAAATGGGCAGTTTTAGAAAGACATACAAGTAATCTTTTGCAGTATTTAAAGGTAATGAGTCTTGCAATGTTTAATTTTGTAGGATTTGAAATTAAATTAGATCCAAATAATTTTAATAGGGACAACGCTCTACAACTGAGCAAAGCTTGGATAGGAATACTTAAAAGAAGGCCATGATTTTTGAAATGGCCATTTATTTCTTTTGGATTTTCCAATGGAGGCCATGAGTTGAAATGGCCATTTATCTATTAATTATTCATTCCTGATGATGGCCGTGGAACTTAGTATGGCTGAAACGTCGAAAAATTGTATAAATATTACATGGCTGGTAACCCATAATGTGTTAATATTTAATTTTTATTCAAACAGCTGTAACTGGTATTACCAAAAGTAGGTTATCCATTTTAAACATAAAAATACAATAGTGAGACAAACATTACCATCTGATTCAGGTCTCTGGAATATTCAGCATGGATAGCTAAAGATCCATGGCTCAGGTCCTGGCTATGGCATTGAATTTTCAAGTCTGATTCAATTGTCCAACTGACTGCTTACACATAGCTAGTCTGAAAGAATAATTTATATGCAAGTCCACGTATATATATATATACCAGGTGAGTCAGCTGCCCCTTATTCTCGAGTTTTATGCAATCCGCATTTTATAGTCCAACATGAAAAAATTGACTCCATTACCAGGTTCTACCCGCGTATTTAACATGGATGTTAAACACTCGATGAAATTAGTACTAATATAGATGTTATCACATCGCTTTTTAATATATTCGTAATTAGACAGCTGACGTTTGCACTTCTGCAAATGTTCACTGGAACCAGCGAGTATTACATCTTAAACGGAATGTTTAGCTCACATGTTACTAGGTAGCTCAGTTGGAACGGGCGCAAGACTCCGAAGTAATCTGTCCGCTGTGAAGGTGGTTCGAATCACCTGCATGTACTAATTTTTTTTTTTTAACCGTGCAATCCTCACAATTTACAAACTATTATTCTGAAAACTGTTATATTCATTTTTATTGTTTTATTTATGTTTTATGACATTGTTTGATGTTTCTTTATTGGTGAACTACAATTATGTAGTTGTTTAAACACACCTATAGGCAGGTGCAATTGAAATAAGGATCATTCATACACATTTGAACACAGAAAGCAAGGGAATTACATTGTCAGAGTTTAACATGGAAGTTAAACTCAATTTTGCACACAATGAATTATTGTGCTATTAAAAATGCAGACAACCAAAAACGATTTAAATTATAATGTCCTAAACCCTCAGTGACTTCATAATTAGACTATTGTGAATTCGGTTTCCAAGTTTTGATGAACATAAAAAAATATTTACAATGCTGAGACTCAAACCTGTGTCACTGGGGGTTAAGCGCAGAGGACCCGTCACAATCCTATTCAGCTATTTCGAGACTTCCTGAAAGGACGTACCGCGTTCTATAGTAGGACTTGCATGCCTGGCGCTATGCCATTGCCACCTTGCAAGTTTGCGTGCTTGATTTAGCCTTTTAAAACAGTTTTAATCATTTACTGGGCGTTTTAATATTATTACTTAAATGGCAAAAGCTGTTATGCATATTAATTGAGATGCACGAGGCGTAGTTCATGCAAAAATGCAAATAAACTATTATTTAATAACATGTCTGTCCGTTTTGACTTTACGCGTTCATGATGGATGAGGCGTGTCTAAATTTTTCCTAATTTTTGGCAGCCAATCCCTGCTCTAAGTACAAGAATCCACCATTTTCTTTTTAGCTGACGTTGTTAGTGTACTCATATGATAGGTCCATTTTTTCTGAGGCGTTTACTGAATTACGTTGCCATGTATACTCTAATAAAAAGTTTGTAAAATCGGCTGGAAACCAGAATTCGCTCTCAGTAAACGAGTCTTATGTTTTTGAGGCGTACTTTAGCGAGGAGTACGTTCTGTCCCTTAAAGCACTGTTGCTCTCAATTTTGCGCATTCCTCTCTTTAAGAACATCAAGTAATACATTTTAGTAAGCGCATAACTGGACTAAGGTGCACATGCCGTTAGATGGGTGGCCTACCTTCCAAAAAAATAAGGCGCGGCTGACTCACCTGGTATATATATATATATACACACACACAGGATGTTTAAAAAGAGTGTCCGATATTGTAACAGGAGTTGGGATTGGTCAAAACGAGAATAAGTGTTCCTATATACATATGTCTGGAAACAAATACAGTTGAGATATGAGCCATTTTACTAAAATGTGCAACATATGCACATTTTCGATAGGTTTGGCATACACCAATGTCTTTAACTGTCCCCATAGCCAAGGATCCAATGGATTGAGGTCTGGCATACAGGAAGACCATGCTACTGGAACTCCTCGACCAATCCATCGTCCATTAAATGTTTGGTTTAAGTATCAGGATCACTTTAGTCCCAACGTATGGGCAAGAATTGTGGGTGACAGACTCCTAGGACCATACATTTTAACAAACAGATTAACAGGTGATGTATATCATTGATTCCTACGCGATTAGTTACCGATGCTTTTGGAGGAGTTGTGCTTGTGGAAAGGCGACACATGATTCATGCATGACGGGGCACCACCCTATTTTCTATACATTGTGCTATAATACTTATACCAAACACTTAATGAACTATGGATTGGTCGAGCAGGCCCAGTAACATGGCCTGCCCATTTGCCAGACTTCAATCCATTGGGTTTCTGGCTATGGGAACATTTAAAGGCACTAGTGTATACCAAACCAATCGAAAATGTGCATACGTTGCACATTTCTGTAAAATGGCTCATATCTCAATACACTGTAGTCATATATATTTATTTTCTTGAATGAACACAAATTCTTTATTGCTTGTTAGTACTGAACTTAACTATATATTGTGGGTTTAATACAAGCTTCCTAAACCTTCTTTCCAATTTATAAGCCAATCAATGATAATGTATTGATCTAATATACACAAACTGCGTGTAGGCACACTCTGAAACTTAGAATCAGAACCAAAAAATTCAATGCCTCAGCCAGAATTTGAAACACAGATCTACCTTACACACAGCTGCTCTAACCACTGAGCTAACTGCCTATACATACCTAGTATGAAAGAATAATTTACATACAGGATCCACAAAAAAAAAAAAAAAAAAAAAAAACTATTTCCTTGAATGAACACAAATCCTTTATTGCTTGTTAGTACTGAACTTAACTACATATCGCGGGTTTACCACAGGTTTCCTGAACCTTTTTTCCAACTTATAAAGCCAATCAATGATAATGTATTGTTCTAACACACACAAACTGTGTGTAGGCACACTTTGAAAGGTACAATCATAACCAAAAAATTCAATGCCATAGCCAGGAGCTGAACCACATATCTTCTGCTCTACATGCAGCTGCTCTAACCGCTGAGCTGAGCTGAGTTGAGCTGTACAGAAGTTCAGGTGCAAGCGATACAAAGTGGAAGTAGCAGGTAGGGTCAGGGGATGGTAGAATGAGAGAACAGGTTGCATCATGGCCAGGTTTATGGCTAAAGTTTATGTTTCAGTTCTTTTTTAAAATGTTTAACAAATCTATTATCAAGCAAAATGACCAAGTATACAAGCAGTTCTATATGTAACACTGAAAACAAATGCATCGCTTATTTTTACCTTTTTCACTAAACTTTCAATTGGTTTTCATCTGCTAAAGCACAATGTTGCAACTGCATACGGAGCACGTGGTTACCACCTCTCTATTATGTTCTGTCTTGTGTTTGTCTTGTTCAGAACCATATAGTTAGAGGTTAAAGTGTGACATTGGGCTGGTTTCATCAATATGTTAAAAATACTCTAACACAGAGCTTACTAACTCTGAGTTAAAATTTTAACTCTGCATGAAGCCTCTGGTGTTTCAAACTTTTCCAGAGAAAACTAACTCAGTGTTAAAGTGAAAGAGAACAACTAACCATGAGTGAGAAGGCAGTGAATGAACCTGAAATAAAATAGAAAAATGAATGAGAAAGCTAGAAACAAGGGCACAAATTTTTCATCTTTGGAAGAAGAATTTGCAGTTGAGCTGATAACCAAACTCAGATCAATTAGTGAGTGCAAAAAATGGACGGTCTACAATTACTTCTACATTAATTGAAAGTAACCCTTGCAGTTACAATAGATTTTTTGCCCTTTGGGCACCAGGAGATTGAATTCACACATGTGTAGTTTATTGCTCTCAGAACACCCAGAAATTAGTACATTTCATACAAATTGTTTATGACTGCTGGACATCCCTCTGCAGAAAGCTTATATATCCTGCACAGCGTATAACAACTGCGTCAGAAACCTTCCAAATAACCCTGCACGCAGTGGCTTTTGAAATGCCCACACTGTCCCCATTGTCAAATAAAATATACCAGCAGTGAAAAATTGCAGGTTTATTAATACCTGCAATATCGAAGAAAGAGGAAGGTTTCTATTGGAAGCATATTCTAGCCTCTCTTGTATTTCTTCTACGACTCTGCTCACCACCACTTTTGATAGTCTGTATCATTCTAAAACTTTCTCTTCTCATAGAATGTCAAAATAATTTCAGTGCACAGCTCTTCTCTGGTTCCGAAAAACAAAAGCTTCTAAATACCAGCGTGAGGCTAGTTTAGTTACTTCTTGATCACAACACAAATAGAATTGAAAAATGAATGAGAAAGCAAGATACAGGGGCACAATCATTTTATCATTGGAAAAAGAATTAGTGGTTGAGCTGGTAATCAAATACAGATAAATTATTCAGTGCAAAAAGAATTGATGGTCTGTAATTAATTGAACATTAATTGAAAAGCAACCCTTGCAGTTACAATAGATTTCTGCCCTTTGGCCACCGGGAGATGCAGTTCTCACATGCGTGCAGTCTATTGCTCCCAGAATGCCCAGAAATTAGTACATTTCATCCATTTAAATACAACTCTGTGTCTATTGGTTTATTGTGACACCATTTTTCAACTTTAAACTAGTGTTAAATGCCTTAACTCACAGGCATCAGGAACTTAATTTAGCAAGAGTTTTAAGGTTGAGTCAACGTTAATATTGTTCAATGAAACAGAAATGTTCCTGACTTCAGTGTTAAATCACTTTAACTTTCAGTGAAAATTTAACAAGCCTTGGTGAAACTGGCCCATAGCGTGTTAACTGATGATTACTCTTTCACAGTAGTGTGTTGTGTTACTAGCGAAAATGGAGGTGACATTTCTAAGAGTGTTATAATGTGAGAAGAGTTTGCAAAGCCCATCACAATGTTGCAACACTGCACACCAAAGTACGTAATGCGAGGTACATCTGGTTTGTATCGCTCATAGCCTGAACTTCAATATATCATGGCAACATGCCAGTACGACAATAAATTCCACAACTGATTTTCCCAGAGATCACAAGGAGATGTTAAATTCGAGATCACATACCCCAATGTGAATAAGATTTGTAAGTACTTAAGTCCCAGGATTTTTAAGGTTTTTACTATACAGTGCACTGGTAGCTTGGGTGGACCGTCTCGCAGCAGCATCAGACTAAACAAGGACCAGCATGCTCTCCACCAGATTTACATGTAAAGGAGCGGCAAGTCATGGGTACAGAACACTAACTACTGTACTAACTTACATTAGGCTTGCCTGCACCACAATAAAAGTTGAAATTGATGACCTTCAATGCGAACACATTCCCTATATCTCTGAAAACAATTCTGGTTTACTCACAAAACTTCATGTTGACTGATTGCCTGTACTTCTCTCATGATGTTGTCCTTCAATTCTTGTAACATGAACTAATTTGATGCATACACTTTATTCTTTAACGTTCCCAATAAATAAAAACTACTGACACGTTTAGCACAAGAGGTTAACATTTCCAAGATATCAGCTTTTGTGGCAAACAAAACCTCTGAAGCTTAAGCCGTACATGGTAGCTGTAGTTCATGCTTTACAACCATGACATGGACCCACTTTTAACACTCTTACTGATGAAGCATGATTTTATGTTCAAGGTCAAATTTCAACTCGGAAAAATTGATAATGGTTTACCGAAAATCCCCATATTATTCATGAAGCTCATCACCATGCTGGAAAAGCTGGGGTTCAGAGCGTAGTGAGTGTGCGTAGAATTATCGGTTCCATATTTTACAACACAACAGTTGACTCACACATTTATGTAAATTCTATTTTAAATAATTTTTTTCCCTAACTAACAAGAAATGAAAGATTGTGTTGCTGGTTTCAGCAGGATTTAGCTGCAGTGCACACTGCTGCGAATTCTATATATGAATTTGGGAAGTGTGTATGGAGACGGAATAATTAGTCAAAGGTTGTGACCACCTTGTTCCACTGATCTATCTCCATTCTATTTAAATTTATGGGGAACTTTGAAAGGTAGATTATTCGAAATTTTTAGTTCTTCTGGGCTTGTAGGCCGTGGTCTAGAAGGCATGGTAGATATCAACGTTTTGCCAAGTACTGCACTTGGCATCATCAGGGTAACACGATCCTCCGTCTGCACTGGTCAGAGTTTGAATGTGGAAGCAGAGAAGTAGTGGAAAAAATGACCGTTAACGTCCGTTAAGGTAATTTATATGGGTGGGGGTGGGCGGGGCATTGTTGCGCTGGCTACGGTAGTGATTGGCCAGTTGTAGGTGGGGTTTTATTGCAACTGTTGTGTATGTCTGAAAGTCTATCTAAAACCGGTATCCATGCTTTATGTACACGTAGTATTTCTTCTTTGTGATTGAAGTTGTCTTTGTGTTCGTAGATTTCTATGGCTTCCCTTTGTAGTTGGGCATAGTAGTTAACTGTAGAAGACAGGACTTGGGTTTCTTTAAGGTTGACATCATGGCTGAATAACAAGGTGTGCTCTGCCACAGACGATTTATGTGCAAGGCACCCACACCTGAAAACAACATCTCACAACAAGAAAGAAAGGCCATCAGAGAACTCAACAAGGATGAAAAGATTATTGTTCTACCAGCACACAAAGGAAATGCTACAGTTGTAATGGATACAGCAGAATATAAAGACAAGATCTCCGAGCTACTATCCTCTGCAGCCTTCAGAAGGCTGACAAAAGACACAACCCCATGTTTTCTCTGACAAACCAACAGCATCATAAAATCTTCATCTCTACCGGAGATTGTGAAGAAGGAGACCTGTAGAACCGAAGCTTTACCGCCGAGATTGTACGGGCTCCCGAAAATTCATAAGGAAAATGTACCGCTACGTCCCATAGTGAGCAGCATAGGTTCGCCTACCTACAATATCGCCAAACATCTCTCTACTTTATTACAACCATATATTGGCACCACTAACTCACAGATCAAAAACTCTGTCCACTTCATAGATAAACTCAAAGATATCCGAATAGAAACTGAGGACCGCTTGGTGAGCTTTGATGTTGTCTCCTTTTTCATCAAAGTACCGATTGCAGAAGCCTTAAGTTACATAGAACTATTTCCCAATGACATCATGGAGCTTTTCCGCCATTGCCTTACAACCAACTACTTTCAATGGGACAACACTTTTTATGAACAGATCGAAGGTGTTGCCATGGGCAGCCCTTTGAGCCCAGTGATCACCAACTTCTTTATGGAAACGTTTGAGCAATCAGCACTCGCCAAGGCATCTCTAAAACCGAAGATCTGGTTGCGCTATGTCGATGATACTTTTGTAGTATGGAGTCACGGGGAAGACACCTTAGATCAGTTTCTGACACATCTAAACAGCCTAAAAGACAACATTCAATTCACCATGGAGAAAGAGGAAAACAACACTTTAGCCTTCCTAGACGTGAAAGTCATGAGAACAGCGGACCCTGGCCTGGAATACAGTACTTACAGGAAACCTACACATACAGATCGACATTTACATAAAACCTCCAACCATCACCCTAGGCAGATACAAGGTATAATAAAAACACTTACAGAACGAGCATCCCGGCTCTGCAATAAGAAATACTTAAAAGAAGAACTCAAACATCTAAACTTCGCATTCCAGTCCAATGGATACACACAAAACGAAATCCAGCGCGCAATTCATCTCAGGTGACCTACAACAAAAAAGGAAGAACGCGAAAAAGTAGCAACAGCCTTTCTCCCCTACATCAGGAACGTCTCCGACCGGATAGGCAAGCTTCTGTGATCACATGGAGTTGATACTGTCTACAGACCGACAAACAAGATCAAAGGCCTCTTTAGATCGGCCAAAGACAAACGCCACCCACACACATCTGCAGGTGTATATAAAGTTCCCTGCAGTTGCGGCAAAGTATATATAGGCACTACCATGCACAGTGTGGCCACCAGAATAAAAGAACATGAGCGTCACACCAGATTGGGACATACGGATAAATCGTCTGTGGCAGAGCACGCCTTGTTATTCGGCCATGATGTCAACCTTAAGGAAACCCGAGTCCTGTCTTCTACAGTTAACTACTATGCCCAACTACAAAGGGAAGCCATAGAAATCTACAAACACAAAGACAACTTCAATCACAAAGAAGAAATACTATGTGTACATAAAGCATGGATACCGGTTTTAGATAGACTTTCAGACACACACAACAGTTGCAATAAAACCCCACCTACAACTGGCCAATCACCACTGTAGCCAGCACAACAATGCCCCGCCCACCCCCACCCATATAAAAAACCTTAACGGATGTTAACAGTCATTTTTTCCACTACTTCTCTGCTTCCACATTCAAACTCTGACCAGTGCAGACGGAGGATCGTGTTACCCTGATGGTGCCAAGCGCAGTACTTGGCGAAACGTTGGTATCTACCATGCCTTCTAGACCACGGTCGTGAAAGCCTAAATACATATATTTGAAAGGTAGGGTCAGAATGGAAGAATTCAATGCACAGGTCGGGATATTTATCACGGATCTTCCGCTTTATATGCAGCTACTCTAATCACTGAGCTACCATGGCAACATGCTGTTTCCCCAACTGATTTGCATTTTTCTGGAAGTCCACAAGGAATAGTTTTTATTATAGTTTCCAATGGAAACTAGGAGGGGCATACTATATTGTTTTACACTTTGTATCTTCACACAGTAAGCACATTACACATCAGCTCTTACATCCACCTTCTCAATATAATCTCCCTGTAACTGTATGCACTTTTGCTATCGATGTGGCAGACGCTCCAGACACCATTCTTTCAGAGTGCTGCGTACCCACGCCTTGACAGCTGTTTCCAGTTCTTCAGAATCGGCAAAATGACGACCACACAGAGGTTTCTTCATGTTCCCAAACAAGTGATAATCACTAGGTACCAAGTCTGGTGAGTATGGTGGGTGTGGCAGCACTGTGAATCCCATTTGATCAATGGTAACAGTGGTTTCTCGGCTAGTATGGGGACGTGCATTGTCATGCTGTAGAAGCACACCTTTAGCCCATTTTCCTTGCCACTTCATTTGAATGGCACAACGTAAGTGCCTAAGGGTTGTCACATATGCTGCACTGTTAATTGCGGCCCTAAATTCCAGCCAGTCAATGAGGATGATGCCCTTTGTGTCTCAAAACACTGTAGCCATTCACTTGCCAGCTGATGGCACTATTCGACATTTCTCTGGCGGTGGACTGCCCTTATGCTTCCACTGCATAGATTGTTTTGTTTTGTTTGTCGCTCATGGTAATGGAGCCATGTCTCATCACCAGTCACAATCCTCAACAGGAAGTCTGCTGGATCTTGATCATGGCGTTGCAAAACATCTCTGCACACATCCACACGCTTCTGGTTTTGGTCTGCAGACAAGAGTTTAGGCACCCACCTGGCTGATACCTTCCCAACTGTAAGTAGTCGTGCATAATGCGCTGCAGGGTTGTTTCTGGCAAGTCCAGTGGCTGCCTCCATTTCTGTAAATGTGATGCATTTGTTTTCTTGGATGGCCTGTTCTACCTGGGCAATGTTGGCTGGTGTTGACACTGTCACATTTCCTCCAGAACTATTCCTCTTCTCCGTCGATGTGCACCCCATTTTCCAACCATCCACCCAGTTGTAAACAGTTTCCATGAAGGTGCATGTTCTACACACACAGCCACCAACTGTTTATGAATTTCTGCAGTGGTCATGCCCTATTTCCATAGCAACCAAGTTGTATAGTGCTGTCCTTGTTGGTTGCTTTCCATCTTGTCTGCTCCAACACTGACAGTTATGAACTGGGCTGTAATGTGTGCATCCGTTGTCCCCTTAACAAGTACTGCTACCAAGCAGTGGAACAAGATACTAGTTACACATCATTGCCGTCACAACTGAACAGTGAACCATATCCGGCAGAAAAAAACAATAAAGTGTAAAACAATACAGTACACCCCTCGTATAATAAAAACCTTAAAAAGTCTGGGACTTAAGTACTTATGAATGTATGTTGCCATTGGGGTATGTGATCTTGAATTTGAAAGTTCCTTGTGGTCTACCGGGAAAACACTAATTTAATGTTGTACCAGCATATTGCCATGGTAGTTCAGTGGTTAAAGCAGCCGTGTTTAGGATGGAATATCCGTGGTTCAAAGCTCAGACTTGGTACTGAATTTTTTAGTTGTGATTCTACTTTTCATGGTTTGTGTGTTAGTAAAGTAAATTATCATGGATTGAATCAATGATCATTGACTGGCCTTATAAATTGGAAACTATAATAAGAACCTTAAAAAGCCTGCGAGTTAAGTACTTAAGAATGTAAGTCGCCAATGGGATATGTGATCTCAAATTTGAGATTTCCTTGTGGTTTACCAGGAAAATGCAAGTCAGTTAGGAAATTTAATATCATACTGGCATGTTGCCATGGTAGCTCAGTGCTGAGAACAGCCGTGTGTAGAGTGGAAAGTCTGTGGTTCAAATCCCATCTATGGCACTGAATTTTTCAGTTCAGATTCTATCTTAGAAAGTTTGTCTACACGGATTTGTGTGTGTTAGAACAATCAATTACTGATTGGCCTTAAAAATGAAAACTATAATAAAAACCTACTTACAAATGTGCCTGGGACTTAAGTACTTACAAATGTAACTCACATTCTGGGTGGCTCAGTTGGTTAGACGCTGGCCTACTGATCCAAAGGTCGCGGGTTCAAACCCGGCCCAGGCCAATGGCTTTTAAGTGTGCTTAAAAATGACAGCTCCATGTTGCTGGCATGTAAAAGAACTCCTGCAGGACGAAATCCGGCACACCGGCAATGCTGATGTGATCCTGGCAATTGGCAGCGTCGTTAAACAACAAAATATTTATTTTATTATTGTAACTCACCATTGTGGTATGTGATCTCGAATGATAAATTTCTCTGTGGTCTACTGGGAAATCTATGGTCATACTTGCATGTTGACTTGGTAGCTCAGTGGTTAGAGCAGCCGTATGTAGAACGGATGATCCATGGTTCAAATCCCGACTGTGGCAATGAATTTTTCAGTTCTGATTCTACCTTTCCTGAACAAGTTTAATTATTTTCAGGTCTCAAAATCATTGCTGTTATATATTCAGACTCATAGCGCAGTGATAGCTGCTTGAACAATGCTGGTTAATGTGTCAAAAGAATATCTGTCCATGCTGCTTTAATTTCTTGATAAAGGGCCTCCAAGACTGGTGGTTTTGTGTGATACGCATCATCCTTTAAGGTCCTCCAAAGCAAAAGCCCAGAGGTGTTGAAACTGGTGAATGTGCAAGGAATTCAAATACACCTCTTTGCCCCATCCAAAGTCCCTGCAGATTCTCAACAAGTAAAGCCTGCACAACTTGGTTGTAGTCTGAAATAACCTGTCTTGTTCATATAAGAAGTCATGTTTTAATACAGTGCATGAGCTAGCTAGCAAACAACATGCCAGTATGGCACTGCTGTGATATCTCAGAGGTTCAGAACAGCTGTGCATAGAGTGGAACATCTGTGGTTTAAAGCTTGGCTATGGCACTGAGTTTTTCAGTTCTGATTCTACCTTTCAAAGATTGCCTACACACGGTTTGTGTGTGTCAGAAAAATTAAGTATCTCTTGGAGAATTTAGCGTCATATCAGCATGTTGCCAAGGTATCTCAGCAGATAGGAGCAACCCTGTGTAGAGGGGAAGATCCATGGTTCAAATCCCAGAAATGATACTGAATTTTTCACTTATGATTCTGCCTTTCCAAGCTTCCATGCATATAGTTTGTGTAATCAATTATCATTTATTGGCTCTATATGTGGAAACTACACATATACAATCTGTTAAAATATGTATAGGTACACTTTTTGACAAACTGTGTATGTGCTTAAATTACAGACTTTATAAACATAGCAAAAAGATTATAACAGCATATTAAACATTAGGCAGCAAAGACATTTCGATTTGGCGATCTCAAATAGTGAATCTAGCGACCATTATTTGGCTGCCAATTTTCTGCCAAGATTCGTGGCAAAATCAGAATATACAGAACTTATCAATATAAAGTTATAGGTACTCCTTAAACCTTAGTCTCCAGATTTTGCCACTTTGCAGGTAGCTCAACACCCATGTTAACCCTTTGCTGCACATACAGTATTAGCTAGTTGTTCTCCCAGCAGACTTGTGTCCCTTTAAATCAGGCCTGCACAGGGTTTCTGCTCGCGAGTGGAGTACAGCTATTGGCAGCGCTCTTGTTTACGAGTGGACAGAGGAGAGGTATCGTACAGTGCGTACTACTCGGCTACACTTTAAAGAAGACGCCACAGTTTTGCTTGCTATCTTAAGTCTATGGATCTGCGCTGAGTGAGGGAACGCGAGGGGAAACGCAATACTGGGAATGTACAGTCGTACAATGAAAACAGTACTCACCTGCTGATGTCTTCACATTAGCAACTTATCCTTTCTTTCCCGGCACAACAAATATTATGCGAGAGCATCATCAAAGGGAAGATTTTTGGTGGTAATTATTTCAAAAATTCGCATTAATAACTTAAGTTAGCGCTGTTTTCTGTTGAATATTATACTAAAACTTCGCATTAATTCCCCACAAAACAGACTCTCGGATAGCAATTTGGATCCAGTCTTAGAATCTGTCTTTGTAAGTCAAATTTTGAAAAGTGTGTGAATTGAAAAACATGCCAAGTGACTGATCCTACAAATGTGTAAAATGTCGTATTTTACTTAGGTTTGCAGTAAGATTGTCTTAAATTCATTATGCAAACGCTTAACACTAAAATACGTATCTTTAAGGACAGTAGTTTTCAAACAACTAGCATGTAGTCCTTTCCTTTAATTTTGGAGGAAATCGCCAACCCCTGTTACTAATAATGTTTTGTGTTATTTCACTTATTTGAAGATAATACAAGTAAATATTCTGTTATTCTGTTTAATCAAAATAGCTAAGAATATTCATTTAAGGTATAACAGGATTTGAAAGCTGCTATTTACTTTTTATATAAATATAGATTATATCTAATACAAGTTCGTATTAAAAGCATTATTATTAATACTGTGTAATCATTCTCTTATTTATTTATTCATTCAAAATAGATTGACATTTTTACATCTGGGATGGAAAAGTAATAAAAACATCTATCTTTAAGAGGCATGTAAGTGCGTAAGTGGTGTACTTTCCAGTTTGAGAATGCTAACCCAAGGGCTAGGGTACGTTTAATAGTAACTATAATTCAGCCTAATCATCAGAAGGTTGCAACTATTTTAATCAACTTTAATAACTACGTCAAGTAGTTTTCTATTTACGCGTGAGATGTACTGTTCCCCTTCGCAGATTCAACTTGTATCTGTGCTATGTATCCTTGTAGGCAATTCTGAAGGAAAAAAATTCATAAGGTGTACACACTCCAAGAAAGGTTTTATTCGTGGACGCGACCAATTTGCAAGTAAACAGGTGTCAATTGATAAAGCTTCTAGTGTTGATATGTATTACGTCATGTTTGGCCTGCTGCATATAGCACAGTTGAGCCCCGAAGTGCCTGTGACCTTGACACCATCACACAGTCAGCGCTCTACGAGCTGTCATTGTGGCTCGCCCGCTCGTACCGAGCGTTCGCACTCAAAGAATGCTGTTTGTGCACCCATGCTTTAAATTCTGAACTGCTACTGCAGATATTAAACTAAAAGTGACCTATATACTTGCATGATTATAGTATCTTTTACTGGCTGAAATAATGTGTTTAATTAATAACTTATTTGATATTGGTTTGCAGTAAATACGATATAAGTTTTATTTCAACGGTTCATAACGGAAAAAATCAACCCCGAAGGGAAACATATGCACCCCTTTGTAACACATTTTTAATATTCCACAATATTAAAGAAATTAAATTTTGCTACTTTAGAATATTAACACCAGACAATAATATCCTAAAGTTAGCTAAGATAAATTAAAATAATTTCTGCAAAATTGTATGGTACTCACTCTTAAAAAGTTTACATCCCGGCCATTATTATACTGAAGATATTGAAGCTGGTCCATAAAATGTTATTCACACTATTTTGTTGCACAATAAAAATGTTCTATATATACTTATGCTTATTAATGTTTTGGTATGTACACCCCAAGTTAGTTTTGAATTTCTACCCCTCTCGCTTGATGATAACTGAGGAAACACCCAGTTCTACACAAGGCAATGTCACACTGTTTGCACTTGTACTGTGACTGTATGCCACGACCTGATTGTATTTTTCTTTTCTTCACAATACACTGTACACACGATTTCACCCGGCCTAGAATTTTTTCTGCCTGTAGTGAAGAAGCCTGTTGCCATGAGCTGTACAAGCAGGCCCGTTTGAAATGTCGTATATTATAAAACTATTAACAATGGCAACATTCACTACGAAATGGAACAAGTATTTCCACCATTTTTTTTAAGGCCGGCCGACACCGTAACACTCCCTCCTTTGGTCCACGAGATCAATCCCTGCCATATTAGGTGTGTAATTTATCACTGCATTAGGACAAGGTATTTTTATTTGTTCTCTCCCCCTGCCACTCTTCCTGTGTACCTCTCCATCTGTTCTAGGATCGGAATTGGTGGATAATAAAAGAACGTCCCTATTATCATGCCAAACTACTGCAGTTACACCTTCATGTTGCAGTTTGCAAGATTCACCCCTTTTCAGTTTTAATTGTTTTGGCCAGTCTTTCCTTCCGGCACGCATTGTACCACACGCATATGTCTTCTTCTCTAAAAGTAATTTCATTAACCGTGTGGAAGTAAAAAAATTATCCAAGTAGACGTGGTGCCATAATCCCGTGTATTTCTCACACATGTCTAAAACCACCTGTTCTCCAAGCAGAAGATCGCTGTTTCTCGCCTCTTTTTTCCCCAGATAGACTTTACAGGTCAGTAAACAGCCACTTTTACTGTCTGCAATACCCCATGCTTTTATCCCCCACTTTGTAGGTTTAGCGGGTATGTATTGTTTCAAAAAGAAGCACCCTTTGAAACCGATCATTGCTTCAGCAACAGAGATCGTGATTTGGTTTGTAGACATTTGAAAACTTTTTGATTATATCTAACGCAGGTTGTGCCCTGTACAGATAATCATAAGAATCTACTCCAAATTGTGGTTTTGCAGATTCCTCATTCAGGTGAAGATATTGTGATATCTTTTTAAAGCGGAGCAAGGTCATTGCTTGTCTTACAATTGGACAAACGCAAAAATCCCCCAAAAAGTAATCCCTAATTTCAGGTAAATCTACCATCCCCATATATATATCAAAATACCTAAATAGGCCTGTATCTCCCTTGAATTTGTTTCTTCCCATTTTGGATCTGCATTTTTAGCTTGAATCTGAGCTGCATACCTATTGGTTTCCTCCGCAATTTTGCCGCAAAAGCTGGAATCTATAAAAAGTTCAAAATAATCTATTTCTGGACTTCCTGGAGGAATAGAATGATTTACACCTACAGGGGAAGAGAATACTTCTAACTCATTGAAAGACAAATTGGGGGTCCACTGTGCAGGTACTAATTTAGTTTTAGTTTGCTTTGCATTTATTTTAGCCACCTGTTCTGCTACCTGTTCCTCAACACCTTCACTGTCACTTTGTTCCTTATCACTGTCTTCCTCTAACTCGCCAAACCAAGATTCGTCGGAGCTACTTTCGCGGTCTAATTCCTCATAAACTGCTGCAAGTATTTCCTCATCTGTTACCAAAACCTTATCACTACGGCACTTACTAGCCCGTGATGTACTTGGAACGGCCTCCATGGTACTGAATTAGCGTAAATGCATCAGGAAACTGCTTACTTACATGACTGCACTCAGCTCTAAGAAGTGTTATTTATAGCTTGGTATTAGTTTCTTTCACGTTGCTATTGCTGTAACAGTGCAATAGGAGAACGTTTACATTGACACAGCTCCTAAAAGCTGGGGTCAGCATAAGTAGAACCCATATGAAATGATGAACAAGCTTACTACGTTCTACTACGCTGTGTGCGGCAGGCCATTTTTCATTTCACTACGCTTTACTACGCTATGCGCCGCAAAGGGTTAAAGCTTTCCATAAAACACTGCTCTGAAGCTAACTGTAAAAGTTTATGGCAGAACACAAGTTCCACTTATGGGCATATAGTTCCTTATTAGGTCTGTTCTCAGTTGGCTCTGAGTTTAGTGGCCCTACATCTACTTGTGTTAGCTTAGATTTTGAAGTACCCATTGTGTACAGATTGAAACAGCAATCCACCCCCCCCCCCCCAATTTTCAAAAAGCAAAATTTCTTAGTAAAAGTATTAGATGCATTTTACTGGTGTTGTTTCAGAACATAAGTCTTATTAAAGGGGAACGAAACATTCATTCCCCACATTAGTTGATTTGTCGTCAAGAATAGATAGCAATGCAGGAAGTTCTACCATCCCAAGGTGAGTGGTTTTCATGTTATTCGCAGTTGTTGATATGACTCCTGTTGTCAGTTATCCCACTGAACTCAGACAAGACGTGATGTTTTAAATGACAAACAAGGTTCATGCGTTAACACCAAATAAGTGATAAACAGCCATCTAAAATCTGCTTTAAAAATGAGTGAACGTAGTATCTGTCATCAGTTCGAACCTAAAGGATATGATTCTGGTAGCAATTCTGATAGTTTGTGTGAACACAAAAGACTGCTGATTCCATGCATTGGTGTAAGTTGAAGGCCATTATATGAAAAATGTATTCTTTTTGGAGCAGATCTGAGATGACTGTGATATCTCTTCAAACTTCCAGTATGTACACAATGTTGAATATCAGCCAAATCTTTTAAGAAGCTGCTATCCAAAATAATTTTCTTTAGAGCATGATAGGTGTTTGATTCACCTTTAATCCATAATTTATTTCGCCCTCTTCCAACAATTCTTATGTCCACAAAGTTTCCATTCACCATTTTCTAGCCATAAATGTTCATTTTTATATGAGGAAGAATTGGTGTAAATTTTTCAATTAATATGGCACTGTTCTCGCTACAGTTTAGTACAGCTCACCATAACTGGTTATATTGTAGTGGCTTTCCATACCGTCAACTCTGTGTATTGTTTTTTTACAATTTTAATTTTTTTTTTTTTTTCATTAGACTTTTAGACAAATGTCATATGTCAAACTCATGTCCTGTGCACTGAGTTTTTAAGAGATATCTTATACCTTTGTGTCTGTCGGTGAAAAATATTTCAACTCTACATTTTCTGTTTCACAAGCCTAGTCATTATGTTGTCACAAGCAGTCTTTACCAAATCGCCTTTCACCATACCTCTTTGAACTAGTTCAAAATCAATAATTTTGCGAGAATTTAAGTTCATGACAGAATAGAATACATATTTGGCTGAAAATCCTGGGGAGTCATACTGCCCATCCCCTGCCAACCTTATAGGTATACCACAACCTTTTAATGAACTCAAGTACTTTTTTCGTTCTTGAACCTAAATTGATCTAATAACTGGTGCTACCATGTTTCAAATGGTTTTATCAAATGTATGGTCTTGAAAAAATTGCCTAACCTTGTGATTTGCAGAAGGACATACATTTCTGAAACAATTTACCTACCAGATGATAACGAAGAATTTACTATTTAAGCATTTCCTTCTGGTTTCTTTCCTCATAAATTTTTAGTTCCAAATCAATGTATTACCGCAATAACACACTGTTTTCACATATAGCAATGTCCATTTAATGTAATAAGAAATTGTTTTCATTCCATTTTTATATAAAACACGTACCTTGAATGGTAAAAGTAGAGATGTCCATGCAACAATGAAATACTCCGCTGTAGCTTCATTTCTATGTATGATAAAACACTCTTCTCCTCCTTTTTGTTCCTTGTTATCACTTGTATCAAAATCTGAAGTATCAGGTTCGCAGAAATTTTCATTCAGCTTATCCTGATCATCATTGCTTGTTTCGTAGATGTTTTAGTTTCCAACAATATATTATGGGATTATTTCCTTACAAATTCAGTACTGAATTCTTTTTCCTTTAACCACCTTCTATTCTAAATTCTCTTTCATTACTTGTATCATCATCCCCTTTGTTGTCAGTTTTATTGCAAGTAACACTACCACATAATTCGGAAACAATGCTTTTACGACCTCGAGCCTCTTATCATTCTGTTCTTTGTTGTTTGCTTTTGAATGAAGATGGTGAAGGATCAATTGTCTTACTAGAGAAAGTAAGACTAAAAATTACTTTTATATAAAGTTTGTTATACTGTAAATTACTTCACTCTCGTTTATAAACCCCAGCTCACAGAACTCTTATTTTTTAATGATACATCTTATTTTGACATGAAAACAGTAGCTCAGCTGAAGTTACTAAAAGAAGTATCTTCAATTTTCCTTATAGTACGAATAGCTCCAAGTTTTAATAAAGCTGTTTTTTTAATAACTATATCTATTCATAATCGTGCCCTTAAAATGGAAAGAACATATACAAGTACTGGCACCGTGCAAAAAATCTTATCTTTTGCAAAATTCTACCCATATTCTATATGTTTTGGGAGATTTGTCTCTGTTTGGAAACGAGTGAAAATGAATTCCTTTGTATGCTTTGCATCTCACATTGCAGCCATATGCACAACATTAGAAGCATTTTATTTTTCACAATATTATTTGCTTCTATAATACTAAACTGACTCTGTAACACCAACATAAAGTACACTGCCCTTGAACTTTAATACCAACAAGAACAATTGAGGCCTCTAGTATCAAAGATGGACATATTCACAGTGAGTTCAAGTCACAATTTTGACTGGATTGCATTATGTTGGAGTTTGGGAGTTACCACATATTTTAAATGTCACAATATATTAATTTCATCCATTTCTGAATGGAACTACATTCTCCATTACATTCAATTCAAGATTTATAGGAATACTCGCAGTCTCCATGTTGACTGGCTGGGATTATGTTCGTCTTCAATACTAGATGCCTTAATTTATGAAAAAAATATTAGGACACATGCAGCAGTAAGCAAGTTATGAATTTCCACGCACGTGCAGCATGCAGATAAAGTTGATGACATGTGAGGTGTTTAGTATTTCACTTGCACAGCGATAACAGTATCACTTAGGAAGAAACTCTTACCACTGCATTTTAAAGGCCATAACCTTAATTTAGGAAGAAACATGATTTTTGTGTTTTTTTATTTTAAAGGCCATAACCTTCATTTAGGAAGAAACATGATTTTTGTGTTTTGTTCCCCTTTAATTTACATACACAACTTTTATGCCTAAACCTTCTGGCAGCTCCAGGTCTCCTCTAATTGAGCATTCAAAAACACAGTTTTACATATAGTAGGTGTTCAAACAATTTCTGATACTTGGAGAAATCTGGCTACTGATGTACAATTTGCTGTATAATCAACACATTTTGTGAGCAAGCCTTCACAACCAACATGGCTTTATATACACTTCACAATTTCCCATCACTACTGTGTTTCACTGTAAACACCATTTATTTTTTATTAGTCTCTTACCCACTGGCAACTTTACTAAATCTGAAGTCGAGTTTAGGCCCAAATGACCTAGCTGTCAATGGTCCCTTAAACTCCAATCATTCACCCACCCACCCACTGACAACTCACCCTCCCTTAAGTTGAATGCTAAGCTAGTATACAAAGAGGATCATTGTGTGTGCAGTAAACTCAGTAAGTTTAGTGGAACAGAGATATAAGCAGACTTGGGAGTGGCCATAGTGTATGGCGTAAGAACGGTCTGTTTAAGAGAATGAAATTTAAAAGAAGAGGCTGCACAATTGATGAAAAAATGAACAACATTCTGATTAAGTAGACTACAGGAAGTGTATTATTAGTACTTCCAATAATAGGAGGTGTAGAATTAAATCCTGAACCTATTGGGATGCAGGTGATGACGGAAAATTTGATGGAGAAATTGAATAGAATGGAAGGTGTAATACAATGGATAGGAGATAATAGCTAAGGACATTAAAGAAGACATCAAGAGTTGTGGTACAAGGACTGAGGCAAGAAGTTGAGATTACATGAAGAATGGAGGATAGGAGTCAAAAATTCAAGCTAATCCTTACCAGTGTTCAAGAGAGGAGGGATATTTGGCCCATGGAAGAAATTACAGAAATGATGAAGGGAAGACTGGAAAGGTGCTACAAGGATGGGAAACTGTTGAAGTGAACCGTGTTAGGAGGTATGCAAAAAAGAGGATAATTGTTGTGAGGCTAGTTATTTGCAGTTAGTCTATGAGGTGCTCAATAGAGTACACAAGCTAAGAGGAACAAGCATATTAGCATAGAGATTTATTGTGAAACCAAAGAACAATCCAGCGAGCAATGATACAAAAGATAAACGAAGCGAGAATGTCTGCAAGAGCAGCTTACATTAAAAATCAGTGGCTATAGATTAAATGGCAAAGAATCAATCATAAAAGAAAAAACAACTAAACAACCAGAAGGAATGACCTGGGGAATCAAATCAGTAAAAAGTAAAGAAGCCATGGTAGCAGCAGATATAGGCACAGGAAGACTAACATCCATGATCCAGAAAAATGGGGTGAATTTGGAGGCTAATACAACATGTATAGAAAAAGAAAGTGAAAATAGTTGCATCAGCAATGAACAACATATTGACCAGTGGATACAAGAGGCAGCTGAAAAGATATCAGAAAACCAAGTGGGAGGAATCAGTGGAGTGACATCACCCAGGTGAATAGTGTGATCCCAGAAAGAGACAGGGAGAGCAAGTGACCTATCAGAGAGGGGAAGGAAGACATGGCAACAAAGCAGTGGTGGAAGTTCATCACAAGGGGAAAGGGAAAGTGCCATTTTGTCAGAACATGGCAAGCTTGTATTAGAAAAACATGAACAGATAACAGCAGGAAAGGGAATTAAACTAAGGAATAGGAGAGTTTCAGAGAAATTCAGGAACAGAGCTGGTTCACAATAGGGCATACAGAAAGTAAGGAGGTTAGGCTTCTGGAACTGCTAGGGGCTAAAGAACAAGCGGGAAACCTGAAGCAGCTACAGGCAAAGTTAGATTATTTAACGGTAGTAGAAACATGGCTAAAAGATAAAGAGTTTCATCAACAGACAACCACACAAACTGATCCGCTAATTCATTTTGTATATTTGACAATACGTTATTGTAACAGTGTCCTACATAAGTCTTGCACAGTGTTGTCGAGTGTACGTGGCAAGAAAGTTTTTAAATGTCGGATTACTAATTTTCAACAAGGGAATACCAGCAGCAAAAATGCTTGGCACAAGTCATAGGAAAATTCAGTAACCCTACTTCATAAACACTCTGCTATACCAAGTTCAGTCTTAGGTTTGTCTGCGTCAAAACAAACCCATGTGATCAGTCCACCGTGGTACAACACGGTAGCAATGCGTGCAGGGAAGTAGTCCCATCCTAGTAATCTGAGTTTTAGAATGAATTTATCGTTAAATGATATAATATTCTACACGAATACGTGAGAGGTTAATTAACGCTGATGTATGCTGATAAACAGAGCTACAAGTCCCAACATGCAACTCGAGTGAATTACCTGATATGAGAGTATTGTTTACAGCAGCAGTTTCTATTTAGAATCATGGCGGACGGTCGCGGTGAATTTGCTCTTGTATCTTCGTCGACTTATGCAAAGCATAAGGCGGGAAAACCATTGACTAGTAGTGAAAAAACAATAGTGTTGAATGTGTATTATAAGTTGTGTGAGAAATATCCAACTGTTCCCATCAAAGAAGTAGTGAAATTAACTTCTGAGTTCACCGGTGTTTCGAGTACCAGTATAAACAGTGCTCGTAAAGAAAAAGCTGAAATGGGAAAAGTGGTTACACCCGGGAAAAAATGAAAGCGTGTGAAATGCACCATGCAAGAATGTGACGAGTTTGTTAAAAATGCAATTCGTGTCACAGTGCACAATTTCTTTTTTAAAAATGAGCCGCCAACAATTGACAAAGTGATACAACAGGTTAATGCTGATCCAGACTTGCCTAATTTCAGAAGAACCACCTTTTATAAAATTCTGTGTGAAATAGGGTTTGAATTTGTCAAAAGAGGCCGAAAAAATGCTATAATTGATAGGGAGGACATTATTTTGTGGAGAAGGGACTATTTGAAAACAGTGCATACGTTTAGAGAAGGACGCAAGTTGTATTATTTAGAAGAAACCTGGGTTAATGAGGGCTATACAACATCCAAAGTGTGAGTAGATACAACTGTGTGAACAAGGGAGAAAGCATTTCTATCGGGACTGAGCACTGGCCTGAGAAATCCCTCAGGTAAAGGGAAACGACTAATATTATTACACATAGGGAGTGAAGATGGATTTGTGGAAGGCGATGAGCTACTTTTCAAATCCAAAAAGACTGGAGACTACCACGAAGAAATGACTGGGGAAGTTTTCAAGAAATGGTTCCAAAACATTCTGCCAAAACTGGAACCAAACAGTGTAATAATCAGGGACAACGCTCCTTACCATAGCATTAAAGCCGAATGTCTACCAAATAGATCATGGGTAAAAAATGACATTTCTTGGATGGAAGCGAAAAATATTCCATATGATGGGAACATGGTAAAAGAAGAACTTCTGCGAACTGTTCGGGAGGCAAACATAAGCCTCAAATATGACACATATGTTGTGGACTCCCTTGCAAAATGAGCTAATCTTATTGTGCAACGGCTGCCTTCATACCATTGCATGTTAAATCCAATTGAAATGGTGTGGAGTCAGGTGAAAGGCTACGTTAGACAACGTAACACAACATTTAAAGTAAGAGATGTCAAGGTCCTGACCGAAGTAGCTCTTAATCACATGACATCAGCCTCCACATGACAGACTCATCAAGGAGGCCATCCACATCAAATTACACCCCCACAATTACAACAGAGATGGCGGACTTAAACTAAGTTCCGCGTGGACAATAGCTATCAGAAACAACTACAGATTTTTTTTTTTTTTTTTTTTTTAAAGGGGAGACAGAAAGAGAGTTGGACGGGAGAAAGAGTTGGCTTATTACACCGGGGAGGGAAAAGGGTTATGGGATGGAGTTTTCTCGGGGGGGATAAGGGAAGAAGTGTAACGTAGGTGGGGAGGTACCGCCGAAGCACCCTCGCAGTGCGTTGGTGTACAGCCGGTAAGATTACCGGCATCGCATAAGGATTGCCGTGTGACAGTCATGAACAAGTCCTGACTGTCACACACGGGAAGTGGACGTGGGAAATAGATGGAGGAGTAAGGATTTATTTTATTACGGGGGGTGACGGCGTTCACGTAGGCAAAGGCAGCTCAGACGGCGATGTCGAGAAGCGAAGTTCTCAATGTTGAGAGGTGTTGAATAGCTGTTGGTTGCGCTTCCTGGTGAGAACCGCGTCGCATTCCATAACCTCACATAGCTGGCTACATGGTGCAGTCCCATGGTCGTAGGGGTTGGTCCAATGTACTTCAGTTGTGTCTTGTTGGTAGTCTAGTTGCTGTGTTGCGTAGTGTTGCTGTGTTGCGTAGTGTTGCTGCGTTGCGTTGTCTTGCTGTGTTGCGTTGAGTTGCTGGTTGTAGTGCGTCTTCGGTCCGTAGTAGTCCCTCGGGTGATGGTATGTTTGGCGTTGAGTTGGTCGAGGAGGCACATTGACGAGATTTGCTATTACAGGTGGAGATTTTTCTGTCTGAGTAGTAGCTGCGCAGGTTGTTGTGTTTCTCGTCCTTTCCAGTCAGTTGACAGTGTCGTTGAATGAAGTTGTGATGTCCTTGAAGACGTCTCGTAAGTTGTAGTATAATCCGCAGAGTTCTTCGAATATAGTATTCGCTTTCTTGAGTTCTTCAGTGTGGTGAAGTAGGTTTCGTTCTATGTTTTTCAGTCTTTTGTTGCTTGTCCGTCGAAGTGAGTTCGTCTTGAGGCTGCATTTCTTGACGTCTTTATGTAGAGTTGCGATAGTAGTCGCTGATGTTTTGCGAAGCTCTTTCATTGAGTTATGGACGTCCTTGAGATGTTCCTGTGTAGCGATGGTGTCATTGTCAGCTACGTTGTTGGCGATAGAAGTAACGACGGAGTTGAGCTGCTGTAAAGTTCCTTCCATTCCGCCCAGGCGATGGTTGAGGCTTCGAACTTCCAGGCGAAGATCCTCCAACTCTTGTCTGGGCAGAGGTGGTCCATCGGTGGCTGCAGCGTAAGATGTGGTATCCTGTTGAGTTGGTGCTGTGTGTTGACTGGTGAAGGTCTGTGATGCGGCTGAGAAGCTGCGTTGACTGGTTCTGGTTGTCTGCTGAGTGCCCGAGGATAAAAGGGGCACTGTGCTTGCCCTGTATAATGGCCTAAGCCATTGCAGGTGGCACAGTACCGGCGTCGCCGACGCAAGTCGTGCGCGGTACACCATTGTGTGAGGCGACGTACCCCACAGTAGTGGCACCTTGGTGATGCGGTGCAGGATGTGGCGTCGTGTCCAAACCGGCAACAGCGCCGGCAGGGCACATGACGAGTGGCTCGGCTGGGCTCTGCTTTTTTTTTTTTTTTTTTTTTTTGGAAAGGGGAGACAGAAGTAGAGTTGGTAGGATAGAGAGTTGGCTTATTTCGCCGGGAGTGCGGGATGAATCAGGATTACAGGGGAGGCTTGGAGGGGTGTGGCGTCGTGACCGGGTCCCGCTTAGCACCCCGGATAGTGCGGTCTTGCTGGCCACATGTTAAGCTATTAGCATGTGGGTACGTTGGGGGTCCGGGTGGTACCCATACCGGAGTCTGGGTAACACCGCGGGGAGTGCGGTGTGTTATAGACTGCGTGTTCATGATTGTACTGTTTTTCGTGCTTGTGTAGATCGGCGTTGTCTGCGATGGTTGCTGTGGTGGCGAAGGCGGCGGTGTTGGTTGACAGCTATAGCTGGTGTGTATGCGTGGTGATGTTTGTTCCGGCCAGTCAGTTCTGTGTTGTTGTTCTGCAGTTTGTTACTTGTCTTCTTGCTTCCGGTTTGGGAACATGTAGGGCATGAGGTCGTCCGTAGTGATTCCTGAGTTGCTGCAGAGTTTGTACCGGCACTGGTGGGTGCATGGGTTGCTGCCGTGGTGGGCGTAGCCGCCACGGTTGAAGAGTGAGAGTTGCTTCGGAGTCAGTTGTCGTGGAGTTGGTTTTGAAGGTGTAGCTGGCTGATGAGATGGTTCCGTCGCTGGCGTTGGTGGCGCGGTAGGCTGGTGACATTGTTGCTCGTAGTGCTGCCCGATGTTGAGTGGAGGTGGTGGTGAGGTCTGAGTACTTGCTTCGTGTGTGGTAGTCGAGGGTTGGTTTTCTATTCGGTGGAGTTTTCGTTGTATGGATGCCAGTAGTTCAGAGTTGTCGAGTTCTATGGTTGCGGTGCGGAGTTCTTCTAACAGTTTTGCAGCGGCATTAAAGCCAGTGGTGTGGTGTATCAGTTGTCTTGAGATTTGTGCATGTTCTTTGCGTTGTGTTCTGCATAGTGTGTTGGTTCTCTTGTTGATCTTCTGTTTGTCTCGCTGTAGTGATGTGAGTTTGTTGGTAGTGGTATTGTGTTGCTCGTGTACGGCAGTAGGAAGACGCCTACCGGCGACACTGCACAAAGTTCGTACCCACGGGAAAACACTGCAGCCGAGGATACACATACCGCACAACAGCAGGCCCAATCAGTCTTTCAAGGGGAGCAATGGGGAAGAAGAAGACTCAACGCCGAACTTCAGCGCCAATCTCCGCCGCAACCGAGGCACCTCTGGGGGAGGCAGTGAGAGTGCCGGCCCCGGAGACCTCAACACCACGGCAACAGCTCAATCTACCGTCACCGAGGCACCTCTTGGGCAGGCAGTGAGAGTGCCGGCCCCGGCAACCTCAACACCACCGCAACTTGCAACAGCACATTCCGCCGTCACCGAGGCACCTCTTAGGGAGGCAGTGAGAGTGCCGGCCCCGGAGCCCTCAACACCACGGCATCCTGCAACAGCTCAATCTACCGTCACCGAGGCACCTCTTGGGCAGGCAGTGAGAGTGCCGGCCCCGGCGACCTCAACACTACCGCAAGCTGCATCAACTCAATCCGCCGTCACCGCACCTCGGGGGGAGGCAGTGAGAGTACCGATCCCCGAGATCTCGACACCACCTTCAGCTACAACACACCAACATGCATCGCCGACACCAACTGCTCCCTTTCCTGGGTGCAGTGTGGTGTTCCTTGGGATCCCCAGGGACATACCGGAAAGGCATGTCCTCACAGCAGCACAGCACGAGTGGTCATCTGTTTTGAGGGCCACTCGCATCATCACCAACCATGGACCGTCCACCCTCGTGCGAGTCGTTTTTGCCGACACCAGGGACAGCGAGGCAGCCTTGAATGGAGGACTTTTCCTGCTTGGGAGACGTCATCTTGCAGAGCCCAGCCGAGCCACTCGCCAAGTGCCCTGCCGACGTTGTTGTCGGTTTGGACACGACGCGACATCCTGCACCGCACCACCAAGGTGTCACTATTGTGGGGCTCGTCGCCTCACACAATGGTGTACTGCGCACGACTTGCGTCGACGTCGCCGGTACTGTGCTACCTGCAATGGCTCTGGCCATTACACAGGGCAAGCACAGTGCCCCTTCTATCCTCGGGCACTCAGCAGACATCCAGCACCAGTCGTCGCCGCCTCTAAGCCCCATAATAGACCTGCACCTGTCAACGCAGACACAGCACCATCTCAACTTGATACTCCAACCCAGTCTACGCAGCAACCAAGAACGAACTTCAACTACGCCGCCGCCGCCACCGCAGAACCACAAAAGCCCAGCAAGGAGGTCCAGCATCTTCGTTCTGAGGTTTATAGCCTCAGTCAACGCCTGGGCACCATTGAGGTCTCACTTCAAGAACTCACCACCGCCGTCTCCTCTTTCATCAACACCACCACCAACACCATCTCCGAACTGAACTCAGAAGAATCCGTGAAAGCCCTACAAACAGAAGTCCGTACACTTCGACACCACCTCAACTCTTCAAGAACGACCACCAACAAGAGGCTTACTGGATTGAAACGTTTGCTCACTCACCACATCACCGGCTTCAACGCTGCAGCAAGGCTTCACAACGAACTTCGAGCTGCAGTGATTGAGTCGGACAACACGGAACTTCTTCAATCCCTCAGGGGTGAGCTTGCTCGACTTGAGGAAATTCCAGACCCGCCTACTCCTCCCACAACACACGAAGTAGGAACACAAGTGGAGGAACAGCTCTACAACTCTCAACCCCAAGAGACAAAACACCATCTCCAGTATCAACGCCAACTTCACCATCCACACACCGCAGCATATACGTCCAGTCCTCCTCAACAAGCTCCACCACCGCAACGAAGAGAACAGGAGTCAATCGGCTTCTACAACCATGGTCATGCACCTTGTGACGAGATGTGTGACTACATGCGCTGTAGCGGCAAAACACTAAATTTCCAATACAGACGTCCACCCAGATAATCCAGAATCGCCCAGTCATCTTCCGCCGAACTCCCCGTGTGTGCCAGTCAGGGCCCCGGCCAGCCTCCACGTAACCGGTAATCGATTACCGGGCAAGTACCAAACTATCGAGGGTGCTCAGCGGAACCTCATCCCAACGCAACACTCCTCCCCAATCCTTCCCGTGAAATCCTTACATTCCGCACTTCCGGCGAAATAAGCCACTCTTTTCATCTCCAACTCTCTGTCTCCCCTTTATTAAAAAAAAAAAAAAACTAATTTCGCCACTATTTAGAAAAATTTTTTTTCATAAAAAAATATTACTTAAAAAAAAAAAGCCCAATCAGTGAACTTGCAACTAAAACTCAAAATGGGACTAACATTATATAAGACGCTTATCCGCCCTATACTCACATACACCGCTCCGGTCTAAGGTTATGCCGCAAAAACACACATTATGCGCCTACAAAACAAAATACTGTGACTGGTAGCAAAAGTGCCTTACACTGCACCAGCGGACTTATTACACAACGAATTAAAAATGCACACGATAGAGCAATTCATTAAAAAGCTCTCACATGATACGTATAAACACTTGCATAAACACCACAACCCTTTAGTAACGAACCTAGGCAAATATACTATGGAAATTTATAAACACGCTAGACCGCTAGCGCTTTTCGACAGAAATCTAACTCCAAATAACACGGAAGTAGAGGAATTCTTGAACAATCTACTACACGACTAAATCAGACATTGACACAGGACTGTTCCCTTCTCTCTCACACAACTAAACCTTCCTTTTCCCTGTTTCAGACCGCAGCCTGCCACAGAGCCCTACAAGCCCTCAGCGACTGCCGAGGCGGACCGGGAGAACTAGGGCCTCCCACCAGTGTCCTACGTGCGCGGTGAAAGCGGGCCACCGTATGATGGAGTAGGACACTCCGACGCCCAGGCGAATCCCGGATAAACACACATACGACAAGACCTGCCTGTCTCGGGCAGACGAAGTAGAAATCTAGCATGATAGCGTTCATCAAGCACGTATATAATTACAAAACAATAGCTGGTACCACAGATTATACCAGATGATCAACTCTGTGTTGTGGGCTGATGTCAGATGTTTCGACCGGTTCTTTTGCGAACTAATGATTCCGTCGGTAATGCCGTACGCCTCTATATCGACTGGACTGAGCTGAGCTGAGCTGCGCTACGCCACCTCCTCCCCTCCTCTTTGCCAGCATCACTTGCCGATTTTCTTTCGTAGTCACAACTCCCGCACTCGTGAATAGTTTACGGCACTTTTCGAATATTCACACATTAGCCTAATACGCGTTACGTGAGCTACGTGGAAGCCATATGCGGTAAACGATTCTTATCCACGTAGCTGATGTAACGCATATTACGCTAATATGTGATATGTGCTGTAAACAATTCATGAGTGCGCGAGATGTGACTTCGAAAGAAGTTAAATTAATTCCTGAATATAAGATCGGCAAGAAGAAGCCACTTCTAAACTTGACGTTTTTTTCTATGTATGAATTGTTATGTGTCCAATTAATCATAACTTTAGTAAGCCGATGTAGTGTGTCAGAGCACACAAATTGTTGAGCTTATGCAATATATTATTATTTTCTTTCTGTCAAGAACTTCAAAGCTTACAGCAATTATAACTAAAAATGGCAGAGGAAAATAGGAATGGATATCACAAAGTTATGTGTAATGCAATTTTTTTTTGTACACAGTAAATTAGTAATAATGTTAAAACAAACTTCTGAAAGATAACCTTAGTGACCAAGAAATAAACAACTAAGTAGATTCTAGATGAAAATACACCAACAACTATGTACAAAAAAACCAGTAATATTTCAAAAAGAAAACAAAGAAGTCATGTTAATGCCTATGTTTAATGAGATTTTGAAAAGCAATTACACTTTAATATATACATTATTTTCAGCACAAGTTTACAAAAGAACGTATTAAGAGAAAGACCTGAAATTTGAGATTGTCTCATATGGCATTCATAGCTTATTTAAATGTTTAAAATTAGTACATGAGACAATGTCAGCAACCAAGCAGTATGCAAAATATACACAATACATATAACACTATCCAAGGTAGGTGCTGCCAAATCCAATTATGCTCTCCTGAAACAAACAACAGGAAACAGTGCAAATAATTCATCAGTGTTTCATATAGTTCATTTCAAAACGATATCAAGTCCCATCTTAATCAAAATTTAGTTTGGTACAATTTCCTACTCTTAGTGTGTATTCTATAGTACTACTGACACATTTTATATCCTTTGCTATCCTTTTTCCTTTTGGGAGTTGGAATGTCGGAGTAAATCTTATTCTTTTCACAAACCTGATCAGTTCAAAACATTAAATTCTAGTTTCTAAGCCTGCTTGATACAACACAGATTTGTTTCTATATTGTTGGTGTGAATTGGCTGCACACTGATTGTTTATTTTGTGTAGGTGCCCTGGGTGTTTAAATGTGGAAGAGGGCGAGGATTTTCTGGCATAAAATTTTCTAGCACAGCTTCCTTCAGAAGGGAAGTTGTAGACATGCAGCACAAAAAAGAGCTCAAACCTAATTAAGGAGGCCTCTGAGCAAAATTAAGCAATCTGTCATTCTCAACATAGTATGGGACGCTGAGAACTATATTAGTTAAAGTGCATCCATAAAAAAACTAATTTTTTCTTGTATATATATCTCTTACACAAGAATAGCATTGTTGTAATTATACCCCAAACTATTAAATGATTTCGACCAACAACAAACTGTCAAACAGCTATTATACTTCACCTAGTGCAATGTCAAAAAGTATATTTACATTTAAATGAACATAACCTAATACAATGACAAGCATTCTGAATAAATTGAGCAATTAATGACTGAGTAAGAGTATATCTAAGATCATTAATTACAGTTTTGTGGCTAAAATTCTGTTTCTGGGCCACGTGAAAACTCTGTTTACACCTGTGCTGCAAATATAATTTTAATGTAACACAGAACCAAATACAATTGTAACAACAGCTCCATGAATATTGAAAAGAAAACTGCTTTCATTGGTCCAATTATATTTTAACATGTTTATATGAATGGCTAAACCGAATGACATTTGATTTTTACAGGATACTATAATTTAGCTGGTCCATCACTAACTATAAAATATCCTGACACTTTTAACACATTCTCTCTTCATTCTCAGCAACTATTGTATGTTCATTACTCAGCAACACTGATCAAAACTTCTCTAATTTTGTAAATGCAACATTGTGGTATCACTTATTTACCATAAACTTGTTTCTTTATTTAAATATTTTTACTTATGCGGATGTCCACGTTCTAACATTTTGGTCCAAAGCATTGTATACAACTACAGAGCATTGTAGAACATCGAGAGTTGGATACAATTTTGTTGCATACAATTTCTATCCTATTTTTTGTATCCAATGTGATATAGTTGCATCTAATTTTTTCATCAAACTTGAAAATACTCAAATCAGTCAGTAACAAAGCAATATGGCAGAGTGCGCAAGCAACATGTAGTCAGCTGTTTTATACGTATGGCTCATGGTTCTTTTAATGTGATGTGTGTTTTAATAAAACGTTTTAAACTTTTTATGGAAGATTCAAAAACAATTTTTCATCACCATTAACATATATTACTAAGGTGGCCATTACATAGCTAAATTTCATAAATAATAAAAAACCCAGTTAACAGTATGTTCAAATTTTACATTATGAAATGAGTTCAAATCTCCTGTCATGTATACCAAGATTAAAACCATTACAATTGTACCTTATCTCTTTCGCACAGTAATAGTTTGTCTCATATTTGTGTCCTGGTGTGTAATATTACCTTCTACAGGATGTAAAAGGTTGAGAAATAAAGCTTCGCCAATTTGTAGTAAACTGCCATAATTTTCCAATTCCTCTAACCTCAATTCGTTCTGTAGCAGACCCAATATACCCTAGCCTGTGTCCTGTTCTCATGACTGTGCCCACCATCTTTTTCTTGTAATACATATTTTCTTCCTACATAGACTTGTGGAAATATATCCCAAAACCTATACTTAATATAGTAATCGCTAAATTAATATTTGCTTCTGCCATGTTTATTTTTCACACTTGCTATGTGAACTGTCATTTGTGTTGGACCAAAATTCATCAGTGTGACAGACACTGTTTCTTTTGTGTACAATTCCATTGGATACAAAAAGTTTGGACCGTGGGACCCCCGCTTTAATCTCATATCACTGGTTCTTCAAAGAAATGATACCATGAGCTATGTACCAGTAACATCACAATAATATTAAGATAGTGCAGACTGAAACATTGCTACAACTTATGAAGTATTAATACCAGACATTTTACCACATCTTTCTTTACTGAAGTTTGAAACTTAAATGATTTCCTTGATAAAATGGCAGTATTATTTTACAAAGAACTTTATCTTAGCATGTGATCCTAGGCCATGTCATAATGCTGTACCCACAATATTCAGATTGTATGTACTAATCTCTCACAGTGACAAAATTAGAGAAAAGATAATTTACTAAAGATGTAGCAATGAGTCTGCCATTGAGTTATTGCAGCAAAGTGGAAAATGTATTAAATATAAATTACTTCAAATGATAAATGAAGGAAATCTGTGCCATAGTCCTGAAGATGCACTTCTGGAGATGTCGAGCACTGCAGTAGTTCATTTTGTAATATGCACAGTTCTGAAATTCAAAGAATGCAAAAGTGAATTTAATATTAAAATGGGAAAGCAAAGACTTTCAATTCCAGTCTTCTAACAACTACATGCCTAAGGTTTCCGAATGGACTTCTCTTGCTGATTCATAGTTCATGAACTATCAAGTTACTATGTTACTTATTATTAATGTTATCATTCTAAGCAGAGTAGATTCGAACTACAGCTGATTTGCAAAAAGTAATATTAGTCAATTCCATACCAACACAGTTCTATATTGAAAATAAGTAATGCAGATACATTACAATTCAGGTTATGTCAGGGTATTTAACATTTAGGTATTTAATACATGCATCATACTTACCAACGACCTTTTGACAGTAGATTCATTTCCTCTTGCTGCACATACGCTCTAGTACATTTTTAAAATCTTGTGAGTTTTACAAATACAAGAATATTCTTCCAGATTTATTTTCGCTTCGCTGCCGTTAATAATATCACAAAACGTTAACCATATTTAAAATCAAAATCAGTTTTAAATTACGTCACTGCGTGTAGCATCACCAACTTACACTCCATTAAATTAGGAAACTAGGTCTGTAATTTATGCATTTTAGGGATTGACTCAGTTCTGTCATTCTGTAATTCATTTTTTTGTATGATTTATTCCTTCGTTTTATTGTTTTATTCAGAATTTTCTATTAATTGTTTCATAGTGCGATACTCCCATAATAACGAATATTGGCATCACTGATACTCACTCTACCTCCATTAACATCCGGTAAAAAGAGACGTGCAGCGCTCGAAATGTTTGGTTCTCCTCAGAATTTTTTGGAAGCTTGATGCAGAACCGGAAGTGGCTAGTCCAGTTGACAGACTGTGGCTGATACTAACGACTTGCAGGTACATACCTGTGCAACACTGGACATAAGCTTAAATATTGTACGAAAAACATATCTTTTGTACCCTAATATTAACGTTAGCTCATATCATAACGACTTGTAGGTCTACACCTGTGCATCGCTAGATATAAGCTCTAATATTGCACGAATAACATCAGTTTACGCTAACACTAACATTAGCAAATACCATAACGACTGTGCAACGCTAGATGTAAGCTTAAATACTGCACGAATAACAACATTTTACGCTAACACTAACATTAGCACGCACCATAATAACTAACAGGCCTATGCCTGTGCAACTTTAATCATAAGCAAGCACAAATAGCATCTCATATTAACACCAAGTTAACAACGCATGTAATCCTCTTGGTCCTGTCCAGGTTTCATGGGCATTACCAAAAAGCAACATCTGACTTGCTCGCATGAACTACATGCCAGCTTAAAGCTTTCAAGTAATAACCGGGGTGCTATGGGGGACCCGACTAACGCACGATGATGCACGATAACATCAGCATTGCACGATCTAACACGTGGAAGGGTTTTTTAGTGAGTAACCCTCCCCCTTCAGGGCGCAGGGACCCTCGCACTGTTGGCCTCGGCATGTCAGCCTCCGCCTGTAACGGGTTTTTCCCCTCCATGGTAAAAAAAAAAAAAAAAAAAAAAAAGGCCCGCCCAATCAGAAACCATCACCCGCGCATTGGCTAGGACAATACAACCCAAACCATAGTATATATTTGGAAAACTGAGGAGACTTTTTCATCTTTTTAGTCCTGAAGATGGCCATGGAGTATACAATGGCCGAAAGCTCGACCTTCTTAAATTTAACACGGCTGATCACCCGTGAAGCATTGATCACTAACGTTCGCCGTGAAAGCTTCAAATCTTACATAGATGTAAGTTACCTGTTATTTTCTTTTTCACTTGATTTTTTAAAGTTAATTATTATAATTATGACATGTGCATCGTTTATTTTGTTGTAACTATCAATCTTATTGTCTCTAGTTACATGTTAGTCACTCTTTAAATTGACGGAATAAGGGATCATTTCCTTTCTATTACGTACCGCATGCACTCACCACGTGGTTGTGTTGTGACAGTATTTCTGGCGCGAATGGCGGAAGAATACATTATAACTGTGCACTGGCCACCCAGGTTCAATTTCACGCGGATCAACCTTAGAATGAATAGATAGTAGCTGTTTTTAAACAGGTTCTTTGTTTGCGAGTTTTCTGATTAAATTCTCCTTATGTTTTGCTGTGTTTATGTGCTGAACTATTTGAAATCCTACATTTTTCTCACATGCTCCACAAAACAGTGCCCTATTATCTGTAGATATTAAATCACCCGAAAATTCTTTCTGTGAATTAATTAATCTAGTACTCGAAGTTGGTTTTATTTTCGGCATTTGAAGAGCTTTTATATGCCTAATTTAAGTTGGTGGGAACCAGTTCACAACACTGTTACATTTGAAGACCACGACACAAATACTGGTGGACAGGCAAGCGTTGCTATAATTGTGTTGCTCAAAACATTGACCTGCACTTTATGTTTGTTAACACAAACCTCTCAGATAATGCACTGATTATTCTCTACACACTGAAAGGATAGAAACAGGGGACTCACTGCATGACAAAATGACTCAGCATTAGTTCTCGCTACCTCGCAAGTTGCCTCATCATGTGCAATACTACCAATATGACAAATATTATACAGAGAGAAAAATAATAAAAAATCATTAAAATATGCAATATAGGGGCTATAATATTGTTATCTTCATGAGTTGCATCACCGTGTACAATACTAACAATATGAAAAATATTATCCAGATGGGGAAAAAAAAACAAACATAAAAATCATTAAAATATGCAATATAGGGGCAGTAATATTGAAATATTATGCATTTATCAAAATCAAGAAAATATGCAGTTATATGCACCATAAAATCATGTCCAAATAACTGAAAATTCCATAATTTGTGCACATAATGTAAAAGCATATATTTTAATCCCTATGAAAAAACATGCAAGAGCATGAACTTCCTAGTCCTACTCATGATACTTGCATGGTATCGACATCAAATGATACTTCAGAAAATTTGCTCAGTATTTTTTCGATACTTTGGTGGTGATTCTGTAATTTTTATTTTATTTTAAAATCACAAAATAACATTACCACAAGTAGAACATTTTAAAGTGGTTGCAATGACCATGTAAACAGTAGAGATCAAGACTGAGATACGGTCAGGAAAACCCTTCCTTCAATACCTGCTTATTCAGCACAAAGTGCAAACCCAAACATTTAATTACGGGAGCAGAGGGACCTCTGAACCAGACAGAGTAAACACCTGTAAGCAGGTGGTCAGCCAAGCACCAGGTATGAGGGTGAGGAAGAGGATGATATGAAATGCAGGTGAAATGGATGATTGGAATGGTGATAATGGAGCAATTGGTGGAATGAATGGCGAGGGAAACCAGAGAACCCAGAGAAAACCCGCCCAGACGCCGCTTCGTCCACCACAAATACCACATGCGGATCCCGCCTAGGTGGTAGGCGAGCGGTCTAACCACTCAGGGAAGGATGCAGAAAAATTCTGGCTGGAAAAAAATTCCTACCCCCTGCTGGGAATCGAACCTGGGACCCCTTGCACAGCAGGCAGGGGTACCGTAACATCTGTTTTCTATTTCGTTTAATATGAGTGAAGTGCAGAACTATTTTCAAATAGGCCCTCATTGTGATGATAGCCCTATTTGTTGCATTTTTAAAGTTTTTCACTTGGTGGTAAATCTCACTACACTAGTAATCTAAAAAACATGCGAAAAATTGTGTTTTTAAAACATCTTAATAAAAAATTCTGCTAAAGTGGAAATTTAACTTTGGAAGACTTCTGTGACTCTTCTTTCACAGTCGTCGATGACATTAGCACCATCATCACCATCATTCTCTCAACAGTCTCAACCTAAACCTACATTTCAGTCATTTATGGACAAGAAATTTGCATTTAAACCAGGTGATAGGCAAAGACAATTATCAGAAAAATCGCTACAGTGGTATGCAAAGATAACTAACCATTCAGTATTATTGAAGATGAAGGATTTAACAGGTTAATCTAAACCTAGAGACGCTATGCCTTCCTGTATGCAAATATCTAATACAACTTTATGAAGAAGTGGAAAGAAGAATAAGAAAAGACCATAGCTATTAATATGGATATTATGTGGAGATCAACAGCCAGCAACGATTACTTAAGTGTCACCGTTCATTTTGTGGACCTGGATCATAATCTTAAACATACATGCATTGAAGTGATACCACTTGAAGAAGTGAGCCACACTGGTGAAAATATAGCCAAGTTTTTTAAAGAAAAGTTTAGAAACTTGGGGTTTCATTGATAAATTAATGATCATGATTCATGATAATGGTCGCAGTTTGTAAATGCTATGAAGGTAGGAAACTTTACCCACCTGTCATGTTTAGCTCATACATTCCAAATTGTTTTCACTTCAAAAAATATTGAAAGTTTCAATTCGCCATACAGAAAACTAATTGGGAGTTTTAAACGTTCCTTAAAATCCACTAAGATTCTCTGATCTCTCCCTGCCAGTGAATCTTACAGTATCTTAGTGGGATCTTGTTAATATAGTTATTCACACATTAAATATTTTCTATCAAGCAACACTCGCTGTAAGTTCATCTTGAGTATCAGTGTCTGAAGTGATACCCATGAACAGTGCTATTTCTGAATTGGAAAAGCTATCAGACAGTAGATCAGGAATTGTGACTGTTCGACATCATTGCTGGATGAAATTGAACGTGTAAGGTATAAATCCATTGAACAGAATTAAATATGTTCCATTGCAATGCTGTTGGGTTCTCTCTTAAAAGGACGACTTCTTCACAGTTGCTCTCAGTTGTGCCAAAAACCGACTGGTGAACCTTACTAACCACAAGGAATGTTCTGCATCCAAAAATGATCAGCAAAACTTCTTTAAATTTTTTTTTTTCTTCAGATTCTCAGATACCTACCTGCATGTAGCAAGTCGTGTAATACTGTTACTCGTAAAAATTTATCAGTTCAGAAACTTTTCTTTATTTTATTTTAGATGTCACCTACAGCAAAGCCCGAGAAACTGCCAGGAATGTGGTACCTGTACAGTAACATTATGTAAGAAACTAATCATGTGTCAGATTCACTGCCAGTTAACAGTTCCCAAGAAGAAATCACTGCATATCTCAACGACAATTTGTCACCTCCTCTTTCTAGTGCACTGAATTACACAAATTCAAAATTTCCAAAACTAAAAAACTGTTGTTGTTGTTGTTTTCTAGTGACTTGCATCTGGCAATGAAGCCATTAGCATTTGTGCTTTCCAACACTTTTGAACTGTAGTTTCTTCTGATCTTAATGCTTCACAGGTGGTCTTCATTCATTTCTGCTGGATCGTTACACAGGACACATATTGGTGAGGCTGAGATACCTATTCTGTAGAGATGGGTAATCCATTTTTTTTTCTAAAAAACTAGCTGCTAAATATTTGTGTATTCCACCTGCAACAGTTTTCTCTGAAAGACTATTTAGCAGTAGGACTCATATGTGACAGAAAAAGAAGTAGACTTGACCCCAAAAGAGTGAGAATGCTCATATTTTTTAATAAAAACTTATAAAAGTGGACTGTTTCAAAAACGCCTTTTGCTTTTAAATGTTGAATGTAGAGTTATAAGTACACTGGTGGTTTTAAATTCTGTCTCATTAAATATGTGCACCTAATTAATTTCATTGGCATTACACAGTTTCCCCAACATTCTATTTTGTATTTAAACTAGAAGTAGAAATGGCAGTATCAAGTATCGGGTGCCGTGGAAAATAAATTATAGATTTAAAAAACTAAAAAAGACACACTTTTATAACAAAGCAAACTAAAAAGTAGAAAATAATTTTTAAGTATGAAGAGTTTGCTCTATACCGATATAAAGACAACTAGTTCATTATATTTCAGAATTTTGTAATACGTTTAAAATAAATACTCAATTTATATTAGCAAAATAACAAATTTTATTGTAAAAAAGCGTGGGGTGCTTTTTAGATATTTTTGTCATATCCTTACTTTTATAAATAGCTACCAATGAACTATTTAAAACATTTTATGACAGACACCCCAAAGTAGGTCTCGTGTTCCTTTCAGGTTGTCTCTCTGGGCACCAATGTCATCCAATATATATGTATTTATTTAAGGCAATTTTCAGGGTACAGGCAGAAATGTGCCTTAGTGACATCTAAGATGTCATAATTGTACTATTTTCTATAAATTTATCTTAGTCATTCTTTATCCTGACGATCCTTGTCAGAACATCGGGACAAAGTCGTGATATTGCATTCTCATAAGTCCTTAACATGCGTGCAAATTTTCAAGTGAATCAGACAACTCTTAAGTTGATGAAAATTACATCGAAGGATTGTTAAATTGATAAATTTATGTAATTTTTTTATCCTGATGATCCTCGTCAGGACATTAGGACAAAGTCATGATATTATATTGTCATTGGTCCTTGACACGTTTGCAAATTTTGAAGTCAATCAGACGACTCTAAGTTTGTGAGAATTATGTCAAAAGGTTTCTTTGCATTGATAAATTTAGCTTAGTCATTTTTTATCCTGAAGATTCTAGTCAGTACATTAGGAGATATTATAGTATTGTCATTGATCCTTGACATGTGTGCTAATTTTCAAGTCAATCAGACGAATCTAAGTTGGTGAAAATTGCGTTACTTTAATAAATTTAGCTGTCACTTTTTTATTCTAGTGATCTTGGTCAGGACATTAGGACAAAGTCATGATATTACTGTATTGTTATCGATCCTTGACATGTGCGCAAATTTTCAAGTCAATCAGACGACTCTAAGTTTGTGAAAGCTATGTTACATTGATAAATTTAACCCAATCACTTTTTTATCCTGATGATCCCAGTCAGGACATTAGGGCAGTCGTGATATTGGGTGGTATAAATAAAAGCAAGCAATAGCTTTTTCTCACTAATTCGGAGCAAGAGGTTGGTTTCGTATAAATAAAAACCTTCTCCTCCATCTCCTTGCAAGCTAAAGCTTCCAGACCTTGACCGAGGAGCTATTGCTCGTGAAATGGTATAAATAAAAGCCTGCCTTCCTCGCTCCGACGGAGCTTTTGCTGGCTTTTTCTGAGGTAGCTACCTCAGCTTGTTCAATCAATTAGTACCATGGCCAGGATTTCCTGCTCTCACTGTTTTAAAACAACTAGCTTATTGCCAATTAGTTTCAAATCACTTTTGGACTTAATTCTTGTTTTTAAGTTGCTTTTTTTTTTTAATATTTGCATCTCGCTGATGGATGTTTTAAACTCTTCCTCCAATTGTTGCTTTACTGTAGCTACTGCTAAACTTTTGCGCTTACTTTCTGACAACTGTGCTTTTAACAGAATGCCTTGATTTTCCTTTAATAGATGAACAAAGCGCCTCATAAATACACCGCTTTCTTCAACCATGGTGACTGAAATACGTGTTGTAAAATATAAACTCTACTCTTGGAGATATTTGCTGCTATATCAGCTCCGATGATACAAGGACATTTTTCTGAGGTGTTGTGATCTTGCCTGGTTAGAATGCGAGTGATGTCATAGTGATCCACTTTCATTACCGGGAACCTGATAATGGAATCAAAACATACGAACATGCTTATACAAACATGCAGCACATATGAAGAGCATAATGCTCGTACAAATCAAGGTCGAATTATATCTATAAAATAACCCTATATGAAACTCTTTCACAAAGTAGGTATAGCTTTAATTCAGATAACACTTTTAAAATCTTAGAATTGCCTATTTTGATGTTCCATAAATTGTAATTGCCCAGTTCTAGAGCAGATCAACAGAACACCAGTAAAAGTAATCTTTCAGTATATCACTTGTAATAGACGCAGGGCATCAAATTATGGGAATCTGGGTTTACATTTATAAAAGGATAATCACCATGTGTTGGAAGTTCGGATCAATCCCAATTACTGTTTCATTTATCCCTGCCCCCCCCCCCCGCAAAAAAAAGAAATTGACGTAAACTGTGTGCTTTAATTAGATACACATTTTTTGTGTAGTAAGACTTCGTCTATCTCCTACAGTTTATCAGTTATACAAATGTGATTCGGAATGAAAAGAACTTCACAGGCTATTCCCCCGAAATTAAAGGTATACCTACATTTCAATTGTCATGTAAATATCTTAACATATGTCATTTTAATCAAAATACGAGTACAGTGGCCATTTTTGAGAAAATTAAAAATTAGAAATGTTGTTGTTGTTGTTGTTTTCTAGTGCCTTGCATCTGGCAATGAAGCCATTAGCATTCGTGCTTTCCAATACTTTTGAACTGTAGTTTCTTCTGATCTTAATGCTTCACAGGTCTTCAAGTGTTCTTCATTCATTTCTGCTGGATCGTTACACAGGACACATATTGGTGAGGCTGTGGCTTTCATGTAACTGTTTTCTTAACGGGCACCAGTTTTACAATGTGGCAGTTACATCACCCGACTTAAACCCCCATTTTGCAAGGGGGACCACACCTATCGTTGGTCAACGGATCCATCGGACCTAGCTGGGAGGACTAAATAGATGATATTTAGATCCACCGACCTTCCCCTCATGTGCCTCTGAGGGACGCTGTTGTGCTGTGATAGGCCAGCACATATGTAAATGACATTTCCTCCATTTTAGATGAAACAGTTATACCGCTGTGATTCGGTCCCCAGAGCCTCATCTGTTAAAAGCAGGGTGCACCACGGGCAGGATGAGGATGGGAATTGGGTAGGAGAGGCTATAGGAGGCGTATCACTACCCCTTACTACCCCAAAATTAGAAATGTTTATCCATGTAAAAGTTAGTTTTGGATGGAGGGTTTCCATAAAGTTGCACTCTTGGAGGTTACTGAACTTCAATACAAAATTTGGTTTTTAAAAGTGACTGCTTGGGTTTTGATGTTCACACTTACACACATACAGGCACGCACACATAGACTTCTCTCTCTCTCTATTGAGAGAGGCTCAGAAGCTGTATTTCTGCTTTAACCTCTTGAGCGATGGCCATTTAAATGTCCGCGAGCCGAGAACTGCTAGCATTTAAATTGTTAAATGTGCTTCGTATATACACAGCTGTATTTTGTGTCAATATTAAGTTATTTTAATGAAACAAAAACTGGTATAAAACTCGTTATTTGCAGTATAAATGTACGTCATCAGCAAAGTTGAGTTTTATTTACAAAACGTTGAAATGGCACAATTTTGTTTCACTGTGGTGAAAAGTCAACTTTGCTCTGTCGAACGCATCTAATATAAGTTCTCGGAAAGATACAGTAAAGGAACACCCATTGTATGTGTGGCTTATGCATCAGCATACTGTGTAATAAAGCGTTACTGCATGCGTGGTCTCTTGAGTCATCAGAATAGATCAACATTGCAACTTTTGCTTACACGAGTTTCGTAACTGAGAAGAGTCCGTGTCTTTCTTTGTTGAAATACATACGTATTCTTTCCTGCTTGTAGCTGAAGGGAGAAGTGGTATAAAAAGGTGTTTTTGCACCAACTGGATATAACCATATACAATTGTTTGGGGATTTGGACAGCTCTCTAAACCCACACAGGACAATGACCGACCTTGACTACCGACTATAAATAACTTGCAGCCTAATTGAACAATACCACGTTGGGGGTTGAAAATCCAAAACCCCTGCACCCCTCAGACTTCAAGGAAAACATTATCCTACCACCAACAGCAAAGAAGTCCCGCCCATTTCGAAAGTGTTTCGTGTGCCGCAAGAAGGGAATTTGCGAATGTGGAGATGTACGTACCCTTGTGTGTTTATCCCTGTTTTGAGGTAAATCACTGCAGCACGAACATATTAAAGGTAAGCCAATAAAGTATATAGACCTTACTAAAATGTTTCATAAAGGGAAAATTATAATAAGTTGAGTTGGATAAGGGATAAATAAGGGTTAAATGCTTAAACGCACAGGATGCCCATATCGCTCATCCGCCATTTTAAATGGACGTGATTTCACGTCGATATCCCTCAAGAGGTTAATCTCGATATCGAATTATTGGGCGGAATGCAATAATTCCTCTACTATACGTTTAGTGGTTGAGGAACTAAAAAATTACACAATATGTAGGGACTTGGATGCAGATATAAACAATTATAATCACATTTAAAGAGAAAATGTAGACTTGCTTCCGCAGCATTTGCTTCCAGAGGGAAATGAAACACGAAGGGGACCTTTTAACTAACAATCTGTATACATCCTAAGGTGTTGTCATCTTGCTAAACATAATGTGAATGAGGTAATAGTGTTCCGCTCTCATTACTGACGATAATGTAATCAAAGCGGTACATAGAGTAGAATATTGTGCAAATCAAAACTGGGTTGTAACTGAAGACTTTCATATAAAATTGGCCCTAAATTTAAAATTTCCACGAAATGAAACTTCTTCATCCGATAAAGTCATATAATCTTGGAATTAGTCCCCACAGACTCACTCTTGGAATTAGTTATTGATAGTTTATATGTATAGATGTAAAGGGCATCAGTATAACGGTGCAAACACACGAGTACAAATTATCTACTTCCACATATCAGTTGATACATACTATAAAATTAAGAAAATTACTGATGGAATTTAGAAAGTGTATGAACGTTATCGGTGGAATGCCAGGCGAATCTGAATTTCTATTTAATTTGCCAAATCTTTACTTACATTTTCGTTCTTTAAAATCAGTATCTCTATCATGTTTAACATGAATAAGTATATGGATATTTAAATGCAGCAAATATTTAAATCCCCTCCAGACATGAAAAAGGTGTGTTTGTTTACGTGGCCTGGTGAAGGTCACGGAGCTAAATCTGTGTGTTGAAAGCAAGAGCTGGCGGAAGAGGGGAAGTTTTTATTTATACCAAATCACGACCTTTTGCTTATTCTCAACTTGCTTACCAGCTTCAGCTCACAAGCACTAGCTAGTTTTTATTTATACCACCCATTATTGCATTGTCACGGTCCTTGACTGTGTGCACATTTTCAAGTCACTCAGACGACTCGAGTTGGTGTAAATTACGTTACATTGTTAAATTTATCCAAGTCACATTTTATCCTGATAAAGCTGGTCAGGACATTAGGACAAAGTCATGAAATCATTGTATTGTCTTCAGTCCTTGACATCTTTGCAAATTTTCAAGTCAATCAGACGACTCAAGTTGGTGAAAATTGTGTTACATTGATAAATTTAGCCAAGTCACTGATGATCCTGGTCAGGACATTGGGACAAAGTCGTAATATTATTGTATTGTCATCGGTCCTTGGCATGTGTGCAAATTTTCAATTCAATCAGACGACTGAGTTGGTGAAAATTACATCGAAAGATTTTGTTACATTGATAAATTTAACTAATGTTTTTTATCCTGACGATCCTGGTCAGGACATTAGGACAAAGTCGTGATATCATTGTATTGTCATCGGTCTTTTACATGTGTGCAAATTTTCAAGTCAATCACACAACTCTAAGTTGGTGAAAATTACGTCAAAAGATTCTGTTATATACATACAGGTGAAGCTAATATAAAGCATGTAATATTACATATTTGTATCAAGAAAAACTGGTATTGATCCATCCCTAATATAAACCTTTATAGAAACTGTCGGTTCTGTTTGATGGAAACTCCATTACTCACATCAAAAAAGTTTACTTTCCATAATAATAACCATGACTTACAGGATTTTCTGGAATATATTCATGGTCTAGAAGCTAAAAAAGCTCTTTCAAAATCACAATTCTCCAGTACTTCATTAATAGCATCCAGTTTTAAACTCAGTTGAAAGAAATCAAGGACATTGCTTCATATTTACATTTATACACACCAAGCATTATGCAACCACTTAACACCTTCCAGAAAAACAGTAAGAACAGCTGATATTGTCTAATCACCCAGCTTACCAAAATAGTGACAGATGGCACCAGAGATCGAGCAACTATATCTGACCATAGTTGCATTGTCTGTGCCTGTGTTATAGCCTTGAAAATGTACTGAGAACAAATTAAATATATTCGCAGCCTATGCTCAGCTGTGGGGCAGTGTAAACATTTCACATGACCCTCAAGGTTGGGCTTCAATATGTTAACCTTTAAATAGTTTGTGTTCTTAATGTAAGTTACCTGATACTACTTATAATTTTGTTGTAAACCAACAATATGCATTAGAAAGGATACATCTGGATCTGCATAACACTGCAAAAGTTTAATTCCACTCCCTTCTGGGCACTCATATATTGATACACGATTGCTTCCAACTGCTGCAAAAATTAATGGCTGCCCCTCCTTCAAATGATGATTGAACTGTGCTCCAAACAGTGGCTGTGCATGATCTTCTTTCACACTTGTTCTACAACAAAAAGATAAGTTTACTTTAACAGTAGTTACAGTTTAAAATCCCGAACCTCAGTATGAGACAGGAACACACTACTACAGTTCATATTTTTCTTGTTTTCCTGGAGCTTTTTTTTTTTTTCCTGTATATAAAAACAAGTCACTCAGTGTCTTCCTTCTCCTATTCTCCTGCATGAATTTACTATTTGTAAGTCATAAGGTGAGCTGAGGCATACAGAAAATAACTTGAAATTTGTCCCAGCAAATAAGTTTTTTGCTAGCAAAGTTATCCAGGACACTAATTTAAATATTAGGAAATGTGAATCTTGGATAAGGGATTTTTCTCTGGGTTTTTCCTTATACCAAAAATACAATTGGCTTATCACTCAATGCTTCTTGGACCACTTAGCTCTTCTGATTATGGATTAAACTACATTCCTTGTATATCTGGAATGTAATAGCTAGAGCCAAATCTTACATAATTAACTAATTATATATTCTATTCCTTTATATGTGGACACATTAAAACATAAAATGTCTACAAATTATAGCAAGTACATTGCTATTTTACTGTTTTGTGTTAAACATCTTTACATATTTCAGCATACAATACACATTTTGTACTATATCACATAAAACTAAATATTTTGGTGTGTCATTACTTAATTGCATATCATATTTATTTTTTTATTTATTTCTGTGCATGGCTATTCTTTTCTTCCTTTAGAAATGTTAATAATTAGTTAACATTAAAGTTAAGGTGGTTCACAACCACTGCTAACTGTAATGATAACCAGAACGAGAGTTGAAATACCTACATGTATTCAAATGGGAGTGTTCACAATTGACGGGAAGTTATCCGGGCCCCGGGAATGGGAAACAAGACTTGGCCAAGTTTTAACTTTCTCATTCTTGTTCTCGTTCCCGGACATGGCATGTTTGATTCATACTTTGCATATTAGACTTTTCGCTGTAGGAATTATTCAAGGTGGCCGTGTCATGTAACTGCCACTAGAGCTCTCTTCAGCCGCAAGCTAGAAAAAATATCATTGGTCAGTTAGAAACAAACGAATTCCCAATGTACAATATTGACCTCCACTTTGCTATCAACATGATGATCGATAATATTGTAAAAAAAAAAATCTCAAGTCCAGATACCTTTTGTCACTCTTTATTTCCTCTAGTTACATGGGTAAAAGCTGACCCCAATAAAAACAAGTATAACAAACACTATTTGCACTTTATGGTTGCTACTGCATTTACAATCATTTACACAAAACCAACACAAAAAAACTTAACAATTATGACCATTTTACTATGCATTCACATACTGTCACTCATGCCGGGTGCTTAGCTTTTAGAGTTCCTGGCACTCTTTCTTGAGGCTTTTAGAGCTGCATCGCATGTACCTTTTCAGAGCCACCTCTATTGTGTATTGCATAGAAGACTTTCACTCTTCTATGCCAGAGACCAACACAACAACAAAATAAGATAAATAAATGAGTAAATAAATAAAATATGCGTTATTTCTACCCTAGACCTAGTATCACCACAGTGTGTTTGTCAGATTTTATTTTTATTTTTAACTTTATTAGATAAAGTTTACATACTTTTGTACACAATATTGATTTTTTGCAGATATAAACTAATTCTATAACACAATTAACTACAAGATAATATAACAAAAACAGAACAGAAGAAACAAAAACAGAAATTCTGTATAATAGTGTCGCATTGACACAGAACACCTATGCAATGTAGAACATCAAGCTTCCATGCAGGAAGCATACCTGATGTTTAACGTTCCATGGACTGTTGTCCCATTGCTAGGAGGCAATAACTTCCAGCCAGTTTTAAATCCTGATTGTAAAGAAAGCAACAAAAAAGAAGCATATTTATGTGAATTTGTGTGACTAAGGCCATCGCTGATGTAATTAGTGGAAATTAATAAATAAAGAATAATTGAAAGATAATCGAACAAGTATATTTGTTACAGTTGATGTCAGGAGTGTGATGAAAGCTATGAGATGATGAAACAGTTGTTAGCCAAGATGAACATAACGGGAAATGAAATGTAAACAGAAATGAAGACAGTAAATTCCAGAATGTGGCAGATGGAAATAAAAATGGAAGTTGAAATGAAAAATGCAAGCTCTGGAATGGAAAAGATGAAAATGGAAATGTCCAATATGAAGATTAGAGCTATTGGCAAAGATTAACGAGCAACTGGCTGGAACGAAGGAAGATGTGGAAGAATTTGGCAGAAAGATGAAGGGCCTTGACCCTGGAAGACAGAGTCAAAGGCAGCACCAAAGAACTGAAATCCAGGGTGGAACAAATGCTCAGCGAAAAACTCAAGAACTTGAAGGTGGAAACACCAGAATGCAACATAATATCTGCACACATCAAGTCACCCAAGTACAATGGCTTCTTGACCTTCCAAGACTTCTGTTGATAATTCACCACCTTTGCCGCCCACAACTGATAGTCAACAGAAGAGGAAGCTGCACAGCTGATATCTAATCTGCAGAGATGGATGGTAGAAGTACTGAACATGATTCCGACATCGACAGCATCCCAAGGCATCTGAGAGGCTGTTGAAAACCATTTCAGAAACCACCGCCAGGCTGCAGCCCATCGCAGCCAACTTTAGTTAAGGCTGCAGTAGTCAGGGGAGATGCTGAAGTAGTTCACTCTGGATATTGAAGAGCTGGTGAGCTTCCCAACCAGATACACATCCCAAGAAGCTGCCTACCCTTTTGTTGATGGGGTGCATGACGTCGAGGTACGTCAGTGCCTACTGCTCGGCTACTACCAGACCATCCATGATGTGCTGCTAGGGACATGTGATGAGGGACTGTCCACACCCAGCCGACGAACAGGCGGAAATCAGTAAGTACTGGCATGACAAGGGCATGTTGGGGCTGTCATTGCCAACCCCTCAAGTGGCACTGCACATTTTGTGTGGGAAGATGGACAATAGCCTCATCGTGGATGGATGGGTACCAGGGAAGTGGTACCAGATACTCATAGATATGGGTGCAGCTGTGACCGTGATCTGACCTGGTGTGGTGAAGGGCTTGCCATAGAGGAAACCAGATAGTGATGACAGCAGGCGACACCTTGCCTATGGAGGGAGGTCTGGCTGGAGTTGACCTTGGGGAGCAGCATTATAAATCTGTGGGTGTTCATCACGAGGGTGGCTGAGGAAGTGATACTAGGACTAGATGCCCTCAGGAGCCACGATGTGACGATCGATGTCAGATGGTTTTGCAACTCGGCCAAAACGAGGTGACACTTCAGAGTCCAAAGGAGAAAACAGGGATGTTTTCAGGGACCCTGATGGAGAATATGGAGAATGTGGAGAATGAGAAGTGAGGTGGTTGTTAAGGCGTGTCTGGAGGAGAAGCAGTCAAGGAATCTGGTGCTGGACCGGAAGATACCCTTAGGCAGATTGTGTGTTGCCAGGACATTGTTGCCTTGCTGGAAAGAAGTGCCTGTGAGACTGCTGACTCCTTCGGACAATGATTGAGATATACAAACTGGAACAAGCTGGGGAAGTGCGAGCCAGCTATGAGTGTGACATCGTATGACGGACCTGAGGAGCTAACCCCATCGCAAGACCTAGGACACCAGCTGAAAGACTTAGGGATTAGGGCGGCTGACCATCTGTCTGGAGAGCAACTGGAGAGGGTCTGACTTGTACTTGGATGTTATCAGTCAGTCTTCAGTTAAGGGAACGGCGATCACAGTCACACCAACCGAGTGCTCCACCACATCGACACCAGAGACGCCTGACCTATCCAGCAACCACCAAGATGTGTTCTTCTGGTAAAGCAAGCAGAGGTAAGGGACATGCTGCAGGACATGAGATCTAGGTGGATTCTCAAAGAGTCGGATAGTCCTTGGTGCTCCCCTATAGTCCTGGTGAAGAAGAATGGTGAAATTCGCTTCTGCATAGATTACCAGAAATTGAATGCTGTCATCCAAAACGACTGCTTTCCCATACCCCAGATTGACAACAATTTGGATACTCTTGCTGGGGCCCAGTGGTTCTCAACATTGGGTTGCAAATCAGGGTACTTGCAGGTGGTTCTAGATCCCAGAGACAAGGAGAACACCACATTCTCGTGCTGATTCATTAGCTTTGTGAGTTCCCAGCACCTCTTCTTGAAGCTTCTAGAACACTGCATTGCACGGCACTCTATCGCATGTTGCACAGCAGACTTTTACTCTTCTATGTCAGTGGCTAATGTGAGAATATGCATTTCCATTTGTTACCAGGCTGTTGGGAACCAAAATGTTGAGTGCTGCCTTGCTAACCGTTCTCATTTCTGTTCTGGTTACCATTACTAGGTGGTTGTGAACCAGCCTTTAAAAAAATAAATATAGCAAACATTTGCATATACTTCACCACAATGTACTTAGTCTATGTAACAAGTTAATTAGTTTAGATGCATTATTAGAAGCTTTTTTTTATTTATCAACTGCTATGGTTCTCAGTAATTATCAGTAGATTAATTTAAAGATGATGTTTGGTGCTTCTTTTTTTTTTGTTAACATCCTCCAACGTAATGTCATATCAGACGGTGAATGACTGAAATGGGTGATATGATGCTCTAATGAGCCCGAGGTCCATAGAGCTTTAAGTTACCCGACATTTGTCTTCTCAGGATAAGGGAAAACTTTGGAAAAAACCTTCTCCGTATAACTTACCCTAAGCGAGATTTGAACTCGTGACTGCTTGAACGTGAGGCAGACACGTTAACCATCACGCTACAGAGCGTTGGCTTGAAAGTACTGAGATAAATGTAAATATACCTAACTGTAGCATCATCATCATCATCATCATCATCATCATCAGCCGCCTAATGACCTAGTTGTCGACGGGACCTTAAACACAACTCATCACTGCCGCCGCCACTGCTGCTGCCACCCGCCCCCACCACCACCGCCGCCGCCACCGCCGCCGCCACCACCACCACCACCACCACCACCACCGCCACCACCACCACCACCACTTTATTATGTATGTCTACATCTTCAATATTCTCTATCTCCAAGCTTCTCTAAAGATGATGATGTTTGGTGCCTCACAGAGCAGTAGCTTAAAGGTACTGAGATAAATGTAAATATACCTAACTATAACAGTAGTATCACCATCGTCGTCAGCATCGTCATCATAATTAAGGTTTTTTATGTATGTCTACATCTTCAATACTGTCAAACTTCGAGCTTCTCTATCCTCCCATAAGTTCTCACAAATGTGTTTTCAGGTCTTCTTGAACTCCATAAAACCTGTGTTCTTGGGTCTATCTTCTTTCTGTACAGAGCATTCCATCTGAGGATCATCTTTGGTAATCTTTACTCCCATATCCTTTATCCTTGACCCCACCTAACAAGTCATTTTTCTTTAGTTTTGTTTATTATAGTGTGTTGAACTTCCAGTTTTTTTTTCAAATTACTTCATTTCTGTTGCTAATAGCCTGATTTCTTCTCTTCTTTTTATTGGCCAAATTTCTGAGCCACACTGTATTATTGTCCCAACAACTGAATCATAAATATATTACTTTTTCCTTTTCATGATTGAGCCGTTATTTTACCTACCATCCAAAAGACAGCCATCAGTACAACTTCGCCAAATCTAAAAACAAGCAGCGTCATGGTGCTTCAACAGGAAACCTGCATATCTACACCGAGAATTCCACGACCTCTTGCGGGAACTGCCGAAAACAGCGGCGCATCAACTAGTCATCCCTGTCAAGCCAGGTCCGGGAACGTCAGACAGTGAGTCGACTTTGGGATTTCAACGACGGAGAACTGTCTGCGAAGCATGAGCAGAGAAAGTGGTGGCTAGGTACATAGGGAGGCATCATGTGATTATACGCGAGTAATTGCTTTCTAAATTATCTTTACTTCTTCTCTTTCCATATTTATATAACTAAATTGTTACCACGTGAGTAAAACTTCTTCTCTTTTCATTTTATATAACTAAATCGTTACCACGTGAGTAAAAACTTTATCAGCATGGCAGGAATTTTCGAAATGTTAATGTATTAAAACCATCATCTCATAAAAGGTATTGTCAAGTGATATTCTTTTCTAACCACTGTAAAGTGGCGACACATTCAAGGTCTATGTAACTCAAGGTGTTAAGTTTTGTATGTTTGTAAGTCTTATAATAAAGGCAAGCATGACTTGCTAATTGCCAGTGTAATTTCTTTAAAGATCCACGGTATCCTAAAGGGTTAAAACGTGTCAGTGCGTTGCACAGACTTAAACAAGAGTTATGTTCTAGTGCACCCCAGTACAACGTTACAGTACGTCATCACAAAAAATGGTAGCAGAGCGTGACATGATACGTCTAACCCATAGTATCCAAATGATTATGCATATTGCTTTTCTGCCCTAGGGGTATCTATTTTGAATTTTGTTTTCCATACCACCATCTTTATAAAATGTAATGCCTAAATATTTGTAGTTCTCTGCATTTTTTAAAATTAAATTATTACTTGGTACTAAATCTTGAGTTCCTCCTATGCACATTTTTTTTTTTTTTCTTGTTGATTGTCAAACCACCGTTCTCACATTCTGAAATTATTTTCCTTATCATAAATTCAATATCTTCATAATACTGTGTCATCATTTGGTCATCTGCAAAACGTAATATAAAGATCATATCATCTTCTAGTGGTATTCCCATGGATTTACAACTCATTCTCCAAGATTTTAATATGTTCTCTACATACATGTTGAACAATGTAGAAGAAAGAGTACATGCTTGCCTGAAACTTTTTGTTCACCTCAAATCTTTGTTATTTCATTCCCAATTTTAACACACCAGAACAATTCTTTGTGTAGTTGTTTGATTCCTAGTCTGGTAATAAATTACTTCATCTAAAGCCTGCCATAATTTCATAAACCCTAGAATAGGCATGTGGTTCAAACTTGTCATTCGCTGTTATCTGGAAACTTTCCTAATCACAGTACCTTTTGAAAAGCATTGTTGTCACCTGTATGTGCAGTTGGGTTTGGAATTTGAAATTTATATTTTGAGGGCACAATGCTGAAGTGTGTCTTTTGACAACTGTCCTACATGCACCCGTTTACATAATAAATAGACATAAGTGTGCCACTTCTTTTCTTTTAGTATGACTACAAATATTCCTTGTATTCTACAACTATACCAAAGTTACTTTTAAGTTTTACTATGAATTAAATAAATCAGTATGATTTGAAGCTTTCCTGGTGACAAATATATTCAAGATGTTCCCAGGATGATGGGAGGGATGTACACTCCCAAAACGTTGATGGCTCTTCATCACTACACCTGGCTCGAAGCCCAAGAACATCTTGAATAAATCAATCAATTTTAATTAATATTTGGAGTTTTACTTAGCATTGCTAGTCTGCAACGATTCCTCGTATACTGCATGTATATTGTGACTTTGAAAATTAAAATCACTTTTATGTTTTATTGTGAATTTAATTAATCATTAATTTGATTCATTAATTAGTTGTATTAATTTTCAGACACTTTGCATTAAATTTCTAGTCTGATGTTTCACACACATGGTTGAGCAAAGAAGAGTAGAGGTCTCATCTCACCATTATTTTGGTTGAGGTAGTTTGAAGAAGATTTACAAGATGATGGGATGGACATAATATATGTTGAAGAATCAGCTTCAGATGAAGAGAACTACATGGTCAAGAATGAGCACAATTCTGAACAACCAGAAGTCACAAGAAGACAGTGAGTCTCAAAGCATTTATTATTCTCTTGGTAAAGACAGTCAACCAAAGTGATCAAAAAATGTGCCCAGCAGAAATGTGAGGACAAGATCAGAGAATATAATAGCTCATCTTCCAGGGCCAAACAATAACTGCAGAAGATTACTAGATTTATTTCTTGACAGTAAAGTTGGTAAGTTTGTCAACTACACAAATATACACATAGAAATCTTGAGAAATACAGTTCAGAGGAACGGAGATGCCAGACCTACTGATGAAATAGAAATATGAATAGTTATCAGTTTATTATACCTGATTGAAAGTATACTAGTATATTTAACAATTACTGCACAGAGTTAGCATAGAACTTGTTCCACAAAAATGAACTCAGAACAAAAACAAATCCACTACATTAGAGCAAAATACCCAAAATAATAGTTTTATCGCCTACAGCGAATGAAATAAAGCAAAGTATTAAAAAGCTAAGGCATAAACACTCTTCAGGTTTATGATAAAATCTTGGACACATTGCTGAAAGGATGTTACACTACTTTCTTGCAGCCACTAGATCACATAATCAACCTTAAGCACTGGCCAGGTTCCCAATGAACTAAAATTAGCCATAATCAAACTAATTCTTAAAAAATGCTACAGACCAGCACCATTGATTTCAGTATTATCAAACACACAGGGAAAGCAAGGTATAAAAGATTACATAACTTCTTTAAAAGGTATGACTAAATATTTGATAAACAGCCTGGGTTCCAACTGCAACACAATAGCAGATGTTTTGAAGGATATACATTTATGATGCAGTAAATAATAAAGAAATAGGCATGGTTGGTTTATGGACTTATCCAAGGCATTTGATCTAGATGACCACCAAATTCTGCTACAAAAATTAGAAACAATGGGATTAAGAGTACTGCATTAACATGGTCTGAAATCTATTTAAGAAATCAAAGAGAAATAATATACAAATCTTCTATAAAGGTAACACTACAGGCTTCATAAGCACTAAATTTTCTGAAAACAATGCTGCCAGATTTGATGTGCACCAAGGCTCAATTCTGGGATCAATCTGTTCTCATTATACATACAACATATGGTTCACTACGAACCCGATGACAATATAACCCCATACGCTAGTAACACAATTTATTTCTTGATGTAGCAGCATCAACAAACTAAAGCAAGCCTAACAAATTCATTTAGCAAGTTATTGTAATGGTTTGAAAATGATAACCTGATAGTTAAGGAAGCCAAAATAGGGTTACTACTAATTCACCATGTGAACAATGTCTTGAACAGCCAACTACTAAAACATGGCAATAAACAAATAATTATTGCTAAAAATCAACATTTTTGGAGATAAGATGAACATTTGAAATAACACACATGCACACAAATTTTCTGGCACGAAAACCAAGCAAGTGCTGCTTTGCAATGAAAACTGTAACAGACATTTTAAGCAAAAGTTGCTTAGAATACTTTTACTCCCTTCTCTGGCATAACATTTTCTGAGATAACTCATCATACAGCAAAGAAAAATTCAACAATCAGAAAAGGGTGGTAAGACTTATCATTAAAGCCACAATTTTTAGTACCGCATCATGTTTAGGATTGTCAGTTATGCTGTGAATGTGTTCGCCCTGACCGACAGGCAAGCCATCAGCACTAAACGAAATAGCCCCATGCACACAGTAAGGTGACTAAGAATTGTGGCTTTACTTATCAACAAGTAGCTGTAGGGCCCTATTCCAAAAAAAAAATGGGTATCTTATCCCTCCATCATTGTACCTATATGAGATATTACTCCACATTACGACAAAGATACATAAATTTCCAACCAATTTGCTTGCACACACCATGCCTGGAATAAGCACAAACTGTTAATTATGTCTCACTGCACAAGTGAGGAAATCTTAAAAATATAGGCATTATGTGTACAACAAACTGCCATACTCAATTAAACAGATTACAGCTTTGAAGTCTTTTTAAGCAAAAATTAAATAGACCCATGTATGAATTCCCTTTCCATGGCATACAGCAATACTTAGGAAACTGACTACTGTTAACTTTTACTTGTTATTAGATTATACACTTCAAAACCTGTGACATTCACATGCAATGTACTTAAACTCACCTCTGTGTGTGCAAGTGCGAGTGTGAGTGTGAGAGTGTATGTGTGTGCGAGTGTGAGTGCATGCGAGTGTGAGTGTGTGCAAGTGTGAGTGCAAGTGCGAGTGTGTGTGTGCATGTGTGTAAGTGTGCATGTGTGTACGTGCACGTAACATGGTTGGGTGTCTGTGTAAATGTGTATGTGAGAGAAAGAGTGTGTTCTAAAAATCTGACATGTTCTATATCACTGTAGTTTGATTAGAAGGTTGAAATGCAATGAAATTTGATATTTGTAATCCTATATCATGTAAACTTCATCTTAAATATCTAACTATGAAGTCCCAACGGTTGTCACTCACGAGAATTTGTACTGAAGTTTCATAATATTTTTGCTGATTTTTTTCCGCCCTCTTCTGCCCTTCCTACTTTTGTTGGTAGGAGTTTCACTCCTTGAAGTGTTATCTGTAGTGGATGTGCTCCCTACACTTGATGTTTCATCCTGAAATAATTAAAAATACAGTTTATAATACAGAAGGATAACTGCAGTCCTAATATACAAAATTTGTGTCACCCT